>CM055956.1:14000036-14600036 GCA_029490685.1 Schizonepeta tenuifolia
GAGTAAGTCGGATTTTGGGTAGACGAAAGTGAAAGTGTAGGTGCAAAATTGCAGGAATTATGCAAGATTTTTGGATTGAGATTTATTTATATAATGGTAAATATAATTTTAATGAGACAAATGAAGCACGGCTGCACGGGGGGTGCGTGGCAATGTGGCATTAACCGGCGGCAGTGTGGATGATTATGAAAAAGGATTGATATTCACACTCCACTTATTGCTCATCCCACTCCTAAATTACATTCAACTTTTGCAAGTACTCCTCCGCTCCGAATATTTTGTCTACGTCCTGAGTTTCACTCCATCAATCTACTTTTCAATAAAAAAAAATTTAACTTTTCAAAACTTTTTAAAGAGTGAAATTATCTTTTTACATTTATTCTATGGCTATTTACATCCTTTGAAGATCATTAGTGGACTCTAAGGAAATCTCCAGCACTAGAGATCTCTACTTCTGCATTCTAACGGTCTCCAAGGAATTTCCAGCACAATATTAAACAATTCTCCATTTTCATTTATTAAATTAATTCGTGTATTTGTAAATAAATTAAAATACACTAATTAATATATAATACGAATTTTCCATTAATATTTGAAAATTGAAAAATTATATGCCGCACACAATAAAAATAAACACTACATAATTAAAAAAAATTACATAAAACTAAAAATTACGGAAAAAAACTACGCCCATCCCCGACGTTTGCTTCACCTCCTCCACCATCATCTTGTGAACATGGAGCTGCTCCGGCGTCATAAATCTCATATCCTGGAGACAACTTCCAAGTCCGTGGCATATTGTCTCTACCGAGCGGCTTCGCTCCTCGCCTTTGCATTTTCCAGCTTCGCTTGAGCTCATTCCCGCAACGCCAACGCGATCTCATGATTGGCCTAGGCGAACTGGGTAAGTCGGGAGGTATATCGATCCATGACGGATTCGAATTGGGACGACTCCTCGACCGGCTTCTTTCTTTTGGACCTTGCCCTGGCCCTTGCCGCATCTCGACCCTCCGGTCGGGAGGCGCGCTTTCTCCTTCGGTGGATTGGGCTTCCTCCGTTGATGGCTGGGACGCCGAAGATGTGTAGTTGCCCTCCGCCGTAGTCTTCGTCCTCTTCATGGAGGGTACGTCTGGGAAATTGGCGAGGAGAAACTTGGGATTGTCTTTGAGAATCTCCCAAGCTGTGAAAAATTGGAAAGAAGGGTTGCCCGTTGATGTCTTGTAGATGGATTGGGCTTCGGCGAGCACCATCCCGTCATCGGCGCCGCTTTGGCCGGCGAGCGGTCGCTTTCTGGTAAGCGACGATCCAAGCTTTAACCGTTGTCTGGATGCGGCCGAAGTAACTCTTCACCTGCTTCTTGTTGAGGTGCAACTGGAACCTCTCATTGAAACGCTCTTGTACCTTGCCCCAGTATCTTTCGCCGGACTGGTCGCATCCGACGACGGAGTTGCAGGTCTCCTCCACCCAAATCTGTGCCAAGTAGGTGGCTTGTTCGTCTGTGTAGTTGTGCCGCTTGGAGCCCTTGACGGCTTCCTCTTCATCTTCGTCGGCAGCGGCGGCGGGGGAGGTGGCGATGACTTTGTCCTTGCCCTTGTTCTTTCTTGCTTTGGCAGCGGGCTGGGACGACGACGCCAAAATGAGGCGGTCCTCGGTGTTTGTCGCCAGACTGTCGGTGTCGGGGGAGAAGGACGGGTAGGATTCGGCGGAGGCCGGAGTGTTGAGGTTGATTTGATCAAGCACCGCCCCCGTGAAACCATACATGTCGTCAGACATGTCGGGAAATCACGCCGACGAAAATGGGTTGTTGGGATCCATAATTTTTTGTGGATGAATTTGTTGGAGAAATGAAGAAGATGAAAATAATTTGAGGGATGAAAGGAATGAAGAGGTGTGAAAATGAAGGAGATGAAAATGGTATTTATAGGCAAAATAAATGGAATAAAAAAAAAAAGGAAAAATCAAGGTAGCCGTTGTTTGCTGCCATTTTTCATGCCGTTGCTTTCTTTTTTTTTACCGTTGGTGCGTGCAATGCACGCGCCCTTCATTTTATTTTTATTTTAATTTTCGGTGCCGAGCGTGCATTACACGCGCTGCTCGAGCCGGTCTCGAGCCGCGGCGCCCCACCACGCACCTGCCTCGAGTCGAGGGATCTCGAGCACCCCTCGAGACGACCCCTTCGCGTTGCGATGCAGGTAGTCTAATATCTGTATCGAATAAGTAAATAAAATAAGTGAAACAGATAGAGTATAAAATAGAAGGTACAAAATAAAAGGTATCTTTAAAATAAGAAAAATTAAAAACTTTGTGGCCTCATAAAAAAAGGGACCATGTAAATACTGACTCCTATGTTCCAAATGATATGGTCTTATTACTATATTCGTATGTCACAATAGAGTTTTTTTTTTTTTTTTTCTTTTTAAAACCTCTAATATATTAAGAAAAATAAGACTATTTCTCCACTCAAACTACACCAACCATAATCTCTTAGAACCACAAAAGTTGCATCACACTCTTTGGAGACGTAGAATGTAGTTTAGTAGTAGTACTGAAGTGTGTGATGGCTGGAATTGGAAGCTCTGCAGATATCCTAAGTCTCCACCACGTAGTTAACAATTCTATATCTCCATCTTTATGTTGTTCACAATTATCCTAACAGATACGATCTTATCTTGTTGTATATATTTGTTTTCAATTCGAACTAATAATTTAATTTTCGACGGATGTGTCTTAGCACACTAGAAATCATACCTCATTTGTCTAAAATATTAGAAAGGTTATTAAGCCGTTTGACGGTTCAAAACATGTCAAATGGATCATCATCACACGCGGATCACGGATTCGAAAGCAGCTCGAATCCAAATATGAACAAAATATAAAGCATCACACACTTGACGAATTAAAATATCTTTGAGAAAATTAATTTGGAGTGTCCATTATCAAAGTGGCGTTCACTTTGAAAAAAATTGAATGAAAAATGGAAATAATATCATTTTATTATTTTATATTTTATTTGCTTTCATTTCAATAAAATTCGGGCATAAGGTATTAATTTCGGGATAGCCCGTTTTACTTTGTCCAAGATATAATTTTGTACCTAAGAGATAGAGTGGTAATTTTATACATCTATGTGTTTTAGACATTTCTTCATTTATTCATCAATTTCATTCAAAACGAACAAGATATAAAAATTGTGATCCCTTTTAAAAATAAGGATAAATATATTATCATTCCTACTAAACAAGATACTTTCTCTGATGGTCCCAGTAACGAGTTAATTAGTGTATGGGGGGAGGGGGGGGGTTCAAAGTGTGTGCGGAATGTGGTGGAAATTTCTTTCTTGTTACTTAAACTGAAAAACCTTTTTGAGCGAAGGTTAGTTCGCAAAAACTTAGTGCAATTTGTCAAAACACATTGGTATGCAGTTAGTGAGATATAAACTCAAACAATAACTTGAAATACAAAAAGTAAAGCACAAATATTTTAACGTGGTTCAGAGATTAACTCCTACATCCACGACTAACTTTTCAGGTTGGTAATCCACTAGAGAAGTTTTCGCATACTTCCCAAATGTTAACTTTGGTTTGCGGGCACCAAACCTATACAGTTCGATTACGGGTTTGAACAAGAATTGAAGTACAATTACGGGTTTGAACAAAACCTAAGTTGTGATCATGAGTTCACAGCGACCTAGATCTTTGATTGCGGGTTCAAAGAGACCTAAAAAATGGGGTTGGGGTGGTTTTCCAACTTATGAAACCTTCAGCACTTTACAGTGGATATTTTCTTCTAAGGTTTAGAGACTCGAACAATTACAATGAGACTACTTAGAAATAAGTCAGGGAGATGACTTCTAGATTCGATCAAAGAAAGACTTCTTAAGAGAAAAGAAGGAAGCTCAAGGAGGATGGATATACTCTCTATGACTCGGCTTCGAATACTCGAACACTTGCTTGCTGCGAGAGAATGCTTTGATATTTCTGGCTCTAGAAATTTATGCGCTCACTCAGTAGTGTTCTCGCACGGATGGAGGCCTCTATTTATAAAGGAGAGGTCGAAGTAGCCACTCATTCATCCTTCAACGCTCACACCTTCTCTACTCATTCACTCTCACTTCTAAATCCTTCTATACTCTTTGTAATTCCTTTTTGTTTTTAAAGAATGGGAGATATGAATTCAACCAACGGTACTCCCAAATTTTTTTCATCATTTCAATAAAATAAAATTGAGAAACAAAATTAAAATTGAAAAGCAAAATTAAATTCAAAATAATCATTAGATCACCCTAGGGCTAAAAACTCTACCATTGTAAAAATTTCACCTTAGGGCTATCAATCATTGAGATTCCAACAAAATATAATTAAATACTCATCACCCTAAGGCTGTATCACTCACCGTTGTGAATGCTCTAATAGAGAGTAGACCTCGAGGGGTCTAAAAAATATTCTCTCCATCCACGAAATGATTGTCATATTGTGAACGACACAAGTTTTAAGAAAATTGTAGGTCGTAGTGGATAATAGTAGATATTGTTGTGAGTGGAGTAAGGGTCCCACAATAAATATGAGTGAAATAGTGAGAAATATAATGTCCTATGTGGATCTTATTACTATAAATAGTGACAACTCGTAGACGGACTTAAATAGTAAAAATGACAACCGTTTCATGTACAAAAGAAGTACCAAAAATTAACTTTTTTTTATATGACCGAAAAACGAACGCCAACCATGTATGATCAATACTTTATTGATCATGAAATGTCAAGACATAACACCAAAAGTCTATACCGAAACATGTGTGATGTGACCAACTTAAAAAGAATTACTGCCAATATATAATAATTAATCTATCCATAAAATGGAATCTTCATAATGTCATGCCCTTCTATTTATGCTCAACTTCACTACTTTATAAACACTATTGCATCTTTGCATGCCAATATATATTAATTAATCTGTCCATTAAATTAATCTTCATAATGCATGTCATGCCATTTTTCACTACTGTGATTGAGTACACTTTGGCACCCAACAAATTATGTCATTTTTCTTTCTTCAAACCCCCAAAAAAACAAAATTATGTCATTTTTCAAATATAAGTAATTAAATTCTTTTTTCTCTATTACGTACCGACTGCCAACATGTATTATCAATACTTTTAATCATGAAATGTCAAGAATAATGAACATAACACCAAAAATAAAATCTATACCAAAACATGTGTGGTTTGACCAACTTTAAAAAAAAAAAAATCTTCCCAATATACTATGTTAATAATCTATCCATAAATTAATCTTCATAATGTGCATGCCCTTTTTATTTATGCTCAACTTCACGACTATATAAACACAATATCAGTTCACCCCGAATGCATAAACAAAAAATTATAAACACACCATAAAGGAAAGAAAGCAAAAAAAAAAAAACCCCAAAAAAAATATATAAATGGCCTCCCTCTTTCCATTGACCTCCCTTTCAATATTGGGTCTCATGGTGCTGCCATGTTGATCTGCTTACTGAAGTTTGTGCTCAATCAGGGAGCAATTAGCCCTACTTCATGTGCCCTATTTTTAAGATCAGACCCACATTCTCGTGGGGTAGATCTTAAAACTTTAGGTCAAATCACAATCAAGAAAGCTAAGGTCGCGGCCAAAAACACCGCCAGTGTTGGCTAGGTCACTACAAGACCTCAACAATACATACGCAGTCAATGAATGTGTTGATCTATGTGGTAGTGCCATCAACTTGTTAAAAACTATGTGTCAGACGCTGAAGAATTTGGACGAACAAAGCAAACACGATTTACATATGACAATTTCAACGGCTCAAAGTCAATGGATGTGATATTGCGTTCGCGGAGAGCAACGAGGGCGAGCCAGCTGAGGTGGCGGAGGTCAGCCGAATAGCTCAAGGTCTCATCCTTTTTCCACTCATTATTTTAGATATGTTGTGAGAATGATAATACTAAAGGGAAGAATAATGCATTACATGTATTATGGTTTGAGCTAATATACAATACAAGATAATTGAGCTCAAAATAATAGCAAAACAACTGTCACAACCAGAATTCAAGTGTGTAGGAACGACTAGAATCCATTGGACAGTGAAGGTGAAACCATGAAATAGTACTCAACTCAACAAGGGATCATGCTCGGGAACAAGAGAATATAGATTGAAAGCGATAACAAACAACAACATGCTTGCAATTCTTAACTCAAATAAACGAGTATTCATAAATAGTTCAAGTGTACTAAGGCAAATCAAATATCTAATCCAAGTCAAATAGAAATTAGGGATAACGGGGAATAGTTTCGAGCACAAGGCTCATTGTATCGACACCAATATCAGAGTAAAAGTTTAAAGGCAAATAAAATATTGTTGTTTTTGCAGCAGAATAACATACTCAAGTTCCAACAATCACATGTATGAAGACATGCAATTGCAAGCTTAAACAAAACGACTCTACTTATTGTAACTGTGATAACCCGATTTTATTACTATAAAATAGAATATTTTTTATATTTATTAAGTAATAAATAGGTTTATCTATGTCCCGAAAGAAAATTCTTTAAATTCCAACAATAGATTTACTAGTCTATTTTGTAGAAGCTTTTATAAAATGATTAGCTCTATTCATATGTAATTGCATGCATGCATTTGTTCAAGCATCTATTTATGCAAGTATCAATTGAAGATTAAATATTAAATATAGTTATTTATAAGACTAGTCCTCAACAATACAAATAGGAAAAAGTAGAAGACATATTAATTGTGTATATTGCCATTCACGTGAACTCTACATGAATTAGATTTTGATCATCATTGCAAGAGATTTAAAGTTTAACTTAGAATATAGATTTTACTATCACCTATTTTACATGCATGATACGTAATATATATGAGTGTGGCTAATAGCTAAATATAATAACTAGATAAATGAATGAAATAGCAAAAAGATAATAACACATGCATGCATGCACGTGTACGTGTGAAATATAATATATAGATTTCTCATATATCAAGATTGTGTTCTAGGATTTGTGATTAGATTTGTTTTCATAAAAACCTACAACATCCCATGAATCCATCGATTCTATCTTAAAACACGTGAGTCTACTGTTTGAATTAAATGGAGAAAATTTCTAAAATCTTTGACCAATGTTTTCATTCCTTTATTGTCGTTAAGTACACCTAGAATATGAGTAGAAATCTTTTACTTATAATGATAAGTAATAGACGTAAGGTATACTATTTATAGATTATAAGTTAGATTTTTGTTCTAGAAGCCTATCATTTTTTTGAGCAAAAACGTGTCACCACAAAAAGATAATATATATATACTCCCTCCGTCCATTAATTTTGTACCCATTTGCCCCATTTTATCTGTCCATTAATCTTGTACCCATTTGTATAAAAGTACCCATCTACCCTTACTAATTCATGTTATTTTCTACCATTTGCCACTTGGACCCACACCTTTATTCCACTAACTACCACTTTATCACTACCTTTTTCACTATGGGCCCACCACTAACAACCTTTATTCCACTAACTACTACTTTATCACTACCCCTCAAAAATAATTTTATCCCACCAACTCCACTTTATCAGCTTTTCTTAAGCTCCGTGCCAGCACCAAATGGGTACAGAATTAATGGACGGAGGGAGTATATAGGAAGATGATCATGTGAGAATGGATTTTTAAATGAGAAATGAGAATAAATCTGGACCCTTGATTTTTGTTGATCAATGGCTGAGATTTAACAATGCATTATGTTGTACTAATTTATGCATAACAATATTTATGCATTTAGTTACTATAATTTATGCATTAGAATGTGTGTGCATTTCATTTCTGCAATATATGCATTACCAATATGATAAAAATGCATTAAAATCTATCATTCTCACGTTCTCACATAAGATCTATTCTCACTAGATCTCACATAAGATATATATTTTGCATGCATGGTGAAATTTCTTCCACATCATTACCTCAACTATTTTTACCACATGCAGCCGTCTCCTATCATCTCCTCAAACTACAAAATCCCTAATGTAATGGGATTTGAAATTATTATCTCATGCATGCAATAATGAGGAAATCTGCATGAATCTTTCCTCTATACCCTATAATCGGTTCCCTTCTTTTTCCCTCTATACATAGAACTCTCAAGTGATTGAGAAGCACATCACCACCAGCTAAACTCTCCTCATTCTTGTTTTAAGAAAAAAAATCCAAGGAATAAGTGAACTAGGAATATATATATCTTCATTTCCACCACCTCTCCAATTCCACGCTTCTTTTCTTGTTCTTGTTTCTCCCTTAAACAAAAGTAATCTAAGAAGGAGTTGAAGGAAGTGAATTGCCTCTAGGATTCCTTGCATTCATACTCTCATTCTCTCAAGTGAATTTATTTTTACCAAAACTTCATGTGTGTAGTAAAGTTATATTTTGGAAGCCAATATTTATGTTATATTCTTAGATGGGAAAGACCATCAATCGGATTTCTTTGTATTGATCAGTTTTGCATGAAATTTCGATATGTTGTAGATGCAGATGTTAGGAGCTCAAATATCAAATTTCATAATTTTTGAGCAAGTAGCTTTGAGTTATGAATTTTATAGTGAAAATGCTCTTTATTGATGAAAAACTGCTGCTAAAACTATTACGTCTTAATTGATTAAAATAGCAAGAGAATTCTGATGGATATAAAATTTAATAGATGTCACTGCCCCAAATCCCGAGGGATGGCCGAAGCCGGGGTACGACTGGGGTTGGATTAAAGAAGCGGGGAAGAAGGGGGCTAACTGACTAACATACATAAAAGACATCAAACAATCAATGAACAAGACTTGAATATAACAAAGAAAGAGTTAATCACGAGTGATTACTCGACAAAAGTACATGATAGTAACTAAGTACAAGTTTATAGACTTATACTACAGAGTTTTGTTCAATAGACACGTTCTCAAAAGACTTAGAGTTTGGCAGCGGAAGAGTCCTAACTAAAGCATCCTATCTTTTCAACTCAACTTCAACCGTTGCTGCTCACGTCGCTTCAACCTGCACATTTAGAAAACAATGCAGGGCTAAGTACAAAAGTACTTAGTGGGCACGATGCCGAAATCATAATCATAAGTATAGATAAATATGGCATTTCATAATTGTAGCACATCGGGGTTTTATTAAAAAGAACCCGTGTCTACTAAACATTTTCTGACTCTTTTCTCAAATTAGCTTGCAAGCATTTTTCTGGTATGTTACGTTCAATCTTGACCAAAACTCATTCACCGTGGCTGGTACCCCTCAACAGGATATCACATACACCACAGGTTACAAAGTGCACTAACTCTGGAAAGCACTTAGCAGCTAACTCAGAGCCGATCGTTAGTTAACCTAGTTAGATTAACTCTAAATCTGGAAAACACGAATGTTAACTCAGATAGGTACAAGAGAACTCACATAAAACGTAAAACAGTTCATGCCATAATATCACTTTAAAAACACAGATATCAAAGCGATAAAGAAAGATTTTCCGAGCATTGCTCGTTTTATTTTGTATATAAAAGCCCACCTCGTAATACAGAACTAAGAAGTACTAGCTTCCAATCTTCGGATCTTCCGTCCTTTCTTTACTGTTGGCTTCTTCCTTCATCGTAAAATAATAATACTTAAACTCGGGTCGTAAAAGATAATCGATCAAAGAAAATCGAAATAGGTTTTAGTCGTTTCATTCTTTAGGCATTTGCACGCTTACTAGATTCATTTTACTTAAACGGGAACGAGACTCGAACAAATCCCGTTTAGAACTCGAAAGGTCTCATACTCGACTCTTAGGTCAGTAGAGAGGGTAGTCGATAGCTTGATACGACTTAAAAGATCATAAGGAACTAAGTTGGAAAGAATCGACTTAGGAAAATTACGTTTTAGTTCATTATACGACTTAAGCAATTTCTCGCTTAACTAAACTTCTTTACTTGAACGAATAAGAGGTAAGGTCTCGTCTCATTTAGCACTCAAGGCTCCTTTCTTGACTCTAGGGTCAGTAGGAAGATAGTCGTTAGTTATTACGGCTTAAACGATCGAAAGGAAACTAAGTTGCGAACGAAACAACTTAGAAGAAAGAAAACTGAAATTTCACTGCGCAATACAGAAACTCTAGGGACTTCCCAGAACAGGGGATCTGGAAACAGGGGATGAGCCCTATACCGTTGGAAAGATTGGGATGTCTAGTTTACGCTCCAATTTATAGATCACAAATCCGATAAACGAGCTAAAAGTTATTACAGTTTCCGGCGAGGGTCGCAAAACTGCCGCGCTAACCCTAGTTGCTCGATAGAATCGACGTATAGCTTCTTAGGTTCGTTCTAAGTTCTCGTATTCGACTTCTTATGAGACTTGACCCTCAAGGCAGTCAACACGTACCCCCGTACATGATGGACTCCTTCTCAAAACTCGTCCAATAGCACGACGTTCTAAACGTCGGCTTTCAACTAACATGTACTAAACCAACAAGTTATCAATTTCCCGTTCTAGTTCTCGACTATCACTATAACTCATATTATATTAGCTCGAAAGCTCATGACGTTAACTACAAAGTTATTCTCAAGTCCATCATAAACAATAATATCAGGTTAGAATTTTCATTCGACTTTTCGGTTATTAGTTACGACTAATTGTTTGTCTCTTACACAATTTTCAAAGTTGTCGGATTTCGTTCAAATTTTACGTCATTAAACAACATCTAACTAGAATCACTTTCATGCATCTAATCACTTCACATCAACACTATATTTCAACTTACGACGAGTTCTTCGTCTCTTACATACCACCAAATAATTTTAGAAAATTCTCAAATAAATTCCTATCAACAATTAACATTAATTACTACCTTATTCCATCAACAAATCAACAATTAAAACAACTACAAGAAAACCCCTAATTTCATCCTTAATTTCGGTTTTAATACATGGTTTAAGAGAGTGATTTTCTTCATTAATTAACACCATTTAACTCTTAATCATACTATTAGAACATCAATTAATGAATTCAAGTCCAATTACACATCAACATGCAAAAACCCCCAATTTCAAACCCTAACCCCTAAATCGATTTCAATCAAACAAAGGGCTTTCGATTTCTCTTGGTTCTAATCACTAATTAAGCACTTTCTAAGCATGACTTTAACATCAATTGAAGAATTCCATCAACCTACACAAAAGCCCTAAAATTTCGGTATTATGCAAGACTTAGGGTTCATGATTTTCAATCAATTTTAACCCTAGGATTCATATCCAAACACAACTAATTAAACTAATCGAAGATCAAAACATCTAGTTCTTCATCCTATAATTTCGATCAAAAGAAAATAAAAAGAAAAAGGATGTTGGATGGATAGAAACATAGAGGAGGTGAATACCTTGATCTTTACTAAAGGAAGTAATAGGTTTTTGATGGATGAATGAGGACTTGTGTGATTTCTTCTTCAAGAACTTGGAGATTCAACAATGGAGAAAAGAAATGAAGATGGGAGAGAGGGAGAGGGAAGCCGAAAATTTTGAGGGAGGGAGGAGATGCGATTTAGTTGATATAACAAGGTTATATACTTTAGGTTAAATAGGTGTAAAGTGAATAGTGTTAGTAATAGTAGTAGGTAAAAAGTAAAAACTATATAAAAGATGAAATATCTTGCTAAAGAGAGAGAGAGATCGGTTATGAGAGGGAAGGGAGGGAAAATACGCGCTTTTCTGACGCGATACGACGTTACGGAAATCGAACGATGAAAAACGTAGCTCGGCACAAAATCGTCACGATCCGATTCGTCCAAAAATTCTAACGTATAAAACTTAATCGGAAAATAAAATTTATAAAAAAATAATTCCGACAAAAACTCGGGACGGCACAGTCCGAGTTTTGTCCGGAAAATCATAAAAACGAACTTTCTCGGGCGAGTTCGTATCACAATTTCGTGAATGTAAAAATCAGACGGTTTTCCGTTCTGAGTTCGCGAACTAAAAATTTTTCATACGCGCTAACCCTAAATACAGTAGTCGTCTAGCTGACTTCCGTAATTTATTTTCGGAAACGGAATCGACCGTTAGTCTTAGAATTCAAAATCGTAAACTAAGGCGTGCAAAGCCATTTATTTTATTAACTTTAAATTTTGAGATCGTAAGGAATTTCTGGGGCTTTACATCCTACCCCTCTTACGAAAAATTTCGTCCCGAAATTTGCATACCTTCTGGAAAAAGATGAGGATATCGCTCCTTCATCTTCTCCTCGAGTTCCCACGTGGCTTCTTCTTGCCCGTGGTGGTTCCATAGTACTTTAACGATTGGAATCGATTTGGTTCTTAACTCTTGGACTTTTCTATCCAGAATCGATATCGGCTTCTCTTCATAGCTTAGGTTAGATTCAAGAATTACGTCTTGCTGACTAATGACGTGCTTAGGATCGTAAACATATTTTCTCAACTGAGAAACGTGGAAAACGTTGTGAACGCTTCCTAGACTTGGTGGCAAGGCCAATGTATAAGCGACAGGTCCTATTCTCTCGAGGATTTCATAAGGTCCTATAAACTTGGGTCTTAGCTTACCCTTGACTCCGAATCTAACGATTCCTTTGGTCGGTGATATCTTAAGGAAAACCTTATCTCCTATTTCAAACTCAAGATTGGTTCGACGATCATCGGCATAAGACTTCTGTCGGCTCTGAGCTTCTTTCATTCTATCACGAATCTGCCGAACTATCTCAATCATCTCAATAATCGCATCTGGGCCTAGGTTCTTTCTCTCACCTACTTCGTCCCAATAAAGCGGTGATCTACATTTCCTTCCATACAACGTCTCAAACGGAGCCATTCCTATCGTGGCCTGATAGCTGTTGTTGTAAGCGAATTCGACTAAGTGTAGAATTTCTTCCCAATTCGCGCCTCGATCTAAAACCACTGTTCTTAACATGTCGACTAAAATCTGAATCGTTCTCTCTGACTGCCCATCTGTCTGTGGGTGAAACGCTGTACTGAAATTAAGCTCTGTCCCCAATTCTTTTTGCATCGTAATCCAAAATCTTGAGGTAAATTTGGCGTCTCTATCTGATACTATGACCCTCGGTACTCCATGCAGACGTACAATCTCTCTGACATACTACTGAGCTAATTTCTCTGATCCATAGGTAATCTTAATCGGTAAGAAGTGTGCTGACTTTGTAAGCCTATCTATTATCACCCAAATTGCTGTGTTTCCTCTTCTCGACTTAGGCAAGCCTGTGACAAAGTCCATAGCTATGCCTTCCCATTTCCATTCTGGGACATCCAATGGTTGTAGCAATCCATATGGTTGTCGGTGTAAAGCCTTGACTTGCTGACATGCTAGGCATCTCTCTACAAACGAGGCAACGTCTCGTTTCATTCCATTCCACCAAAAGTTTCTTCTCAAATCTTGGTACATTTTCGTACTTCCTGGGTGTGCTGTGTAAGGCTTATCGTGAGCCTCACTCAAGATCTCGTTCTTCAGTTCGCTGTCGTCATTAGGAATACAAATTCTGCCTTCAAAAAGTATCGCATTGTCTGGTGCTTCGGAATATCCTTCTGGCTTATCTGTTCTTATCCTTAATTGCAACTTTTCCATTGACTCGTCCTTCCTCTGAGCATTGATGATTCTTTCTCTCAAATCTGGTGTAGCTTCTAACGCTGCTATCTGACTTGTTATCGTAGCTGGCGTGTCAAGCACTCTGATATCCATCTTCTCGAATTCTCGTACTAAAGTTTCTTCTTCTACAAAGAGGCATCCTAGCTTCGTTGGAGCCTTGCGACTCAATGCGTCTGCTACCACATTAGCCTTTCCTGGATGATAGTTGATTCCGCAGTCATAGTCCTTGACTAACTCGAGCCATCTTCTTTGTCTCATGTTCAGTTCTTTTTACTCGAAAAAGTACTTCAGGCTCTTGTGATCGGTGAATATCTCAACTCTCACACCATAGAGATGGTGTCTCCAAATTTTTAACGCATGCACTACGACTGCGAGTTCTAAATCGTGGGTTGGATACCCAACTTCGTGAGGTCGAAATTGTCGTGAAGCATAAGCTATCACTCGTCCATCTTGCATTAAGACACAACCTAATCCATTTTTCGATGCGTCGGTGTAAACCACATACTCTTTGTTTGTGTCTGGAAGTGCTAGTACTGGCGCTGTGGTTAACTTCTCCTTGAGCGTCTGGAAACTTTTCTCGCACTCGTCCGTCCATTTAAATTTGGTATCCTTCCTGAGTAGCTGCGTCATCGGGCGAGCGATCGTAGAGAATCCCTCAATAAACCTTCTGTAGTAACCAACTAAACCTAAGAAACTTCTGATCTCGTTCTGACTCGTTGGTGACTTCCAGTTATGTACTGCTTCTACTTTTGCTAGGTCCACCTTGATTCCTTCTGCTGATACTATGTGCCCAAGGAACATTACTTCCTTCAGCCAAAATTCGTATTTATTGAATTTGGCGTAGAGTTTGTCGGCTCTCAGTGTTTCCAACACTATCCGTAGATGTTCCTCGTGCTCCATCTCATTCTTAGAGTAGACGAGGATGTCGTCGATGAATACTAAAACGAATTTTTTCAAGTAGGGGTGGAAGACTCTATTCATAAGATCCATGAATACGACTGGAGCGTTGGTCAAACCAAATGGCATCACTAAAAATTCGTAATGGCCATATCGGGTTCTAAAAGCGGTCTTCGATACGTCTTCAGGTTTGATCTTGAGCTGATGATACCCTGACCTCAAATCTATCTTGGAGAAGACTCCTGCACCTTTGAGCTAATCGAACAGATCCTCGATCCTTGGCAAAGGATATTTGTTCTTGAGCGTTATCTTGTTCAGTTTTCGGTAATCGATGCACATTCTCATCGATCCGTCCTTTTTCCTAACAAATAGCACTGGTGCTCCCCAAGGTGAGACGCTTGGCCTGATAAAACCAAGGTCTAGCAGTTCTTGTAGCTGGATTTTGAGCTCTTCCAATTCTTTCGGTGCTATCCTACATGGGGCTTTTGATTTAGGTGCGGCTCCTGGTTCTAAGTCGATCATGAAGTCCACATGACGATCTGGTGGCAATCCTGGTAGCACTTCCGGAAAGACATCTTCGTATTCATTCACAACTTTTACGTCTTGGATGGTCTTGTCGGCTCCTGGCTCTCCGACTAGGTACACAAGATAGGCTGTGGTACCTTTCTTCTTCATGAGTTTCGTGGCTTGAAGGGCTGATATAATCGGTACGCCTCTACCCATTGAAATTCCGTGGAATTCGGTTGGTTCTTTTCCCGGTGGTTGAAAAGAGATTTTTCTCTGGTTGTAGAGAATTGTGGCGTAATTCTCTGACAACCAATCCATTCCTAGGATTATATCTACGTCCCACATTATCATAACATTTAAGTTGTTCGCTATAACCTTATGAGTTCCGATTTCTAGTTCTAGGTTAGAGCAAACATGAGTAGAAGTAGTGATCTCTCCTGAAGGTGTGGCTACTCTCATAGATTGTGCAGCTCTTACAGGCCTGATGTCTAAGTTATCGGCACACGAGCCAGCAATGAAAGAATGCGATGCGCTAGTATCAAACAGTATCTTAATGGGGATGTTGTGGAGTTTTCCCATACCTGCGATATTGCCTTTTCCTTTGCGCTGACCACCCTGTTTGATAGCGCATGCCCTCGCATCGTGTTGCTGCTGTGCATGTTGCTGAAACTGTTGTTGGTTCGTTGGCGGCTGTTGCGGCTGTGCTTGAATGGCTCGGAGGGGTACTGCTTGTAGCGGCTTCGGGCAATCCTTTTTCATATGCCCCTTCTGTCCACAGTTGAAACAGTTGGGGGTGCCTATCTGGCAGACTCCAGGATGGGCTCGGTTGCACTTCGGGCAGATGGGGATGGTAACCCTCCCTGGGTTAATTGCTCCCTGGTTGAAATTTCTCTGTTGCCCTTGTGGCTGGTTTTGTTGATTGTTACCCTTCCACGGTGAGTTCTGCTTATTCCCCTGAATAAACAACCCCGATTGGTTGTTTCCCTGCCACGGCCTCTTGTTGTTGTTGTTGTTGTTGCCAGGCTGTTTATATCCCTGCTGGTTTCCCTTTCTCTGACCTCCCTGGTTGTTATAACCCTGATTGTAGCCTCCGCTACCTCCTCCATTCCATTTTCTCTTACCCTGATAGTTGCTACTATTGCTGTTATAGTAGTCTCGATTCTGATTCTGCGCTGGTGCTGATGCACTTGGTACAATCTTCTTCTCATCAGGCACGATGGCCTCCATTTCTAGTGCTCTTCCCAAAATATCTGTGTAGCCTAGTCCTCCATGACTAGCTAACGCGATTCCTAGCTCATGTCGTAAACCCCCTTGAAATTTCTTGGATAGCTTCTCTTCAGTATCGACCAATGCCGGCGCATACCTTGACAGTTCGCAAAACTTGGCATCATATTCAGTCACGGTCAGCTTTCCTTGCTTCAGATTATAAAACTCGGCTTCCTTCTGCACCCTATACGTCTTGGGGACGTACTTATCAAACAAGATTTCCTTAAACTCTTCCCATGTAAAATGAGCCAGATGCTCTGCGGGTATCACCTTTTGTCTTGCTTCCCACCAGTAATCTGCCGATCCAGTCAATTGGAATGCGACACAAAGCATTCTCTTCTCATCAGTGCATCTGAGGAGCTTGAAAATTTTCTCGGTAGATCTCACCCATAGCTCAGCATCGCTAGGGCTACCCGTTCTATTGAACATCGGAGGGTTCCTCTTGAGGAAGAGATCCTCTATATCTCTACGGGGCGGTGGTGGAGGTGGTGGTGATGGGGGTGGTGATGGGGATGGAGATGGGGATGGGGTAGCATTCTGCTCATACTCCTGTTCTCTGTTGTTTTCCGGCTGACGTCTACCACGTCCTCTCGGCCTTCCAGGTCCTCGACCTCTCCTGTTGTTAACGTTTCTCGGCAGCATTTTCTTTGGTCTAAGGAAAAATTGAAATTCTCATTAGTTCTTTTCTGTTAATTACTCTTGGTACTTACTAGTTCGTTCTCAACTTAATCAAGTTCACAGAACAACATATCGAACATAACTCCGATATTATTTCATTATTCTTTTAACTTTCAAGTTAAACTCAATTCTTCGTTACACGAGTTCATTGGACATCCTGATTTTAATTACACGATTCATAAGAAATTTTGCTTGATTAAAAACCCTCTTCACGGGTCATGTATATATATATACATCAAAAAGAATATTAATTCTGCCTCCAATGAGGACTTATACAAAAAGGTTAGACTACTACTAGTCTAAACTAGGCTGACTGCCTACTATTTACCGGGTGCACTGACAAGTTGCAACTCCGTACCTACTAAAGTACTAGAACGGAAACGATTCATAAAATTTCGTATCCGCTAGAGTACTACAAAAACTAACTAGTTACTGATCCGACTCTATACAGGACAAAGAGCTACTACTACTACTGATATTTATCCGCGTCTACAACGCTCTGCTCAACTAAACCGCAGTCGAGTCCAAAAACTACCCCCTATGGCCTGCAAAAACCCTAAGAGTCCTCCTCTGGGTCTTCCTCCAGGTCCTCCTCCGAGTCCTCCTCCGGATCCTCCTCCGGATCCTCGTCCGGGTCCTCCTCCTCGGACTCTGAACCAAAAACAAGCTGTAGTGCCTCGTCCACCCTCAGAGTAGAACCGTCAGCAAGTGTAAGCAGGGTGGGCGAGGGTGCCTCTGAAACCGTCTCCTCCAGGTCGGAAACCAAGTAGTCCTCGCTGACCTCTACCGCACGCTTCTTCAGGGGAAGAAGGTGCTCGGGAACTGAACCTGAACCTGACTCAAACTCCTCTCTAGAACGGACCCTGGACGGTCCTGCCTCCATCTGCTCTGACTATTCCCCACTTCGCACAGATCTCCTCGAGCGGCGTAAGTGGAGAAGGTAACTCTAACAAGGCGGCAAGCTTTGCGTCGATCTCTCGGTAGTCTGGCCCCTCCCTATACAGTTTCGTCTCTAACGGTCCCCTGACTCTAACACAAACGTCTGGCACAAAAGGTGAAGACAACCCTAACAGCGCGGCTGTCTCAGCGTCAACCTCCACGAATCCCGGCCCTGGGATCAACTCCTCGATCTGCTGATCAACTGGTTGTGACTCTGGTGTAACTATTGTCTCCTCGTCCTCCTCTAACTGTCCTAACTCTGCGTCCTCCTCTAACTGCTCGGACTCTGCGCCCTCCTCCTCACTCGGTACACCGTCTGGTGGCAACTCTAACAGTGCAGAAAACTCTGGGTCTAAGTCAAGGTGCTCTGGCTCTGTCTCTGCTGCAAACTGACTGTAGGGAAGGTGCGGCTCTAATGGGATGGGAAGCATGAATCTACTCTCAAAGAAGCGCCTGTGCACACACAGGGCGAATCCGGTGTAGTTGCCGGTCGGCTTAGTGTCATCGCCGAAAATCCCTAAGAAGTACCACGCTGCACGGTGCGCCCAACCGCGCCACTCGTCCGGTAGGTGAACAATCAGGTCTAGAATCACCTGACTCTCCCGGATCAAGTGTCGTACTGGGTAGTAAACTGAAGAAAAGTTACTAACAATTTGTCCTACATCCTCCTCTCCGTAGTCTACCTCGAACTCGTAGTACTCATCCTGCAGCATGTCTACTATAGTGCGTTCGCACGAGGCCAAAGGCTGGCTCTTCCGAGCCGTAACACGAGTCCTAGCCATCCTACAAAAGTTTTAAGGAAACACGGATCAGTAACAGGTAGGGAAAAATAACCTATCTCAACGAAAAACTTAAATTACAAAATGAATATTCCTTATTCAATTGTAACATCATCACTTAAGTCAACCACTTATCAAGACTTCTAGCAATTCAAGAAATTGCACTTAAACAACATACATAATTAAAAGAAATTAAGATTTTTATTTCCATTCTTTATTTTACCAAATTTTTCTATTCATTTTAATTCTTTATTTCTTTCTCAACACACTTCTTAACGACTCTCACTTATTAAAAGCAAAGTACGTTTACTTCGTTCATGTTACTTATTCAAAAGTAACATCCATTTACAAAAGAATTTGTCATTTACGACTCTTGATATTCATACTAGTTGTAGTCGTCGCTCAAAGGCGAGATATTGAATAAATTCCAAAAGAAAATAGAATATAACTTAAAGAATAACTTTCTGGAAAACTAAGTTCCAGTTGTCGTCGCTAGAATCGGGCGATCGATGGAAAATTTTTTAATCAAGCTTCGTGCTCGACTCCTAATAATCTATACAATTTTTCTTCGTAGAGTTCGATCGAGGCGAACCCTATTGAAACACGAAACGAGAAGAAAAGAAATGACGTGACACGAAATGACGTCATTTACATTACTTACACGTAAGTAACGTTCACTTATTTCATTTGGCTTTGATTCCCTTTACTTGATCTTCGTCGTCTCGTTCATATCCTTCTTAACTTGAAGCCGAAAGCTTCCCAAACGTCTAATCGCTCCCTTCGTTCACTAACACGATTTATCGAATCACTTTTATTTCTTTTTCCTCGCAGGAAATTCTTAGAAAACAAGTTCGACTTTGTCGAATCTTCATTCATGTCACTATCGCACGTGACATTCATCAGTAGAAGTTCTTCTCGCGTTGGGGATCTCCTTTCGAAATCATTTCATAACAACGTTTCTTAAAAACGTCTAAATTCTTGAAGAACCGGAAAGATCTTAGGTTTCAAGTCTACGTTCTCATTGAACTGGGAAAATCCCTAAAATCCGACTATATTCTTGTGTTCGCATAATTTTTCATAAAAAGGAAATCATTGCGGAAATAATTTCACATAGGATAGTACTTGTACTATCGCATAATCACATAAAGTATAAAAAAAAAAATTATACTTTCATAAAATTCTTAAACTCGGAACACAACTCATTCTCATTCTCAATTTTACTGAATACTTGTTCATAAAATTTCTTTATTTAAAAGAAATCACATCATAAAATTCTTTCCTTTCCTCGTTGAGTCGACGTAGCTGGCGGTTGAGTTGACATCTACGTTCTCAATCTTAGTGTTCTAGTCTAACTCTTATCTTCTACTTGACGGAAGACTCTGATCTAAAGTACATACCATTATTCCATCTTATGACTCGAAAGAAGACTCGATATAGAGTACGAATGAATACTCTATACTATTACTCGAAGGAAGACTTGTATATAAATATTAATCTGTGATATTACTAGAAGGAATGACTCGTACTAGAAAAGATGACTCATAACCAGAGCAGGAAACAAACTACTGCTCCGATACTATTTTATGGTATTACTGAAAGAATGACTCGGACTAGAAGACCGACTCGCATCCAGAGCAGAAAACGAACTTCTGCTCAGATACCACTTTGTGGTAGTACTAAAAGAATAACTCATACTAGGGAAGTGACTCGAACTAGAAGATTGACTCATAGTCAGAGCAAGAGACGAACCTCTGCTCTGATACCACTCTGTGGTATCACTAAAAGGAAGGACTCATACTAGAAAAGAATGACTCATGATCAGAGCAGGAAACAGACCTTGCTCTGATACCACTCTGTCACAGCCCCAAATCCCGAGGGACGGCCGAAGCCGGGGTGCGACTGGGGTTGGATTAAAGAAGCGGGGAAGAAGGGGGCTAACTGACTAACATACATAAAAGACATCAAACAATCAATGAACAAGACTTGAATATAACAAAGAAAGAGTTAATCACGAGTGATTACTCGACAAAAGTACATGATAGTAACTAAGTACAAGTTTATAGACTTATACTACAGAGTTTTGTTCAATAGACACGTTCTCAAAAGACTTAGAGTTTGGCAGCGGAAGAGTCCTAACTAAAGCATCCTATCTTTTCAACTCAACTTCAACCGTTGCTGCTCACGTCGCTTCAACCTGCACATTTAGAAAACAATGCAGGGCTAAGTACAAAAGTACTTAGTGGGCACGATGCCGAAATCATAATCATAAGTATAGATAAATATGGCATTTCATAATTGTAGCACATCGGGGTTTTATTAAAAAGAACCCGTGTCTACTAAACATTTTCTGACTCTTTTCTCAAATTAGCTTGCAAGCATTTTTCTGGTATGTTACGTTCAATCTTGACCAAAACTCATTCACCGTGGCTGGTACCCCTCAACAGGATATCACATACACCACAGGTTACAAAGTGCACTAACTCTGGAAAGCACTTAGCAGCTAACTCAGAGCCGATCGTTAGTTAACCTAGTTAGATTAACTCTAAATCTGGAAAACACGAATGTTAACTCAGATAGGTACAAGAGAACTCACATAAAACGTAAAACAGTTCATGCCATAATATCACTTTAAAAACACAGATATCAAAGCGATAAAGAAAGATTTTCCGAGCATTGCTCGTTTTATTTTGTATATAAAAGCCCACCTCGTAATACAGAACTAAGAAGTACTAGCTTCCAATCTTCGGATCTTCCGTCCTTTCTTTACTGTTGGCTTCTTCCTTCATCGTAAAATAATAATACTTAAACTCGGGTCGTAAAAGATAATCGATCAAAGAAAATCGAAATAGGTTTTAGTCGTTTCATTCTTTAGGCATTTGCACGCTTACTAGATTCATTTTACTTAAACGGGAACGAGACTCGAACAAATCCCGTTTAGAACTCGAAAGGTCTCATACTCGACTCTTAGGTCAGTAGAGAGGGTAGTCGATAGCTTGATACGACTTAAAAGATCATAAGGAACTAAGTTGGAAAGAATCGACTTAGGAAAATTACGTTTTAGTTCATTATACGACTTAAGCAATTTCTCGCTTAACTAAACTTCTTTACTTGAACGAATAAGAGGTAAGGTCTCGTCTCATTTAGCACTCAAGGCTCCTTTCTTGACTCTAGGGTCAGTAGGAAGATAGTCGTTAGTTATTACGGCTTAAACGATCGAAAGGAAACTAAGTTGCGAACGAAACAACTTAGAAGAAAGAAAACTGAAATTTCACTGCGCAATACAGAAACTCTAGGGACTTCCCAGAACAGGGGATCTGGAAACAGGGGATGAGCCCTATACCGTTGGAAAGATTGGGATGTCTAGTTTACGCTCCAATTTATAGATCACAAATCCGATAAACGAGCTAAAAGTTATTACAGTTTCCGGCGAGGGTCGCAAAACTGCCGCGCTAACCCTAGTTGCTCGATAGAATCGACGTATAGCTTCTTAGGTTCGTTCTAAGTTCTCGTATTCGACTTCTTATGAGACTTGACCCTCAAGGCAGTCAACACGTACCCCCGTACATGATGGACTCCTTCTCAAAACTCGTCCAATAGCACGACGTTCTAAACGTCGGCTTTCAACTAACATGTACTAAACCAACAAGTTATCAATTTCCCGTTCTAGTTCTCGACTATCACTATAACTCATATTATATTAGCTCGAAAGCTCATGACGTTAACTACAAAGTTATTCTCAAGTCCATCATAAACAATAATATCAGGTTAGAATTTTCATTCGACTTTTCGGTTATTAGTTACGACTAATTGTTTGTCTCTTACACAATTTTCAAAGTTGTCGGATTTCGTTCAAATTTTACGTCATTAAACAACATCTAACTAGAATCACTTTCATGCATCTAATCACTTCACATCAACACTATATTTCAACTTACGACGAGTTCTTCGTCTCTTACATACCACCAAATAATTTTAGAAAATTCTCAAATAAATTCCTATCAACAATTAACATTAATTACTACCTTATTCCATCAACAAATCAACAATTAAAACAACTACAAGAAAACCCCTAATTTCATCCTTAATTTCGGTTTTAATACATGGTTTAAGAGAGTGATTTTCTTCATTAATTAACACCATTTAACTCTTAATCATACTATTAGAACATCAATTAATGAATTCAAGTCCAATTACACATCAACATGCAAAAACCCCCAATTTCAAACCCTAACCCCTAAATCGATTTCAATCAAACAAAGGGCTTTCGATTTCTCTTGGTTCTAATCACTAATTAAGCACTTTCTAAGCATGACTTTAACATCAATTGAAGAATTCCATCAACCTACACAAAAGCCCTAAAATTTCGGTATTATGCAAGACTTAGGGTTCATGATTTTCAATCAATTTTAACCCTAGGATTCATATCCAAACACAACTAATTAAACTAATCGAAGATCAAAACATCTAGTTCTTCATCCTATAATTTCGATCAAAAGAAAATAAAAAGAAAAAGGATGTTGGATGGATAGAAACATAGAGGAGGTGAATACCTTGATCTTTACTAAAGGAAGTAATAGGTTTTTGATGGATGAATGAGGACTTGTGTGATTTCTTCTTCAAGAACTTGGAGATTCAACAATGGAGAAAAGAAATGAAGATGGGAGAGAGGGAGAGGGAAGCCGAAAATTTTGAGGGAGGGAGGAGATGCGATTTAGTTGATATAACAAGGTTATATACTTTAGGTTAAATAGGTGTAAAGTGAATAGTGTTAGTAATAGTAGTAGGTAAAAAGTAAAAACTATATAAAAGATGAAATATCTTGCTAAAGAGAGAGAGAGATCGGTTATGAGAGGGAAGGGAGGGAAAATACGCGCTTTTCTGACGCGATACGACGTTACGGAAATCGAACGATGAAAAACGTAGCTCGGCACAAAATCGTCACGATCCGATTCGTCCAAAAATTCTAACGTATAAAACTTAATCGGAAAATAAAATTTATAAAAAAATAATTCCGACAAAAACTCGGGACGGCACAGTCCGAGTTTTGTCCGGAAAATCATAAAAACGAACTTTCTCGGGCGAGTTCGTATCACAATTTCGTGAATGTAAAAATCAGACGGTTTTCCGTTCTGAGTTCGCGAACTAAAAATTTTTCATACGCGCTAACCCTAAATACAGTAGTCGTCTAGCTGACTTCCGTAATTTATTTTCGGAAACGGAATCGACCGTTAGTCTTAGAATTCAAAATCGTAAACTAAGGCGTGCAAAGCCATTTATTTTATTAACTTTAAATTTTGAGATCGTAAGGAATTTCTGGGGCTTTACATCCTACCCCTCTTACGAAAAATTTCGTCCCGAAATTTGCATACCTTCTGGAAAAAGATGAGGATATCGCTCCTTCATCTTCTCCTCGAGTTCCCACGTGGCTTCTTCTTGCCCGTGGTGGTTCCATAGTACTTTAACGATTGGAATCGATTTGGTTCTTAACTCTTGGACTTTTCTATCCAGAATCGATATCGGCTTCTCTTCATAGCTTAGGTTAGATTCAAGAATTACGTCTTGCTGACTAATGACGTGCTTAGGATCGTAAACATATTTTCTCAACTGAGAAACGTGGAAAACGTTGTGAACGCTTCCTAGACTTGGTGGCAAGGCCAATGTATAAGCGACAGGTCCTATTCTCTCGAGGATTTCATAAGGTCCTATAAACTTGGGTCTTAGCTTACCCTTGACTCCGAATCTAACGATTCCTTTGGTCGGTGATATCTTAAGGAAAACCTTATCTCCTATTTCAAACTCAAGATTGGTTCGACGATCATCGGCATAAGACTTCTGTCGGCTCTGAGCTTCTTTCATTCTATCACGAATCTGCCGAACTATCTCAATCATCTCAATAATCGCATCTGGGCCTAGGTTCTTTCTCTCACCTACTTCGTCCCAATAAAGCGGTGATCTACATTTCCTTCCATACAACGTCTCAAACGGAGCCATTCCTATCGTGGCCTGATAGCTGTTGTTGTAAGCGAATTCGACTAAGTGTAGAATTTCTTCCCAATTCGCGCCTCGATCTAAAACCACTGTTCTTAACATGTCGACTAAAATCTGAATCGTTCTCTCTGACTGCCCATCTGTCTGTGGGTGAAACGCTGTACTGAAATTAAGCTCTGTCCCCAATTCTTTTTGCATCGTAATCCAAAATCTTGAGGTAAATTTGGCGTCTCTATCTGATACTATGACCCTCGGTACTCCATGCAGACGTACAATCTCTCTGACATACTACTGAGCTAATTTCTCTGATCCATAGGTAATCTTAATCGGTAAGAAGTGTGCTGACTTTGTAAGCCTATCTATTATCACCCAAATTGCTGTGTTTCCTCTTCTCGACTTAGGCAAGCCTGTGACAAAGTCCATAGCTATGCCTTCCCATTTCCATTCTGGGACATCCAATGGTTGTAGCAATCCATATGGTTGTCGGTGTAAAGCCTTGACTTGCTGACATGCTAGGCATCTCTCTACAAACGAGGCAACGTCTCGTTTCATTCCATTCCACCAAAAGTTTCTTCTCAAATCTTGGTACATTTTCGTACTTCCTGGGTGTGCTGTGTAAGGCTTATCGTGAGCCTCACTCAAGATCTCGTTCTTCAGTTCGCTGTCGTCATTAGGAATACAAATTCTGCCTTCAAAAAGTATCGCATTGTCTGGTGCTTCGGAATATCCTTCTGGCTTATCTGTTCTTATCCTTAATTGCAACTTTTCCATTGACTCGTCCTTCCTCTGAGCATTGATGATTCTTTCTCTCAAATCTGGTGTAGCTTCTAACGCTGCTATCTGACTTGTTATCGTAGCTGGCGTGTCAAGCACTCTGATATCCATCTTCTCGAATTCTCGTACTAAAGTTTCTTCTTCTACAAAGAGGCATCCTAGCTTCGTTGGAGCCTTGCGACTCAATGCGTCTGCTACCACATTAGCCTTTCCTGGATGATAGTTGATTCCGCAGTCATAGTCCTTGACTAACTCGAGCCATCTTCTTTGTCTCATGTTCAGTTCTTTTTACTCGAAAAAGTACTTCAGGCTCTTGTGATCGGTGAATATCTCAACTCTCACACCATAGAGATGGTGTCTCCAAATTTTTAACGCATGCACTACGACTGCGAGTTCTAAATCGTGGGTTGGATACCCAACTTCGTGAGGTCGAAATTGTCGTGAAGCATAAGCTATCACTCGTCCATCTTGCATTAAGACACAACCTAATCCATTTTTCGATGCGTCGGTGTAAACCACATACTCTTTGTTTGTGTCTGGAAGTGCTAGTACTGGCGCTGTGGTTAACTTCTCCTTGAGCGTCTGGAAACTTTTCTCGCACTCGTCCGTCCATTTAAATTTGGTATCCTTCCTGAGTAGCTGCGTCATCGGGCGAGCGATCGTAGAGAATCCCTCAATAAACCTTCTGTAGTAACCAACTAAACCTAAGAAACTTCTGATCTCGTTCTGACTCGTTGGTGACTTCCAGTTATGTACTGCTTCTACTTTTGCTAGGTCCACCTTGATTCCTTCTGCTGATACTATGTGCCCAAGGAACATTACTTCCTTCAGCCAAAATTCGTATTTATTGAATTTGGCGTAGAGTTTGTCGGCTCTCAGTGTTTCCAACACTATCCGTAGATGTTCCTCGTGCTCCATCTCATTCTTAGAGTAGACGAGGATGTCGTCGATGAATACTAAAACGAATTTTTTCAAGTAGGGGTGGAAGACTCTATTCATAAGATCCATGAATACGACTGGAGCGTTGGTCAAACCAAATGGCATCACTAAAAATTCGTAATGGCCATATCGGGTTCTAAAAGCGGTCTTCGATACGTCTTCAGGTTTGATCTTGAGCTGATGATACCCTGACCTCAAATCTATCTTGGAGAAGACTCCTGCACCTTTGAGCTAATCGAACAGATCCTCGATCCTTGGCAAAGGATATTTGTTCTTGAGCGTTATCTTGTTCAGTTTTCGGTAATCGATGCACATTCTCATCGATCCGTCCTTTTTCCTAACAAATAGCACTGGTGCTCCCCAAGGTGAGACGCTTGGCCTGATAAAACCAAGGTCTAGCAGTTCTTGTAGCTGGATTTTGAGCTCTTCCAATTCTTTCGGTGCTATCCTACATGGGGCTTTTGATTTAGGTGCGGCTCCTGGTTCTAAGTCGATCATGAAGTCCACATGACGATCTGGTGGCAATCCTGGTAGCACTTCCGGAAAGACATCTTCGTATTCATTCACAACTTTTACGTCTTGGATGGTCTTGTCGGCTCCTGGCTCTCCGACTAGGTACACAAGATAGGCTGTGGTACCTTTCTTCTTCATGAGTTTCGTGGCTTGAAGGGCTGATATAATCGGTACGCCTCTACCCATTGAAATTCCGTGGAATTCGGTTGGTTCTTTTCCCGGTGGTTGAAAAGAGATTTTTCTCTGGTTGTAGAGAATTGTGGCGTAATTCTCTGACAACCAATCCATTCCTAGGATTATATCTACGTCCCACATTATCATAACATTTAAGTTGTTCGCTATAACCTTATGAGTTCCGATTTCTAGTTCTAGGTTAGAGCAAACATGAGTAGAAGTAGTGATCTCTCCTGAAGGTGTGGCTACTCTCATAGATTGTGCAGCTCTTACAGGCCTGATGTCTAAGTTATCGGCACACGAGCCAGCAATGAAAGAATGCGATGCGCTAGTATCAAACAGTATCTTAATGGGGATGTTGTGGAGTTTTCCCATACCTGCGATATTGCCTTTTCCTTTGCGCTGACCACCCTGTTTGATAGCGCATGCCCTCGCATCGTGTTGCTGCTGTGCATGTTGCTGAAACTGTTGTTGGTTCGTTGGCGGCTGTTGCGGCTGTGCTTGAATGGCTCGGAGGGGTACTGCTTGTAGCGGCTTCGGGCAATCCTTTTTCATATGCCCCTTCTGTCCACAGTTGAAACAGTTGGGGGTGCCTATCTGGCAGACTCCAGGATGGGCTCGGTTGCACTTCGGGCAGATGGGGATGGTAACCCTCCCTGGGTTAATTGCTCCCTGGTTGAAATTTCTCTGTTGCCCTTGTGGCTGGTTTTGTTGATTGTTACCCTTCCACGGTGAGTTCTGCTTATTCCCCTGAATAAACAACCCCGATTGGTTGTTTCCCTGCCACGGCCTCTTGTTGTTGTTGTTGTTGTTGCCAGGCTGTTTATATCCCTGCTGGTTTCCCTTTCTCTGACCTCCCTGGTTGTTATAACCCTGATTGTAGCCTCCGCTACCTCCTCCATTCCATTTTCTCTTACCCTGATAGTTGCTACTATTGCTGTTATAGTAGTCTCGATTCTGATTCTGCGCTGGTGCTGATGCACTTGGTACAATCTTCTTCTCATCAGGCACGATGGCCTCCATTTCTAGTGCTCTTCCCAAAATATCTGTGTAGCCTAGTCCTCCATGACTAGCTAACGCGATTCCTAGCTCATGTCGTAAACCCCCTTGAAATTTCTTGGATAGCTTCTCTTCAGTATCGACCAATGCCGGCGCATACCTTGACAGTTCGCAAAACTTGGCATCATATTCAGTCACGGTCAGCTTTCCTTGCTTCAGATTATAAAACTCGGCTTCCTTCTGCACCCTATACGTCTTGGGGACGTACTTATCAAACAAGATTTCCTTAAACTCTTCCCATGTAAAATGAGCCAGATGCTCTGCGGGTATCACCTTTTGTCTTGCTTCCCACCAGTAATCTGCCGATCCAGTCAATTGGAATGCGACACAAAGCATTCTCTTCTCATCAGTGCATCTGAGGAGCTTGAAAATTTTCTCGGTAGATCTCACCCATAGCTCAGCATCGCTAGGGCTACCCGTTCTATTGAACATCGGAGGGTTCCTCTTGAGGAAGAGATCCTCTATATCTCTACGGGGCGGTGGTGGAGGTGGTGGTGATGGGGGTGGTGATGGGGATGGAGATGGGGATGGGGTAGCATTCTGCTCATACTCCTGTTCTCTGTTGTTTTCCGGCTGACGTCTACCACGTCCTCTCGGCCTTCCAGGTCCTCGACCTCTCCTGTTGTTAACGTTTCTCGGCAGCATTTTCTTTGGTCTAAGGAAAAATTGAAATTCTCATTAGTTCTTTTCTGTTAATTACTCTTGGTACTTACTAGTTCGTTCTCAACTTAATCAAGTTCACAGAACAACATATCGAACATAACTCCGATATTATTTCATTATTCTTTTAACTTTCAAGTTAAACTCAATTCTTCGTTACACGAGTTCATTGGACATCCTGATTTTAATTACACGATTCATAAGAAATTTTGCTTGATTAAAAACCCTCTTCACGGGTCATGTATATATATATACATCAAAAAGAATATTAATTCTGCCTCCAATGAGGACTTATACAAAAAGGTTAGACTACTACTAGTCTAAACTAGGCTGACTGCCTACTATTTACCGGGTGCACTGACAAGTTGCAACTCCGTACCTACTAAAGTACTAGAACGGAAACGATTCATAAAATTTCGTATCCGCTAGAGTACTACAAAAACTAACTAGTTACTGATCCGACTCTATACAGGACAAAGAGCTACTACTACTACTGATATTTATCCGCGTCTACAACGCTCTGCTCAACTAAACCGCAGTCGAGTCCAAAAACTACCCCCTATGGCCTGCAAAAACCCTAAGAGTCCTCCTCTGGGTCTTCCTCCAGGTCCTCCTCCGAGTCCTCCTCCGGATCCTCCTCCGGATCCTCGTCCGGGTCCTCCTCCTCGGACTCTGAACCAAAAACAAGCTGTAGTGCCTCGTCCACCCTCAGAGTAGAACCGTCAGCAAGTGTAAGCAGGGTGGGCGAGGGTGCCTCTGAAACCGTCTCCTCCAGGTCGGAAACCAAGTAGTCCTCGCTGACCTCTACCGCACGCTTCTTCAGGGGAAGAAGGTGCTCGGGAACTGAACCTGAACCTGACTCAAACTCCTCTCTAGAACGGACCCTGGACGGTCCTGCCTCCATCTGCTCTGACTATTCCCCACTTCGCACAGATCTCCTCGAGCGGCGTAAGTGGAGAAGGTAACTCTAACAAGGCGGCAAGCTTTGCGTCGATCTCTCGGTAGTCTGGCCCCTCCCTATACAGTTTCGTCTCTAACGGTCCCCTGACTCTAACACAAACGTCTGGCACAAAAGGTGAAGACAACCCTAACAGCGCGGCTGTCTCAGCGTCAACCTCCACGAATCCCGGCCCTGGGATCAACTCCTCGATCTGCTGATCAACTGGTTGTGACTCTGGTGTAACTATTGTCTCCTCGTCCTCCTCTAACTGTCCTAACTCTGCGTCCTCCTCTAACTGCTCGGACTCTGCGCCCTCCTCCTCACTCGGTACACCGTCTGGTGGCAACTCTAACAGTGCAGAAAACTCTGGGTCTAAGTCAAGGTGCTCTGGCTCTGTCTCTGCTGCAAACTGACTGTAGGGAAGGTGCGGCTCTAATGGGATGGGAAGCATGAATCTACTCTCAAAGAAGCGCCTGTGCACACACAGGGCGAATCCGGTGTAGTTGCCGGTCGGCTTAGTGTCATCGCCGAAAATCCCTAAGAAGTACCACGCTGCACGGTGCGCCCAACCGCGCCACTCGTCCGGTAGGTGAACAATCAGGTCTAGAATCACCTGACTCTCCCGGATCAAGTGTCGTACTGGGTAGTAAACTGAAGAAAAGTTACTAACAATTTGTCCTACATCCTCCTCTCCGTAGTCTACCTCGAACTCGTAGTACTCATCCTGCAGCATGTCTACTATAGTGCGTTCGCACGAGGCCAAAGGCTGGCTCTTCCGAGCCGTAACACGAGTCCTAGCCATCCTACAAAAGTTTTAAGGAAACACGGATCAGTAACAGGTAGGGAAAAATAACCTATCTCAACGAAAAACTTAAATTACAAAATGAATATTCCTTATTCAATTGTAACATCATCACTTAAGTCAACCACTTATCAAGACTTCTAGCAATTCAAGAAATTGCACTTAAACAACATACATAATTAAAAGAAATTAAGATTTTTATTTCCATTCTTTATTTTACCAAATTTTTCTATTCATTTTAATTCTTTATTTCTTTCTCAACACACTTCTTAACGACTCTCACTTATTAAAAGCAAAGTACGTTTACTTCGTTCATGTTACTTATTCAAAAGTAACATCCATTTACAAAAGAATTTGTCATTTACGACTCTTGATATTCATACTAGTTGTAGTCGTCGCTCAAAGGCGAGATATTGAATAAATTCCAAAAGAAAATAGAATATAACTTAAAGAATAACTTTCTGGAAAACTAAGTTCCAGTTGTCGTCGCTAGAATCGGGCGATCGATGGAAAATTTTTTAATCAAGCTTCGTGCTCGACTCCTAATAATCTATACAATTTTTCTTCGTAGAGTTCGATCGAGGCGAACCCTATTGAAACACGAAACGAGAAGAAAAGAAATGACGTGACACGAAATGACGTCATTTACATTACTTACACGTAAGTAACGTTCACTTATTTCATTTGGCTTTGATTCCCTTTACTTGATCTTCGTCGTCTCGTTCATATCCTTCTTAACTTGAAGCCGAAAGCTTCCCAAACGTCTAATCGCTCCCTTCGTTCACTAACACGATTTATCGAATCACTTTTATTTCTTTTTCCTCGCAGGAAATTCTTAGAAAACAAGTTCGACTTTGTCGAATCTTCATTCATGTCACTATCGCACGTGACATTCATCAGTAGAAGTTCTTCTCGCGTTGGGGATCTCCTTTCGAAATCATTTCATAACAACGTTTCTTAAAAACGTCTAAATTCTTGAAGAACCGGAAAGATCTTAGGTTTCAAGTCTACGTTCTCATTGAACTGGGAAAATCCCTAAAATCCGACTATATTCTTGTGTTCGCATAATTTTTCATAAAAAGGAAATCATTGCGGAAATAATTTCACATAGGATAGTACTTGTACTATCGCATAATCACATAAAGTATAAAAAAAAAAATTATACTTTCATAAAATTCTTAAACTCGGAACACAACTCATTCTCATTCTCAATTTTACTGAATACTTGTTCATAAAATTTCTTTATTTAAAAGAAATCACATCATAAAATTCTTTCCTTTCCTCGTTGAGTCGACGTAGCTGGCGGTTGAGTTGACATCTACGTTCTCAATCTTAGTGTTCTAGTCTAACTCTTATCTTCTACTTGACGGAAGACTCTGATCTAAAGTACATACCATTATTCCATCTTATGACTCGAAAGAAGACTCGATATAGAGTACGAATGAATACTCTATACTATTACTCGAAGGAAGACTTGTATATAAATATTAATCTGTGATATTACTAGAAGGAATGACTCGTACTAGAAAAGATGACTCATAACCAGAGCAGGAAACAAACTACTGCTCCGATACTATTTTATGGTATTACTGAAAGAATGACTCGGACTAGAAGACCGACTCGCATCCAGAGCAGAAAACGAACTTCTGCTCAGATACCACTTTGTGGTAGTACTAAAAGAATAACTCATACTAGGGAAGTGACTCGAACTAGAAGATTGACTCATAGTCAGAGCAAGAGACGAACCTCTGCTCTGATACCACTCTGTGGTATCACTAAAAGGAAGGACTCATACTAGAAAAGAATGACTCATGATCAGAGCAGGAAACAGACCTTGCTCTGATACCACTCTGTCACAGCCCCAAATCCCGAGGGACGGCCGAAGCCGGGGTGCGACTGGGGTTGGATTAAAGAAGCGGGGAAGAAGGGGGCTAACTGACTAACATACATAAAAGACATCAAACAATCAATGAACAAGACTTGAATATAACAAAGAAAGAGTTAATCACGAGTGATTACTCGACAAAAGTACAAGATAGTAACTAAGTTCAAGTTTATAGACTTATACTACAGAGTTTTGTTCAATAGACAGGTTCTCAAAAGACTTCGAGTTTGGCAGCGGAAGAGTCCTAACTAAAGCATCCTATCTTTTCAACTCAACTTCAATCGTTGCCGCTCACGTCGCTTCAACCTGCACATTTAGAAAACAATGCAGGGCTAAGTACAAAAGTACTTAGTGGGCACGATGCCGAAATCATAATCATAAGTATAGATAAATATGGCATTTCATAATTGTAGCACATCGGGGTTTTATTGAAAAGAACCCATGTCTACTAAACATTTTCTGACTCTTTTCTCAAATTAGCTTGCAAGCATTTTTCTGGTATGTTACGTTCAATATTGACCAAAACTCATTCACCGTGGCTGGTACCCCTCAACAGGATATCACATACACCACAGGTTACAAAGTGCACTAACTCTGGAAAGCACTTAGCAGCTAACTCAGAGCCGATCGTTAGTTAACCTAGTTAGGTTAACTCTAAATCTGGAAAACACGAATGTTAACTCAGATAGGTACAAGAGAACTCACATAAAACGTAAAACAGTTCATGCCATAATATCACTTTAAAAACACAGATATCAAAGCGATAAAGAAAGATTTTCCGAGCATTGCTCGTTTTATTTTGTATATAAAAGCCCACCTCGTAATACAGAACTAAGAAGTACTAGCTTCCAATCTTCGGATCTTCCGTCCTTTCTTTACTGTTGGCTTCTTCCTTCATCGTAAAATAATAATACTTAAACTCGGGTCGTAAAAGATAATCGATCAAAGAAAATCGAAATAGGTTTTAGTCGTTTCATTCTTTAGGCATTTGCACGCTTACTAGATTCATTTTACTTAAACGGGAACGAGACTCGAACAAATCCCGTTTAGAACTCGAAAGGTCTCATACTCGACTCTTAGGTCAGTAGAGAGGGTAGTCGATAGCTTGATACGACTTAAAAGATCATAAGGAACTAAGTTGGAAAGAATCGACTTAGGAAAATTACGTTTTAGTTCATTATACGACTTAAGCAATTTCTCGCTTAACTAAACTTCTTTACTTGAACGAATAAGAGGTAAGGTCTCGTCTCATTTAGCACTCAAGGCTCCTTTCTTGACTCTAGGGTCAGTAGGAAGATAGTCGTTAGTTATTACGGCTTAAACGATCGAAAGGAAACTAAGTTGCGAACGAAACAACTTAGAAGAAAGAAAACTGAAATTTCACTGCGCAATACAGAAACTCTAGGGACTTCCCAGAACAGGGGATCTGGAAACAGGGGATGAGCCCTATACCGTTGGAAAGATTGGGATGTCTAGTTTACGCTCCAATTTATAGATCACAAATCCGATAAACGAGCTAAAAGTTATTACAGTTTCCGGCGAGGGTCGCAAAACTGCCGCGCTAACCCTAGTTGCTCGATAGAATCGACGTATAGCTTCTTAGGTTCGTTCTAAGTTCTCGTATTCGACTTCTTATGAGACTTGACCCTCAAGGCAGTCAACACGTACCCCCGTACATGATGGACTCCTTCTCAAAACTCGTCCAATAGCACGACGTTCTAAACGTCGGCTTTCAACTAACATGTACTAAACCAACAAGTTATCAATTTCCCGTTCTAGTTCTCGACTATCACTATAACTCATATTATATTAGCTCGAAAGCTCATGACGTTAACTACAAAGTTATTCTCAAGTCCATCATAAACAATAATATCAGGTTAGAATTTTCATTCGACTTTTCGGTTATTAGTTACGACTAATTGTTTGTCTCTTACACAATTTTCAAAGTTGTCGGATTTCGTTCAAATTTTACGTCATTAAACAACATCTAACTAGAATCACTTTCATGCATCTAATCACTTCACATCAACACTATATTTCAACTTACGACGAGTTCTTCGTCTCTTACATACCACCAAATAATTTTAGAAAATTCTCAAATAAATTCCTATCAACAATTAACATTAATTACTACCTTATTCCATCAACAAATCAACAATTAAAACAACTACAAGAAAACCCCTAATTTCATCCTTAATTTCGGTTTTAATACATGGTTTAAGAGAGTGATTTTCTTCATTAATTAACACCATTTAACTCTTAATCATACTATTAGAACATCAATTAATGAATTCAAGTCCAATTACACATCAACATGCAAAAACCCCCAATTTCAAACCCTAACCCCTAAATCGATTTCAATCAAACAAAGGGCTTTCGATTTCTCTTGGTTCTAATCACTAATTAAGCACTTTCTAAGCATGACTTTAACATCAATTGAAGAATTCCATCAACCTACACAAAAGCCCTAAAATTTCGGTATTATGCAAGACTTAGGGTTCATGATTTTCAATCAATTTTAACCCTAGGATTCATATCCAAACACAACTAATTAAACTAATCGAAGATCAAAACATCTAGTTCTTCATCCTATAATTTCGATCAAAAGAAAATAAAAAGAAAAAGGATGTTGGATGGATAGAAACATAGAGGAGGTGAATACCTTGATCTTTACTAAAGGAAGTAATAGGTTTTTGATGGATGAATGAGGACTTGTGTGATTTCTTCTTCAAGAACTTGGAGATTCAACAATGGAGAAAAGAAATGAAGATGGGAGAGAGGGAGAGGGAAGCCGAAAATTTTGAGGGAGGGAGGAGATGCGATTTAGTTGATATAACAAGGTTATATACTTTAGGTTAAATAGGTGTAAAGTGAATAGTGTTAGTAATAGTAGTAGGTAAAAAGTAAAAACTATATAAAAGATGAAATATCTTGCTAAAGAGAGAGAGAGATCGGTTATGAGAGGGAAGGGAGGGAAAATACGCGCTTTTCTGACGCGATACGACGTTACGGAAATCGAACGATGAAAAACGTAGCTCGGCACAAAATCGTCACGATCCGATTCGTCCAAAAATTCTAACGTATAAAACTTAATCGGAAAATAAAATTTATAAAAAAATAATTCCGACAAAAACTCGGGACGGCACAGTCCGAGTTTTGTCCGGAAAATCATAAAAACGAACTTTCTCGGGCGAGTTCGTATCGCAATTTCGTGAATGTAAAAATCAGACGGTTTTCCGTTCTGAGTTCACGAACTAAAAATTTTTCATACACGCTAACCCTAAATACAGTAGTCGTCTAGCTGACTTCCGTAATTTATATTCGGAAACGGAATCGACCGTTAGTCTTAGAATTAATAATCGTAAACTTAGGCGTGCAAAGCCATTTATTTTATTAACTTTAAATTTTGAGATCGTAAGGAATTTCCGGGGCATTACAATAGACATGTTCATATATGAGTCGTGAGGATATAGTATAAAATTTTATGTATTAAATCTTACATTTTACAAGTAATAATTTATTACTTTCATAGTGTTCAAAATTTCAGAATTTTGATTAGTTTAATTCTTTATTGCATTAGTGTTATGGTTATTATTTGAAAAGTAAGCATACTATTATTATAACTATAATAGGTAATTTATGGAAATTTTTTAAGTCTCTTAATATTATTTAGAACATACTCGGAAATAATAAAGTATAGCCAATTTGAAGAAATCAATTAAATTTTTGAGAAGAATCGGGCGTAGTAAATTCGAGTTTTGATATACATGCTAGGAAGTTTTTCTTAAGTGAGTATTACTTGTGTAGGCACTCCAATTGAAAATCCCTAAACCTGTCACCGTTGAAGTAGTACCTTTTAGTACTCAAGGTTAACGGAAGGCGGGCTTTACTTTTCTGTACAAATATTTTGAGTTATTAAGCTCTGCAAGTGAATATCATGCTTAAAATATTTTTTGTTGACTCTCTATTGGATATGTGCTTATGTATGAGATGAGAACGATCGGGTCTTGAAGTTAGCCTCCGTGCTAAATCAGGGCTAGTGTACACAGTTTGGATTAAGTGGGCTGAACACAATAATCCTATCAGCCGGACTTGGATTGAGTTTACTCTCCATGTTCGAAGAGATTTGAGTGATTAAATTCCTCATTTCTAGAAATTTTAGAATGGACCTTTGTGGGCTGCACCCACATGTTCATAGTTTGGTAAGCACCAATAGATGAGTACCATGTTGATGAAATGATTTGGTATGCATAGATTATTTCTGTCAAACTATCTATGTTATACTTGAAAGTATGGATATTCTTTTATCAGATGTATTTTAAAATGGCTAAGCCTACGGGGTACATTAGTACTCAGCCCTTTAAAATATTTTCAATTATTTTGCAGGTTGAGCGGTCGTTGTGAGGTGCCGGGTTATGAGGAGTTGGTTGCTGTCATTAAAAAGTTTTCCTCAACTTTTGTTATTAGCTTAATGCACATAAACACCTCCTTTTGAGTACAGATAATATTTGCTTCCACTTATTTTATTTTGAACAACGAATATTCTACTAGTTAATTGCCGGTTTGATGACCCTTTTTGTGTAATGACTTCCTATTAATATCTAAAGGCTCTGGTTATTAAGCTATATTTATTTATTAAATTCCCAAATAAAGTTTCCCCCTTTCTTTCCCGCTTCTTTATTCCAACCCCTTGTCGCATCTCAGTATTTTTACCTTTTTTTGAAAATGAGGGTGTGACATAATGGTATCAGAGCCAAAGCTCTTGGCTTTGAGACCTTAGTAGTTTTGAAAGTAAGATTAGTAATTATATATATATATATATATATATATATATATATATATATATATATATATTTTACAGCAACTCTCAGCACCTCTCACATCGCCCTCATTGAAATCAGGTACGCAATTAAATGTTTCAATATGCGTAAAAGTTTAAAGTTTCTTATAAGAAAGTTGTTTGAGAAAAATCGAGCTCATAAAATAAGATTACTTTGTATTTCAACTCAGTAATCGAGTGGTTGTAATGGGGTAAGTAAGTATCCCTTACAACTGAAGTCTTTCTAAAGCAGAGGAAATAGTAGATTACTTAAATGTTTCGATTATGGTAGTCTAGTTGACATGTTTGGGACAAGTGAACCCATATGTTCGAAAGAAGAATATCATAATAATGATTTTGGATTATTCCTAAGATTAATATTTCAGAATAATCAGAGTTCCCAATTGATTCGTGAGTATGAAAACTTTATTTCCAAAACTTCTATACTCATTATTTTAAGTACACCATGACCTCTATTATTAAGAAGTAGATGGACATAGATAAATATTATCTTTTCGCAGTTAGAGTAATACTGTGAATATTATGAGATAGTTTCACAATATAATGTGGTTTTATAAGTTACTGTCGAGTTCTTACCTTAAGACTATGCCTTTTGCCTTGATTGAAACCTTCATCTTAGATGGCTGGATTTTTGTGGAAACCGCGGAAGAAGTTTGGTCGGAAATACACACCAGTAGAACATGAAGCTGAAGGGTTGTATACGAAAGCAAGACTTTTGTCTATATACAATTGATATTTATTTCACTATAGGTCTCCTATCTGAAATGTTTATTATTGCATAATTATTATTTGTCCAATTATCTCAATATCATAGATTATATAGTGTGTTGTAGATCACAGAAGATTATATAATCGGCATTTTATGAGATATAAACTAATATTCACAATCGAGACAACTTGGACGAGTTGTTGGTTTAGATTGTAGCATAATAGTATTAAATAGTTTATCTTGACTATTTATTTATGCTAGTATGTTAATCGTATTGAAAGGATCACAGTGAGATTAATTCTCTGCTGAATTATTGAGAATTAAAGATCTCGGTGACTTAAATAGTCTTAACCTTAATTGGGCTTATCAGTATGAATAAGTGTCTGACTATTGCTTTGATCTATTATAAATGAGAACTTAATCGTGGTTCAAAATTTCGTATTTTGGGCGGTAGCAGTTCTTATTTGATATTGATACAGCTGCAATAAGGATCCGTGTCCTATGAATAATGGGATGATGATGTCCTCTCGAGGAACTTAATAAGTTTATCGTATTAAACCCTGCAGGTGGAATTAGTTCCGATACGATAATAAGTTTAAGTGGTAGCACTCGAGATAATTGTTTATTAGTGAATAATTAATTGATTAATTAATTTACTGTCAGAAGTATTTAATTAATTAATGGATATTCGAGAATCTTAAACATGGAGATTAATTAATGCTAATACTAGCCCCGACTCAATTAATTAAATAAGAGGGTAAGTCAGTATTAATTCTTTAGTGGAATGAATTAATATTTATATCTGATTTATATTTCTGGGCTGAATGGATTAAATCAGATATTATCGGGCCAATCTTATTTAAGCTAGTAGATCCCTGAACTGGCCCAATGGCCTGTGTTTCTAGTGGGCTAGGCGCCTGTCTCCTACGGCCCGTGAGGATTGTCTAGGTTCAATGAATGTGAGCAGTTATTTATCTATAAATACAAGGCTCATAAGACTCAATACTTACTTGCATTCTAAGCAATTAAAACCTAGTGAGAGAGAGAGAGAAATCGGCGCCTATTCCAGTAAGAGAGAGAGTACGAGGTCGATCCCATCCATCGTCGTATTCTAGCCGGGAACAGTTCAGAAGGTCAACTCTGGAGTCGTTGTGCATTAAATTTGCAGGTATATCGTATAAACATCCTATGATTGTAATTAAATTCATAGGAGCATGCTAGGTATGGATTTTGTATGTGTTTGTTAGATATCCATAATTGATCCATGGGTAAAGAATGGATTGGTTATCAAAAACCGGTTCCTACAGTTGGTATCAGAGCCCTGGTCTGTATATTATGGTTCTGTCGGATTAACGAACAGTAAATCCATAATTAAATAAAATCTGATTTTATTTACGTACGTTTATGCATGTATGTTCGTTGTCTCGTCGTGGATTCGTTTTTTATTTTCTGTTGGTTTGCCGTTTTGGCCGTTTTTTACCACGAGAAAATCCGTGGTTAGAATAGGATTTCAGTTGTAAATTGTTATTTCGATTTGTAATTGTTGTACGGGTCGAGAAACGAAGAAATTTGCAGGGGAGAAACGGCTGGCGGTGGCGAGAGGCGGCACACGGCGGCGCGTCGACTTCACGCGCTAGGGTCATAGCTCGCGACGTGTTCTTGATCGGACGAAATCCGATTCGCCGGAGCTTAGCTCCGGTGTCTATGGTGTCTGACTCAATAACACGGCCGGGCGACGAAGCTCGTGACGTCGGGGCACCATAAACCACGGCGGCGCGTGTTTTTTCACGCGTGGGGCATCGTGGCGGCGGAATCGCCTTGGGCGAGTTCTCGCCAGTGCTGCTGGTTTCGACCAGACCTCAAGGGAGGAGCCTTGGGTCTGGATGTTTCGGAACGGACGGGATGGGGCGGCGTTTTGACGTCGCCATGATCTCGTGACCATCGCCTGTGGCGATCTTCCTCCGTGGCGGCGATTGACGAGCGAACCAGCAGCAGCAGCGGCGGCGACGAGCAGCGAGCAGCAGTAGCAGCAGGAGGTCAGGGCGGCGCCGGCGACGAGCGCTGGAATGGCTCCCAGTCGTGCGACTCGTCGCGACGCTGTCGCGACTCCAACGGCGGCGAGCGGCTGTTCCTCCTTCCGCCTTGCTGTTCCGACGGCAAGGTGGATGGTGGTGAGGGGCAGCGGTGGCGATGAGGTTGTCTCCTCGCCGGATCGCGTCTCCGACAACGTGAAAGGGGGCTGCCGGCGTGGGGTTTACACCATGCGAAACCCTAGGTTTAAAAGCCTAGGGTTTGGGTGTATGGGCAGCCACACGGTGAGGTCCCTCGCGTGGGTCGGGTCGTGATGGAAAAACGAGATGCTATTGATCTCGTTTCCTTCTTGGGCGATGCTTCGAGGCGACGGATTTGGAAAGACTTGAAGACGAAGACTTCTTGTAATAGATAGTTTGTTTTATTTCCTTTATTATTCTGTAATAATTTAGGCAGGTACAAATTATCCACGACGAGACGACATCTTATTTATTTTATTATAAATTGCATGTCGTGGGGTTTAATCACCGTTAAGGTGTTATTATTTCTAAAGCATGATATAATTTGTAATTATTTGAAATTATTTGCGTTTAGAAATTGCATGCTAGAAATTTATCGTATTACTCTAAGCATGTTATGAATTCAAGCGAGCATGATTTATTATGTGAGTTCTAGAAAAAGCATGTTTAGTAATTCCGTGGTTTACGTGTTTTGCATGCGAAAACCTTTTGAATTAAAATGACTAAGCACGTTAACTTGATTTTAATAATCAAATTAGACCTCCACAATTGGTTTTAGACGAATTAAGTTAGTAGGCTCGTGTAAACGTCCACACGATCGTGGCTTGCATGGGTGCTATTGACTTATTGATTTTGTCGAGTAAAACTTCTAAAAGCATTTTAGTCTCGTGAATAGTGGGAGTTCTGCGTGTAAACGTCCACACTATCGTGGCTTGCACGTATTAATTCTCACAGTTTATTCTAGGAGAGATTAGAATAAGATAATTAATGAAATTGTTTACAAGGAGATGTCGTTCTAGTAATTGCATCAATATGTGGGACAATTTTGGATTAGTTAAATTTTGGTCTGTGCTTAGATATTGTCTCGAATACAACTCCCCATCGGAGTCCCTTTTCGAGACGATATGGTCTAGTAAGGTTCATTTATTAATTTTATTTGTCATAAGGTTAATTTGGCATGAGATAAAATTAAAAACTGGGTGTTTGGTTGAGTGATGCGCACGTAAACGTCCACACTATCGTGGCTTGCGTGTAAGTCACTTGAGCTAATGAAGGTTTCATTTAATATTGTTTTATCAAAAGGTTACAATATAAATGTTACGAACGTTTTATGCAATAATTGTGGCTTATGTGCGTTTTTTTTATGTTTAATATTTTTCAGATATGACTGTTACTCCGTTGTTGAATGTGCTTACTGCTAAGCCGCTTACCGGACCAAATTTCTTGGAATGGAAGCGCAATTTGGGATATGTCCTAGATGCCGAAGATTATAACTTCGTGCTCACTACCCCTGCGCCTGCAATTCTCACTGCAGACTCTACCGAGGTTCAGAAAGAGAAGTCTAAGAGGTGGCATAAGGCCAATTGTATAGCGAAAGCTTACATGATGACCACTATGACCTCGGGGTTGCAGCAGCAGCATCAGTCCTTGGACACGGCTGCTGCAATCATGACAAATCTTGAAGAGCTGTTCGGTGAGAGTGACCGTTCTACTCGATTCGAGATCATGAGGCAAATCATGAGCTCGAAGATGATGGAGGGCGCGTCTGTGCGCGAGCACGTGCTTGGAATGATTAATCATTTCAATGAGTTGGACGTGCTTGGTGGAGGTATCATGGATGAAGCTAAGGTCGACATGATACTCCACACTCTTCCCAAGTCCTATGAGAACTTCCGCCTTAATGCAATAATGAGCAAGAAAGTGTTCACTCTCAATGAACTGCTCAATGAACTTGTTGCGGCGGAAGGGGTTATGGGAAAGAGTCCGCAAGCTCTTGCCTCTTCCTCAAGGGGTTTCCACGTTTCACCGAAAGGTGGAAAGAAATGGAAGGGCCCCGCGAAAGGCAAGAAGGGCGAAGGAAGTAGTGGGAGCAAGAGGCTTGGCCCTACCGGCGGCATTAAAAAGCCAAAGGAGAAGGGTGGAAAATGCTTCAAGTGCAAGAAATCGGGACATTGGAAGGCTAACTGCCCCCTGTTGAAGAAGGCTCAAGGTATGTCTTCTGCTCTTGTTAATGAAATATGTTTAAGTTCAAGTTCTATCCATAAATGGGTAGTAAATACGGGCGCAACTGACCATATTTGTTATTCCTTGCAGGGGTTCCTGCGGACAAGGGAAGTGAGTAGAGGGGAGTTGAGCGTTGCCATGGGAACGGAAGCGAAAGCAGACGTTGCGGCCATAGGCGATGTTCATTTATCTTTTGAGAATTCAGTTTTAGTTTTAAGAGATGTTTTATATGTGCCAGACTTTTGGCGGAACTTGATTTCTATGGTTAAGTTGTGGAAAGACGGATATTCTATTCTTTTTGAAGGTTTTGCGACTTTTATGAAGGATGATAAGATTATTGGTTATGCATATGTTGTTGATTCTCTTTATACTATTTACTGTTCACATGCTGTGAGTTCTTCAAGTAGTGCTTTAACTGTTAACCAAAGGAAGAAATCGAATTCTTCTCAAGTGAATCAAACTCTTCTTTGGCACTTAAGATTGGGTCACATCGGTCTAAGGAGGATCCAAAGATTGGTTTCCGATGGAGTCTTGGATTCGTTCCAAGTTGATTCTATCCCAATCTGCGAATCCTGCATAGAGGGAAAGATGACGACTCGGCCTTTCAAGGCCAAGGGGTATAGAGCCAAAGAAGTGTTGGAATTGATTCATTCCGACTTGTGTGGACCTATGTCAACTCAAGCTCGTGGAGGGTACGAGTATTTTGTCACTTTCATTGACGATTACTCAAGGTACGGGTACATCTATCTGTTGCGCTACAAGTCCGAGTGCTTTGAAAAGTTCAAACTATTCAAAGCGGAAGTAGAGAAGCGACATGGTAAGAGTATCAAGTCGTTGCGATCTGACCGCGGCGGCGAATACCTCAGCAACGAGTTCAAAGAGTACTTGTTGGAAAGTGGGATTACATCCCAATTGACTACACCTGGAACGCCCCAACAGAATGGTGTGTCGGAGAGAAGAAATCGAACACTCCTAGAGATGGTTCGATCCATGATGAGTTATGCATCTCTGCCTATATCGTTTTGGGGATATGCTTTGGAAACAGCGGCTCACATGCTAAACTTGGTTCCTTCAAAGTCAGTGCCTAAGACCCCGTTCGAGCTGTGGTCCGGGCGCAAGCCTAGTCTTAACCACATCCGGATTTGGGGAAGTCCAGCACATGTCTTAAATAAAGACGCTGACAAGTTGAGTCCGAGAACCAAGGTGATGCTGTTTGTAGGCTATCCTAGAGGAACGAAAGGTGGCTATTTCTATTGTCCTAAGGATCAGAAAGTCGTTATTAGCACTAACGCAAGATTCTTGGAAGAGGACTATATGATTGAGCATAAAAAGAGAAGCGATATCATGCTTCAGGAAGTTAGAGGGGAGGAGGTAACTAGTGCTCCAGTTGTGCAAGACGAGAAATCGTCGGAATCTGCACAAACCGTTAATACTGAATCTGCTGTAAAGCTTCGTCGTAGTGGGAGGATAGCTCAGGGAAAGTTGCTTAGTCGATACACTCTACTTAATGAATCTACGGATTCATCGGAATTAGGTGTGACCGAAGAGGATCCCTGGACTTACTCCGAAGCATTAGCAGATCCGGATGCTCTTGAGTGGGAGGCGTGTATGATTGCCGAATTGGAATCTATCACTGCCATGGATGTATACCAGAAATGCGAACTTCCTAAGGGCTGTGAAGCCATAGGATGCAAGTGGGTGTACAAGAGAAAGAGAGGACCGGATGGAAAGGTTACGGCTTTTAAGGCAAGACTAGTGGCGAAAGGTTTCACCCAAAGAGAGGGAATCGATTACGATGAAACATTTTCGCCAGTAGCCATGCTTAAATCCATTCGAATTCTTATGGCAATGGCCGCTCACATGAATCTCGAGGTCTGGCAAATGGATGTCAAAACCGCGTTTCTGAACGGGTATCTTGAACAAGATAGGGACATCTACATGCTACAGCCTGAAGGATTCGTTAAGAAAGGTGAAGAGCATCTCGTGTGGAAGCTAAAGAAGTCCATTTATGGACTTAAGCAGGCTTCACGATCCTGGAACAAACGTTTCAATGATGTTGTCCAGAGCTATGGCTTTGTACAATGTGAACATGAAAGTTGTGTTTACAGGGTGTGTATTGATGGAAGTTTAGTATTTCTCGTGCTTTATGTCGATGACATTCTGCTCATTAGTGATAATGTGAGTGTATTGGCTAAGCTTAAGGCATGGTTATCCCAGCAGTTTCAAATGAAGGATTTGGGAGAGGCAGCATACATTCTTGGAATTAAGGTCGGCCGTGATCGATCTAAGAGAATGTTGAGTTTGTCTCAAACAGCCTACATTGATACTGTATTGTCGCGTTTCAGCATGCAGAATGCTAAGAAAGGTTTCTTGCCTTTCAGACATGGCGTTCATCTATCTAAGGCGATGTGTCCTACGTCGCCTAAGGAGGTAGCTGACATGAAGACAGTTCCTTATGCTTCGGCTGTGGGAAGTCTCAAGTATGCAATGCAGTGTACCAGGCCCGATATCTGCCAGGCCGTTGGCATGGTGTCTAGATATCAGGCTAATCCAAGTCAGGGTCATTGGATTGCTGTAAAGTGTATACTCAAGTACCTTAAACGGACTAGAGAGTATGGACTGGTATATCGATCCGGTGATCTGTTTCCGGTAGCATATGTAGATGCTGATTATCAAGGATATAAAGATCAGCGGTTTTCTACTTCTGGCTATGTGTTCAAGCTAGGAGGTGGAGCCATTGTGTGGAGAAGTGTGAAGCAAAAATGCATTGCATTATCTACTATGGAAGCTGAATATGTGGCTATTACTGAGGCTGCTAAAGAGGCTGTTTGGCTTAGGAACTTCTTTGCGGAGCTTGATGTGATTCCTGATTTGCCGAGAAGTATCACGATTTATTCTGATAATGAGGCAGCAATTGCAAATTGCAAGGAGTCAAGGTTTCATCAGACGACTAAGCATATTGATGCAAGATATCACTACATTCGGCTGCTTGTCCAAGATGGTGATGTGGATGTGCAAAAGGTTGCAGGAGTTGACAATCTGGCTGATCTATCTACAAAGAGTCTGCCAGCTGTTGTCTTTGAGAAGCACGTTGAAGGCATGGGGCTGCGTTTCCTCCCACACTAAGTTAAACTTTGAGTATAAGTGGGAGAAGTTGTAATAGATGGCTAGATGAATATTAGTCTCATTGTATACTAAAAGTTTGCTTTAGTATAAGTGGGAGAATTGAAGGGTTGTATACGAAAGCAAGACTTTTGTCTATATACAATTGATATTTATTTCACTATAATTCTCCTATCTGAAATGTTTATTATTGCATAATTATTATTTGTCCAATTATCTCAATATCATAGATTATATAGTGTGCTGTAGATCACAGAAGATTATATAATCGGCATTTTATGAGATATAAACTAATATTCACAATCGAGACAACTTGGACGAGTTGTTGGTTTAGATTGTAGCATAATAGTATTAAATAGTTTATCTTGACTATTTATTTATGCTAGTATGTTAATCGTATTGAAAGGATCACAGTGAGATTAATTCTCTGTTCTGAATTATTGAGAATTAAAGATCTCGGTGACTTAAATAGTCTTAACCTTAATTGGGCTTATCAGTATGAATAAGTGTCTGACTATTGCTTTGATCTATTATAAATGAGAACTTAATCGTGGTTCAAAATTTCGTATTTTGGGCGGTAGCAGTTCTTATTTGATATTGATACAGCTGCAATAAGGATCCGTGTCCTATGAATAATGGGATGATGATGTCCTCTCGAGGAACTTAATAAGTTTATCGTATTAAACCCTGCAGGTGGAATTAGTTCCGATACGATAATAAGTTTAAGTGGTAGCACTCGAGATAATTGTTTATTAGTGAATAATTAATTGATTAATTAATTTACTGTCAGAAGTATTTAATTAATTAATGGATATTCGAGAATCTTAAACACGGAGATTAATTAAGTCTAATACTAGCCCCTACTCAATTAATTAAATAAGAGGGTAAGTCAGTATTAATTCTTTAGTGGAATGAATTAATATTTATATCTGATTTATATTTCTGGGCTGAATGGAGTAAATCAGATATTATCGGGCCAATCTTATTTAAGCTAGTAGATCCCTGAACTGGCCCAATGGCCTGTGTTTCTAGTGGGCTAGGCGCCTGTCTCCTACGGCCCGTGAGGGTTGTCTAGGTTCAATGAATGTGAGCAGTTATTTATCTATAAATATAAGGCTCATAAGACTCATTACTTACTTGCATTCTAAGCAATTAAAACCTAGTGAGAGAGAGAGAGAAATCAGCGCCTATTCCAGTAAGAGAGAGAGAGTACGAGGTCGATCCCATCCATCGTCGTATTCTAGCCGGGAACAGTTCAGAAGGTCAACTCTGGAGTCGTTGTGCATTAAATTTGCAGGTATATCGTATAAACATCCTATGATTGTAATTAAATTCATAGGAGCATGCTAGGTATGGATTTTGTATGTGTTTGTTAGATATCCATAATTGATCCATGGGTAAAGAATGGATTGGTTATCAAAAACCGGTTCCTACAGAAGCTCAATTTCGCGCTGAGCGGAAAGCTATTGGAGAGTCTGTAGGTGCATTTCTCTCCAGTTATCTTGAGCATGGTGATAAGTTGTGCTTTTGGTTGTTCAGAACTTGAGGTTTTATGTTGTTTTATGTGGATATAATGCACGTCTAGGTGTTATTTTGTGCAGGAATTATAGAGTATAAGGGTGCAGAGCGTGGGTGCGAGAAGACGAGAAAAGATGGGATTTTGTTCGATTTTTGCTATGGAATTAAAGATGCAAGGATTGCTGGGCTTAATTATATTTTGTTGGAAGTTAATTGTTGTTAGTATATTATTATTAAATGGGCTAATAGTTAAAGCCTATAGGCTTGGTTATTTCACAACCTCGGCAGACCTTGTATAAGGAAATTATTCCCTTATTTTAATTTCTCTTCCAGCCGCCTAGTAGGAAATAGATTAGGATTATAATATATATATATATATATATATATATATATATATATATATATATATAAAAGAGTAGGTTTATTGGGGTGGACATATTTTATTTTGAGGAATTCACGTACAAACTTAATTTCCAGCGGGTAGAGACTTTATTTTGGGAGAACACACGTACAACACACGTACATAATATTTTGGAGGTTTTTAAGTTTATTTACTTCCGGTGATATTTTCTTCTTCAGTTTTTAATTCTTTATTTCAATATCATGTTTGTTTTACTTTATTTGTTTGTGTTCAATTTTATTATGAGTAGCTAATTTCTTAATTCAGCTAGAATATTGAAGCACTAGTTTAATAAACTGTGAGACCTAATTGTTCGTATAATTAATTTCTAGGATTTTGATTTATTTCCTTGTGTTTAGAGTTACTTCCGATTTTGTTTAAGCCTGATCAACTTAGGTTTAACTGGATTACAGTCAATTAGTTCCACCAATCCGTAATTGCTGGAATAGGGCTAATTAGTGATAAAGCTACCATGTTCGCAATAGGAATAAATTGGTAAACGGATTATTACTTGCGTTATTGGGTAATTCGTTTAAATCGGGTTCCTTTAATTCTTAAAGCCATTAGAGCATTAAATCTAGGAATGGCGTCTCCAGCTAGGTTATGTTTTAATAAGAGAAACTGTTAGGTCTGGCGTCTACAGCTAGCTATCGATAAAGTACGTAGAAATTGTGGTATGTCCGCTGCATTCACGGTACCCTATAACTGGTTAGTCCTAGATAATTAATTAATCCTTGCGTCGATGATTAGAGCCTAGACTAGTGTGGATTTATTCAAAGCCGAATTACTTTTTTTTAATTTATATATAGTTTATTATTTAGTTAATTTCTTCGTTTTCTTAGTTAATAATTAAAACCCAAAATTAAGGTGTGGTGGCTACACCAAAACTGATTTATAGGAAGAATAAATTATATCCCGTTCTCTGTGGTTCGACCCTGCTTATTGCTATACTCATTTGATTCTGAGCAAATTTGCAGGAATTATTTGGGAGTCTACGACGCTCACCACATAGTTTCGTGCCACAGATGGAGGAGGCAATATTTCTGGATTCGAGGCAGCTACATTTCTCTATGACCAGATGCCGGAAAATGGCGCTCATACACTTCGAAGCAGATGAAGGAGCTGTTCAAGGAAGATCAAGAAACATGAATCCCTAACATAGATTTTCCAATACTCGTTCACCACTTGTTAAGTCAATGGACCATCCATAGGGAACCCCCGATCCTCCCGTCACCACCTGCCTACCCACCACCACCTACTTATCCACCACAAACATCATTTTATCCACTACCGCCAGCTTATCCACGATCGGAGTCGCTTTATCCACCTTCTGCCAATCTTCCACCGGAGTCGTTCTATTTACCTCCACATCCGTTTTATCTACCTCCATCTGCCAATCCACCACTAGGGTTCGTTCATCCGCCACTGGAGACGTTTCATTTACCAGATCCATTTTGTCCATGGTACGAACCTGATATTGGGTCACTACAAAAGGACCTCGAGATGCGGGATCAAAATGTGATAGAGATCTCATCTGATGAAGAAATGCCTACTTACAAGCCGCCACCAGTTTGCAAGGGCAAGCATGACCATGAGGTTGGTCCCTCTTCTACCAAGGCTGACAATGGGGAAGATGCTGATGATGAGCATGATGAGGCACGCCAGACCTTGAGGATCCGAGTTCACATTTAGGATTCAGAGAGCGACAAACTCGTCGCGCACGAAGTATTTTCTCCGATCCTCAACGTGAAAATGTTACGAACTTGTCAAACGGCTCGCAAAAATGCCCCACCAGTAATGCCACCATTTCCCTTTCCTGACGATTTCGGCTACTATAGTGATTTCACTGACAAGGAAAATGCATCAGAGGAAAATGAACCAGAAGAAGACCCAAAAGAAGAGGATCTAGAAGAAGACCTATAGACACCTCTGAATGGTTTAGAAGGATGTTGTAGTAATTGTAGTAGTACTTAAGATAGTTGGATACTTTGCTCTTGCGTTGAGCGGTTCTGTCTTAGTATTTCTTAGTATTGTGTGGCTTAGGATGGCAGTATAGTTGGTAAGGTTGTTTCATTCTTGGACCCTACCAACCTCTTTTGTTGTGATTAGATGGAGCTGGACATTTGTACTACCTAACCAGACTCCACGTATGTATGTGTGTATTGCATGCCCCTTGTAAGACCTCTATGAGGCAATATTCCTATATATATATATATATATATATATATATATATAAATATTATAGGCTTGTTATTCAGAATGTCAATTTACCTTTCTACTTTCTATTAAAAACCTTCTCTTGAGATACTTATTGTTGAGTACCTTGTGTAAAACCGTTGTTCTTAACTTAATAATATTGCAATATTACTGCTTTAGGATGCCACCTAGGATGCAAAATCAAAGGCAACAAGATCAACACCTAGAAGCCCCTAGAGTAGCACCTAGGGCCGAAGATTAATTTCTTAAGCAAAACCCGCCTAAGTTTGATGGAATGGGAGAACCAGCTGATGCAAAAAAGAGGATTCGATCGCTAGAGCAAATTTTCAACTTTTTGGGTTGCACTGATGCCGAACGTTTGACCTACGCTTTGTTTCAACTTACCGAGGAAGCAGAATATTGGTGGGATTCTATCAGGAGAACTCTATCTGAGGAGCAATTTGCTAGACTAACTTGGGAAGATTTTAAGGTTAAATTGTACGAGAAGTACGTCCCACAGACGTACAGAGTGAAGAAGGAATCAGAGTTCTGGAACCTCCAACAAGGAAAGAAGACAATAACGGAATATGATAGGATGTTTAGCCAGTTATCACGCTATACTCCACATCTAGTGGATACTGAGGAGAAACGAGTCGAGAAGTTTCGAAGGGGACTTCGTCATGAGATTGGCATGTCTCTTGCTAGTCAAGGAATGATGAGTTATGCTCAAGCACTAAGTTGAGCACTCAACATTGAGGTAATGATGCCTGTTGAGAAAACTGCACCCCATCAGGCTAATGATAACAAAAGAAAATGGGAAAATAGAGGCAACGACAACATCAATGGAGGGAACAACCATGGAAATGGCAATGGCAAGAGGCCATGGAAAGAAAACTACCAAAACAATCAATACGGGCAGCAAAGGTCCCAAGGCCAACAAGGAGGGACGAACGGCCAGCAGAAGCCCTACTGTCAGATCTGCAAGAGAAACCACCCTAGAGTGTGTCGAGCTGACACAAACAGGTGCTACAAGTGTGGCTGTCCAGGTCACTTTGCCAAGGATTGCATAAAGAACCAGCAAGGAATGCAAGCTAGGCTGAACCAGCAGGGCCAGCCAAGGCAAAACTTGAACCAAAACCAAGGTGGGAATGCAAGAGCTATGCAAGGCCAGAGGCAGCCGTAAAATGCTAGGGCATATGTTCTTAACCCAACAGAGGCTGCAAGGAATCAGGGAAACCTGGCAGGTATGATCAATGTGCTTGGTGTACCTATAATTGCACTTTTTGATACCGAAGCATCTCACTCCTTTATTTTTAGAGCTTGTTGTGACACACTAGAACTAAAATCACAACCAGCTGATCATGCCTTAAGAATACTCGCTGCATCAGGAAAAGCTATGAACTCCATACGTGTGTGCCGAACGTAGAACTAGAAATAGGAGCTGATAAACTTAAGGCGAATTTACACATCCTTCTTATGTGGGAATTTGACATAGTGTTAGGCATGGATTGGTTAGCCGAGAATTCCGCCACGATAGTTTGTAGTGACAGAAAAATTTCTTTTATGGTATTAAGATAGGTAAGGCTATACCCATAATTTCTGCCTTGCAAGCCGCTAAACTCATAAGAAAAGAAGGTTGCCAAGCTTTTCTAGTCCACCTTAATAGAGAGACTAAAATTGAGAAGAAGATAGGAGACGTATCGATAGTACGAGATTTTGAGGATATTTTTCCAGAAGACTTACCAGACTTGCCGCCAGACAGGCATGTGGAGTTCACTATCGACTTGGAACCAGGAGCAGCCTCAGTGTCTAAGGTGCCGTACAGAATGGCCCCGAAAGAGCTTTAAGAACTCAAGATACAACTGCAAGAGTTATTGGACCTAGGATTCATCCGACCTAGTGTTTCACCATAGGGAGCCCCAATTCTCTTTGTGAAAAAGAAGGATGGTACATTGCGAATGTGCATCGACTATAGAGAGCTAAACAAATTGACCATCAAGAATCGATATCCTTTACCAAGGATAGATGATCTATTTGATCAGCTAAAAGGAGCTAAAGTATTCTCAAAGATTGACCTAAGGTCTGGATATCATCAATTGAGAATACGGAAGGAAGATATACCTAAAACTATGTTTCGAACACGCTATGGTCATTATGAATTTGTAGTAATGCCATTAGGCTTACCAATGCCTCAGCGGTGTTCATGGATTTGATGAATCGAGTATTCCACCAATACTTAGACAATTTTGTCTTAGTATTTATAGATGATATCCTCATCTATTCAAAGAACGAACAAGAATATGAAGAACATTTGAGGATAGTCCTGGAAACACTTCGCTTGGAGAAACTCTATGCCAAATTCAGCAAATGTGAATTTTGGCTCAAAGAAGTGATGTTTCTTGGACACATAGTATCTACTGATGGGATTAAAGTTGATCCTACTAAAGTGGAAGCAGTACGTGATTGGAAGACTCATACAACTACAAATGAGATAAGGAGTTTCCTAGGATTGGCGGGGTACTACAGAAGATTCATCGAAGGATTTTCAAAGTTAGCAAGACTAATGACCCAACTATTGAAGAAGAAGGTTAAGTTCGTTTGGTCTCCTGAGTGTGAGGCAAGTTTTCAAGAACTGAAGCAAAGACTGACGACAACACCAATACTAACCGTCCCCGAAGGAAATGAAGGATTCGTGGTTTACACAGATACATCAAAATTAGGTCTCGGGTGTGTTTAGATGCAAAATCGGAAAGTAATAGCCTACATATCCCGGCAGCTAAAGCCCCACGAACTTAACTATCCAACTCACGATTTGGAGTTAGAAACCGTAGTTCACGCGCTGAAGATATGGAGACACTACCTCTATGGAGCAAAGTGTGAGATCTTCACAGATCACAAAACCCTGAAGTACTTTTTCGAGCAAAAAGATTTAAACATGAGACAAAGAAAATGGCTCGAACTAGTAAAGGATTACGATTGTACAATAAACTATCATCCAGGCAAGGCGAATGTAGTAGTAGATGCCCTTAGCAGAAAAAATTCTGCAAGGCTCGGTTTTCTACTTACTGAAGAAGATCTACTCATTCTAGAATTTGAGAGATTGAACATAGAGGTTGTTCATCCACATGATAAGGTCAATGGTCACTTTGCAGCTTTAGTAGCTCTACCGGACCTAAGGGAAAGAATTGTGAAGGCCCAACAAGAAGACTAGTCCATAGAAAAATTTCGTCTTAGAGCACGATCAGACAATCCCAAAGGTATAACAGAAGGGAAGGATAACGCTCTCTTATTCGAAGAAAGACTCTATGTACCTCATAATGAAGAATTAAGGAATGAAATCATGAGTGAAGCTCACAATACGCCATACACAGCCCACCCTGGAAGCACTAAGATGTACCAAGACTTGAAGAGAAACTTTTGGTGGGATGGAATGAAGAATGATATAGGTTCTTTTGTAGACCGATGCTTAGCTTGTCAACAAGTCAAAGCTTTGCACCAACGACCCTTTAGAACGTTACAACCCTTAGAGATCCCTGAGTGGAAATGGGAGCATATAACTATGGATTTCGTTGTAAACTTTCCGAAGACAAAACAAGGTAACACCGCTATTTGGGTGATTGTTGACCGATTGACAAAGTCAGCTCACTTCCTACCTATTCGCATGACTTTGGGATTGAACAAGCTCGCAAAAATTTATGTGAAGGAGACTTCACGGTGTACCAGCATCAATCACCTCAGATAGAGATGCGAGATTCACTTCTCGATTTTGGAAAAGCTTACAAGAAGCGTTGGAAACATAGTTAAACTTTAGCACAGCTTTTCACCTGTAGTCTGACGGACTGTCAGAAAGAACGATCCAAACACTTGAAAATATGCTACGAGCCGTAGTATTAGATCGAGGTGAAAATTGGGAACGTATTCTACCTTTAGTGGAATTTGCATATCAATAGTTATCAAGCAACAATCGGAATGGCACCATATGAGGCTCTTTATGGTCAAAGATGTAGAACACCACTTCACTGGAATGAGGTTGATGAGAAGAAAATGTTGGGACCAGAAATGGTCCAAGAAATGATAGAGATAGTCAATCAGATCAAGCAGAGAATCAAAGAAGCCCAGGATAGACAAAAGTCATATATAGATAAGCGTCGAATCGATTTACATTTCAATGTCGAAGATTAAGTCTTTCTCAAAGTTTCTCTTTCTAAGGGAATAGTTCGTTTCGGCAAGAGGGGAAAGTTACGCCTTAGATTCATAGGATCTTTTGAGATCCTAGAGAAAGTAGGCCTAGTCGCCTACCGTTTAGCATTACCACCTAGCTTGGCCAGTGTTCATAATGTTTTTCATGTTTCTCAGTTAAGGAAATATGTGTATGATCCAAAGCATGTGATCACACATGAAGAAGTAGTTCCCAATGAGAACTTAACTTATGAAGAGAAGCCTGAGGCTATAGTGGATCGTAAGATTCAGGTTTTAAGGAATCGAGAGATTCCTTATGTTAAGATTTTGTGGAGACACCACGGACAAGAAGAGGCTACGTGGGAACTAGAGGAAAAATTTAGAGCCCAATACCCATAAGTACCCTTTAGAGGTATGTCAATATCGAGGACGAAATTTCTTTAATGGGGAAGGAATGTGATAACCCGATTTTATTACTATAAAAATAGAATATTTTCTATATTTATTAAGTAATAAATAAGTTTATCTACATCCCGAAAGAAAATTCTTAAAATTCCAACAATAGATTTACTAGTCTATTTTGTAGAAGCTTTTATAAAATGATTAGCTCTATTCATATGTAATTGCATGCATGCATTTGTTCAAGCATCTATTTATGCAAGTATCAATTAAAGATTAAATATTAGATATAGTTATTTATAAGAGTACTAGTCCTGAACAATACAAATAGGAAAAAGTAGAAGACATATTAATTGTGTATATTGCCATTCACATGAACTCTACATGAATTAGATTTTGATCATCATTGCAAGAGATTTAAAGTTTGACTTAGAATATAGATTTTACTATCACCTATTTTACATGCATGATACGTAATATATAAGGGTGTGGCTAATAGCTAAACATAATAACTAGATAAATGAATGAGATAGTTAAAAGATAATAACACATGCATGCATGCATGTGTACGTGTGAAATATAATATATAGATTTCTCATATATCAAGATTGTGTTCTAGGATTTGTGAATATATTTGTTTTAATAAAAACCTACAACATCCCATGAATACATCGATTCTATCTTAAAACATGTGAGTCTACTGTTTGAATTAAATGGAGAAAATCTCTAAAATCTTTGACCAATGTTTCCATTCCTTCATTATCGTCAAGTACACCTAGAATATGAGTAGAAATCTTTTACTTATAATGATAAGTAATAGACGTAAGGTATACTATTTATAGATTATAAGTTAGATTTTTGTTCTAGAAGCCTATCATTTTTATTGAGCAAAAACGTGTCACCACAAAAAGATAATATATATATATTTTGCATGCATGGTGAAATTTCTTCCACATCATCACCTCAACTATTTTTACCACATGCAGCCGTCCCCTCTCATCTCCTCAAACTACAAAATCCCTAATGTAATGGGATTTGAAATTATTAATTATCTCATGCATGCAATAATGAGGAAATCTGCATGAATCTTTCCTCTATACCCTATAATCGGTTCCCTTATTTTTCCCTCTATAAATAGGACTCTCAAGTGATTGAGAAGCACAACACCACCAACTAAACTCTTCTCACTCTTGTTTTAAGGAAAAAAAAAATCCAAGGAATAAGTGAACTAGGAATATATATATCTTAATTTCCACATCCTCTCCAATTCCACGCTTCTTTTCTTGTTCTTGTTTCTCCCTTAAACAAAAGTAATCTAAGAAGGAGTTGAAGGAAGTGGATTGCCTCTAGGATTCCTTGCATTCATACTCTTATTCTCTTAAGTTGAAGGTATTTTTACCAAAACTTCATGTGTGTAGTAAAGTTATATTTTGGAAGCCAATATTTATGTTATATCCTTAGATGGGAAAGACCATCAATCGGATTTCTTTGTAGTGATCAGTTTTGCATAAAATTTGTAGATGCAGATGTTAGGAGCTCAAATATCAAATTTCATAATTTTTGAGCAAGTAGCTTTCGAGTTATGAATTTTATAGTGAAAATGCTCTTTATTGATGAAAAACTACTGCAAAAACTATTACGTCTTAATTGATTAAAAATAGCAAGAGAATTCTGATGGATGTAAAATTTAATAGACGTGTTCATATATGAGTCGTGAGGATACAATATAAAATTTGAAGTATTAAATCTTACATTTTACAAGTAATAATTTATTACTTTCATAGTGTTCAGAATTTCAGAGTTTTGATTAGTTTAATTCTTTATTACATTAGTGTTATGGTTATTATTTGAAAAGTAAGCATACTATTATTATAACTATAATAGGTAATTTATGGAAATTTTTTAAGTCTCTTAATATTATTTAGAACATACTCGGAAATAATAAAGTATAGCCAATTTGAAGAAATCAATTAAATTTTTTAGAAGAACCGGACGTAGTAAATTCGAGTTATGATATATACATGCTAGGAACTTCTTCTTAAGTGAGTATTACTTTTGTACGCCCTCCAGTTGAAAACCCCTAAACCAGTCACCGTCGAAGTAGTACCTTTCAGTACTCAAGGTTAATGAAAGGTGGGCTTTACTTTTCTGTACAAATATTTTGAGTTATTAAGCTCTGCAAGTGAATATCATGCTTAAAATATTTTTTTGTTGACTCTCTGTTAGATATGTGCTTATGTATGAGATGAGAACGATCGGCATCTTGAAGTTAGCCTCCGTGCTAAATCAAGGCTAGTGTACACAATTTGGATTAAGTGGGCTGAACCTAATAATCCTATGAGCCGGACTTGGATTGAGTTTACTCTCCATGTTCAAAGAGATTTGAGTGATTAAATTCCTCATTTCTAGAAATTTTAGAATGGACCTCTGTGGGCTGCACCCACATGTTCATAGTTTGGTAAGCACCAATAGATGAGTACTATGTTAATGAAATGATTTGGTATGCATAGATTATTTTTTTCAAACTATCTATGTTATACTTGAAAGCATGAATATTCTTTTATCAGATGTATTTTAAAATGGCTAAGCCTACGGGGTACATTAGTACTCAGCCCTGCAAAATGTTTTCAATTAATTTGCAGGTTGAGCGGTTCTTGTGAGGTGCCGGTGCTGAGGAGTTGGTTGTTGTCATTATAAAGTTCTCCTCAACTTTTGTTATTAGCTTAATGCATATGAACACCTCCGTTTGAGTAAAGAAAATATTTGCTTCCTCTTATTTTATTTTGAACAACGAATATTCTACTAGTTAATTGTCGGTTTGATGACCCTTTTTGTGTAATGACTTCCTATTAATATCTAAAGGCTCTGGTTATTAAGCTATATTTATTTATTAAATTCCCAAATAAGGTTTCCCCTTTTCTTTCTCGCTTCTTTATTCCAACCCCTTGTCGCGTCTCGACATTTTTGCCTTTCTTCGGAAATGAGGGCGTGACAGTAACACATTGCCGAGCAAGTCTGCGCCATCCTCATCCAAGCTAACCTGCACGTTTAGAAACACATGCAGGGCTGAGTACTTCGTACTCAGTTAACACATGCCAAAACAATTTAAAACTTGCTCATTAGAGCTATATAATTGAACTTGCGTTGCCACTCACTGCATCACAAGTGTTAGCACAGTTAAAACATTTTACTTGTTGATGCAAAATTTTTTTTTTTTTCTTGAAACGACTGCCCAGTCAACATATATAATAAAGAAGGAGATATGAATCAATCTACCACATTAACTCTGTGTCAAGAAATAGGCCTCCTTCTCAAACATTGTGACTGGCCTAACTGAAGCAAGACTCATAGTCATTTCACATAGTTCAAATAACAAGTGTTTTGTCTCACACAGGATAATAACTTAAGTAGATGATCAAACATACCATAACTCAGATAAAACTGCAAGTCAATTAATTTAAAACTCACATAATAATAATCATTAAGTAATAGCATTCAATAGTTCTCAGTTTATAAAGCCCACCTGACTGAGTAGGGTTAGTCGGTTAGCTTCCTTCTTCTTCTTCTTCTTCTTCTTCTTCTTCTTCTTCTTATTATTATTATTATTATTATTATTATTATTATTATTATTATTATTATTATTATTATTATTATTATTATTATTATTATTATTATTATTATTATTATTATTATTATTATATTATTATTATTATTATTATTATTATTATTATTATATTATTATTATTATTATTATTATTATTATTATTATTATTATTATTATTATTATTATTATTATTATTATTATTATTCTACTTCTCGGTCCCGCTCGTTCCTTCAAGAATAACATCTTATAAGGACGAGACTACTTACTCAAAAAACGAAACGAGTTCTATCGGCTGAAGGATTTCTATTTGACTCGGGTTTCTTAACTTATCTCAGCTCGACTAACTCGATCTTTCTCGATTTCTCGACTCTACCCAAGTACTAAACCAAACGACTTTCAAACTCGAGCACTTTACTCGATAACATCAAACAAATTAAAATTAAACAATTAACAAAAATCGAGAATTCACTATTCACGACATAAACTTCGTATTTCTCAATTTCTCGAGTCAAACGAACTCAAAAAATTATGATATTAATTCTCGACTACTTAAATAACAAATCATTCATATTAAGAATCAGACATTCACAGATAGGTAAACGACTGACTTCGATAAATAGACGGAAAAAGATTTTTTTTTCAATTATCTTATAATATTCTAGAAAAATTTCAGAAACTCAAATAAATTCACATAAGCACTCATCAACTCAGAATTTCATTTAAGTCTCAATACAGTCTGATGGTCCTGATATGAGTTCTGGTGTATGGGGGGGGGATACACCAGATAGGAATTTTAAAAACAACCCCCGAAAAATACCACAACTGAGTAAGAAGACTCAGCTGGAATCACAACTGAGTAAGAAAACTCAGCTGGAAGAATAGTGTTGTGCGGAATGTGGTAGATACAAAAACAACTCGCACAAAACAACTCACGCTCACGCTCAGATGCAAGGTTGGTCAACAACAAAATCAGTTGAAATGTAAAGATGCAGTTTTGAGTGTTGGTTAGTTGGACAGTTAGATATGCAGAAAGTAACTGAACAGAAAACACAAAAGTACAAAGGAATTACGTGGTTCGAAGAGAACTCCTACGTCCACGGGGAGTTGTGAGTCCACACAACTCAGTCCAATTTCTTTAGGACAGCTACCACAAAGCTTACGCGGGCTTTGCAACTGTACAGATAAGTTTGCGGGTACTTATCAACCTTTCTACTCAATTTCGGGAAGAGCAGGATCCTAACAACCTTTTTAGGGGATGTGTATAAGGATGGGTTTTCGAACTACTAGCTCTAACAAAGAAGTGAGCTAGGATCTAAGCTTGAAAAAATGAAGACTCAAACTAAGATCGAAAACACCAAGACAGATTCTAACTCTCTATGAACTCTCAGCTGGTAATGTTCTTAGAAAGAGAATAATTGCAGTTTAGCTTGTGCGCAGTACAACGTCGTTCTTTCGCTCTTCTGTCTATTCTCTTGATAAATGAATGAATGCCTCTATTTATAGGCGGTGAGAATCAACTAGTCGTTAGAAGAGCCGTTGATCTCTGTTCTGTGAAAGCGATGGCTTGTCTCTCATCTCTGCAGATTTTCCCGATTTGGCAACTGTGAACTTCTGCTTTCCTTCTGAGACAACCTTGTGTTGGGCCAAATAAGGTAATGACAGAACGTCAAACCTTCACGTGACTTCCTATTTGAAATTCAAATTTCAACCTTTGTCTTTCAACATTGGTTAGTCGGTTGAGACATTTGATCTTCATCCGAGTGGTCTTCAGCTGATGTTCCATCTGATCGCTACCTTCATCTGACATTCTGTCTGAAGAGGAACAGTTGAACCCTCAGCTACCTTGAACTTCATGTTGTCGATTTATCAGATTGAGTCCTGCAACTGATGTTCCATCTGAGTTTCCATCTGTAGTTCTATCCGAGTATAGCCATGTTGTCGTCTTCAGCTAGAGTCCTGTAAAGATAAAATCTGAACATTTCTCAAACAGCGAGCCTAAATACTAACATTAGGATATGGCAACATCTACTCGGCTGGGGTCAGTTGGTTTTGGAATCAATCAAAACTTTACTAAATTTCCCAACAATTTCCCCCTTTTTGATGATGCCAAAACCCTACTGATCTAAACCCCACTGACCTACCTATAATCTCAGCTGAAATTCTAGACAGTCTATAAAGTTAAACATCAAAGGGTTAGCACAGTTATAACATGGTATTGAAATAACTTTGCGATTCAGAGCTTGGACAACTGGAAAATTATACGTCAAGATGAATCGGATATATGATGAAAGTTTTCATTACAACTGATGTGTTTACACAGATATGCATAGAAATCAATCACATCAGTGGCTCAAAAACTCTATCTCGGCTAATACTTCAGCCCATACTTGCCGAAATACCTGACAAAAATTTCTCTCTTGGCATCTGATTCCTTCGAGATATCCACTCCATGTTCCTGACAAACTTTTCTGGCTTCAGCTGCGATCTTCTGCCTGTTAGGATTTCTTGTATCTGGAATGAATGGAGGAAGATATGTAACCTTCTGAGGGACAGAGACGGTATTCATGTCCAGCTTTGCATCAATCATAGCTCATCTGAACTGGTTGAACATGCCCAGATTCCCAGAGTGAAGCTCGGTTAGGGCTTCTTTGAATGCTCTTCTTGAATCCTCAGTTGCGAACACCTTCCTGTAGTAGAAATCATTCACAAATTCTTGTTTGAATGATTCCCATTCATCATTCCATTCTTCCGGCATCCATTTATCAACATGCTTGAAGCGTCGCTGAAGCTTGATCTTTCCCGGCAGTCTTTGCTGCTTCATTCTTGCTTCAGCCTTCACTTGATGTTTCTCAATGCGTCGTCGGCTTCGGGAGGCAACATTTCTATCCAAGTTATTGGTAACCTTGGCAAGCTCTTCCTCGAACTTGTTAACTCTTGTTGCTTGGTTGGCCGCGAATCTCTTCACCTATTCCGGGTTCATGTAATCCTTCTCCGGGACATCCATAGCTTTAACAGCAGCAATACACTCTTCGGTTGTAATACCGTCAAGTTCAGCATCGATCTCGGCTGCAATCTCGGCTATGGAGTTATAGGAAACTCCATACTTCTTCGCCTGCTCCATGTCCTTAGCCATTTCTTCTCCTCCGACAACAATAGATTTCAGCTGTTCTTGTTTCTTGTCGGTTGGCTTCTTCGGAGTGGACTTCTTCGGAGCTGTCTTCTTCAGCTCAGTCTTCTTCAGCTGAGATTCCTTTCCGGCTGGCATCCCTGCTTCAGCTTGCGTCTCATCTTCCCTCTTTTTGGCATCAGCAATAAGGCTTGCGACTGAGCCATCCAGAGAAGTGAGGTTTTATTCAGCCTGCTGGATCCGGTTGAAGAGTTCATCTACAGCACATTCCACATCAACCTTCTTCGCCAATTCCTTATCACGACGCTCTTGATCAACTTTCTTCATCGCAGCGAAGGTTTCAGTGACTTCTGTTTGAAAAGCGACGAACTCAGCCCATTTTTGTTCGAACCGAGAATCCCATTCTTTGTCTTGCGTCTTTTGAGATTTTGCAAGATTGGATTCTGAGATGGACTTGAACACGTTCAGGTCTGATCTGATTCCAAGAACTGTTGTCTTGAGGTCATTGATGTCTTTGTTGGTGGATGTTGAAAAGTCATCCAGCTTCATCTTTATCGCATCATGTTCTTCCAGCAGCTTCCTATATTTCTCATCCTGAGCTTCTATCATCCTCTGCTGTTCTTCGCGGTTGAGCTGGATGTTGGCTATCATCTCCTTCCTCAGCTGATTGACTCTCTCAGCGATCAGCTCGCATATTTCATCTGAGGAGGGTGCTGGCTGATCAGATGGTGCTGGCTGTTCAACAGCAACCATGACTTGGCAATTGGCCAGGTACTGATGAAGTTCTTCTTCCTCCTGCTTTGCTGCTGCTGCAGCTGCGTCAATATCATCCACGAATTCTGCAGACTTGGCCAGCATGTTGTCAAGGAAGGTGACAAATTCTCGATCTGCTGTCAACTCCCTAGTGTCTCTTCCTTCTGCCTTGCTGATATCCAGACGGTGAGTCAGTAGTGCGATCTTGTTGTTGTACGCAACCTTGAGGCTGGTATAATTGAAGTATTCCCTCAGACGGGACTCATCTTCCTTGAGCTGGTTCCAGCTGTGTATCCGGATGGTATCTTCCTTGACATACCAATGGTTGAAAATGATGTTGAATTGATACAACAGCTCAGTTCTGAGCGTGGCAAAGGTGGGCATGTCGCGCGCCTCGGGGAACATACCAATCAGCTTCTGAAAGCAATATACCAACTTGCCTTCATGTTCCAGCGCGACAGCTCGACAGCTCAACGATCAGCTTCTTCGTCAATGGGGGTAAGAGAGAGATTTTCATAGGGAATAGGTTCAAGTGTTTTCTCAATATTGGCCAAAGAAGAGGTCGTAATGTTGGCATCGAGTGGGGAGCTCGGAATTTCTGACTGATGATCAGTTCTGAGAACCTGTATGTGCTGTACGACATCAGCTCCTACTGTGGGGGAGGATAGAACATCTTCGGATTCCTCGGATGAAGAAGCTGCATCCGAGGACATGTTCGGCTCATCTTCCGGATCGGTTTCCAGCCCTTCTATCCCATCTTGATGGGGAAACCTCACCTTCCTTGTTCCACTTACGCGAGGAACAATTACGAAAGCAGCCGCGTCAACTGAGTGACTCGACTCAGATGGTACCTCCTTTGCTGATTTTGCAACTGACTGTTTGATACGAACCTTCAACTTCTTCTTAAGCAACTCTTCCTCTTTATCCTTATCTGACTCATCTCTGAGTCGGCGTGCTGCTGTCGATTTTGAAGAGTGGCCGACAGCTGGAAGCAGCTGAGATTCCATCTGCTCCTCAGCTGTATCTTTCTCCACAGCTGATTTCACAGCTTCCCTTTTGTCTTTTGGAGTGTAGACACTTCGAATCACACCAAGAACTTTCTTGGCTGTTGGGAACAACATCTGCCTTTTAACTGGTGTCTCCTCACAGTCTTCCCACACCATGTTCTGATCCTTCGTGGCGAGAAGTATCAGGGCAGAGATTTTAACTCCAAAATTGAGAGTTCCCTTAACACTCAACAATTTTGCCCCGGAATCATTTGTAGTTTCTGAAATCTTCTGCTTCTCCATCGTCAACTGGTGTTCGAAGTACTTGAACCAGTTGATGTTGTGCTTGTGCTCCAAAGCTATCTGCTGCTTGAGCTTGGGTCGGCTGATATCTCCTAAAGCTCCGCTGTATCCAAAGATAACCTTGGATATAACATCGAACAGAAGTCGATGCTCGGGTTTCAACTTTGTTCGCTGCAGGTTGCTCCTCAATCTTTCTGAGGTGATAAGAGCATTCTCAAGAAATAGATCTGCATCTGCATCTGAGATGTTCTTGACGGTTTCCATGGCTGCCAGATTCGGTGGAATGATGGAGCTTAGCATCTCGAAAACCGGTAGGGAGATGGTGACACGGCGGATAGTTCTAGCAGGGACGTCGCGCTGTCGACAGGAGATTTTTGAAACGAGGCCTACTCCGTCTTCATGTTTCAGGTTCATGTAAAATTCTCCGACCTGTCACCTGAGTAAGTGGGTGGGAAAGAGCGTTGCCCACTCAAGAAGACGATTATCCCTGAGAAGATCGGCGAGAGGGGATAACACCGGCGAGTCCAGTGCTTCTTTTGACAGAATCTGCTCAAAGTGGATTCTGGATATCATCATATCATAAGATTCCTCGTACTTCGATGAGACAAGTGCTGGTCTTGATGATGCCATCTTCTTTCCTTGCGATGAAGCTTTCGGTGCCATTTTGTATTCCAGTGAAGTTTATATATAGAGAGAAGAAAAGAAGAACTTAGCCAAAAATGGTGATACAAAATCAGAGACGAAGATGAACAGTTACTCAGATAAACACAAGTATAGAAGGTAAGAAATCACTTCCTGATTTTCCGCCTTTTATAGGTTAGTGGGTCGTTTGAAATAGATGGCCAAGATTGAATGGCACGAATCCATCAACGGCTGAGATCTCGCGACTGTTGACTAACTCTGACTGACGTCACATTCCGAGTTCCAACACGCGCGCGTGAGAAGGTGAACTGTTTTTGTGTCAGCCCAGTCGCACTATAAAGTAAGGCTATTGATGTTCAGCCGTACTTTACATTAAATACGCTATGATGGCTATTTTAATCTATCTGACATGCTCAGGAATGTTTGAATTTATTTCAAACATTCACATTTAAAACACCTGCAGCCATAAATGATACCTGCCAGCTGATGTCGGAATCAGCTGTATTCCAATGTTGCGGCATGCCATCAGCTGACTCGAGTTCGTCTGTTCAGCTGACGTCTGATGTCTTCGGATGGCGATCCGCATCTGAGATTCCCCCTTCATCTGAGCTTTCCCCTCAGATGGATATCTATCTCTTCATCTCGGCTGATTCCTCATCTGATGGATCCAACAATCCAAGGAGATCACATAACATCTTGAATCGTGCTTCGACTAGAGGTTTGGTGAAGATATCGGCTCTCTGAATCTCAGTTGAAATCTTCTCCACAGATACATCCTTCTTCTCAATATGATCTCGGATAAAATGATGTCGGATGTCAATGTGCTTCGTCCGAGAATGGTGAACATGATTCAAAGAGATAGCAATGGCACTTGAGCTATCACAATGGATGGGAACCTGTCCAGTTGCTACTTCATAATCTCTCAGCTGTTGTTTGAGCCACAACACTTGCATGCAACAACTACCGGCAACCATATACTCTGACTCGGTTGTAGAAGTGGCAACACATGCTTGTTTCTTGGAAAACCATGAAACTAGCTTGCTTCCCATGAACTGACAGTGTCTAGATGTGGACTTCCTGTCCAACCGATCTCCGGCTAGATCCGCATCTGAGTATCCGGACAGTTGGATATTGTCGTCAGTTGGGTACCACAACCCAACATTAACAGTACCCTTCAGATACTTAATGATGTTCTTTGCTGCCGACATGTGTGCTTCCCTCGGCTGAACTTGGAATCGAGCACACACTCCAACCGCGTAAGATATATCTGGCCGACTGGTGGTTAGATATAGCAAAGAACCAATAATCCCTCTATACTTACTGGCATCCACGGGTTTTCCCTCAGATCCGGGCTCAATCTTCCAGTTAGTATTCATCAGGATCCTTGTGGTTTTACTTGTCTGCAAACCGAACTTTGCGATGAGCTCGTTTGTATATTTAGACTGATTAATAAAAATCCCTTTTGGTGACTGCTTCACTTGTAGCCCAAGAAAATAATTCATCTTACCCATCATCGACATCTCGAATTTCTCCTTCATGAGAGTTGAGAATTTCTTGCACAGCTCCTCCGACTTGGAACCGAATATGATGTCGTTGACATAGATTTGCACAACAAGTATGTCTTCTCCAACTTTTATGGTGAACAGTGTTTTGTCAACTGACCCTCGTTTGAACCCCGAGTTCAGAAGAAAACCACAGAGAGTGTCATACCAAGCCCTAGGTGCTTGCTTCAATCCATAGATTGCTTTCTTCAACTTATACACTCTTTCATCACCAGTCTCAAAACCGGGAGGCTGTTCAACATAAACATCTTCCTTAATATCACCGTTGAGGAAAGCACACTTCACATCCATCTGATAAACCTTGAATTTGTGAAATGCGGCATAGGCTAGAAATATTCGGATGGCTTCCAACCTTGCAACAGGCGCAAAGGAATCCTCGAAATTAATTTCTTCTTGTTGGCAATATCCCTGAGCTACCAACCTTGCCTTGTTTCTCACGATGAATCCAATGGCGTCTCTCTTGTTCTTGAAAATCCACTTTAATCCAATGACTTTAACACCATTTGGTCTTTCTACCAACTCCCATACACAGTTGCGTAGAAATTCATTCAGCTCTTCTTGCATGGCTGTTGTCCAATGAACACAGTTGAGAGCTTCCACAACATGCTTCGGCTCTAGCACATCAGCTACGAAACATGAAATCATGGCAACATCTCCGACTTGCTCGAACTCCTCAAGAACTGCCAACTCCTCAGCATATTGGGCGTAAGTGCTGGAATCTTTCTCGGCTGAATCTGGATTTGCAACTCTGCTCCTAGTACGCACACCTTTGGCTGGATCTCCGATGATGTTGTCATTGGAATAATCTTCATACCATCTCTTGTTGCGTCTTCCTTCTTCTTCCAACAGTGGCGGTTCCGTGATTTCAAAGGATGGGATAACCTGAGCCGTGGGAGATGCTGGGATCTTCAGAACTGGTGATTTATCTGCTGTTGAGTCTGGATCCTCAACATGGATAATATCTCGAACCAGGCTAAGTTGGGCTTCGGATGCTGATGCAGTTGGAGTAACATCAACTGAAGTTCCCCCTTGAGATGAGCTGGGGTCCTCACATTCATCTTCAGAGGAACAAGGATCATCATCCTCGGTTGCCCATACCAATGGTTCAACCAGATTCTTCTGCCTTAGAACCTGCGATCTGGTGAGAGCTGGTGGAACATGTGGATCTGCTTGTTGTCCTTTAGCCTGTTCCCTGCACTCAAAAGTAGATTCATCAAAACTAACATGAGGTGTTATCTCCACAACACGAGAACTGTTGTTAAAAACTCTATAAGCCTTGATCCGAGCGGCATATCCGAGAAATATTCCCTTCGAAGCCTTGGCGTCAAAAGTTTTTAACTGAGTCTTCTCATTGTTGTGAATATAACACTTAGAACCAAAAACGCGAAAATATGAAATATCAGGCTTCCTGCGTCTCCATAGTTCATATGGAGTCTTTCCCAACATGGATGTAGCAGCATCCTTCAGCGTTCGATTTCTTCGCTCGGCTACTCCATTCTGTTGTGGAGTACGAGCAGCCGATGTTTGATGAGTGATTCCGTGGTTCTCGCAGTATTCGATGATGGTTTCATTGAGGAACTCGGTTCCACGGTCTGATCGGATAGAAATGATTTTCATCTCTTGTTGGTTAGATATCCGATCCATTAGCTTGGGTAGCTCATCTCGGGTTTCACTCTTGTGACGCATGAAAATGGTCCACGTGTACCTAGAGAAATCATCAGTAACAACAAGTGTATATTCGTTACCATTCATGCTCTTGGGAGTAACAGGCCCGAAGAGATCCATATGGATCAGCTGCAATACTCGGTCGGTTGATGGAATCATTTTCAACCGAAAGGAGGATCTAGCAAGCTTTCCCAGCTGACACGCACTGCAGATATGTGTTGGTGAAAACACACAGTTCGGAATACCCTTTGCATGTTCCTGTCTCACAAGGCGGTTCATTGTCTTGAAATTCAGATGGTTGAGCCTTTTGTGCCACAGCCAGCTCACATCTAAACTGCTCTTCGATAAAAGACATGTCTCAGGAGGACTACTATTCCAATCTGCATAGTAGACATTCCCGGTTGGGGATCTATTTCCCAACAATATGACTTGCTTTGTTCTGACATTTTTGACCCTGCAGCTCTGCGCATCAAACTTGACAGAGAAACCATTATCACAGAATTGGCTGATGGAAAGCAAGTTATGCTTCAATCCATCAACATATGAAACATTGGAAATAGACACGTGATTGGTTTCAAGGGTACCGTAGCCTTTGGTGTGACCTTTTGAGTTGCCACCAAAGGTAACAGATGGTCCTTTCTTCTCCACGAAACTCCCAAACAAATCTCTCAGATTTGTCATGTGTTTCGAGCATCCACTGTCCATCACCCACATGGTATGTGATGCTTTATTCTTCCTCAGCTGTTCCTCCTGCTCCTGCACAGAGAAACACGCTTAGGTCCCCAATTTTAGTTGGGTCCTGGAGGGTTAGAACCAGTTTCCCCTTGAACTGTGGGTCATTTTTCCCTGTAGATTCGGATAGATTTGTCATTCCAAATTATCTTTCCTTCTCCATCAACTATAACAACACCTCGGTCATCCTTAGGCTTGTTGTTATTATTGACGTTCTGTTTCTTGGGAGGAGATTGATTTCTCCCATTGTGGGCTTTAGGAGGAGAGGCGTTCTCCCTGTTTTGTTGACGTTTCTGACCCTTTTGGTTTTGCCGATGAGGTCGGACGCCATTTTGGAATCTTTGTGGCTGAGTCTGATTCCATTGTCCTGGCTGTCGACGACAGCTGTTCATGCCCGGATGTTGATTCATGTTCTGGCATGAATATCCGCAACTGTTGGAACTGTTCCACATTGGTTGACTCTAATGGAACCTCTGGTTGTTCTGATGATGGAACCGATGTTGATTCTGATGGTTGAATCCCTATCGGTTCTATTGATTCTATCCCTTCTGAGGTCGGTTCTGATTTTATCTCCGATGTCTCTGGTTCCTCTTCTGAGTCCTGGAACATTCCCCCTCGGTTGTTATCCCAACCGATGGATTCTTCAGTTCTCCAATCACAGTTCCTTTTCCTTTCTCAGCTGCAGTTCCCTTAGCAGGTTGTGCTGTAGGTACTTGCTGTGACGTGAAGGTTGGATTAAGTTGGGGAGTTGCAGACTCAACAGTATTTGGTTTGGAAACCGTGACATCCACAGCCTTGATAAAGGTTGCGGGTGGAATTCCAGTGTCCTTGACCATGTCGTAGCCGAGTCCAGACACGTCATCCATTTGTCGTCGGTAACTAATGAGATTCTCGATGATTTTGGATGATTGATATAGCTTTATCAGGTTGTCCTTCTCAGTTTGTAGATCCTTGAGAAGAACAGCTATATGCTCGGTCTGTGCGTCTGACATCTTCATCAGCTGGTCGATCTGTGCCTCTTGCTTGTTCAACTGCTCATGCTGCTCCTTGATCTGCTCCTTCAAATCCTCATCGGTTGGAGCCTTAGTTTGGTTGGCCATATTCAGTTGACTTTTGAGATCATCAAACTCTTCGATTTGATTTTTGATCAGATCATCCTTTTCGGTTAAGGATTCTTCAAGTCTGGCAAACTGTTCTTGAAGATTCTTAAACTCAACCGATTGCTGATGCAATTCCTCACTGAGTTCTAAGAAGTCACCCCAAGAGGGTTCCAACTCTTCATCTAATGTTTCCTGCATGTCAGTAGCATTGGAAGAATTTAAATTAACTAGACTAGAATGTACCTCAGCATCATCCTGGTCGGTTCCAAATGCCATGAGACATTGATCCTGTCCGATAGCATTGTTGGTGGAAGTCAGCTCGTCCTCATCTTCGGTGTCAGTAAAGATGTCCATGTCATCAGCTGCTTCTTCTGCAACCATGGCCTTGTTCTTTGCATTTTGCTTGGCCCTCAACGCATCTCTATCTTTCTTCGAAAGATCTGGACAATCAACTTTGAAGTGTCCCTCTTTGCCGCATTCAAAGCAACCGTTGTTCACAGGCTTTGAGTTATCTCGAGTTCAATTGGATTTATAGAACCGCTTGTATTTTCCGAACCGAGTATCCATGTCAGTCAGCTTCTTTGACATGGCGGTAATACTCTGTTGCAGCTCTTCTCTGCTCGGCTCCTTCGAAGTTGTGTCCGCAGATCTTATTGCCCTTGATGTTCGCAGCTTGGAATAGTCAGCTCGAAGTGCTATTGTCTTTGTTTCGGAACCAACATCCTCATGTCGACTCGTCTTCACCGAGGACTGAGTTGATCTTCGTCGGTTCACCTTGTACTCGTTTCCTTTCAGAATTGAGAACAGTCTGTCCGTTCTCATCTCTCCAAAATCATCTCGGCTTTCATGAATGTTGGTGAAGGTGTCCCACTAAGCTGGTGGGGCTTTTAATACTTTGAGATTGATCTCTCTCAAAGTATATTTTCCTCGTCGGATAGACTGAATCCTTTGGATGATATCCATGAACCGAAGCTCCATCTGATCAATGGTTTCATCGACTTTTAGACAGAAATTGTCAAAATCTTGACAAGCATGGGAGAACTTGTTCTCCTTGGTTTCGTCACTCCCTTCACTAAGAGATGCCAAAATGTCCCACATTTCCTTAGCTGTGTTGCACTCTTCTATCCATGGAAGATAGTCTTGTCCAACTGTGGACATGATAGTGCTCTGAGCCCAGATATCCAGCTGGCTCACTTTTGCTTCCTCAGGAGTAAAATCTTCTGGCTTATTCTCGACTATTACCTCAGTTGCATCCCCATCATTGGGATTTGTAGGAGTGCGAATGACTTTATCCATGATGGTGATCGGTCCGGATGTAATCATATGTTGCATTCGATGATGCTTGGACAGTAGAATCTTCTTCATCCGAGTTTTCCAGGATGTATAGTTCACAACTGAGAACATGACAACAATCTTGTCTTTAACATCCATCTGCACACAACAAACAGACGACAAATGCAAGCAGAAATGCACTAGCGTGAAAAAGATCTATTCAGTTGACCACTGAAGAAAAACACCTCGATTCACACCTCGTGAAATAGAGACAGCGGTCTTGTGAACCACTGCTTTGATACCACTTGATGGTCCCGATACGAGTTCTGGTGTATGGGGGGGGGGGGAATACACCAGATAGGAATTTTAAAAACAACCCCCGAAAAATACCACAACTGAGTAAGAAGACTCAGCTGGAATCACAACTGAGTAAGAAAACTTAGCTGGAAGAGTGGTGCTGTGCGGAATGTGGTGGATACAAAAACAACTCGCATAAAACAACTCACGCTCACGCTCAGATGCAAGGTCGGTCAATAACCAAATCAGTTGAAATGTAAAGATGCAGTTTTGAGTGCTGGTTAGTTGCACAGTTACATATGCAGAAAGTAACTGAACAGAAAACACAAAAGCACAAAGGAATTACGTGGTTCGGAGAGAACTCCTACGTCCACGGGGAGTTGTGAGTCCACACAACTCAGTCCAATTTCTTTAGGACAGCTACCACAAAGCTTACGCGGGCTTTGCAACCGTACAGATAAGTTTGCGGGTACTTATCAACCTTTCTACTCAATTTTGGGAAGAGCAGGATCCTAACAACCTTTTTAGGGGATGTGTATAAGGATGGGTTTTCCAACTACTAGCTCTAACAAATAAGTGAGCTAGGATCTAAGCTTGAACAAATGAAGACTCAAACTAAGATCGAAAACACCAAGACAGATTCTAACTCTCTATGAACTCTCAGCTGGTAATGTTCTTAGAAAGAGAATAATTGCAGTTTAGCTTGTGCGTAGTACAACGTCGTTCTTTCGCTCTTCTGTCTCTTCTCTTGATGAATGAATGAATGCCTCTATTTATAGGCGGTGAGGATCAACTAGTCGTTAGAAGAGCCGTTGATCTCTGTTCTATGAAAGCGATGGCTTGTCTCTCATCTCTGCAGATTTTCCCGATTTGGCAACTGTGAACTTCTGCTTTCCTTCTGAGACAACCTTGTGTTGGGCCAAATGAGGTAGTGACAGAACGTCAAACCTTCACGTGACTTCCTATTTGAAATTCAAATTTCAACCTTTGTCTTTCAACATTGGTTAGTCGGTTGAGACGTTTGATCTTCATCCGAGTGGTCTTCAGCTGATGTTCCATCTGATCGCTACCTTCATCTGACATTTTATCTGAAGAGGAACAGTTGAACCCTCAGCTGCCTTGAACTTCATGTTGTCGATTTATCAGATTGAGTCATGCAACTGATATTCCATCTGAGTTTCCATCTGTAGTTCTATCCGAGTATAGCCATGTTGCCGTCTTCAGCTGGAGTCCTGTAAAGATAAAATCTGAACATTTCTCAAACAGCGAGCCTAAATACTAACATTAGGATATGGCAACATCTACTCGGTTGGGGTCAGTTGGTTTTGGAATCAATCAAAACTTTACTAAATTTCCCAACATAGTCTTATACTGACTCATTACTGCTCTACTTTTAAACTTGAAAATAAAAATCTTCGGATTTTAACGAAAACAGTTTCGTTATTCTTAAAATAAATCAAAGAGTTCGATTATGAAATCAAATTCAAAATCCGAAATCTTAGGCAAACTTCCTCGGATTAAAGTCTATGTCATTTTTTCTCGTAAAACGTGCACATGCTCGAAAAATTATTAATCTTGATAATTGACTCAAAATAATTCCAATTGATCAATTACTCGACTAGTCTTACTTAATTTCACTTTTAACTTACGAAAATCTTGATTTTTCATTCTTAACTTCAATTCTTTACACGAATTCCAATTCAATAATTTCAAGAAGCTAACTTAGTTATTTTTAGTCCAATTTCGTCATCTAAGCATCAAATTTATCATACAACATCAAGAACTCAACATCTCCTGCTTTATTTCTTCAAAAAGATCGACTTTTTCATATCTAGGGTTATACATGCTCGATTTTTGAAATTCAAAGCTATAACATGCTTAATATAAATTCAATTTCATGAGTATAACATCAATTCACTCAAACAAGCTCAAGATCAAAAATTCCAAATCCAAAAATCTTATAAGGTTCAATTTTTTTTGGAATTTATTGAAAAACTTTTCCAAATTCAAAAATTCTAGATTCTATCATGCTTATAAAAATTCCAATTGATCGATTTCTCAACCAATTTACTCAAACGAGCTTAATTACTAAAAATCTTCATTTTAAGGGCATATGCTTCGAAAAATTTGGGGTTTTTTTGCATAAAAATCCGAATTCAACGATTTCAAGTTCTATAATGCATCAAATAAATCTAATTTTACTAATCCAACATCAATTTCATACTTAGAACACATGACCATCAAAAATCACAAGTTATAAGACTAATAAGGTTCGAACTCTTCAAGCTTTTTAGCAAACAAAATTCTTTCTTCGATTCTTCTCAAACTTAAGCTCATTATATACTCAAATTCACTTATCAATCATCAACTTAAGCAATACTAACTCACAACAAAGAATCATCAATTTCCTCATATAAATGAATCGAAAATTTTGGGAAAATTGCATAAAAATTCATACTTCTCTTTTAATCACTTAATCATGCATATATCATCCTCAATCTCATAATTCCATCAAAATCATCACAAAATTATCAACTACTCCTAAGCATATTGTTTGAATTTTTCAAGAAAATTGACAAACAATTCACGTTCTTCATTTTAATCAATTTAGCATGCATCTCAATACTCAAATTCATCACTAACATCATCAATTCATCAATCAAGAACAACACAACATAAATCCTAATTTCTACCCTAAAAGCTTCGACTTTTTCATGCATAAATAGGGTAGCAATTTCTTCTCATTTAATTGATCACATCAACACTCTTAGATCAATTTCTAGAGCTCAATTCTATTATCAATTTCATGCCAAGATCATCAACATGAAAATCCCTAAAATTAGCTATAAAAATTGGCACTCTTTACAACTTGATGATCAAGGAATTTTTTCTTCGTTTCATGCATGGATAATACTTAAGAGTTCAAGAATCAAGTCTAGAACAAAAAGCTTCAATCCTTGCTCCATGGACTAATTCGGTCGAACAAAAGAGGGAGAGCTAGGGAGATTTTCTTGGCTTAAACTCAACAAAATCGAACAAGGATCAAGAACTTACGTGAACTCGAAGACTTGATCGATTAAAGGGCTCTAATCCACTCAACTCTAAGCTTCCATCCAAGCTTCTTCAATGGAGGATTGGTGTGTATGTGTGTGTGTATTGCCGAAGAGAGAGCGAGAGAGAGAAGAGGGTGATGTCGGCTAAGGAGAGAGAAGGGAGAGAGAGAGACCGTAGAGAGAGAGGAAAAGATCGACGAGAGAGTGGAGAGTGGAGAGTGTGAGTTGAGAGTGATAATAGGATAGGTTTAATATATTTTAGGTTGCACCCATTGGTCAAAAACGCGATATAAAATTCGCCGGAAAGAAAAGTTTTCTGATGCAAAACAACCCTACTTTTTCATTAAACTCTCAAACGACTTAAAACTCACCACGACTCTTTCTCGATGTCGAAAAGCTCTCTACTTCATCTCATATCTCACCAAATAAATCAAGGAATCCAAAAATTCAGTTTTCAAATTAAAAATTTTGCAACGAATAAAATTTGGGAAATCACTATTATTATTAGGGTTCTTGAAATATTAACTCAAATCTTTCTCAGACGATCTCAGACGACTCTCAAATATATCTCAAAGCTTCTAAAAGAATTTTTATACTCAAAAGACACTAATTAGACGAAATTCGGAAAAACTCGATGAATAATGAAAACTCGGGAAAAAAGTTACTATTCATCAGAAAATAAAACTTCTCAGAATTCTCCGAAATTCAAACTCAGACTCAAACTCGTATAATCATGCTCAATCAATTCATCACACATTCGATTCGGATAACCGAAGCGAGAAAAATCACGTAAAGGCACTCAAGGGCATTTTAGTGATTTCACGAGAAAATTTATTTTCTCGGAAATTTTTATCACACACGAGTACATTATCAAGGCATATAAACTCAATCAAGATGTACCTAAAGACTATAATAGATTAAGGTATTACAACAACATCTATATTTGGGGATTTTAAATAAAATGACAACAATACTATTTAAAAAGTATTGGTATTTTTTTGTTACTATTAATATATATGTGCTAAATTTTATCATTACATTCGTATACTTTGTAGGCCATTAGTCAAAATTAGAGAAATTTAATCATTAATTAATTAGAATATTTAGTTAAGTGTCGCAGTATTTTCAACTTTCAAGATCTGCTTTATTTTGGATTTGTAAATTTTTTTTAATAGTTTTTATAAAAGTTATAGCCCATAAAAGAAATATTATTACTAGATAAAAAAAAGAATACGGCAATGGAGGAGTAGAAATGAAGAGATGATGTGGTAAAATAATCAATGATTTTGTTTGGTTAGTGGCCTAGTGCTTTCTCTGTTTTCTTTATGATATTTTGTTTCTTTATAATGTAAATACTTCCATATACTTATATATGATCACTAGTTTTACTTAGCAAAATAAATCGTACTTTATCGGGCTATTGTAGTAACTAGTAACGAGTATCGTATCCTCAAGGACCATTAACTCGAATTTATGTTGAAAACGAAATTTATGCACCTTTTTACTATTCAAGCTTTGCAAACAACATGATTGTTGACTAATTAAAACACTTAAACATAAGATTAAAACAAATAAGCAAATTCAAGTAAACAAACGATTAATAAACAAATAAGGAACAAATTGGAAATAGAGTTGGTTCTAGGGATTCAATCCAATTCTAGATGGCTTGATCGAGACTTCCTAATTCATGCAACCAATTTTTAATCTCCTAATTGAGAAACAATTGCAAAACCATTCACTATTCTCTCTTGACAAATAGCAAAAGTAGATCAACTCGACGACTTTCTCGGCTAAGACTCTGACGAAGGGAGTCGCCACACTCTTCGCACAAATAAATTTATAAAATACCTCTTGCCCAATAAGATAGTAGTAATGGCAAGTGGGGTCGAACCCAAGGGACTTGGCGTAGATTTGCTCTTCAGGTGGTTCTCAACAAAAGGGATTATGGTCGAGATGTATCTCAATATCGTGTAACTCAACAAGTGAAATATCAAATAACAAAGAAGTTTAGGTTAGGGTTTTGAATCAATGATCCTAATTACTCATTACTTGTTCATTAGTGCAAAGATATTCAATTACCTGATCTTATTACTTGGTTTAAGGCAAAGTTTAGTTTATACCCTAATGGTCACGAAGTCACGATATAAACACACCAAGCCTATGTCTATCCAATTTTACAGATCTTGACCAGAAGGCAAGATCTCCTCCTTTGATCAACAAAGTCACGAAGACACTTCAGTAACAATGCTGTCCAAAAGGCATTAAGAATAAACAGACCCAAGACAGCCAAGAGGTAGGTCAATACTGACTGCTCTCCAACACTTTTTACCTTCTTGGGCACGAGAGACACTCTCGAGTTGATCCCAAATCCTATTAATGACTTAATCTCAATGTCTAGATGGTGATCAAGCATATGTCAATATCAATTAAGTCTAGACTTATTCCTAAGTGTTTCGAGAACAAAATCAAATAACGAACTCACATAATTCGACCTCACGAGTTTAGAACGAATGATTAAGATCACATCATCTACATCCAACCCAAACAATAAATTTAGCTAGACATAATATTAAATGAAAACATAAAACATATAAGGAAAATAGAAACGGTTGCTGCTCAAAAGCGTAAGTCAGCAACTAAGGTCTTAACTTTAAGTCAACAACTGAAAACTAATGTAGAAATACTAGAAACAAAATGTAAAAGCAAATGCTTGTAGGACTTGTTTCTTCCTCACACTCTCTAAAACTAGAATGCATAAATAAATCTCGAACTCCCTTCTTACAAAGTGAAGTCGGCCATATATATATAGGCGATGGAATTAGGGTTAGGATAGAATCCTTGTTGGTTAAGGACTCTTGCCATGCATATCCGTCTTCTTCCTTATCCATGCAGCTGTGATTTACTTCCCTTACGTGGTAGATATCTTCTTTGATTAGGTTCGGCTAGGATAAGGAAAGAAATTTTCTATCCTTATCCTCTTCCTTGGAAAAGAAGAAATCTGTTGCTGCTCCGACTCACTTCTCGACTTCAACGTCTACATCCTGTGTCACTTCCTATGTTGACCAAGATCCTAGCTCCTCCAGATACTCTGTCTGCTAGCTTCAAGGATATGGGGAGGTACTTCCTGACTTGTAGATTGAATAGAACGTTGTTGCCCAGCTACAAGCTTCCAGCCCTGCGCCCATTTGCATTGTATCACCATCTCAGCATATCAACAACAGATTTTCACCGGATTTGCCCACGATCCCACCTATTCTTCCCTGCACACCATCTCTCGACTTCGTGTCCTCCCAGACACACTTTGACTCGATAAAGACCAAAAAAAACAAGAAAAACACAAGAAATGATGGACAAAAATATGGGTTCATCACACCCACACGCTTGAATTAAACTTGCCCTCAAGTGTATGGTTGCAATTTTGCCCAATACTCTAACACAGAAAATACAAAATAAGACACAAACTCAATACACCAGCACATCAACATGTCAGTCAAAATAGAATATGAAGCAGATATTGCCATCAAATAGGTCAAGATAGAGTTATTGGGCAACAAGGGTATCCTCACCAGCACTCAACTCTCAAGTGTATATGGTTAAGTGTATAGCTCCTGACCAATATCAACAATGTTTTTCCATAGGCTTGCCTGCCCTCTACATCTCAACTTCTTTGAACAAAATTAAAAACACTTATCCTTTGGTCTTTATTAGGTTGTAACGTGGCTCAAGGCAAAAGGTGGGATAATTTGTAATTTGGCTATGTCAAGAAGACTCAGCTCTTTAGCAACATGTTGCCCTTGACTCCTTATCACTTTGTCCTTAGCACACTTATTCTTTAAGGACTTTTTTTTTCTTTTTATAACCCAACACCTCTATAATAGGTGATATTGCCCAGCTAGTGCTACCCAACATTTTCCTTTCATCCCTTCTTCTTCTAGATCTGAGTTCTTGACCGGGAAGGCTTATAAATTCAGTCTACTATAAGTGAATCGAAAGAATTATCAACAAACTCAAAGGGGCTAGCAAAGGATAAATGTCAAGGTACGCAATTTTGGCCATGGGCTAATTCGAACGAAAATGCCTATTTCATCTAAGCAATTCGACTAAGTTACTTGAAGTTTCGATAAGAGATGCATGCAAGTTCTAGATCAACAAGTTTCAATTGATCATTATCACATAAGAAAGAAATAAATGTTGTAGATATATATAGCATTCAACAGCTCAAAACCTCACAGTCTTTGCCCAGTATCTCATTCCGTCCTTCCTATCTACATACGGGCATCATTTACATCAACATACCTATTCTGACCTATCATGCCAACATGTTGATCAACAACTAAAACAAAATTTAAAAACACACAAAACAGACCAACATCCCAACACCCACACACTTTGCCTTAGGCAAAGTAAGTATGATGTTGGGCAACAACAGACATAAAAAAAAACTGACTCAACAATTATTTACCAACAAAGCCGAGAAGGGGATTCTAAGGCCTTCACCACATAATTTGCTGGGCAAATTGTGGGTGAAGGCAATAAGAACTCCTTCTCGACCAACAAGATACAACAGAAAATAAAACACAAAATAAGACTCGACAACACAACACAAAAACGAAAAAAAAAAAAAAAAACCTAAACTAATACAAAAGTGGGAGGAACATAAAATCAAAGAGAAGATTCAGGCGGGTACCTGAATCCTTGATGTGCAAAGAATGCCAGCTGAGCATCCCTGATCTCGGTCAACAACTTCTCCATGTTGGCTAGTCTGGTCTCGACCTCGATGTTGGGCAGCACAGCCATGCTGGTGCCTAGCTTCTCCTTTCTGACCAAAGGTGGGCGCCTGGTGGACTTTGATCTGCCGTAGTCGATGAACACGAACCTGCCGTTCCACAACTCAATGTCATTCATCTTCTTAAGGGGCGCTTCTCCCAACTTGCCGACCCCCATCACAGGCTTCTCCTTCATCTCATCATACACACCGACTCCCTTCGCAAACGCTGTCACAAAGTGCCCACACGTACACCCTAGAGCTTGCTTGGCCAACACCGTTTTGAGCTGCTCACCGAGGAAGGCTACGAAGTTGACCTTGGTCTTGGTGTGCATACACCACAGAAGGTACCTCTCCTTATTGCTCAAGGTATTGCCGTGTCGTTCTTGCTGTACAGGTTGTAGGCAAGGATACGATGGCAAAGCCTCAGCGCATGGGTTTTCAACTCTATCTCTTGTTGTTGCCTCCATTGTACGGTGCTCTATTCCCAATCTCCTTCCATTTCTCCTGATAAGCAACATCTCTAGGGGGTGGCACCACCTTCTTGGCCTCCTGCACGTCATCACCGTGGTACCCTTCTTCTTCTTCTTCTTCTTCTTCTTTCTATTCTTGCTGCTTGCCGGCGTTGACTGGTCGTCGTCATCTTCTTCCTCAACATCCTCACTCGTCATCGAGTCAGTTCTAGCGGCCGACCCTTTTAAAATTGATGGTTGGATAGAGCCGACATTCGAAGTAGCAGATTTGTGCTTCTTCGTCGGCGTATCCTCCCCGACGTGGGAGCGCTTGATGGCCGGCCGGGCGCTTTTCTTCGTCGGGCTTTTCTTAGCCTTGGTCTTTGCCTCCATCGTCAACCCCACTGCCACTGCTTCAATGGCATCATCAAGATCGTCTTCCTTATTGTCTTCGTCGTCGCCACCTCACCCTTCACCTTCTCTATTATCCTCTTATTCCTCCCCATTTTCTTCCTCCTCCACCTCTTTCTCCGATTGTTGCTCAGTCACCATGGCCTTCGATTGGGTCTCTTTCTCTGGCTGCTTCACCGCCTCATCCATTAGGCTCGGGTTCTCGTCGCTCATCATGAGCGTGGCATCGACCGACGAGCTTGTGGGCACGCTCGATCCAATAGTGACGGAGGGGTTTTGGTCGGAAGAGGTGTTGGTGGGATCCATTGGGAGTTTTCGCTTGGTGGTTTTGGGTTTTGCGGTGGTGGTGGTAGGGTTGTCGCTGGTGAGGTTGATGTTGGTTCCAGTGGGGATTTTGCTGAGTTTGTTTCGCGGGCGAGTAGACACCATAGTAATGGATTTGGGTGTTTTGATGGAGAGGGAAGATGAGAAGTTGCAGAGGTTGATTCCAAATTGGGTAGTGGGGGGGGGGGGGGTGGATACGTGCTATGATAGATATATAGGGCGCAGTTTTTAGGGATATAGTAACTGCCATAAGCAGTCGTTGACCAACGGCTTGATTCATGCCCAAAACCTCTGCTCGACACCCCCAACTTAATTCTCCATTGTGGTTCCTGATCTACAACCTGTATCTTGCTCAACATCTTCTGCACACTTCAAAACACCAAATATATTCCAAACACAAACTCTTTCCTATGGTTAATCTAGAATAAGAATACTTCAAAATAAAATACTTTAAGCAAACACTAACAATTTTTTTTTTATTTTTAATAAGTTTTACGAAAAATAAAGAAAAATAAGGAAAACGAAAAAGAAAAAGAAATAAAGAGAAAATACTAACCAGGTTGCCTCCTGGACAGCGCCCTGTTTAAGGTCTTGGGCACGACACCCCCCTCCTTTTGATGTCAGAGGTACTCCTCAATAGGGAGCCAGATGGTTCCCCCTTAACAAGTTGTTCTTGCCCAAAGTAGGCCTTCAAGCGCTGGCCATTGACTTTAAATTTTTTTTCATTCTTGGGATCCTTGATCTCAACAGCTCCATTTGGGAATTGAGCTTGCACTTCATAAGGTTCTGCCCACTTGGTCGGGAGCTTCCCTAAGAAAAACCTAAATCGAGTTTGGTACTGCAACACTTGTTGCCCAAAATGGAACTCCTTTTCTTTAATCAAAAGATCGTGGGTTTTCTTCATCCTTTCCTTATATAACCCAGCATTATCATAGGCTTGGAGCCTTATCTCGTCAAGCTCTTGAATCTCGAGCTTCCTTGATTCATCTGCCTCGTTCCAATAGAGGTTGAGTTGGGCAACAGCCCAATGAGCTCGATGTTCCAGCTCCACGGGCAAGTGACACCTTTTGCTATTAACCATGCGATATGGGGACATGCCAAAAGGTGTCTTAAAGGCAGTCCTATACACCCACAAGGCATCATCGAGGCGCATACTCCAATCCTTCCTTATTATGCCCACGGTCTTCCTCAAGATTGTCTTGATGATTCGATTGGACAATTCTGCTTGTCCATTAGCTTGTGGGTGGTAGGCTGTTGACACACGATAAGTAACTCTATACTTCTTGAACAAGGCGGTGACCGTCGCGTTGCAAAAATGCGAACCTTGATCACTAGTAATAGCTCGAGGTACACCAAATCTATTGAAAATTTGAGTTCTCAAAAAATTCGAAACCACCTTGGAATCATCTTTGGCGGAAGCACGGGCCTCGACCCACTTCGAGACATTGTCCACTGCTAATATGATATACTTGTTGCCTTTGGAACTCGGAAAGGGTCCCATAAAATCCATGCTCCATATGTCGAACACCTCCACAGGCAATATCGGCATCATGGGCATCTCTCTCATTCTCGTGATGTTGCCTTCCCTTTGGCACTTCTCACACATCTTGACCCACTCATAACAGTCTTTGAACAATGTTGGCCAATAAAAGCCGCACTCCAAAACTTTCCTCGGTGTACGTTGGTGCCCAAAGTGTCCTCCACATTCCTTGTTGTGGCAATGCTCAAGAATGCTTCTTTGCTCTTTATCTTCGACACACCTCCTTATTATCTTGTCCGCACATTCCCTCCATAAATATGGCTCGTCCCAAATATAGAAACGGCTCTCGTGTTTAAGCTTGTTCCTCTGGTAACGCCTAAGGTTGGAAAGTATCTCCCCAGTCACCAAGTAGTTCACGATATCAGCGTACCATGGCTCATCTTGGGCAAGACTGAGGTGCTCGTCGGGAAAGGTCCCCTTGATCAGCACCCCATCATCAGGTTGGAGGATTTGACTGAGGTGATCAGCAACTTGGTTCTGGGCACCACTCTTATCCTTGATTTATATGTCATATTCCTGCAATAAAAGAATCCATCTAATCAATCTTGGCTTGGACTCCTTCTTGCTCAACAAGTACTTTAACGTCGCGTGATCTGTATAGACTATGGTCTTGTCGCCAAGCAAATAGGATCTAAACTTCTCAAAGGCAAAGACAATAGCTAGCAACTCCTTTTCCATAGTGGCATAATTACATTGGGTCGGGTTCAACGTCTTGGAGGCATAATAGATGACATAGCTCTCATTTCCTCGCATTTTCCCAAGAACTGCTCCCACGGCATAACCACTTGCATCACACATTAACTCAAAAGGCATTCCCCAATCCGGAGGTTGGATAATGGGGGCTGTGATCAAGTTCTCCTTCAAGGCATGGAACGTCTTCTTGCAATCTTCATCAAACACCCATGGTACATCGTTTTGGAGTAGCCTCGTCATTGGTTGGACAATCTTGGCAAAGTCCTTGACAAATCTCCTGTAGAATCTAGCGTGCTCTAGAAATCCTCTCAATTCCTTCACAGATCTTGGGTAAGGTAGCTTGGCAATAATATCGATCTTGGCTTTGTCCACCTCAATCCCTTTCCCCGAGATGACATGTCCCAAAACTATTCCTTCTCTCACCATGAAGTGGCATTTCTCATAGTTCAACACAAGGCTTTTCTCAACATATCTTTTCAAGACTCGATCCAGGTTGTTGAGGCATGATTCGAATATCTTACCGTAGACGGTAAAATCTTTCATGAAGACTTCGATGCATTCTTCAAGAAGGTCTGAAAAAATATCCATCATACACCTTTGAAACGTCCCAGGTGCGTTGCATAACCCGAACGGCATCCTCCTATATGCAAATGTGCCAAACGGGCACGTGAAGGTGGTCTTGCTTGATCTTCGTCAGCAACCCAGATCTGCATGTAACCAGAATAACCGTCAAGAAAGCAATAATAGTCATTACCAGCTAACCTTTCAAGCATCTCATCGATAAAGGGCAAGGGAAAATGATCCTTTTTCTTTTTTAGGTTTAGCTTCCAGTAATCTATGCACACTTGCCATCTGGTTTGCAATCTCATAGCCACCATCTCATTTTTGTCATTCTCAACAACTTGGATTCCCGACTTCTTGGGCACCACATGCACAGGGCTCACCCATCGGCTGTCGGACACGGGGTAGATGATCCCCAAGTCAAGAAGCTTAAGTATTTCCTTCATCACCACTTCTTTCATGGCGGGGTTCAATCGCCTTTGTGGATCTCTTACGGGAACAGCCAAGGTCCACCCTATTGCCTCCTTGTATTTGCTCAGCACCTCACCAACCTGGATCTCTTCCATGCTCGATAGCTTGGAAGATATGATCACGGGAAAAGTCTCGTTCTTGCCAAGATATATGTATTTCAGGTGCTTGGGCAAAGGTTTCAGCTCCAAAGTAGGGGCCTTTTGCAGTGATGGCACCAACCTGTCCTCTGGCTTAAACTCAGGGATGTTGAGTGGTTTGAACCCCTGAGGTTGCATGTTGCTCGGAATCTTGGCATAACTACATTCCTCCACATCCGCTGGTTCATCGTTCTGGGCAAGATCTTCTTCTGTCTGCATGCTAGCATCCTGCTCAAGAACTGTTTGTTGCCAAAATTCCTCCACAATTTCATTGGTCTCATCATGGTTTAGTTCCTCTAGTTCCTCATCAAACTCGTTAAGGGGCTCGTGGTTACCTTCATTCTGATCCTCATCTTTATCAAAGAAATTATCAAAGGTTTGGCACTCCTCCGATTCCTCATCCTTGAAGTAGTCTTCGTCGATGGAGTAGTCGAAACTATGCCCATGGACTGACTCCTCCCAGAAATCCTTATCACTTTCATACTCATCATCGTCAAAGAATTCCACCATGACACCCTCTGCCTCATTATCCTCGTATTGGTCGAGATCCAGGTCAAGATCCTGAATGAGATTGAGATCCGCCTGGATTGCATCCTCGTGGTCTTCAAAGAAACAACTTAAGCTGTTCAGCATCTCCACTTGCTCACCACATGCATTGAGGGTGATAAGGTATTCCAGGGCATCATTTTGATTTTGCCTATAAGCATCGAACTCTACTACTTCCCCAGCTACTTGTACCGTTGTCACACCTCGACTCTCGAGGTGCGACTTACGAATAACAACAAAACCTAAACAACTAACAATCAACTCAAATAAGGGAAAACGTGCTCGGGGAAAATGATAATGAAAGATAAGGCAATCGAACTAGGCTTCCAAAAAAACATAATGAAGTAACATCCGAGCATTTCAACTTCACTTATAACAGGAATCTAAATAAGTAATTCATGCTGACGGGTATAGAATTTCAACAAAAAGAGAATGCACATATATACCAAGTCAAGAGAATCAGGTTCAACAACATTTCGAGTCAACGAGCCCATCGCTCGGAAGTACAAGTCAAGTAGTTTAAGAATTTAACAAAAATTCAAAGTCATCGAGTACAACACTCGGAATTAAAAACATGAGTATCAAAGTATTAGCATCAACAGACATCAATTCAAAAGGGTTGCAGCGGAAACTTGCATCAAAACCCAACATCTGCACGTATGAAAATGCCAGTTTGAAATTCAACTAGACTCAACCAAAAGAACCACACCACACCACCAAGTATCCATGCCATCGCCATCCAGTCAACCTGCATGTTTAGAAACACACGCAGGGCTGAGTACTTCGTACTCAGTGAACACAAGCCAAAACATTTGAATAAAGATGCTTCTTAAAGCTATAACAATTGAACTTGCCTTGCCGAACATCACAAGTACTTAAGCAGTTTAAAAACAGTTTTACTTGTGTGTGTTAAAAACATTTTCTTTTAAACAGACTGAGCAGTCAAATATAACATATAATAATACAGTATGCATCATCTGTCACAACAATCTTACTGTGTCGAGAAGTAGGCCTCCTTCTCGAGCACTGTGACCGGCCTAACCGAAGCAAGGCTCACAGTCACCTCAACATATACCACACGTGGGTTTCCTGCCTTTCACAGGATAATAAAATCTTCACATAAACAGATGATAACACATACTAACTTTAATAAAAGCGGCAAGTCAATCACATTCAAAATCATATCATAGTATTCAATAGCATAACTAATTCTCATCGATAGTTTTGGTTCAGAAAAGCCCACCTGACTTCCGAAGATCTAGCTAGGTGGTTTAGGGCTATTTGTCCTTGCTTAATGATCCGCCCGGCTCGATCCTTCACAGTTTGACATTGATAAAGGAAATAAGATACGCAAAAGACGGACACAAAGGCGTTGGACTCAACTGAAGGACTTCTACTTGAGTCGTTTCTCTCTTCGCTTTATCCTCTCTAAAGGATCTCGCGTTTTCGTCTTTAAATCAGTAACTCTATTCGAATTGGTTAGTACTACTAATCAACGTTTTAACACTTTATCGCTTTAATTAATAAACGTCGTCCATCTACATTCTATTACTCGAGCTTTCTTTCAAAGACTTTAATCAATTCTCGATTTAACAAACAATTAATTCAATCATTTTGCATATAATAATTCAATTATCCTTTACATCTTAACCAATATCATGCAATTAAACACTTATTCAATCATATAATGAATTCAAATAAATCAAACATACTTCAAGACACATTAACGTTCATTTAATTTAGACATTAAAACTTGATTCGATTATGCATTTCTTTTCATGAAGGCTCAAACCATTTACTCTATCTTTCTTATTTTATAGACAACGCTTTGTTCTAAATTCGTTATCTTATGAGGTATTTTATAACTTTTACTCGATTAATAAAAATTCTCTTTAATTATTATTAATTCTTATGAAATTAGAATTTCTTATCCATGTCTAATTCGATTCTCATTTCTTAACTTGACTATTATTTTTCTAATTATTAACTCGGTAGTTTCTATTGGTTTATTTCTAATTCGCTTGGTCGAAAGCAACGTACTCAATTAATTATTTTTAACTAATTTCTTTCAAACCCTTTACTCGACATCTTATTCTATCTTTTTCTTGATTAACTTATACGAGTAATTAATTTATCTCGTCTAGTATCTTTTCTCCATTCGATTAAAACTTCCTTCTTATTTCTCCTCGATTAATTCTTTTAAACTCGGTTTTCTCAATTCTTGCTCATTTATTTAATAATTTCTTCTTCTTCTTTTGTCTTTAACTTTTTAAGCCATTTTCTTACTTAATAAGTTTTCTTTATCTTTCAATAAACATTTTTATAAACTAGTTCATTTTATTAGTTAAGTTACAAAATATCTTTTTGTTGTAGTTTATTAAAAATTTAAGTCTTTAAGTTTTCATACAAGAACATTTAATTGATATATCTTTATGCATTTTTCATCTTTAATAATTTTAAAAGCTTTTGAACTTCAATCCTTCTATTACAAAACTTCTATCTTTACTCATAGTTTAAACTAGTATTCATACACACATTACAATACTTAAACATTCAATCTTTTCTATATTATCACACTTAATTTCTTTAAAATCTTAACATGCAATTTCATTTTCTTAACTTAAATACATGTATGATTATATCAACATATCATACAATCATCTCATGATCAAAACATCACTCAATTCATCAATAAAATCAACAACATAAATTCTCCACTTTTTCTTCAAAACACACGGCACACATGCATATTCTTGTGCATTTTATCTCTTAATTTTTCATGCATATAATCTCATTCTCAACATGATAAAAAATAATAAATCAAACATCAAAATATCAATAACTCAAAGGATTCACATTTTTCCTATTTTACTCAAAATTTTCGGCATTTATCAATTTGTAGGGTTTTAAATTCTTTTTTTTCTCTTAATTTACCGATTAAAACCTAATGTTCGATTCTCCTAACGATTCCTTCTCACTCGATTATCACATGCACATCCTAAGTTTGCCTAAACATAATTAGATATCATGCATGCATAGCTTCTTTCTTTTAGGACTTAGAGATATACATATATACAACTAATCAAATGAATATCATACTTTAATTTAAATGGAATTCTTCTCCTTGGCTCTTGGAAATCGAAATGGATGGAAAATGGAGCTTCAAAGCTTGGACTTGAAGGGAAGAAAGAAGTCTTCTTGAATCCTCAAAGAAAAGAATAACATAAAGATTAATCATCCATCTGTTTTGGAAGCCAAAATGAAGAAAATAGGGATGATGATTTTAATTTCAACTCGAAAGCTTGAAGGATTATTACCTTTTCTTGAAGATATGAATAGAATGGATGGAGGATGATGCTTTCTACTTCATTTCCATGGATGATGAGCTTGAATACATGGTTGCATGGAAGAAAAATCAAATGTAGGTGTGTGTGTGAGAGAGTGCCGTGAGTTGAGAGGGTAGAGAGTGAGAGAGTTTTCTTTTTCTTCTTCTTGAGAGAGAGTTCGAATGAGAGAGAGAGTTGGAGTGTAATGAATGAACTCTTCCTACTTAGCATTAGATGTATGAATTTGAAATCCAACAACAAGAATAAAGTGTGAGGACAAGTTGGTGTTGGAAGTTGTAATTGTTTAAAGTGATTGATAGATAGGTGATTGATGTAGTTTTCATGCAACTTTTGATAATGCCATGCATAAGACATAATCATGACATTTAATCTTGGAAATTGGAGAGAGATGGGAGAGAGGTGTGAGGTGGCGTGAGAGGGAGAGAGGTGTAATACCCTCAGCTTTTATATCTTTAGAGAGCGTAATAATTAACCGAGTAAGTTAAAGGATGAAAATTTAGGAATAAAATTTTTCTTTTTTTAAGCGAAGAGAAATGAGTAAAACGTTTAGAATGCTTTGTGAGTTTTGTGTGAATTTATCTGTTCTATTTATCTGAGATGATGATGATGTGATATGCTTATTGAGTTGTTTAAATGAAAATGAGTTTGAGATTAAATTCCAGAAAAATCCCGAGGAGTTTGCTTGATTGAGATAGCATAATTTTGATTGCCAAGAAAATTATTCACACCAATGAACTTAGAATAGAGTTGAATTAGAATCTTTGAATCTAGAATTGCTTCTAAGGTCACTGAGATAGGGTAAGACCTTATCCGAGAATTGAGAAGAGTAATGAGGAATTGATCCTTAAAGGATTAATAAACGGATTAATAAGCCGACTAAATTCCTTTGAGATTTAAAAGACTAAATGATCGAATTAGTTAATCTTTTAATTGAGATGTGAAATAGGATGGAGATGTTTAGTGGCGGTAATGAGACGAGAAGAGGTTAGACCCGTTTATAATATAAGAGGAATTAATACGAATCGTTTTATCCGGAAAACCTTTACGACCGGGTAATTAATACCCGTAACGACACGACGAAGACACGTGTCGACACACCTCTCTCCCTCTCACACCACCTCACACCTCTCTCCCATCACTCTTCAATTTCCAAGACTAATTGCCATGATTATGTCTTATGCATGGCATTACCAAAAGTAGCATGCAAACTACATCAATCACCTATCTATCAATCACTTTAGATAATTACAACTTCCAACATTACATTTTATTCTTGTTGTTGGATTTCAATTTCATACATCTAAGACAAAGAGAGAAGACTTCATTCATCACACTCCAACTCTCTCTCTCTCATTCGAACTCTCTCTCTCTCAAAACAACAAAGAAAACAACACACTCTCCCTACTCTCTCTCAACTCTCGGCACTCTCACACACTCACACCTACATTTGATTTTTCTTACATGCAACCATGTATTCAAGCTCCTCATCCATGGAAATGAAGTAGAAAGCATCATCCTCCATCCATTCTATTCATATCTTCAAGAAAAGGTAAATATCCTTCAAGTTCTTGAAGTTAAATTCAATAATCATCCTACATTTTCTTCATTTTGGCTCTTAAGCCTTTAAAGAGATGGGTGATTAACTTCATGTTATTCTTTTCTTTGAGGATTCAAGAAGACTTCTTTCTTCCCTTCAAGTCCAAGCTTTGAAGCTTCATTTTCCATCCATTTCGAATCAAAGAAGCTAAGAGAAGGAATTCCATTTAAATTAAAGTATGATATTCATTTGATTAATTATAAATATGTATATCTCTAAGTCCTAAAAGAAAGATCTATGCATGCATGATATTTAATTATGTTTAGGAAAACTTAGGATGTGCATGTAATAATCGAGTGAGAAGAAATCATTAGGAGAATCGAGCATTAGATTTTAATCGGTGAATTAAGAGAAGAAAAAGAATTTAAAACCCTAAAGAAATGATGAATACCGAAAATTTTAGGTAAAATAGGAAAAATATGAATTCTTTGAGTTATTGTTATTTTGATGCTTGATTTATTATTTTTATTATGTTGAGAATGAGATTATATGCATGAAAAATTGAGAAATAAAATGCACCAAGAAATGCATGTATGCCGTGTGTTTTGATATGAAAAGAAGAAATTATTTTGTTGATTTTGTTGATGAATTGAGTGATGTTTTGATCTTGAGATAATTATATGATATGTTAGTATAATCATACATGTGTTTAAGTTAAGAAAATGAAATTGCATGTTGAGTTTTTGGAAGAAATTAAAATATGATAATATAAAGAGGATTAGATATTTAGATGTTTTAATGTATGTATAAGTACTAGTTTAGTTTATGAATGAAAATAGAAGTTTTGTAATAAAAGGAATGAATTTCAAAAGCTTTTGAATGGTTAAGAATTGAAAAATGCATAAAAGATATGTTAATAAATTTTCTTGTAGTTAAACTTAAAGACTTAAAATTTTATTAAACTACAACAAAAAGATATTTTGTAACTTAACTAATAAAATGAACTAGTTTATAAAAATGTTTGGATTAATAAAGAAATTGTTAAGAAAGAAAATGGTTTAGAGGTTGAGAACAAAGAAGAAGAAATTATTAAATAAATGAGCAAGAATTGAGAAAACTGAGTTTAAAAGAATTTATCGAGAAGAAATAAAAAGGAAGTTTTAATCGAATGAAGATAAGATGCTAGACGAGTTAAGTTAGATACTCGTATAAGTTAATCAAGAAAATAATAATAAGATATCAAGTAATGAGTTGAAGGAAATTAATTAAAAATAATTAAGTGAGTACGTTGCGTTCAACCAAGAGAATTAAGAATAAACCGAGAGAAAATACCGAGTTAATAATTAGAAAAATAATAGTCGAGTTAAGAAATGAGAATCGAATTAGAAATGAATAAGAAATTCTAATTTCATAAGAGTTTAATGATAATTGAAGAGAATTTATAAAAGTTATAAAATACCTCATAAGATAACGAATTTAGAACAAAGCGTTGTCTATATAATAAGAAAAGATAAGAGTAAATAGTTTGAGCCTTTATGAAGAGAAATGCATAATCGAGTTAAGTTTAATGTCTAAATTAAATAAATGTTAATATGTCTTGAAGTTTGCTTGATTTATTTGAATTCATTATATGATTGAATAAGTGTTTAAATGCATGATATTAGTTAAGATGTAAAGGATAATTGAATTATTATATGCAAAATGATTGAATTATTGATTGTTAAATCGAGAAGTGATTAAAGTCTTTGAAAGAAAACTCGAGTAATAGAAGGTAGATGGACGACGTTATTAAGTAAAGTGAGAAAGTATTAAGACGTTGATTAGTAGTGTTAACCAATTCGAGTAGAGTTAATGATTTAAAGACGAAAACGCGAGATCCTTTAGAAAAGTTAAAGCGAAGAGAGAAACGACTCAAGTAGAAGTCCTTCAGTTGAGTCCAACGCTTTTGTGTCCGTCTTTCATGTATCTTATTTTTCCTATCGATGTCGAACTGTGAAGGATCGAGCCGGACGGATCATTAAGCACGAACAAATAGCCCTAAACCACCTAGCTAAATCTTCGGAAGTCAGGTGGGTTTTTCTGAACCAAAACTATCGATGAGAACTAGTTATGCTATTGAGTATTATGATATGATTTTTAAATGTGATTGACTTGCCGTTTTTATTAAAGTTGGTATGTGTTATCATCTGTTTATGTGAAGATGTTATTATCCTGTGAAAGGCAGGAAACCCACGTGTGGTATATGTTGAGGTGACTGTGATCCTTGCTTCGGTTAGGCCGGTCACAGTGCTCGAGAAGGAGGCCTACTTCTCGGCACAGTAAGATTGTTTGTGAAAGATGATGCATACTGTTATATTATATGTTATATTTGACTGCGCAGTCTGTTTAAAAGAAAATGTTTTTAACATGCACAAGTAAAACTGTTTTTAACTGCTTAAGTACTTGTGGTGTTCGGCAAGGCAAGTTCAATTATTATAGCTTTAAGAAGCATCTTTATTCAAATGTTTTGGCTTGTGTTCACTGAGTACGAAGTACTCAGCCCTGCGTGTGTTTCTAAATATGCAGGTTGACTGGATGGCGATGGCATGGATACTTGGTGGTGTGGTATGGTTCTTTTGGTTGAGTCTAGTTGAATATCAGACTGGCATTTGTACGTCTTCATACGTGCAGATGTTGGGTATTGATGCAAGTTTCCGCTGCAATCCTTTTGAATTGATGTCTGTTGATGCTAATACTTTGATTCTCATGTTTTTGATTCCGAGCGTTGTGCTCAATGACTTTGAATATTTGTTAACTTCTTAAACTACTTGAATTGTACTTCCGAGCGATGGGCTCGTTGACTTGAAATGTTGTTGAACATGATCCTCTTAACTTGGTATATATGGGTGCATTCTCTTTTGTTGGAATTCTATCCCCATCAGCATGAAGTACTTATTTAAATTCCTGTTATAAGTGGTTTTGAGATGCTCGGATATTACTTCATTATACTTTGGAAGCCTAAATCGATTGCCTTATCTTTCATTATCGTTTTCCCCGAGCATGTTTTCCCTTATTCGAGTTGATTGTTAGTTGTTTAGGTTTTATTATTATTCGTAAGTCGCACCTCGAGAGTCGGGGCGTGACAAGAGGTGTGTCGACACTTGTCTTCGTCGTGTTGTTACGGGTGTTAATTACCCGGTCGTAAAGGTTTTCCGGATAAAACGATTCGTATTAATTCCTTCTTATGTTATAAACGATCTAACCTCTTCTCGTCTCAATTCCGACACTAAACATCTCCATCCTATTTCACGTCTCAATTAAAAGATTAACTAATTCGATCATTTAGTCTTTTAAATCTCAAAGGAATTTAGTCGGCTTATTAATCCGTTTATTAATCCTTTAAAGATCAATTCCTCATTACTCTTCTCAATTCTCGGATAAGCTCTTACCCTATCTCAGTGACCTTAGAAGCAATTCTAGGTTCAATGATTCTAATTCAACTCTATTCTAAATTCATCGGTGTAAATAATTTTCTCGGTGACCAATATTATGCTATCTCAATCAAGCAAACTCCTCGGGATTTTTCTGGAAATTAATCTCATACTCATCTTCATATAAACAATTCAACAAGCATATCACATCATCATCATCTCAGATAAATAGAACAGATAAATTCACACAAAACTCACAAAGTATTCTAAACGTTTTACTCATTTCTCTTCGCTTAGAAAAGAAAAAATTTATTCCTAAATTCTCATCCTTTAATTTTCTCGGTTAGTTATACGCTCTCTAAAGGTATAAAAGCTCGGGGTATCACAACCGTCAACCTCCCAGTATCACAATCGATTTTGGTACATGTCGTCCTCAAGAATGGCCTCCCTAGCAAGATCACTGGATTCTTGATTGCTTTTTTTCCCATGTCAAGAACATAAAAATCGGTATTACATTTATCGAGGCTCCGAGATCAAGCATCGCCTTGGGTATTGACGTGGTACCTATTGTACATGGGATAGCAAACATGCCAGGATCCTTCTTCTTGATCGGGATATGGGAATTCATGAGTGCTGACACATTTTCTACGTGGAAACGGGCATTATCAGGGTACTTGGTCTTCTTCAAACACATCTCTCGCAAAATTTTTGCACACTTTGGCATAGACTGTAATGCCATCAATAATATGAGGTTAATCTCCACTTTTTTGAACACATTCATCATGTCCTCCAACTTCTTCTGATCATAATCGTGGGCAAAACGTCTTGGGTAAGGGGTTTTTGCCTTGGCAGTGTGAGGAATGGTTCTCTTGGCCAAAGCCTTTGCCTCTCTTTTAGCTTTCAAAGAGTCCAACAACACGTCATCTTTATCGAATCCCAGCCTTGATCTCTCCGTCTTCACGTAGTCAAACAAGGCTTTATCCTCCTCATTATCGAAGACGGGATTCTTCTTGGCCTTTATCCCTTCTTCATGTTTTGCTTTTAGCTCTGCATAGATGTCATTGATATCTCCCGTACTCATCTTGATTTCCTCAATTCGAACAGGTTCCTTGGGTTGGTTCTTAGGCAACAACTCTGGCAACGCCTTCCCACTTTGCAAAGTCACAGTGTTTACTTGCTCTTTGTTGACCTCCACTTGGGCAGGAAGCCTTCCATTTTTGTCATCTACAAGCCTTGACAAAGTTTGGTTTATGTGAGTCAATTGATCTTGAAGGTTATTTGATTGACCTCGACTTTCTAGTTGAAAGTTCTCAAAATCCCTCCTCAGTCTTTGGTTCTCATTTGTAAACCGATCAATGGTCTCCTTCATGAACTCCGTCTTGGCTGGTTCTCGATATGGAGAAACATAGTTATGTTACTGTTGAGGAGGTTGTTGAGGTGGAGAAATGTATTATTGTTGTTGTTGCTGCTGCGGTTGCTAGTGGGCAGGAGGTATTTGATAGTGGTTGTTACCATACCTCAAGTTCTCGTGTTGGTTCTGCCTATAGCCGAAATTGTTTCCATAGTTGTTGTTATTGCCATACTGGAACCTTTGTTGCCCACCGCCTTGCTGGTTCTGACCTATTGCCTTCACATCCTCTCCTTCTTCTACAAATCAACTAGGACATTCTGAGGTGACGTGGGATGTTGCCTGACACACCTCGCATTTCTTCACAGCTCTGTGAACTTCCTTGCCATCTACCTTTTTTTCAAGGCCTCCATTTGACCATCCATCTTGGCCATGAAGTCTTTCATGGTACTGACCAAGTTGTCTGAGTTGCCCTTGTTGTCTTCATACCCCCCTCTCGGGATATAATCTTCATCTCGTAATTGTTTGGCCATAACATCTATTTTCTTGAAGACTTCAGCTGGTGATTGATAGACTATAGCTTCTCCACAAGCTGCAATTATCCATTTTCTCTCAGATGCCCTCAATCCTTTTAAGAAGAATTCAATCAGGTCAATATCCTGAATTCGATGTTGAGGACATCTTGCTATCAACTTCTTGAATCTCTCATAGTAATCATACAACAACTCACTTCCACCCATCTTGATTGAGGAAATGGCATTCCTCCCACTTTGTATCCGGCCAACGGGTATGTACTTGTCAAGAAAAGCCTGCTGCATCTTTTTCCAGGTGTCGATGCTTCTCTCTGGAAAGGTGTAAAGCCACTCACGTGCTCCGTCAAGTAGAGAGAACGGGAACATAAGTAGTCTTATGTAGTCGAGAAACGTATCTTGGGTAGCAACTTTTTCTCCATCGTTGTTGTCATTTCGGATAATATTTCGTTCCCCATTGTTTCTATTGTTGCCATTTCGGTCAGTCCAGGCATTATTCCTCACAGTGCTGATCGCCATCTGAAAGTCATGAAGATGGGTCTGAGGATCTTCTCCGAGATGATCGCTGAACTTGGGCAATATCTGTATCAGCGAGTGTCTGAGCTCCCAGTTGCCAGTGATGGTGGGCAACTGGATACTTGAAGGTCTGATTCCCTTGTCATCAGGGAACATAATCTGACGAATGGTTCTTTGTTGTTGTCCTGCCATAGTGGTTAATGTTTCTGCTTCTAAACTGGATGTTGACTCCTCGCTGTCTGTACTCCTTGTTGAGCAAGAATCATCTTCTTGCTCGATATCTTGATCGTCTGTCAAGCTCTGAGACTCTGAAGATTCGTTGACGCCTTCCTCTAGATCTCTATTCTTCTTGTATTGTTCTGCTCGATTTCTCCTAGCTATCACCTCCGGGCATACACCGTGATCTTGTGGATTTCTGTCACTCCGTAGATATGCCTTGGGCATAAACCGTGCTCAACTCAAAGCTAGAAGAGCACACTAGCTTAAAACCAAGTCCTCGGCAACAGCGACAATTTTACAAAGGGCGGTCGTTACACTCTTCGCACAAATAAATTTATAAAATACCTCTTTCCCAACAAGATAGTAGTAATGGCAAGTGGGGTCGATCCCAAGGGACTTGGCATAGATCTGCTCTTCAGGTAGTTCTCAACAAAAGGGATTATGGTCGAGATGTATCTCAATATCCTGTAACTCAACAAGTGAAATATCAAATAACAAAGAAGTTTCGGTTAGGGTTTCGAATCAATGATCCTAATTACTCATTACTCATTTATTGGTGCAAAGATATTCAATTACCTGATCTTATTACTTGGTTTAAGACAAAGTTTAGTTTATACCCTAATGGTCACGAAGTCAGAATATAAACACACCAAGCCTATGTCTATCCAATTTTACAGATCTTGACCAGAAGGCAAGATCTCCTCTTTGATCAACAAAGTCACGAAGACACTTCAGTAACAATGCTGTCCAAAAGGCATTAAGAATAAACAGACCCAAGACAGCCAAGAGATAGGTCAATACCGACTGCTCTCCAACACTTTTTACCTTCTTGGGCACGAGAGACACTCTCGAGTTGATCCCAAATCATGTTAATGACTTAATCTCAATATCTAGATGGTGAGCAAGCATATGTCAATATCAATTAAGTCTAGACTTATTCCTAAGTGTTTCGGGAACATAATCAAATAACAAACTCACATAATTCGACCTCACGAGTTTAGAACGAGTGATTAAGATCATATCATCTACATCCAACCTATACAATAAATTTAGCTAGACATAATATTAAATGAAAACATAAAACATATAAGGGAAATCATACTTGAAATAAAACTAGAAACGGTTGCTGCTAAAAAGCGTAAGTCAGCAACTAAGGTCTTGACTTCAAGTTAACAACTGAAAACTAATGCAGAAATACTGGAAACAAACCGTAAAAGCAAATACCCATAGGACTTGTTTCTTCCTCACACTCTCTCAAACTAGAATGCAAAAATAAATCTCGAACTCCCCTCTTACAAAGTGAAGTCGGCCATATATATATAGGCGATGGAATTAGGGTTAGGATAGAATCCTTGTTGGTTAAGGACTCTTTTCATGCATATCTGCCTCCTTCCTTATCCATGCAGCTGCGATTTACTTCCCTTACGTGGTAGATATCTTCTTTGATTAGGTTCGGCTAGGATAAGGAAAGAAATCTTCGATCCTTATCCTTTTCCTTGGAAAAGAAGAAATCTGTTGCTGCTCCGACTCACTTCTTAACTTCAATGTCTGCATCCTGTGTCACTTCCTATGCTGACCAAGATCCTAGCTCCTCCGGGTACTCTGTCTGCTGGCTTCAAGGATATGGGGAGGTACTTCCTGACTTGTAGATTGAATAGAACGTTGTTGCCCAGCTACAAGCTTCCAGCCCTATGCCTATTTGCATTGTATCGCCATCTCAGCATCTCAACAATAGATTTTCACCGGATTTGCCCACGATCCTACCTATTCTTCCCTGCACACCATCTCTCAACTTCGTGTCCTTCCATACACACATTGACTCGATAAAGACCAAAAAAACAAGAAAAATACAAGAAAAGATGGACACAAATATGGGTTTATCAGACTCAAGACGACGAATTAACTCTAAAAAGATCATAGAACTCAAGCTTCCATGCATGCAATCTCACTTTCTAAGTCTCAAAAGCAATACATGATGTGATCATTGATGTTCATGAATGTAAAAACCTACTAAGAATTTCTACAAACATTTGGCATGCAAGAAAGGTGATCAACTATCCCCACATGAAAATAAGCTCTAAATCTACATTCAATTAGAAGAAGGTAACTAGAAGCATCAAGCTATAATCATTCCATCATCAAATCATCTCAAATCCCCAATACCAACAAAGGAAATTTGGCTAGACATGGATGAAAATAGAGCAAGACAAGGGAGAATTAATTGCATAATTGAAATACTAAGAATCCAATGAGAAAATCTTCAAATAGTCTTCAAATCCAACCTTCTTCACTAGTACAAAGATTATCAAATGTTTTAAACCCTAAATGAAAACTTTGGGAAAGGGAAAACTAAGCTAAGGTGATATGATACACGTTTTGGGGCTGAGCTCCTCTATATATAGGGTGGAAAAAGTGCTAGAGGATGATAAAATCGCGAAAATGGCAAAATTGTCCACTTTTAGGCGAAATTGGCAAAATCGGCGCCTCAACACGCCAAACCGGCGATCCAGCCCCCAAAATCGGCGGTCCGAGCCTAAGGCACCGAGTAGACCGCCGATTCGGGTTTTATACTTGAGAATCAATACCGTAACTTTCGGTGGTTGAACCGGCGGTTCACCCATGAATCGCTGGTTTTTCACTCCAAACCGCCGATTCTTCATTCTGTGGTGCCGGTTCTTGATTTTAACTCTTTTTCATCCGGTTTTCACTTTTTCATTCTGATTCTTCGACTTCGCTCTTCTACGACCCTTTCATTCCAGCTTAGCATCCCTTGATAGACCTACACACATGCACAAACTCCACCGAACATGAAACCAATCCGAAATAATGAAAACATTCCAAAACAAATCACATTTAAAGGCGAAGCTTGGCAAAAAGTAGTAGAAAACACGTTTAGTTGCTATAAAATGAGAGTTTATCACTCCCCCAAACTTAAGCATTGTTCGTCCCGAACAATATATTCACATAAAGAACATAAACATCGAATGGAGTAGCAACTTTGGATCCTAAATGCCTCAAATTACACAAACCATTTTGAAAGCCAAAACTAAGCATAACTAACATAATTCCACACAAATCAAAAGCATGTCAACCTCAACACTTCAACAATTGAAACTCACAAGGAAGTGTATCTCTCAACCCTCAAATGAATGGTTATGCACTCTTCGAATTCACACAATGCAATCTACTTACCATATGCTTGCAAATCGTCTAATATCTCCATTGCAAAACGAGTCATGCAAGAACAAGGATCACAAAGGGCTTTCTTTGGGTTGTAATGTAGGCACATTGGTTTAGGAGGGAAAATTTGGCTAAGTGACTAATCAAAATCATTCACCAACCTTATATCTACTTCAAAACAAGTATAAAATCCAGTCATCTTCCTTCCTCACTAAGCACTACTCATTTTTGGACTCAAACAACAAGTTCATTCCCTTATGCTCTCATTTTTCTTCTTTTTCTCATTTCATTTTTCACATTCACAAGAAAGCGATCTAAATTACATCACATAACTCATTTTCTTCAACTTCCACTTTCTTTTATCTTTTTCATTCATTTTTATTTCTTTGAGCTTATGGGAATTTTTTTCTTTTCAAAACAACGAGCCCAAAACTACTTCCCAATCCATCATTATTTCATTTCTTTTCATTTTTAGACCCACCCCAGATACCCTTACACAACCAACACCCCCTTTTCTATAGTTTAACAAAGAAAGACAAATCAAGCTCAAAAGGGTTAACAATGGAAATTATAAAGCACAAGATGGTGTTTAGGGTTTTAGGTGGCTAACAACGATGGCCTAAGGTCATTTTTAAGTTCTTGCACAACTAAGCATTCTCAATATAGAACTAAGGCAAGTTCTAGGAGTAGAAATGCATGCATGACCAATCTCACAAGAACAAAATGCACAATATGGCAAGATAAGGCTCAAATCTCACGGGTTCAATCAAAAGTCAAAGAGTCAAGACCAACACACAATCAATCCATGCAAAATGAATCAAGTAATGCTCAATTCGAACCCAATTTTGCAAAAACATAACATTATCCTCATCAGCATTTCACCAAAGACACATTAAGCTACAAACAATCACATCATAGCAACTAAACTCAAAATTTTTCCCAAAAGTTTCCAACAACCAACCATACTAACAACAACCAAACAACTACTTAAAGCAATAAATACAAACTACTCACCGAAACAAACTCAAGCAACCCAACACACACATATTTACAAGTATTTGTATCCATCCGCCCTCCCCCAAACTTATTCAAAACCGAAGAAAACCGAATAAGTTTGGAGGGAAGAAAAGAATACAAATACAATGGTACCTCAAACTTCATTGGAGAGGCGGAGGCGGGGCCCAATGTGGCCTTTATTGAGCTGTTGGGCTTGGAAACTTCGAATGAGCTCCATCATCTCGTGTTGATTGACTTGGTCCTCTTGATGATATCGATCTTGGCGCGCATAAAGATCCTGTTGGAATGTGTCTTGCCTATCGAACCAAGTTTGTTGAAAAGTAGCTTGGCGAGCATACAAATCCTGCTAAAAGCTTTCCTGCCGAGCGTACAAGTCATCTCTGAATTCATCAAATCTCAAATACATCTCAGCTTGGAAACATTGTTGGTTGCTGATTTGTTGTTGCTGGATCTCATTCATTTCTTGCTGGTGGAGGCGGATAGCTTGCATGTCGTGGCGCATTACTGCAAATTTACTATCCCATTGGGTGCAGTAGTTATCAATATATTCCACCCGTCCCCACAGCCCTCCAAAGTCTTGGTACCCTTGGTACCCTCCAAAGTCTTGGTACCCTTGGTACCCTCCAAATAAAGCTTGACCTTGATCAAAGGCTTGTTGCCTTCACCCTCTTCTTGCTTGACCTCGTTCTCTTCTCTCTTGGCCTTCTTCTCATTCCTTCTCATTATTGGTATCACCATCTCCGGCTTCATCATCCCCGTTCTCTTTCCCCCCGCTATTATCACTTGCATCCATCTCAATCCGAGGATTTCCAGCCACTAGAATAGCCGCCTCATGGATTGGTGTATCCAACTTCCAATTTGTTTTTTCACGCAACGTGGATACACTTGTGAGCGTAGGGTCAGGCAAGGGGAAGGTTTCCACTACCTCCCATTCTCCCAGCTTGGGATTCTCTTTCTTTTGTTGCCGGAATAGATAGGGGCGGGATGCCGACACCAGAACTCTCATATTCTTCCATGTGACCATGTCGATACGGAGATTGTCCGAAAGCATCGTCCACATGTGGAATTGAGGATACAATGCCATGACAATAGGGGTGATGAGGCCACCACCACAAAGGATGCCCCACATTTGATGCTTTTGGGCATGTAATTGCCGAAAAAAGAATTGCTCCAAATTAAGTGGCGTGTAGGTAAGCATGGCCCACATGACTTGAAGCTCGGCACTCCGGCACGAACTATTCTCCCCCCTATGGAAAATTGTGTGAGCAAGAATCCTTTGGACAACCCGAAAGACGGGATTACAGAGAAGTGTAGCCTTTGAGCTTCCCGATGAATATGTCCGCGTGGCATAATTCATTGCCTTCCATAGCTCCCTTGGCTTAAACTCCCTTGACTTTGAACATTGACCCCCATCCAGACAATTGAAGATTTCATTTATTTGCTTCATTGACATCGTGTGAGTGCGATCCTCCAATTGAAAGTATACCGTTTGGGGAAGCTTAGTTTGATGGATGGGGATATGCAAAGTGGAAAGCAACTCCAATGTGGCCCTTGGACATGTAGGCCACATACCCGTCAAGATGGATCCCCACCCAATCAGATCAAATAACTCCTTGACATTATCCCAAAGGCCGAGATCTTTGAGAGCTTGTTCATCCGGATATTTGCACGAATTGAGCCCCCCTTTTGAAAACTTTATAAAGGGCTCCTTGTGCTCTTCTTGGCGGAGCACCACACCAAACACGGAAGGTTTATACGGGCCACTAATCTCTTGTTGACGGCGAGCAACCGAGTCCGATGGTATATGACTTAGATATTCGGGTTGGCATTTCCCTTGATGGGAAGTAGATGCCTTTGGTTTCTCCTTTGGAGACGGCTCCCCAATGCGTGGACTTTTTTCCTTGCTTCTTCCCATTGTACCTACTCTACACAACATAGATTAGTCTTCCAACATCAACACAGTACCAATACAATAACAATCTTTCCAACATTGCTCCATACTTAAGACAAGCTAAGCACATACCAACATAGTAAGCTCAACCACATCACTAACATTCTACATAGCAAGCTCATAACCAACTACAAGTAGAAAACTTAAGCAATAAAGTATGAAATCATCATCACCCATCCTTTTAAACATATAATCATGCCATATTCCAACATAAGCTCAAAATAAAATGCTAGAAATCACTCAATGGCACCAATATATCCACACAATGAAGAAATAACCCTAAGTAATCATCTAACATGCTCAATTCAACACTAATTCACAATGTAGCATGATTAATTAGACAATTAAGCATAAAAACCCCTAAAATTTTGAAATTTAAGCCCTAGAAAAATTACCCAAACATAAAAAACGAAATTAACACAAATTAACTACAAAACTAAACATAATAAACCATAAAACCGAAAAACAAAGGAAGAAATTACCTTAAATTTGAAGAAAACAAAGAACAAAAGAACAAAAACTTCAAATTTGAGTTGGGGAGATTGGATGGATGAAAACACAAAATGTTTGGATAGATATGTAGCTTAGGTGATGGGTAGGAAGTATGTGGAAGGATTTGATAAATTATGGAAGAATAAGGAAGAAATTTGAAGTGGAAAGGGAGTACTTTTCGTGGGTGTGGAGGAGAAGGAAGAGGGAAATAAAAGAAAATAAGAGAAAGAAAAAAGAAAAAGGGAAAAACCAACCGAACCGACGGTCCATACAGTCAAACCGGCGCCCTGGCCGCCGAAATCGGCGGTCTAGGCTTGAGGCGCCGGTGTGACCGCCGAAAACGGTTTTTAACGTGAAATGGAATACAACAACTTCCGGCGGGTCGGTCGGCGGGCTGGACCCGAAATCGGTGGTCCAGCCCCAAACCGCCGATTCGGACCGCCGGTTTGGATTTTAATCTGAATTTCAATTTTTTTTTTTTTGAACTTAAAAAGGCTGAAAAAAAAACAACATGAAAACTTAGGCTAAACCAAAAACAAGAAATGAGACGAGCATGCCACCATATTTACAAACGAAAACGATCACAACCAAATGACATAAACGACGGCATGAAAAACGAGATGACAAGCTCAACACGCAATAAATGACCACCCAAACCAACAACGAGTTCAATACATCCAAACTAAAACAAACACATATTCAAAACCACCACCAAACACTCCACCAACAAGATCAACAAAAGCTAAAGATAGAAGAAAAACAAAACAAAAATGAAAGCAAGTAAATGTGTTGGGTGCCTCCCAACAAGCGCTTTGTTTAACGTCTAAAGCTAGACGATACCTCACTCTTCAAGGATCATTGAGAAGTGTGACCGTCACATTCCGATCCGGCTCACAATTGATGTAATGTTTGAGGCGATGTCCATTCACCACAAAAGTCTCTTCATTGGATTTGAGAAGCTCATAAGTCCCCTTGCCATTGCACTTATACACAACATACGGACCCGTCTTTCTAGACTTCAACTTGTCTAGAAGTAGACAAAGACGAGAATTATAAAGAAGTACCTCACCTCCGAGAGCAAAATCTTTGGAACGAATGGCTCGATCATGGAACTTCTTTGCCCTTTCCTTGTAAATCCGAGAACTTTCAAAAGCTTCATTTCTCCACTCATCAAGCTCAAGTAACTTCTCAAGCCTTGTATAACCGGCTTCCTTAAACTCAAGATTGATCCGCCTTGTGTCCCAATACGCCTTATGTTCAAGCTCAACGGGTAAATGACACGACTTTTGTCACACCCCATTTCTGGAGGTGCGATAAACGACACTAAACAATCTAATAACTCAACTCACAATGGATTCATGCTCGGGGAAACAAGGGAATATTAACTGAAAGCGGTAATGAATATAGGCATGCTTTCAAGTCACATAATAAAAACCAACGAGCATAGATAATTTACATAATGTATCCAAAAAGGAATAAGCTTGTCAAGTTCAGATCATACGGGAGTTAAGGAAAAGCAGTAAATTGTTTCGAGCACATTCCTCTTGAATCCAACAGAATATCAGAGTAATATTAAAACATGTCAAAAGAAAGTATCATGCAGCGGAGACATCAACTCAATCCCAACAACTACATGTATGGAGACATGTAATTGCCAGCTAACTTTCGACTCAAACAAAAGAGACACACCACCAAGCTGTCCAAGCCATCCACGTCCCACTAACCTGCACGTTTAGAAATACATGCAGGGCTGAGTACTTCCTACTCAGTGAACATATTGCCAAATCATTTTAAAAACTTGCTCTTAGAGCTATATAATTGAACTTGCCTTGCCACAGCATCACAAGCATTAATAAGATTTAAAACGTTTTACTTTTGAATGCAAAATCATTTTATTTTCCAAATAGACTGCACAGTCAAAACATAAATACTCAATACAGGAATGTATCATCTACCACATCAACTCTGTGTCGAGAAGTAGGCCTCCTTCTCAAATACTATGACCGGCTAAACCAAAGTAAAGCTCACAGTCACCTCAACTAACTCAAATACCACATGTGGGTTCCTGTCTTTCACATGGCAATAATATCTCAAGCAGATGATAAAGCATACCAACTCAAATAATATGGCAAGTCAATTGATTTAAAACTCACATAGTAAATAATAGCATTCATCGGTCTTTCAATTTTAGAAAAGCCCACCTGACTTCTGAAGAACTAAGCTAGGCGGCTGACACGCACCCATCATATGGTACGATCAAAATACTTGTGTATGTCCCAGATGGACAGTACATGCTCCTATGCCCACAACCGGACTGGTTAGTCTTAGCGGTAAGCTAGGATCGATCCCACGGAGAGTGAGGAACTACTTTACTCTTCAGGTGCACAAGTTTGGTTGTCACGGTCCAATCCTGTTTATCTGCACAAATTAAACTTGGAAACAATCAAATATAAAAGGGGTAAGATTTGGGATCAGATCATGATTAGTGTTGATATGTCTATTTGGTCATGGGCATACTGAAGATCCATCCATGTTTTGCATAAACTCAAGGCGTGGCCCAAAGACATTGGGGCGTTTCAAGAGTTTACACTCCACACTTGGGATGGTTGAATCCCTTGTGGTCACTTAGTCCGAAGGTCACGCTTCACCTCGGTCACAAAGCCGTGCTTCGCTCCTCCTTAGATAGTAGTCATACCCGATGTCTCCAAGTATGACCTTCACTAACCTTCTCTTCCAAGCTTCCCAGCTCCGCAGAGTAGACATAACTTGAGGGATATACATTTCCGATAACGCGTCCAACCGGGCATCGATATATCTACGATACGCAAGGTGAGTCCCTTGGTCAATAACCATGGCTTGATGCCTCATCACAGTTGATGGGTAGTTATTAGAGAAGCCCAAGACCGAGAAAGGATGCAGTATCCCCCTGCCCGTTCCTCGCCATCCAGATCTACAACACCATTGAAAGTGTTGCTCAGCTACTCGGTCATGAGCATGCTGAACATTGTTGTCCATCATGACCTGCCTTTGCTTGGCATGGTACAGATCTAACCGAACGGAGATCACCCGCTAGGTCAGGACTGCCCATGAATTCTGCTCAAATCTCTCCGGAACCACTGGATCCAACCGAAGGCACAAATGCCTCACGAATATTTCACATATGAACATTTAACCATTTCCCCTACCCAAATCTCACCAAAGGGAACTACTCACACATATTGAAATGCATATTAACGAAAGTAAATAAACACATCAATAACATAAAATACGAAGTATTGAAATTAAGATAATACCTAAGGCAAACTGCCTTGGATTTGTTCTTCACAACGGAATTGAAAATGAAAGCTGGTAAATTGTTTTGTGCGGAAAATGTAAATGAACTGAAAGTAAAAGTGTTTCTTGAGCGGAATGTTATCGAATACTAGGGGTAACCAACGTTTTGCCAGCCACACTTGCTGGACTTTTATAGCTGAGATGATGGCCGTCAACACTCTCCTCTGGCAGACCATATCGGCGTGATTGATTGCTTCCATGTTTAGCTCGATCTTGATTGATCATTGATTGATCAGATTGATAATTGGCAATCTCTGATTGATTGATTGAGGGTGATTAACTGGCTTCCAGATCCTTCTTCACACAGACGCTCGGCAGAATATCGTGCAAATCTCTTCCACGCATCTTTCCTTATTTGGCTTCGGCGACTGGCTGCTAATCTTGGTAGTGGTCATACGGCTGCATGCATTAGTTAGCCTCACACCAGGGTACTGTTCTTCTCCTAGGGGAATCAGATTCATGCAATGAATTAAAACTGCTCCAATACTGCTCGTTCTGACCATCTTTCCTATGTATGCCTCGGACTGAGCTTCCTTCCACAAACAACTGCTTTCGTCCCTATACAGACACTACAGACACAAAAAGATAGGAAAAATAGGGCCAAATGGCCCAAAAGTCGAAGACGCATCAACGGCTTACTCTTTTCGTCTTCGCTACTTTTCCGTCCCGCTTGGTCTTTCACAAACAACATCGAATAAGGATGAGACTATTATCTCGTAATATGTAAAGTAGGTTTTGGACTCGGATGAAGGATTTTTACTTGACTCGGGTTTTTTCTATATTATTCTAACTTTTATACGTCGATATCTTTCTTGACTTTCTCATTCTCGGGTTATTAACTTTTACTCGGTTACTAAATAAACTTCAACTCACATTCTCGTTTCTAGAAATAATATTTCTTTAGTGTTTCTCACTAAAAGAGAGAATAATATCCGTCTTATTATGCTACTCGAGTTCTCGAATCATTATTCTTAACTATTGTCATCACAAATCATTCACGTCATAAACGAGTATCCACAATAAATGAACAAGTCATTTCATGAATAAACGGAACAGAAACATTTCACTTAAGAACATGAGTTCAATCAAGCATAATGAACTCAAACATGATTTATATTTCAAAAACATTCAACGGTTATCTCAACACTGCTCGGCTTTATTTTTGAAAATATAAACTTCGAGTGAATATTGGAAATAATCTCATCAACTCTTAATAAGTCAAATAAGGACTTTGAATTTAAAACTCAAACTTCTATTTAATATTCTCAATTCAAAATACGACGTCATTTATCAAAAGACGAACATAAACTCGTATAAACCCTCGTCTTAATAATTAACTTCCAATAACATACATATATACTCATTCTTTTTCTTAATTAAATTTTCTTTTCTTTATTCCATAAAAAATTCAACTTCTATTTAAAAACTCGATGCTTGATTTCTTCGTCATCTTATCTCAGATTTAAAAGATTTGAAAAGCAACTCGATTATTTTTACTCAAGCATCATCATTCAATCATTCAATACTCGACACATCATCAAAGAACGAACATTCAAGCATTTAAGACTCACTAAACTCGATTTTCACATTTTTAGTAATTAACATTTATTCGATTTCAAACTTATAACTTTCTTTTATTCAACTTACTTCTTCATAGCATTATTTAATCATCCAAGTATAAACTTGAATCTCAAAACTCATATTTTACAACTCCTTATTTCATTAACTTATTTATTTCTACTTTTATTATTTTATTCAAAAACTCTTTGATTATTTTCATAATCAAAACAAGTAAACGAACTCAATCTCGATTTAATTATCTCTTAAGCTCTCATACTCGTCTTTTAATTTCATCTCTTTGTTTTACCTTTTCTTTTTATTTTCAACTAATATTATTATCTCTCTTTTTAATTACTATTAATAAACTCATATAATTTCTTCTCTTAATTACTTAATCCTTAACAAAGAAATGCTTTTCCTTGTTTTGCTCAATTCATATCTCCATAAATAAATTATTTATTCTCTTTTTATTTTATTTTATTTTAAAAATTTTCAATTTTTTTTATTAATTAATTATTTCATAATTAATTTTATTCATCTTCAAATCTTCATTTTTTCTCACCAAAAATACCAAGAACACACACTCACATCTTCAAATTTTCACCAAGAACATCAAGAACACATACTTGCATTCTTAAACTCATTTCCTTCGATTTTTATGCATATATATATCTAAAAATTCATATTCTTCATCTCTTAAATTTTCCTTAAACATCCAATACTCAATTATCAACATAAACACATCTTTATCATCAATATCATCAAAATCATCATAAACCATCAAAAATCATAATTTCTTCTACACACATACTCATCGATTTTCTTCAAGAAAATAGCAAAATAATTCAATCTCTTTTCCTCAATCATACTTCCATGCTCATATATACTCATAAACATACTCAAATCATCAAGAAACAAATTAAATCAAATGCTCCTCATTTCAACCAAATTTTCGGTCTCACATAGAAAAATAGGGCAAACAATTTATCTTATTTTCACATGCATATAAATCATTTAATCTATCATCACAAACACATATAATCAAGAAATAATCAAAAACTCATAAAAATTATTTTTCTTCTTTTTTTTTTTTCATTTCATCGATTTTTCTTAAAAAGATTGTAGAATTAAATGAATTTCTAGATGAATTTCTAGGGTTTGTGTTCTTCATTAAATCATCATTCATCATCATCGATCATCACCACATATCCTAGGTTTGCCTAAACATAATTTAAACATGCATATCTCTTTCCTTTTCTTTAGCACTTATACATTTACACATATATATAACTTGAATAAATAGCATACTTTAAGGAAATTAAATTGAACTCCTCCTCTTTTGAAACTCTTGATCGATGGTGAGGGGAAGAAATGAGTTTCAAAGTTTGGCTTGGATTTTCATGGAGGAATCCATCTCTAGACCTCAAGAAAATAAACAAGAATTAATCACCTCTCTTAGGCAAAAGTGCCGAAAATTAAAGAGAGAGAGGAAGATGATCTTGATCTTGAAATGACCACAAAGCTTGAAGAACAATATTACCTTCTTGGATTAGGGTTAAAGGTTGAAGGTTGAGAGAGGCTCCTTCTTTCTCTTGTTTCTTCGGCTAAGAGAGAGGGAGAGTTGAGAGAGAATGCTTGAATTGGAGAGAGAGTTGAAATTAGGGAATGAAATGATGAAATGATATGATGATATTCCCTTAAACTAAGAAAAGAATATAATTAAGGGAGAGAGAGAGGGGCATGTCGGCCAAGAGGGAAGAGAGGGAGAGAAAAAATAAATATCCCACTTTAACTGGTATAATTTTCCCCCGAAGAAAATGTTTTTCGGTAGAAAATATCCGTATTTTTCCGTTAACTCTCGAAACGGCTAAAAACTCTCCTCGACTCGTTCCCGACATCGGAAACACCTCTACTCTATCTCATATCTCACAAAATAATTTAAGGAATCCAAATATCAAATTTTTAGGTCATAATTCCAAGTAACGAAGAAAACCCTAAAAATTTTCTCGGTTAATTAAATCGTTATGAAATAAATTTTAAAACTCTCTCATGTGATCTCAGAAATTTTTTTAATATATCTCAAAGGTCTTAGAATTAATTCTAAGTTCAAAAGACACTAATTAAACTAAATTCGGAGTCCGTCGATGAATAGTGATTTCTCGGCTTATCGGCACTATTCGTCAAAAGTAAAAGTTCTCAGAATTCTTCAAAATTCATACTCATGCTCAAACTCATATAATAAAGCTCAATTAATGCATCACATACTCATTTCGAATAATCGAAACAAGAAAAATCACATCAAAGCACATAGGGGCATTTTCGTCATTTTTCAAGAAAATCTCTTTTCTTGAAAAAATTTTATCACTCAAGGCACGTTATTTAAACATATAAACGCATTTAAAACGCTCTCAAAGACTTATAAAAGTTCGGGGTATTACAACTTTCCAAAAATAAGTTGAAACGGAGACATACCAATGGGAGTCTTGTATGTGGTGCGATAGGCCCAAAGTGCATTGTCCAAGTGGTTAGCCCAATCCTTCCTATGCGCCACCGACTTCTCAAAAATTTGTTTGATCTCCCGATTTGCAAGCTCCGCTTGGCCGTTCCCTTGAGGATGATAAGGAGTGGCGATCTTGTGCTTCACTCCATATTGAGAAAGTAAACTCCTCAACCACTTGTTATTGAAGTGTGATCCCCCGTCACTAATCAAAGCCCTTGGAGTCCCAAAACGAGTAAGAATATTCTTTAGCAAGAATTTGAGGACCACTTTTAAATCATTTTTCATCGTGGGAATCGCCTCCACCCATCGAGATACATATTCCACCGCAAGAAGAATGTAATTATAACCTTGGGATTTGGGGAAAGGTCCCATGAAATCAATTTCCCACACATCAAAGAGCTCGACTTCCACCATGATATTTTGCGGTATCTCGTCTCTCTTGGAGATGTTTTCCATTCTTTGACACCTATCACAAGACTTGACAAAAGCAATGCAATCCTTGAAGATGGTTGGCCAATGAAAACCGGAATGGAATACCTTGATAGTGGTCTGATGGCCACTGAAATGACCTCCACTTGGAGAGCTATGACATTCCTCCATGATTCTCAACCAATCGGTTTGCTTTACACATTTCTGGATGATGCCATCAACGCATCGACGATAGAGATTAGGGTCTTAAAACTTCACATCGTGCAAGAACTTTTTCCTTTGATAATGAGTGAGATCACCCGACGGTTCACCAATGACTAGACAGTTAAACAATATCCGCAAACCATGGTGTATAATCCACTAACTTCAAAACTTGTTCATCGGGAAAGCACTCTTCTCCTTTAACCGGATGCTCAAGACGGGATAGGTGATCGGAAACGGCATTTTCACATCCCTTTCTATCTTGGATTTCCATGTCGAATTCTTGGAGCAATAATATCCAACGAATCAAACGGGGCTTTGCATCCTTCTTGGCAAAAAGGTAACGAATTGCGGCGTGGTCCGTATAGACAATAGAATGTGTCCCCACTAGGTATGGACGGAACTTATCGAAGGCATACACCACGACAAGTAATTCCTTTTCAGTGGTGGTATAGTTCAATTGAGCCGAATCCAATGTCTTGCTAGCATAATAGATAACTCGAAAGAACTAATCTCGTTTTTGCCCCAACACGGCCCCAATGGCCCAATCGCTAGCATCGCACATCAATACAAACGGCTCCTTCCAATCAGAAGTAATCAACACGGGAGTAGACAAGAGTGCTTTCTTCAACTTCTCAAACGATTCAAGGCAAGCACTAGAAAACTCGAACCTTGCATCCTTCTCCAATAATGAGCAAAGAGGCTTGGAGATTTTTGAAAAGTCTTTAATAAACTGTCTATAGAACCCCGCATGCCCAAGAAAACTTCGGATAGATTTCACATTTGTCGGTGGGGGTAACTTCTCAATTGCCACTATTTTGGCTCTATCAACCTCTAATCCATCTCTAGACACCTTATGTCCCAAAACAATGCCCTCTCTCACCATAAAATGACATTTCTCCCAATTGAGACATAAAGAAGTTTCTTCACATCTTTGCAAAACTTGAGAAGATTTTCCAAGCAATTATCAAAGGAAGACCCAAAGACCGAAAAATCGTCCATGAAAACCTCCATAATCTTTTCGATGAGTCCATGGAAAATTTCAATCATGCATCGTTGGAAAGTGGCGGGAGCATTGCAAAGACCGAAAAACATACGTCGGCAAGCAAAAATCCCATATGGGCAAGTGAAGACGGTCTTGTGTTGGTCCTCTGGAGTAATGGCGATTTGGTTGTAACCGGAATATCCATCCAAGAAGCAATAATACTCATAGCCGGCTAGCCGATCAAGCATTTGATCAATGAAAGGAAGAGGAAAGTGATCCTTCCTTGTAGCCGCATTCAAAGCTCTATAGTCGATGCATACTCTCCAACCCGTTTGCAAACGAGTGGTTATTTGTTCCCCCTTCTTGTCTTCTACAATAGTTATACCTCCTTTCTTAGCAACCACTTGAGTTGGGCTAACCCACTCACTATCGGAGATGACATAGATAATCCCGGCATCAAAAAGCTTCAAAACATCCTTCCTCACGACCTCTTGCATCACCGGATTTAAAGGCCTTTGACGTTGGACCTTTGGCTTAGCACCATCCTCCAATAAGATCTGATGCATGTATATAGAAGAGCTAATTCTCTTAATATCGGCAATAGACCATCCAATGGAAGACTTATACTTTTTCAATACCCTCAACAACTTATCCAACTCCTCGTCATTTAGAAATGAAGACACAGTAACTGGAAAAGTTTCATCCTTACCCAAAAAGCATACTTGAGGTGGTCGGGTAGAGGCTTCAACTCAAAAGTCGGTGGCGAACTTGGCTTTGGCATTCCTTCCAACACTCCTCCTTCAATGGGTTTATAAAGATCTAAATATCCCAAATTCTCCAAAGTAATGCCTTGATTTGCATCCATATAAGCAATAGACTCCAACAACTCATCATACACCTCATCCAATTCTGAATAAGAATGAATAGAATCTACAATACAATACTCCAAGGAATCTTGAGAATAAGATGAATAAGATTCAATAAAATTACACTCTTCAAGCTCCAATTCTTGTGGCTTCTTCATGGCTTCATAGATTGAGATAGTCATCTTCTCATCATTGTAACGGAAGGTCAACTCACCATCTTGAACGTCGATCAATGCATTACCGGTTGCAAGAACGGACGGCCAAGAATAAGTGGAGTATTATCATCTTCGGGCATGTCAAGTACCACAAAATTCGCAGGAAATATGAACTCCTCTACCTTAATAAGCACGTCTTCCACGATTCCTCTAGGATAAGAGATAGAACGATCGGCCATTTGCAAGGCAATAGTAGTAGGCTTCAATTCTCCAATCTCCAATCTCTTAAATATCGAAAGAGGCATATGATTAATACTAGCACCCAAAGCACACAAGACTCTCCCAAAAGTTTGGCCTCCAATAACACAAGCGATCACAAAACTCCCGGGGTCCTTTTGCTTTAAGGATAATTTCCATTGTAAAACGGCACTACACTCTTCCGACAAGTTAATTGTTTCAAATTTACCAAGCTTCATCTTCCTTGACACGGCTTCTTTCAAAAACTTAGCATAAGCCGGCATGTCTCTCAAAGCATCAAGCAAAGGTATATTAATTTCAACCTTCTTAAATATTTCAATGAACTTGGCAAGCTTTTCATCACCTCTTGCCTTGGCAAGCCTTTGAGGGTTAGGAGCTTTGGCAACCACATCTTTACTTGGCAAAGAAGAAGAAGGAATGGAAGGAGTAGCTTTAGAAGGTACCTCCTTCAGAACTTGAGGCTTCTCCACTTAAGAAACGAGCTCCTCCACATCCAACTCTTCATTCACAACCTCCTCTTGATCTTCCAACTCTGGATAGTTCTTATAAGTAGTTCCACTCCTCAAATGAATGGCATTGCATTGATTCTTCAGATTAACCTTCATGTTGCTTGAAAATTGCTCTGGCTTATGTTGAAAAGCCGCTTGATTAGCAATTTAGCTCATTTGCCCTTCCAACATCTCGATTTTCTTAGACATAGCCGAGACGGTTCCTTCCAAACTTGTAACCTTTTGCCTCATTGCACCCATGAAAGCATTTTAGTTTTGGAGAAGTTGTTGCATCATTTCTTCCATGGTCGGCATTGGCTTCTTTGGCTCATTAATCATCCCTTGAGACACCGAGAATCCGGGTGGTGGATGGATAGCATTGTTCAGGTTAGAGAATGAAAAATTTGGATTTCTATAATTAGGATTATAGGCTTGATTCCCCGGAGGATAACTCGAACGGTTGTACTTTCTATACCCTCGTTGATTCACATAATTAGCATCCTCGAATTGTGAATACTCTTCACCTTTTTGTTGAATCGGTTGAGACACCATCTTCACATCCAACTTTTCCTTTCTTTCGGCTTCATAGTCCCTCTTGAGCATGGTGAATTGCTCAAGAAAATCATCATACTTCTCATCCGAAATGGAAGCAACTCTCTTTGAATAACTCCTCTCTTGAGGCCAATGGCAACTATTGGCCGCCATTTCCTCTAAAATCCGAACCGCTTCTTCATAAGGTCGGTTGGTCAAGCCCCTAGCGGTAGTGGCATTCACGACCTCCCGTGTATGATTAGTAAGCCCTCGATAAAAGTTCAAGATTTGTTGCTCCTTTGAAAACCCATGTTGAGGACATCGCCTCAACATATCCTTGTATCTCTCTCAAGCTTCATAGATTGATTCACCCCCCGATTGAGAGAAAATGAGAGATGTCTGAAATAAGCTTTTGAGCACGCGAGGTCGGGAAGTACTTAGCTAAGAAAAGTCGGCACAATTACTCCCAAGTGGTGATCTCCGAACGGTCGAGGGTCTTGTACCAAGCTTTGGCCTTGTCCCTTAGAGAAAATCTGAAGAGCCTCAATCGAATAACGTCATTTGAGACCCCTTGGATCTTGATAGTTTCACACACGTCCAAGAAGGCACTCAAATGAGCATTTGCATCTTCATTGAAACCTCCTCCAAATTACTCCGCTTGAACCATATTAATCAACCCCGGCTTTAGCTCAAAGTTGTTGGCATTGCACCGATTTCCCCAACCTCCATCTTGAAACATATTAACTTGAGGCTCAAACATTTGGTTGATTGGAGGCGGTGGTGCTCTATCCCTTTGAGCTTGTTGCTCATTCATTTGACATAGGAGTTCTTGCATTTTGACACTCCAAGTCGGCCATATTATTAGGCCCTTGATTCTCCATTGCCTTCTTTCTTCGTTCCTGGTTAGCTCGTTTATGAGTAACTTCGATCTCCAAATCTAAAGGAATGATTTCTCCTCCTTTTCTCCTTGTGATTAAGCACCAATTCACCTACATAAACCAACCAAGAACACACTTAGATTCAAACCACACATTTAAAACAAAAATGCTTGAACTAGTACTCTTAGTGCAAAGATCATTAACAAACTAAATTCTAAATAGTCCCCGGCAACGGCGCCATAAAGTGATCACTAGTTTTACTTAGAAAAATAAACCGCACTTTATCGGGCTATTGTAGTAACTAGTAACGAGTATCATATCCTCAAGTACTATTAGCTCGAATTTATGTTGAAAACAAAATTTATGCACCTTTCTACTATTCAAGCTTTGCAAACAACATGATTGTTGACTAGTTAAAGCACTTAAACATAAGATTAAAACAAATAAGCAAATTCAAGTAAACAAACGATTAATAAACGAACAAGGAACAAATTAGAAATAGAGTTGGTTCTAGGGATTCAATCCGATTCTAGATGGCTTGTTCAAGACTTCCTAATTCATGCAACCAATTTTTAATCTCCTAATTGAGAAGCAATCACAAAACCATTCACTATTCTTTCTCGACAAATAGTAAAAGTAGATCAACTCGACGACTTTCTCGGCTAAAACTTAAGACGACGAATTAACTCCAAAAAGATCATAGAACTCAAGCTTCCATGCATGTAATCTCACTTTCTAAGTCTCAAAAGTAATACATGATGTGATCATTGATGTCCATGAATGTAAAAACCTACTAAGAATTTCTACAAATATTTGGCATGCAAGAAAGGTGATCAACAATCCTTACATGAAAATAAGCTCCAAATCCACATTCAATTAGAAGAAGGCAACTAGAATCAATAAGCTATGATCATTCCATCATCAAATCATCTCAAATTCCTAAAACCAACAAAGGAAATTTAGCTAGACATGGATGAAAATAGAGCAAGACAAGGGAGAATTAATTGCTTAATTGAAATACTAAGTACCCAATGAGAAAATCTTCAAATAGTCTTCAAATCCGACCTTCTTCACTAATACAAAGATTATCAAATGTTTCAAACCCTAAATAGAGACTTTGGGAAAGGGAAAACTAAGCTGAGATGATATGATACGCGTTTTGGGGCTGAGCTCCTCTATATATAGGGTAGAAAAAGTGCTAGAGGATGATAAAATCGCAAAAAGGGGGAAATCGTTCACTTTTGGGCGAAATTGGCAAAATCGGCGACTCAACACGCCAAACCGATGATCCAGCCCCCAAAATCGGCGGTCCAAGCCTAAGGCACCGGGTAGACCGCCGATTTGGGTTTTATACTTGAGAATCAATGTCGTAACTTTCGGTTGTTGAACCGGCGGTTCACCCATGAACCGCCGGTTTTTCACTCCAGATCGCTGATTCTTCATTTCGGGGCACCGGTTCTTAATTTTAACTCCTTTTCATCCGATTTTTCACTTTTTCATACCGATTCTTCGACTCCGCTCTTCTATGACCCTTTTATTCCGGCTTAGCATCCCTTGATAGACCTACACACATGCACAAACTCCACCGAATATGAAACCAATCCGAAATAATGAAAACAATCCAAAACAAATCACATTTAACGACAAATCTTGGCAAAAAGTAGTAGAAAACATGTTTAGCTGCTACAAAATGAGAGTTTATCAATACACCAAGTACAATTACGCCCCTACGGAAAGGTTAGGGTATACCTATCTAAACTGAACGGTCCGGTGGACCTGAATCAAACTGGCCCGTCGGTCAACGGTTTTTAACCGGATTGGCAGTCAACAAGTTGGAACTGTAACCGGAACCGGTGGAGGAGGGGCCATTTACATGCCTCATGTTTGCCGAACCGAATTGTAACCGGCATTAATTTATACAATAAATCTTTTAAATAAAAGGATTTAGTCGTTGCAACTCGACGGCTGGGATTGAAATACGCGCAGATTCCTCATGTGGGACTACCTAATTAACCGTTAGAACCGTTCGTTCACGCCGAACCGCCGATTCCAACTTCCAACGACCTGATGGTCCCGATACGAGTTACTGGTGTATGGGGGGGGGAATACACCAGTTAGGATTTTAAAACTTAACCCTGAAAAATACTTCAACCGAGTAAAAAGACTCAGTTGGGATCTCACAACTGAGTAAGCAACCTCAGCTGGTAGAGTGGTGTTGTGCGAAATGTGGTGGAAATTAACAACTCGTAAAACAACTCACGCTTTTATGCACGGTTGGTCAATAACCAAAACAGTTGAATATGTGCGGATGCAGTTTGTATGTTGGTTAGTCAGACAGATGAGAATGCTAGAAATAACTGAGAAATGAAAAACATGAGCACACAGAGATTTAACGTGGTTCGGAGATAACACTCCTACGTCCACGGGGAGTTGTGAGTCCACACAACTCTGTCCAAGTTCTTCTGGACAAACCACACAGCTTACGCGGGCTGTGCAACCGTTAAGGATAAGTTTGCGGGTACTTATCAACCTTACAGATTAGTTTACGGGTACTAATCAACCTGTCTACTCAGTTACGGGAAGAGTAGGGTCCTAAAACCTTTTCAGGTATAAGAGATAAGGTTCCAACTAACAGCTCGAACAAGAAGTGAGTTGGGATCTAACACTCTACGAACTCTCACAAAGTGATGTTCTCAAGGTTCGATCTGAAGACAGTCAGACACAATCTAATGCTCTAGAACTCTCAACAAGTGATGTTCTTAGAGGTTAAATCTAAATTCAGCTCGAGTAAGGAATATAGTTCTTTCTTTCGCTCTGTCTCGTCTCGTGTGTCTTCTCTTGTGTGTCTTCCACCATTCTCCAATGAATGGAAGCCTCTATTTATAGGCGGAGAGAATCAACTAGCCGTTGGAAGAGCTGTTGATCTCTGATCGTTGAAAGCGATGGCCTGTCTCTCATCTCTGCTGACTTTCCCGATATGGCATCTGAGTTCTTCTGCTTTCCATCTGAGACAGCCTTGTGTTAGGCCAAATGGGGTAATGACTGAACGGTCAAACCCTCATGTGACTTCCTTTTGAAATTCAAATTCAAACCTTTCTGACAGTCAACCTCGGTTAGTCGGTTGAAAGTCTTGATCTTTATCTGAGTGGTCTTCAGCTGATGTTCTGTCTGAACCGTTGAACTCTCAGCTGACTTTGAACTTCATGTTGAGACTTCTTTATAACTTCCCCCTTCTTGAAACATTCTCTTTATCGGATGGCATTCTATAGCTGAAGTTCCAACTGAACAGTTGGCTTGAACTCTCAGCTGTCAAAAAGCATAGCTCTCTCATCGGGCAGTCTTGTAACTGATGTTCCTCATCTGATCTTTCATCCAGGGTTGTATCCGAGTGTTGCTCTATTGCCGTCTTCAGCTGGAGATCTGTAAAGATAAAATCTTAACATTGCTCAAACAGCGAGCCTAACAGCTAACAATAGGAACTGGCAACATCTTCTCGGTTGGGGTCAGTTGGTTTTGGAATTCATCAAAACTCATACTAATAAATTTCCCAACACGACCAAAAACCTATTCTTGGGCAGTGAAGAATGTAGATACAGAGCAGCATGCAGCAGTTCCTCTAATGGCCAAAAAACTTGTTGTTTCACCCTCCTCCTCTAACTCTCCCTCCCTTCAATCCTATAAATACCACACCTTATTCAAGCAATTCCACACACCATTTCTCATCTATTTATCTCTTTATTTCAAGCAATTTCAAGCCTTCAAGCTCCCTTTCTCTCTTTCGTTTTTGTTGATCACCACCACCACTCCTCTACCACCACCTTCACTCTTCACCACCACCACAGCCGCTACTCTCCACCACCACTGCCATTCACCACCACCGTTATTGTTTTCCACTATGTCGACCTCATCTTGCGCCGGTAAGGGCAAGGGTCCCACTGAAAATCAAGGAAATGGTGTTCCTCCTTATTGAGGAAGATCCGAAAAACAAGCTCGTGCAATGGCGGCGAAAGAAATTTCAAAGGCCTATGCCGAACGACTTTAAGCACAAGAGGAACAAAGAATTTTATGAAGAAGTTCATAAGCAAGAGTAGGAGATTAACCGACAATCTCAAAATCAATCCAACGTAGGAGACAAAGAAAAAATCGAAGTACCAGGTCGAGCTCTCACCTTGAATATCTTCATTAAGCACTTCAAGAAAGTGCTTAGACCACCGGTCTAGACAAGCTCAAGCATCGATGTCCCCAACCCCGCCTTTAATAAACCTAAATACAACACATATTGCAACTATTGCAAAAACGTCTATGAAGGTACCAGATTCACACTCAGAGTTGTGCTCAAAGTTGTTACTGAAGTGCTCACAACTTCAAACAGAAGGCAGCGGAATGAAAAGAACAAAATGGATAAAATTTTCACGAGACTATAAAATAATAATCTCGCGAAGTGCCTCAGAGCAAAATATTGTGAACAACGAAAACACTTCGAGTAAACAAGTTCACTAAAAAAAAGACAACTCAACACTCCTTTCATAGAAGGTTATGACTGAAGTTGCGTCAACTATCACTCGAAGAAAAGAAAGAATAAAGAAGAAATATAATCTATGATTTTTTATCTCTGTAAATCCGTATCTAACAACTAAGATCTGATCTATATTTATAGCTAATCTAAAACTTAAGCTTCACTCCGTGTAATCCGCACGATCCATGATCTTAGCTCATGATTTCCATCAGCAGTCCCCACGACTTCCTGAACCACTTCTCTAATTTTTCTCAACAGACTCCATCTTCCACTCCTACTAATAACAACCTTGTTGTCTCATCCTTTAGACTTGGTCATCAACATGTTTTCCTTTCATCAATCACCTACACAAGACATTCACAAAGAAAGACAAAACAAGAATATACTTATTATACAAAATAAGAAAATTGAAGTCATGAAATTGACTTCAACAATCTCCCCTTTTTTGTTTTTCTTCCCAAAACCTGTACAAAACGAGTCATTTGCTCCCGTGAGACACATATATACAATAGCAATAAAACTTAAGAAGTTTTAGAGCAAAGATGCTCCCCCTTATCAAGGAAAACTCCCCCTGTGTAATTTTACTCCCTTATCTCAAAATAACTCAACAATCATAAAACAAAAACAAACTAGATTATGCCATCAAAACAAAAATATCCAACAATCATGAAAAAAAAAACTTGTCACGAATCCAGAAATCAAAAACTAAAATTGTTCTAGCAAAAATAAAGCATAAATAAGAGTTCAATAAAACTGAGTTCAAAAATCTGCATAGATTATCACAGAAGTTTTCACCAACGTTCAGACCACTCCAATCACCATCTGTGCCTGCTCCAATTTCCATCTCTCCAACATCTCCAACTTGATCACTCCAGATCTTCATCTGAACGACATCTCCATACACCTACTGTATGGGCTCTTTCCTCATTGGCTCTGCTGCTTCCTTCACCTCCATCTTTTCCCACATCTCTCCCTTTTTGGGAAGAAAGTAAAGCATGAAAACCTTCACGAAAGGTAACAAGAGAATCAATCTTGCTCCAAATAATCTGCCCCAGCAAAATAGAAGTTGGCAACGAAATTGTGCCTGTAGAAGTGTCAGTTTGAAAAGTACGAGGGGCTTGAGCGTCCCTTCATGGAAGATCTCTCTTGTGAGAAGGCCTATGGAAGAAGTTCTTGTGAATAGTAACATCTCCCTACTTAGTAGACAGAACATCACTCGCAGTAACTTGAAATCCCTGCTCCACTAAAATACTATAAATAAGTAAAGGGTGAAGCAACAAATTGTTTGAGGTTGGCCATTTTCCAACTTCTGAAATGTTCTTGAAAATCACTTTCCCCAAAACAAAGGGGATCCCAGCATAAGTCTTGTACAAGAAAAGAACATTCTCCAATGGAATAACAACAGAATTGGAGGTTGGAATCCAATTATAACTGGACAACCTGTGAAGAGCTGAGAAAAATGAGGTCAAGTTTGGAACCTGCCGGTAAGGTTTTCCCTTATGGTACCACTTGTCTGCATCACCTCCAGTCACAACATTCTCAATTTTTTCAATCTCCTCCTCGGTATACTCAACTTCAGACTCAACCACCTTAGAAAACTTCAAAAACTTGTTTATGATATCAGGAGTTACAGAAAAAATCTTCCCACACACATAAACTTTTCCATATTTCTTAGAATGTGAATCATAGAACTCAGGACCAAGATTTGTATAAAAATTCTTGATTACTTCAGGCACATACCGCTTAGCCTAAATCAAACTACGAAGAAGATGCCTAGACTGAAAGAGCTCTATCAAGTTCCATTTAGCATAACCTTTTTGATTAATACACCTATCATCCCAGATCTCTCTATTCCTAAAATGATTCCAATTTTGACGAGCAATAGAGGTATAAAAAAGATTGGTAAGAGCCTTGTTTACCTCTATGTAAGCGTAGATGCACATGCACTATTCTTCGATGTAAGTGGTTTCTGCAGTTTGGAGGACTTCACTAAAGACTCCTTTCTCCTTTTTGAAGTGGGTGGAGCATCGACTTCAATTTCTTCATCAACCTCAGTGCTTTCCTTAGTATAAGTATAAGACATCTCGTCACCAAGATCTAGAGTCTTATCAGATTCTAAATTGTCCTTGTTATCTTCGTCAAATTCAACATGAATGGGATTCGCCGAAGAAGTTGAAGTCGGCTGAGCACTCTTTCTAACTCTGGAAGCAAGGCGATTGGAATATCGTTGTGGAGGAGTCGTTTGAGGCTTCTTCTACTTGGACTGTGGCTTATTTTTCACCACCGGAAGCTTCATCTTCTTGCTTCATTTGGAAGGAGTAGGACGAGGAGAAGTGTCTGCTTCAGGATAGGGATCAACAAGATCAATTGACGGAGAGTTATGGTCAACCCACTATCCTCTTAGTGGAAGAGGGGATCACGATACTCTTCTTTTTGTGACGGCGGTGGTGGATTCGATTGATTCCCTTGTAGATCAAGAGGGATGTGCCTTTTTGTCACAATGGAATCCCTAAATGTTACAAACTCCGGTGAAAAATTAGGGATTGTGATCGAAGTCGGTGCTGGAAGTGGAAGAGGTATCGACCGTGCATGAGTACTGCTTCCTATCTATGGTGAAATTTCCATGGGCATCATGCCTAGTGTCGACGATAATGTTAGGGGTTTGAATTTGGAGGCTCTTTGTGGTGAAAGGAGGCGAAAAGGACTTTGGGTAAGAGCAAAGGATGGCTTTGGAGGAAACGAAGAAAGCCGAGCAATGTATGCTCGGGCATCTGGGTCGGAGAGGAGTTCTTGAACGAGCTTTCTTTTCTCGTCATCCATGGAGAAAAAAATTGGGAAAATTTGGAGTGAAGAAGAATCGGCGTGAGTTGTGAGGAAGATGAAGGACCGATATATATATATATATATATATGAGATGAGAGAGAAACTAAGGGCAACGAATGTGAAAGGTCCGGTTCGAATTTCATGGGAATGCAAATTATTTCTACCGGATACATTCTATATTCGAGGGATCTGAATTATTTGAGATAAGGAAAGGTTCATCTATTAAAATTTCGAGTAAATACGTTCCAGAAGTATCTCTGTCACAACCCGACTTCTAATGTATTAAAACGACTAGAATACAAGGGGCAGTGAGGTGGAACAATTGACTTTTACTCAAGAAACATGCTCGATAATTGAAGAATAGCATCAACAACCAAAACATGCTCACAATAATGAGAGTTATTACTCAAGTTTTCTAAGAAACGAACATTTGTCAAGATTTTGGATATCGATCCAATCAAAGGATTACGTTTGGTTATTAATAAGTGTTGCATTCAAAAGTGGGCCAATTTTTTACTTTTAATCGTCCAGTGGTGGTAAATCAGATATGATAAATTGTTAGATGATTCTAACGAGTCTTGGAAGGAATTCAGAAAGGATTTAATGGCTTTGTTCGAGCACACGGGCTCATTGATTTTGGGACCGAGCATGCAAGGCAAAGATATATCGAAATAATGATGTTGCAACAGAATATAATCATCGACTTAAATCCCAAGGTTATATGTGTTAAGACACATAACCTCAAGCTTAAACTTCAATTTAGGATTTCATTAACAACGAGCCATCCAAGCACACCACATCCTCCCTCATCCGAGCTAACCTGCACGTTTTAAAAATAACATGCAGGGCGTGAGTACTTCGTACTCTGTGAACACATGCCAAAATAATTTTGAAAACTCGCTTGTTAGAGCTATATAATTGAACTTGTCTCTTCTGTTGCATCACAAGTGTTAGATAAATAATTATTTAAAAATAATTTACAACTTGTGACAGCTTAAAATATTTTCGTTTGTTTTCTGAAATCGGCTAGCCATTTTCTCGAGTACGAATCCATCTACGCGGTTTGTCTTCTTGTGGTGTCGAGAAGTAGGCCTTCTTCTTGAGCACAGTGACCGGCCCAATCAAAGCAAAGCTCACAGCCTTTACATAACCGGCCCAACCGAAGCAAGGCTCACAGTTACTTTACGACCGGCTAGACTGTAACAAGGCTCACTGTCACCTAACTGAATGCATGCATTGTCTCGACTTGAGCAGGACTTCATCCCGTGCGTCCACAGAACTTACTCACATAATACAAAGTAGAGGATTGCATACCAAAACATAAAAACTCAGGCAAGTCAATCAATTTTAAATAAAAACGCATATATATAAAATAAATTGTGCATTCATCGTTGAGTTTCGGTTCAGAAAGCCCACCTGGACAGTGGCACTGCTTGACTACTTTCTTTCCCTTGCTGTCCTATTTTTCACTCCACTCGTGCCTTCAAAATAATATTATATAAGGACGAGTTTAACGTTTTTGGAAAACAACGAAATCTTAAGTTGCTTAACGGACTTCTACTTGACTCAGAGTTCTAAATTCTCGATTTGACTTCTTAAACTCTCGATTCTTAATCTCTAACCATGTACTATACCAATCAAACTTATCAGCATTTAATTTCGTCATTAATAAACAAAATCGAGCATTCGATATTTATTCAAATATTAATATTAAAATTTTATTATTCTTTTAAACTCTAGTTTCTCAATTTTCTTAAATCAAACAATTTCAAATAAGTATGAGATCTATTCTCGTTCACATATTACACATTTCACACTTCAATCATACTGTATCATTTCACAGCCATATAAAATATTCTCAGACAAATATCTCAGATATATCATATTGCTCGTTTTTCAACTAAAAATTATATTTTCGGTTCTTATCAAACTTAACTTTATTTTTCTTAGAAAAATTCAAGGAATTCAAATTTAAATTCCATTTCACATTCTGATTTTTCCGTATAAAATTTCTCGAGTTATTTTTGGCACGTTTCTCGAAAAATAGTTTAAATTAGTCGGAAAATTCTTATTTTCTTATATTTCACTTAGAATAATTTCGATTGAACGATTTTTCGTTCAATTTCGATTCTCGATTTATCATTGAGGAAACTCCTTTTATTTTTCTCTTTTAACTTTTGACATTTAATATTCTTATTCATTAAAGCTCTTTTTTGCTCGATTCAAGTTCCATTACTCCTCTTTATTTATTTTAGCTCTTATACTTCTTAATTTATTCGTTTACACTTTAATTCTCAATCGTAAGTCAACTTTTTATTTAGAAATTCGTTGACTTTTCATAACTTTCTCATACGAACTCCAAATCTAGCGATTCAAGTGGCCAATATACTTGTTTTTCTCTTAATTTCATATTAATAAACATCAATTATATCTTTTACTCAACCAAATTTCATAAATTTTCTCTTGAAATTTACTGCACTAATTTCTTTTTCTTATTCTTGCTATTTTTCAAAAATTTCAAGTTCTATTGTACTTATAAAAATTCCAATTGCTCAATTCCTCCATCAATTTCATCTTTTGACCTCAAATACTCAAAATCATATTTTATACCTCATTTCCTTCGATTATTTAGGTCTTTCTTTATAGAATATTATTTCTTCAATTCTTCTTAATTTCATATTCTCTTCATCTCTAATTTTATTTTATATTATCTATTCCTCCATATAATTATGGAAATTAAAATTTCCAATTTCTTCTATACATATATTGCAAATATATATATATATATATATATATATATATATATATATATATATCTAGATAAACTCATTTTTTTTCTTTTGGTGGTATTTTCATTCATGGATATTATTGAATTTTTATTTGTAAACCACCAATTTATCAAATAAATCATAAGAACAATAATTTATATATACACATATGCACAATGTTATACACTTATTTTCATCAAATAAATTCATACCTCCATTTAAATCATATACTCATATTTCAACACACTTAAATTGATAAAATCCATCTTCAAATTCATCACAAAGCATATATATCAAAAATTAATTTTCACTATTCATCATCTTCTCCAACTTTTCTTTTCTTAATAACATGCATATTTCTTCATTTTCTTTACTCAAGCATGCTTATATGTCATCATATATATCATATAAAGCATAAAACTCAAGAAATCATTCAAAACTCAAAAATCTACTCTTAAGGCATAAACCTTCGATTTCTTCATGTTTTCTTGCATATATATTTATTTTCTTCATTTAATCATCTTAACATTCTTAGATATATTCTTAGATAACATAGAGATCATCAAAATCAATTAATCACTCAAGACATGAAGAATCCTTTTCTTTTTCTTAAAACCGTAAGTTATATATATGTGTGTGTGTGTGTGTGTGTGTGTGTGTGTGTGTATCATGGAACTTTTCTTCCTATTTCTCTAGCATGGAATGCATACTTATTAAGGTTTCATGCTTAATAACACAAAACTCAATTTATCTCCTAGCATACTCATAATTTTCGATCACGGCAAGGGAGAAAAATATGAATTCTTAAGCTTAAAAGGTTAGATTCCTTACTAACTCTTCCTCGATCGATAATCACCACTTCGTTCCTCGCAACTCTAGCTTCCTCTCCTCGATTTCCTTGAAGAAAACTTGAAGGTTTAAAATAAGAAAAGGTACACGGCTACCATGGAAGTGAAGAAGGAGAATATATGGAATTTTACTTGTCTTCAAGCTCTTAGTGATCCTCACTCGATTTCTAGCACCTTAGTCTCCTTTCCTTGAGATTTAATGGAAGAAAATGGAGAGCTTTGATGAAGGAGAGCCATCGGCAGCCATGGATGAAGGAGGAAGAAGAAACTTTGTTCTTGCTTGGAGTTGTAAAGAAGTAGAAGATTATATCTTGAACTCTTGGATTTCTAGCATTGATTCTTGAATTTTGATCGAAAAATATGGGCTATGGAGGAGCTTGGAGCTGCTGCAACTATGGAGAAAATGGGGAGATATGATGGTGAGGAAGATGATGGTGAGAATGGTGATGGTAACCGAATGAGAGAGATGAGAGAGGAATGATATGTTGCATATAAATAAATGAGAGAAACAAGAGAGTGTACTTCACTTCCTTGAGATGAAAGTGGGGAACTTATTGGATGGAAAGGAAGGATAAACGTGGCAAATGGAGAGTTATAATTCAAGGAAAATTTCCGAATTACGAAAAAGTCGTAAAAAGTCGTGACGAGTTACTATTCATATTAATTGCGTTTTCAGAATAAATTCAAACTCGACTCAAACGATCTCAGAAAATTCTCAAACTCGTATTATTGGTCTCAAAATAAATCCTAAATTCCAATGACACTGATTAAACTGGAATCGGGGTCCGTTGACCGAGGGTTGACTTTTCCGATCAAAGTTATTATTCATCAAAAGTCAACTGTCTTGGAATTATCTGAAATTCGAACTCAAACTAAATCTCACATTCTTAAACTCATATAACTCTTCACATCTTCGTTTTAAGTTTTGAAAAGAGAAAAATTACGATTTTGCCCTTCAGGGGTATTTTGGTAATTTCACGAGGAAATTTGTCCTCGGAAATTTTTATCACACAGAATCACACATAAGCACATATAATAACATTTAAGAAGCACTTAGGCACACAATCACACTTAAGATGATTAATTAGGGTTATAAAGATTCGGCGTATTACAATCTCAACATGCACAGACATCGTTAACAATTTATTTATTTACAACATTATTATTGCAACCAAGAATAGTGCACACAGTTGCCACAACAGTTGTCTCAACTTCAGTTACCACTTTAGATAAATTTTTTGAGATATCATAAATAAATTATAGATAACGTGAAGAGGACAGATGGCGAATAGATGAATAACCAAGAGAATCTTGTATTCACCACTTATCTAGATCTTTGATGTAGTTATATGGTTTTCTAAGAACAGTCTCGGTTTTAACTTATAAAGTAAGGCTTTTACATCCTCAAATCTGCCCAACTTCAGTAAAAATTATTACTCATGATATAATGGAAATTGTGACAACATTGTGACCACTACAAAAACTAGATAGAACACAAACCGAGAGATTTCCTTAATTTCGAAAATCTCTCATAACTTAGCGCTTTTGTAAAGATGTCTGCTAGTTGATTTTCTATACTAATATACTCTAATTTTAATATTTTCTTCTCAACTAAATCTCTAATGAAGTGATACCTCAGATAGATGTGCTTTGATTTAGAGTGGTGGATAAGGATCTTAACAAGGTTGATAGCACTTGTATTGTCACACAACATCACCAAAGCATTGCTTTCCATCCCATAATCTTCGACCATTGATTATAGCCATACCAACTGCGTAGAGCAGCTACATATTCTGATTCCGCAGTTGATAAGGAGATACAACTCTGTTTTTTGCTATGTCAAGAGATGAGGTTGTTCCCGAGGTAGCAACAATCTCTACTTGTGCTTCTCTTATCGTCAATCTCCCCAGCGCAATCACCATCACTATAGCCTACGAAGTTTGTGGTGGTGTCTTTAGTGAACCACAAACCTAATTCACAAGTTCCAGCTACATACCGAATATTAATCCTCTTAACCGTCTTGAGGTGCTCTTTCCTTGGGCAGGTTTGAAAACGGGCACATGCACACACATTGTACATGATATCTGGCCTACTAGCTATCAAATACAAGAGACTCCCTATCATGGACATGTACAAAGTGGGGTCCACTTCAGGGCCCACTGCATCCTTCGACAGTTTTCGGTTGTACTCATTGGTGTCCTCATATGTTTAGCATTCTCCAATTCGAACTTCTTCACCAAATTCTTGGCATACTTAGATTGAGACACAAAGAGTCCATCTTCCTTTTGCTTTACTTGTAACCCAACACCAACCATGTTCATTTCAAAAGTAGTTGCCATAGCTTCCACGAAATCCTTCAAAGCTCCTTCATGCGTTGATCCAAATACAATGTCATCGACATAGATTTGGGCAATCGTCAACGCGCTTTTCTCCCTTTTAAGGAAGAGTGTTCTATTTACATGACGCCTATAGAAATCAAACTCAAGCAGAAAATTTGTTAGTCAACTATACCAACCTCTTGGAGCTTGTTTTAGTCCATAAAGGGCCTTATGCAGTTTATAAACATGGTCAGATTTGCTGGGATCTTCAAATCCTTTAGGTTGTTCAACATAAGCTTCTTCTTCTAAAACACCATTCAAAAAAGTAGATTTTACATCCATTTGATGTAGAGTGATGTTTAGATGACATGCAATAGCAAACAATAACCTAATGGATTATATCCTAGCAACAGGAGCATCATAGTCGATCCTTTCTACTTGAGTGTAACCTTGTGCAACTAAGCGGGCTTTATTTCTAACAATATTCTCATATTCATCGGTTTTATTTCTTGTTACAGCCCCAAATCCCGAGGGACGGTAGAAGCAGGGGTGCGACTGGGTTGGATTAAAGAAGCGGGGAAGAAGGGGGCTAACTGACTAAACATACATGAAGGGCATCGATAAACCATGAACAAGACTTGAATATAAATAAGAAAGAGTTAACCACAAGTGATTACTCGACAAAAGTACACAGAAGAAGCTAAGTTCATAATTACAGACTTAGACTACAGAGTATTGTTTCAAAGATACATCTCAAAAGATTATTCAGAGTTTGGCAGCGGAAGGGTTTTAACTAAGCATCATATCCTTTAACTCAACATCAACCGTCGCCGCTCACCGTCGCTTCAACCTGCACATTTAGAAAACAATGCAGGGCTAAGTACAAACGTACTTAGTGGGCACGATGCCGAAATCATAATCATAAGTATAGATAAATATGGCATTTCATAATTGTAGCATATCGGGGTTTTATTGATAAGGGCCCGTGTCTACTAAACATTTTCTGACTGATTTTCACAATTTACTCGGCCGAGTATTTTCAGGTATGCTATGTTCAATCTTGACCAATTCTAATTCACCGTGGCTGGTACCCCTCAACAGGATATCACATACACCACAGGTTACAAAGTGCACTAACTCTGGAAAGCACTTAGCAGCTAACTCAGAGCCGATCGTTTGTTAATCTAGTTAGATTAACTCTAAATCTGGTAAACACGAATGTTGACTCAGATAGGTACAAGAGAACTCACATAAAACATAAAACAGTTCATGCCATAATATCACTTTGAAAACACAGATATCAAAGCGATAAAGAAAGATTTTCCGAGCATTGCTCGTTTTATTTGTATATAAAAGCCCACCTCGATATACAGAACTAAAAGCAAAAGCTTCCAAACTTCGGATCTTCCGTCCTTTCTTCACAGTTGGCTTCCTCCTTTATCGTAAAACAATAATACTTAAAAATGGGTCGTAAAAGATAATCGATCAAAGAGAATCGAAATAAGTTTTAGTTGTTTCATTCTTTAGGCATTTGCACGCTTACTAGATTCGTTTTACTTAAACGGGAATGAGACTCGTTCAAATCTCGTTAGAACTCGGAAGGTCTCATACTCGACTCTCGGGTCAGTAGAGAGGGTAGTCGGTAACTTAATACGACTTTAAAGATTATAAGGAGCTAAGTTGGAAAGAATCAACTTAGGCGATTTACGTTTTAGTTCATTTCACGACTTATGAAATTCTCACTTAACTACTTCTTTACTTGAACGAATAAGAGATGTGATCTCGACTGGTTTTCATCACTCAAGGTCCTGTACTACTGGAAATTTTGGGATGTCTAGTTTACGCTCCAATTTACGGATCACAAATCCGATAAACGAGCTAAAAGTTATTACAGCTTCCGGCGAGGGTCGCAAAACTGCCGCGAAAACCCTAATTGCTCTATAGGTTCGACGTATAACGTCTTAGGTTCGTTCTAAGTTCTTGAATTCAATTTCTTTGGAAACTGGGCCCTTAAGGCAGTCATCACGTAATTCCGTACGTGACAAACTCCTTCTCAAAACTCGCTCAAAAGCACGACGTTCTAAACGCCGGATTTCAACTAACAATTACTAAACCAACAATTTATGCAATTCGCGTTCTAGTTCTCGACTATAACTATAAAGTCCATCAACTAGAAAGTTGTTCTCAAGTCCATCATAGACAATAATATCAAATTAGAATTCTCATTCGACTTCTCGGTTATTAGTTACGACTAAATGTTCGTCTCTTACGCGATTTTCAAAGTTGTCGGATTCCGTTCAAATTTTATGACGTCAATCTACATCTAACGAGAACCACTTCTATGCATGCAATCATGTCATAACATCATTATATTTCAACTTATAACATGATCTTCGACTCTTACGTTACGACAAATAATTTTAGAAAAATCTTATTAAATTCCTATTATCAATTCACATCAATTGCAACTATATTCCATTAACAAATCATCAATTAACATCAACATGTGGAAACCCCTAATTACTCAAACAATTTAGATTTTCATATATATATTAAGGGGGTGATTTTCTTCTCCAATTATCACCATTTATTTACTAATCAACCTCTTATATCATCAATTAATCAATTGCAAATCTAAAATCAACTAACATGCATAAACCCTTAAATTCAACATTCAAACCCTAATTGAATTTCACAAAAACATAGGGCTTTCGATTCCTCTTCGTTCTAATAACTAATTAAACATCTCTTAAGCATGAATCCATCATCAATTGAAAAAATCCCAAAATCCTACTAATTGCCCTAAAATTTCGGTTTTAATGGAAGAGTTAGGGTTCTTATTTTTGTTCAATTTTAATCCCTAATTATCATATCTAATACATCTAATTTTATTATTCCAAGATCAATTCATCTAATCCAATGTTCTAATTTTCAATCAAAGAAGAAAAGAAAAGAAGAAGAAGATTGATGGATAGAAGTTAAGAGGAGGTGATTACCTTGCTAATTAATGAAGAGAGTGATAGGTTTGGATGGATGAAACAAAACTTGTGTGATTCTTCTTAGTGTTCTTGATGCTCTCTTCAATGGAGGATGGAAAATGAAGATGGGAGGGATGAGAAATGGTGGCAGCCGAGTTCTCTTAGTGTGGGAGGGAGAGAGATGAACTTAAATTGAATTATCATAAGGTATAAAGTACAAGAGGTGTAAAGTGTGAATAGTGTACCCTTAGGTGTCCCTTAATTAAAACTTATAAAACACAAATATCCCCTTATAGAGTAGGGTAATGTCGGCTGCCATAGTAGTTTTTAGGAGGGATACGTGTTTTTCCGGCGCGATCCAACGTTACGGAAAACGTTCGACGAAAAACTCGGGACGAGTTCGTATCGCGATTCCGAGTCCGAGTTTTGTCCGGAAAATCATAAAAATGAACTTTCTCGGGCGAGTTCTTATCGCGATTTCGTGAATGTAAAAATCAGACGGTTTTCCGTTCTGAGTTCACGAACTAAAAACTTTTCGTACGCGCTAACCCTAAATACAGTAGTCGTCTAGCTGACTTCCGTAATTTATTTTCGGAAACGGATTCGACCGTTAGTCTTAGAATTCAAAATCGTAAGCTTAGGTGTGCAAAGCCATTTATTTAATTAACTTTAAAATTTTAAGAACGTAAGAAATTTACGGGGCATTACATCCTACCCCCCTTACGAAAAATTTCGTCCCGAAATTTGCATACCTTCTGCAAAAAGATGAGGATATCGCTCCTTCATCTTCTCCTCGAGTTCCCACGTGGCTTCTTCTTGCCCGTGGTGGTTCCAAAGCACTTTAACAATTGGTATCGACTTGGTTCTTAATTCTTGAACTTTTCTATCCAGAATCGATATCGGCTTCTCTTCATAGCTTAGGTCAGATTCAAGAACTACGTCTTGCTGACTAATAACGTGCTTAGGATCGTAAACATATTTTCTCCACTGAGAAACGTGAAAAACGTTATGAACACTTCCTAGACTTGGCGGTAAGGCCAATCTATAAGCGACGGGTCCTATTCTCTCGAGGATTTCATAAGGTCCTATAAACCTAGGTCTTAGCTTATCCTTAACTCCGAACCTAAGGATTCCTTTGGTCGGGGATATCTTAAGAAAAACTTTATCTCCTATTTCAAACTCAAGATTGGTTCAACGATCGTCGGCATAAGACTTCTGTCGGCTCTGGGCCTCTTTCATTCTATTTCGAATCTGCCGAACTATCTCAATCATCTCATTTATCGCATCTGGGCCTAGGTTCTTTCTCTCACCTACGTCGTCCCAATAAAGCGGTGATCTACACTTTCTCTCATACAAATCCTCAAACGGCGCCATTCCTATCGTGGCCTGATAGCTGTTGTTGTAAGCAAATTCGACTAAGTGTAGAATTTCTTCCCAATCGCTCCTTGGTCCAAAACTACTGTCCTCAACATATCGACCAAAATCTGAATCGTTCTCTCTGACTGCCCATCTGTCTGTGGGTGAAACGTTGTACTGAAATTAAGCTCTGTTCCCAACTCTTTCTGCATCGTAATCCAAAATCTCGAGGTGAATTTGGCATCTCTATCTGATATTATAACCTTCGGTACTCCATGCAGACGTATAATCTCTCTGACATACAACTGAGCTAGTTTCTCTGATCCGTACACAATCTTAATCGGTAAGAAGTGAGCTGACTTTGTAAGCCTATCTATTATCACTCAAATTGTTGTGTTTCCTCTTCTTGACTTAGGCAAGCCTGTAACAAAGTCCATAGCTATGCCTTTCCATTTCCAATCTGGGACATCCAACGGTTGTAGCAATCCATACGGTCGTCGGTGTAAAGCCTTAACTTGCTGACATGCTAGGCATCTTTCTACAAATGAGGCAACGTCTCGTTTCATTCCGTTCCACCAAAAGTTTCTTCTCAAATCTTGGTAGATCTTCGTACTTCCTGGGTGTGCTGTGTAAGGCGTATCGTAAGCCTCACTCAAAATCTCGTTCTTCAAATCGCTGTCATTGTCGGGAATACAAATCCTGCCTCCATAAAGTATCGCATTGTCTGGAGCTTCAGAATATCCTTCTGGCTTATCTGTTCTTATCCTTACCCGTAACTTTTCCATTGACTCGTCTTTTCTTTGAGCACTGATGATCATTTCTCTCAAATCCGGTGTAGCTTCTAATGCTGCTATCTGACTTGTTATCGTTGCTGGCGTGTCAAGCACTCTAATATCCATCTTCTCGAATTCTCGTACTAAGATTTCTTCTTCTACGAAAAGGCATCCTAACTTCGTTGGAGCCTTGCGACTCAGTGCGTCTGCTACCACATTAGCCTTTCCTGGATGGTAGTTAATTCCACAGTCATAATCTTTGACTAATTCGAGCCATCGTCTTTGTCTCATGTTCAGTTCTTTTTGCTCGAAGAAGTATTTCAGGCTCTTGTGATCAGTGAATATCTCAACTCTTACACCATAGAGATGGTGTCTCCAAATCTTCAACGCGTGCACTACGGCTGCGAGTTCTAAATCGTGGGTTGGGTACTCAACTTCGTGAGGTCGAAGTTGTTGTGAAGCATAAGCTATCACTCGTCCGTCTTGCATCAAGACACAACCTAATCCATTTTTCGATGCGTCAGTGTATACCACATACTCTTTGTTTACGTCTGAAAGTGCTAGTACTGGCGCTGTGGTTAACTTCTCCTTAAGAGTTTGGAAACTCTTCTCACACTCATCCGTCCACTTAAACTTGGTATCCTTCCTGAGTAGCTGCGTCATCGGGCGAGTGATCGTAGAGAATCCCTCGATAAACCTTCTGTAATAACCAGCTAATCCCAAGAAACTTCTGATCTCGTTCTGACTCGTTGGTGACTTCCAGTTGTGCACTGCTTCTACCTTGGCTGGATCCACCTTGATTCCTTCTGCCGATACTATGTGCCCAAGGAACATAACTTCCTTCAGCCAAAATTCGCATTTACTGAATTTGGCGTAGAGTTTCTCAGTTCTTAGTATTTCCAACACTATCCGTAGATGTTCCTCGTGCTCCTTTTCATTCATAGAGTAAACGAGGATGTCGTCGATGAATACTAAAACAAATTTGTCCAAGTAGGGGTGGAAGACTCTATTCATAAGGTCCATGAATACGGCTGGAGCGTTGGTTAAACCAAATGGCATTACTAGAAATTAGTAATGGCCATAACGGGTTCTAAAAGCGGTCTTCGGTACATCTTCAGGTTTGATCTTGAGCTGATGGTACCCTGACCTCAAATCTATCTTGGAGAAGACTCCTGCACCCTTGAGCTGATCAAATAGATCCTCAATCCTTGGCAAAGGATATTTGTTCTTGAGCGTTATCTTGTTCAGTTCTCTGTAATCGATGCACATTCTCATCGATCCATCATTTTTCCTAACAAAAAGCACTGGTGCTCCCCAAGGTGAGACGCTTGGGTCTGATAAAACCAAGATCTAGTAATTCCTGTAACTGGATTTTGAGCTCTTCCAGTTCCTTCGGTGCCATTCTGTAAGGGGCTTTAGACTTAGGAGCTGCTCCTGGTTCTAAATCGATCGTGAAGTCCACATGACGATCTGGTGGCAATCCCAGTAGCACTTCCGGAAAAACATCTTCATATTCATTCACGACTTTTACGTCCTGAATGGTCTTCTCGGCTCCTGGTTCTCCAACTAGGTACACAAGATAGGCTGTGGTACCTTTCTTCTTCATAAGTTTCGTGGCTTGAAGGGCTGATATAATCGGTACGCCTCTACCCATTGAAATTCTGTGGAATTCAGTCGGTTCTTTACCCGGCGGCTGAAAAGAGATTTTTCTCTCGTTGGAGAGAATTGTGGCGTAATTCTCTGACAACCAATCCATTCCTAGGATTATATCTACGTCCCACATTATCATAACATTTAAGTTGTTCGCTATAACCTTATGAGTTCCGATTTCTAGTTCTAGGTTAGAGCAAACATGCGTGGAAGTAGTGATCTCTCCTGAAGGTGTGGCTACTCTCATAGATTGTGCAGCTCTTACAGGTCTGATGTCTAAGTTATCGGCACACGAGCCAGCAATGAAAGAATGTGATGCGCCAGTATCAAACAGTATCTTAATGGGGATGTTGTGGAGTTTTTCCATACCTGCTAGATTGCCTTTTTCTTTGTGCTGGCCACCCTGTTTGATAGCGCATGCCCTCGCATTCTGTTGCTGCTGTGCATGCTGCTGAAACTGCTGCTGGTTTATTGGCAGCTGCTGCGCTTGGATGGCTCGGAGGGGTACTGCTTGAAGCGGTTTAGGGCAGTCCTTTTTCATGTGCCCCTTCTGTCCACAGTTGAAACAGTTGGGGTGCCTATCTGACAGACTCCAGGATGGGCTCGGTTGCATTTCGGGCAAACAGGGATGGTAACCCTCCCTGGGTTATTCGCTCCCTGGTTAAAGTTCCTTTGTTGCCCTTGCGGTTGGTTCAGCTGATTGTTGCCCTTCCACGGCGAGTTCTGCTTGTTCCCCTGAATGAACAACCCTGATTGGTTGTTTCCCTGCCACGGCCTCTTACTGTTGTTGTTGTTGTTGTTGTTGTTGCCAGGCTGCTGATAACCCTGCTGGTTACCCCTCTTCTGATTTCCCTGGTTGTTATAACCCTGACTGTAGCCTCCGCTACCTCCTCCGTTCCATTTCCTCTTCCCTTGGTAGTTTCTACTATTGTTGTTGTAGTAGCCTCGGTTCTGACTCTGCGCTGGTGCTGACGCAGTTGGTACAATTTTCTTCTCATCAGGCACGACGGCCTCCATTTCCAGTGCTCTTCCCAGTATATCCGTATAACCTAATCCTCCATGACTGGCCAAAGAGATTCCCAATTCGTGTCGTAAACCTCCCTGAAATTTCTTTGATATCTTCTCCTCAGTGTCGACCAAAGTCGGCGCATACCTCGACAGTTCGCAGAACTTGGTATCATATTCTGTCACAGTCAGCTTTCCCTGCTTCAGATTATAAAACTCGGCCTCCTTCTGTGCCCTATACGTCTTGGGGACGTACTTTTCAAAGAAGATCTCCTTAAACTCTTCCCACGAAAAACGAGCCAGATGCTCTGCAGGTATCACTTTCTGTCTTGCTTCCCACCAGTAATCTGCTGACCCCGTTAGCTGGAATGCGACACACAACATTCTCTCCTCATCAGTGCATCTGAGGAGCTTGAAAATTTTCTCAGTCGATCTCACCCATAGCTCAGCATCACTAGGGCTACCAGTTCCATTAAACAGTGGAGGGTTCCTCTTAAGGAAAAGATCCTCAATATCTCTACGGGGCGGTGGTGGAGGTGGTGGTGATGGTGACGGGGGTGGGGATGGGGATGGAGTTGGGGATGGGGTGATATTCCACTCATATTCCTGTTCTTGGTTGTTTTCTGGCTGACATCTACCACGTCCTCTCGGCCTTCCAGGTCCTCGACCTCTTCTGTTGTTAACATTTCTCGGCGGCATTTTCTTTAGTCTAAGGAAAAATTGAAATTCTCATTAGTTCCCCTCTGTTAATTACACTTAGTACTTACTTGCTTGTTCTCAACTTAATCAAATTCATGGAACAACATATCGAACATAGCTTCGATATTATTTCATTAATCTTTTAACTTTAAGTTAAACTCAATTCCTCGTCACACGAGTTCATTTGACAATCTGATTTTAATTACTCGATTCATAAGAAATTTTCTTGATTGAAAACCCTCTTCACGGGTCATGTATATATATATACATCAAAAAGAATATTAATTCTGCCTCCAACGAGGACTTATACAAAAAGGGTTAGACTACTATTAGTCTAAACTAGGCTGACTGCCTACTATTTACCGGGTGCACTAACAAGTTGCACTCCGTACCTACTAGAAGTACTAGAATGGAAACGATTCATAAAATTTCGTATCCGCTAGAGTACTACAAAACTAACTAGTTACTGATCCAACTCTATACAGGACAAAGAGCTACTACTGCTACTGATATTTACCCGCGTTTACAACGCACTGCTCAACTAAACTGCAGTCGAGTCCAAAAACTACCCCTAAGGTCTGCAAAATCCTAACAACCCTCCTCTAGGTCCTCCTCCGGATCCTCGTCCAGGTCCTCCTCCGGATCCTCCTCCGAATCCTCCTCCGGATCCTCCTCCTCGGACTCTGAACCAAAAACCAACTGAAGTGCCTCGTCTACCCTCAGAGTAGAACCGTCGTCAAGTGTAAGCAGGGTGGGTGAGGGTGCCTCTGAAACGGTCTCCTCCAAGTCGGAGACCAAGTCGTCCTCGCTGACCTCTCTCGCATGCTTCTTCAGGGGAAGAAGGTGCTCGGGAACTGAACCTGAACCCGACTCGAACTCCTCCCTAGAACGGACCCTGGACGGTCCTGCCTCCATCTGCTCTCGGACTACTCCCCACCTAGCGCAGATCTCCTCGAGTGGCGTAAGTGGAGAAGGCAGCTCTAACATGGCGGCGAGCTCCGCGTCGATCTCTCGGTGGTCTGGCCCCTCTCTGTACAGTCTCGTCTCCAATGGTCCCCTGATCCTAACACAAACGTCAGGCACAAACGGTGAAGACAACCCCAACAGCGCGGCTGTCTCAGCGTCAACCTCCACGAATCCCGGGCCTGGGATCAACTCCTCGATCTGTTGTCCAACCGGTGGTGACTCTGGTGTAACTACCGTCTCCTCATCCTCCTCTGGCTGCTCTAACTCAGCGTCAGACTCCTCCTCCAGTACACCGTCTGGTGGCAACTCCAACAGAGCGGAGAACTCAGGGTCTAAGTCTAGGTGCTCAGGCTCCGTCTCGGCTGGAAAGTGACTGTAGGGGATGTGTGGCTCTAATGGAAGGGGAAACATAAACCTACTCTCAAAGAAACGCCTGTGCACACACAGGGCGAATCCGGCGTAGTTGCCGGTCGGCTCCGTGTCGTCGCCTAGGATCCCCAAGAAGTACCATGCCGCACGGTGCGCCCATCCGCGCCACTCGCCCGGTAGGTGTACGATCAAGTCTAGTATCGCCTGACTCTCCCTGATCAGGTGTCGCACTGGGTAGTAGGCTGAAGAAAAGTTACTAACAATCTGTCCTACATCCTCCTTCCTATAGTCTACCTCGAACTCGTAGTACTCATCCTGCAACATGTCAACTATGGTGCGCTCGCACGAGGCCAAAGGCTAGCTCTTCCGAGCCGTAACGCGAACCCTAGCCATCCTACAAAAGTTTTAAGGTAACGCGGATCAGTAACAGGTAGGGAAAAATAACTTATCTCAACGAAACATAAATTACAAAATGAATATCCCTTATTCAATTGTAACATCATCACTTAAGTCAACCACTTATTAAGACTTTTAGCAATTCAAGAAATTGCACTCAACAACATATATATATACATTCATAAAATAAAAGATTTTATTTTCATTCTTTTTGTTTCACCATATTATTACTCATTTTAATTCTTCTTTATTTCTTAACTCATTACTTCTTAACGACTTTCACTTATTAAAAAAAAGTATATTTACTTCGTTCATATTACTTATTGAAAAGTAACATCCATTTACAAGAAATTCTGTCGTTTACGACTCTTAATATTCGTACTATTTGTAGTCGTCGCTCAAGACGAAATATGGAATTTAATTCCATAAGAAAGATGGAATATAACTTAAGAATAATTTCCTGGAAAACTAAGTTCCAGTTGTCGTTGCTGGAATCGGGCAATCGATGGAAAAATTAATTAAGCTTCGTGCTCGACTCCTAATAATCTCTACGATTTTTCTTTATAAAGTTCGATCAAGCGGACCCTATTGAAACACGAAACGAGAAGAAAAAGAAATGACGTGTCGCGAATTGACGTCATTTACATTACTTACTCGCAAGTAACGTTCACTTATTTCATTTGGCTTTGATTCCAATTTATTCAACTTTCGTCGTCTCGTTCATATCTTTCTTAACTTGAAGCCGAAAGCTTCTCAAACGTCTAATTGCTCCCTTCTTTTACTAATACGATTTATTGAATCATTTTTGTTCATTTTATTTCTTTTTCCTCGCAGGAAATTCTTAGAAGACAAGTTCGACTTTGCCGAATCTTTATTCATGTCACTTAGCGCACGTGACATTCATCAGTAGAAGTCCTTCCCGCGTTAGGGATCTCCTTTCGAAATCATTTCAAAACAACGTTTCTTAAAAACGTCTAAATTCTCGAAGAACCGGAAAGTTCTTAGGTTCCAAGTCTACGTTCTCAATGAACCGGGAAAAATCCCTAAAATCCGACTATATTCTTGTCTCCGCATAATTTTTTTCATAAAAAGGAAATTATCGCGCAAATAATTTCATATAAGATAGTACTTGTACTATCACATAATCATGTAGAGTATAAAAATTATACTTCTGTAAAATTCTTATTTTCAAAACACATCTCATTCTCATTCTCAATTTTTATTGAATACTCGTTCAATAAATTTCTTATTTAAAAGAAATCTCATCATAAAATTCTTTCACTTTTCCTCGTTGAGTCGACGTAGCGGGCAGTTGAGTTGACATCTATGTTCTCAATCTTAGCATCATAGTCTAACTCTTATCTCATACTTGGAAAGATGACTCTGATCCAGAGTATATACAAATACCGTGTCTCACGATTTGAAAGAAGACTCGATATAGAGTACGAATGAATACTCTATACTTTTACTCGAAGGAAGACTTGCATAAAAATACCACTTTGTGATATTACTTAAAGGGATGACACGTACTAGAAAGAATGACTCACACTAACTCATACTAGAAGATTGACTCAGAAGCAGAGCAGAAAACGAGCACTGCTCTGATACCACTCTGTCACAGCCCCAAATCCCGAGGGACGGCAGAAGCCGGGGTGCGACTGGGGTTGGATTAAAGAAGCGGGGAAGAAGGGGGCTAACTGACTAAACATACATGAAAGGCATCGATAAATCATAAACAAGACTTGAATATAAATAAGAAAGAGTTAACCACAAGTGATTACTCGACAAAAGTACACAGAAGAAGCTAAGTTCATAATTACAGACTTAGACTACAGAGTATTGTTTCAAAGACACATCTCAAAAGATTATTCAGAGTTTGGCAGCGGAAGGGTTTTAGCATCCTATCCTTTAACTCAACATCAACCGTCGCCGCTCACCGTCGCTTCAACCTGCACATTTAGAAAACAATGCAGGGCTAAGTACAAAGGTACTTAGTGGGCACGATGCCGAAATCATAATCATAAGTATAGATAAATATGGCATTTCATAATTGTAGCACATCGGGGTTTTATTGATAAGGGCCCGTGTCTACTAAACATTTTCTGACTGGTTTTCACAATTTACTCGGCCGAGTATTTTCAGGTATGCTATGTTCAATCTTGACCAATTCTAATTCACCGTGGCTGGTACCCCTCAACAGGATATCACATACACCACAGGTTACAAAGTGCACTAACTCTGGAAAGCACTTAGCAGCTAACTCAGAGTCGATCGTTAATTAATCTAGTTAGATTAACTCTAAATCTGGAAAACACGAATGTTGACTCAGATAGGTACAAGAGAACTCACATAAAACATAAAACAGTTCATGCCATAATATCACTTTGAAAACACAGATATCAAAGCGATAAAGAAAGATTTTCCGAGCATTGCTCGTTTTATTTGTATATAAAAGCCCACCTCGATATACAGAACTAAAAGCAAAAGCTTCCAAACTTCGGATCTTCCGTCCTTTCTTCACAGTTGGCTTCCTCCTTCATCGTAAAACAATAATACCTAAAAACGGGTCGTAAAAGATAATCGATCAAAGAGAATCGAAATAAGTTTTAGTTGTTTCATTCTTTAGGCATTTGCACGCTTACTAGATTCGTTTTACTTAAATGGGAATGAGACTCGTTCAAATCTCGTTAGAACTCGGAAGGTCTCATACTCGACTCTCAGGTCAGTAGAGAGGGTAGTCGGTAACTTAATACGACTTTAAAGATTATAAGGAGCTAAGTTGGAAAGAATCAACTTAGGCGATTTACGTTTTAGTTCATTTCACGACTTATGAAATTCTCACTTAACTACTTCTTTACTTGAACGAATAAGAGATGTGATCTCGACTGGTTTTCATCACTCAAGGTCTTGTACTTGACTCTAGGGTCAGTAGGAAGATATTCGATAGCTATTGCGGCTTAAACGATCGAAAGAAACTAAGTTGCGAACAAAACAACTTAGAAGAATTGAAACTGAAATTTCACTGCGCAATCCAGTAACTCTGGGGACTGTCCAGAACAGAGGATTTGGAAACAGGAGATGAGCCCTATACTACTGGAAATTTTGGGATGTCTAGTTTACGCTCCAATTTACGGATCACAAATCCGATAAACGAGCTAAAAGTTATTACAGCTTCCGGCGAGGGTCGCAAAACTGCCGCGAAAACCCTAATTGCTCGATAGGTTCGACGTATAACGTCTTAGGTTCGTTCTAAGTTCTCGAATTCAATTTCTTTGGAAACTGGGCCCTTAAGGCAGTCATCACATACTTCCGTACGTGACGAACTCCTTCTCAAAACTCGCTCAAAAGCACGACGTTCTAAACGTCGGATTTCAACTAACAATTACTAAACCAACAATTTATGCAATTCGCGTTCTAGTTCTCGACTATAACTATAGCTCATATTATAATAACTCGAAAGCTTATGACATCAACTAGAAAGTTGTTCTCAAGTCCATCATAGACAATAATATCAAATTAGAATTCATTCGACTTCTCGGTTATTAGTTACGACTAAATGTTCGTCTCTTACGCGATTTTCAAAGTTGTCGGATTCCGTTCAAATTTTACGACGTCAATCTACATCTAACGAGAACCACTTCTATGCATGCAATCATGTCATAACATCATTATATTTCAACTTATAACATGATCTTCGTCTCTTACGTTACGACAAATAATTTTAGAAAAATCTTATTAAATTCCTATTATCAATTCTCATCAATTGCAACTATATTCCATTAACAAATCATCAATTAACATCAACATGTGGAAACCCTTAATTACCCAAACAATTTCGGTTTTCATATATATATTAAGGGGGTGATTTTCTTCTCCAATTATCACCATTTATTTACTAATCAACCTCTTATATCATCAATTAATCAATTGCAAATCTAAAATCAACTAACATGCATAAACCCCTAAATTCAACATTCAAACCCTAATTGAATTTCACAAAAACATAGGGCTTTGATTCCTCTTCGTTCTAATCACTAATTAAACATCTCTTAAGCATGAATCCATCATCAATTGAAGAAATCCCAAAATCCTACTAATTGCCCTAAAATTTCAGTTTTAATGGAAGAGTTAGGGTTCTTATTTTTGTTCAATTTTAATCCCTAATTATCATATCTAATACATCTAATTTCATTATTCCAAGATCAATTCATCTAATCCAATGTTCTAATTTTCGATCAAAGAAGAAAAGAAAAGAAGAAGAAGATTGATGGATAGAAGTTAAAAGGAGGTGATTACCTTGCTAATTAATGAAGAGAGTGATAGGTTTGGATGGATGAAACAAAACTTGTGTGATTCTTCTTAGTGTTCTTGATGCTCTCTTCAATAGAGGATGGAAAATGAAGATGGGAGGGATGAGAAATGGTGGCAGCCGAGTTCTCTTAGTGTGGGAGGGAGAGAGATGAACTTAAATTGAATTATCATAAGGTATAAAGTACAAGAGGTGTAAAGTGTGAATAGTGTACCCTTAGGTGTCCCTTAATTAAAACTTATAAAACACAAATTTCCTCTTATAGAGTAGGGTAATGTCGGCTGCCATAGTAGTTTTTAGGAGGGATACGTGTTTTTCCGGCGCGATCCGACGTTACGGAAAACGTTCGACGAAAAATATCGCTCGGCACAAAATCGTCGTGATCCGATTTGACCGTAAATTCTAACGTACAAAACTTAATTGGAAAATAAATTTACAAAAATTATTTTGACAAAAACTCGGGACGACACAGTCCGAGTTTTGTCCGGAAAATCATAAAAATGAACTTTCTCGGGCGAGTTCGTTTCGCGATTTCGTGAATGTAAAAATCAGACGGTTTTCCGTTCTGAGTTCACGAACTAAAAACTTTTCGTACGCGCTAACCCTAAATACAGTAGTCGTCTAGCTGACTTCCGTAATTTATTTTCGGAAACGGATTCGACCGTTAGTCTTAGAATTCAAAATCGTAAGCTTAGGCGTGCAAAGCCATTTATTTAATTAACTTTAAAATTTTAAGAACGTGAGGAATTTACGGGGCATTACATTTCTAAAGATCCACTTAGTTCCTATGACATTTACTCCTATAGGACGAGGCACAAGAGTCCACACCTTATTTCTAATGAATTCAAGGAGTTCGGCTTGCATCGCACTAATCCAAAATTCATCTTTTAATGCTTCGGCCACAGTTTTAGGTTCAAGGGTTAATAAAAACACAATTACTCCTACCTTAGTAATGATGCAAGAGAAGCATACCATTCTAACCATTTCTCAATAGTTTACTAGAGTCTTCTCCCTTATTCTAACCCCTTCATGCACGTCTCCAATGATGAGATCAAGAGGATGATTCTTTTTTATCTTACTGAAAGGATCTCTCCTTATGATTTCAGTGACTTCTTCTGAACTATCTACTTGATCAAAGTTGGAGTAATTTTCAGATTCTCATGCAGAGATGTTAGAAGTTGTCTCAACAGTGGAGGGCACTTCAGTGTCCTCTTTTCCCCTTCCTCAGTATATTTTGTTGTAATTTACTGCAGCTCAATTAAATCATCAGTATTTTCAGCAGAAGTGTATAAACTTGACAGATCATCAAAGGTAACATTTACACTTTCCATGACAGTTTTAGTTCTAGTGATACCCCGGGCTTTTATATCTTTAGAGAGCGTATAACTAGCCGAGTAAGTTAAAAGATGAGATTTGTGGAATAAAATTTTTCTTTTCTAAATGAAGAGGAATGAGTAAAACGTCTGGAATGTCTTACGTGTTATTGTGTGAATTTATCAGTTCAATTTCTTGAAATGATAATGTGACGTATATGTTGAGTTTATTTATATGAAAATGAGTATGAGATTAATTCCCAGAAAAATCCCGAAGAATTTTTTTAATTGAGATAGAATAATGTTGATCGCCGAGAAATTTATTTACACCAATGAACTTAGAATAGAGTTGAATTAGAATCTTTGAACCTAGAATTTCTTCTAAGGTCATTGAGATAGGGTAAGAGCTTATCCGAGAATTAAGAAGAGTAATGAGGGATTAATCTTTAAAGGATTAATAAACGGATTAATAAGCCGACTAAATTCCTTTGAGATTTAAAAGACTAAATGATCGAAACCATTAATCTTTTAATTGAGACGTGAAATAGGATTGAGATGTTTTAGTGTTGAAAGTGAGACGAGAAGAGGTTAGACTCGTTTATAACATAAGTGAATTAATACGAATCGTTTTATCCGAAAAACCTTTACGATCGGATAATTAATACCCGTAACGACACGACGAGGACAAGTGTCGTCACCTCTCTCCCTCTCACGCCACCTCACCATCTCTCTCCCATCTCTCTCACCAATTTCCAATGCAAACCATCATTATGTTTTCTTAGCAATCTTACCAAAAGATTACATGCAAACCACATCACATCAACTTTCAATCACACTTAAAACATTTCCAATTTCCAATGTTAAGTGTCATCATGCTTATTATTCTTCTTGTTGGAAACACATGCATGCACCATACACTCTCTCTCTCGATTTCTCTCGTTAATTCAAAAGAATGAATTTCATTTCATTCATTCATTTCATCCAACACCAAAAAGAAGAAAACAAAACTCTCCCTCTCTACTCTCTCCCTCACTCTCGGCATTCACACACACACACACACATACATTGTAGTTTTCTTCCATGCAACCTTGAATTCAAGCTTGTCATCCATGGAAATGAAGTAAAAAGCATCATCCTCCATCTAGTTCATCCTTATCTTCAAGAAAAAGGTAATAATCCATCAAGTTCTTGAAGTGAAATTCAAACAATCATCCCCACTTTCTTCATTTTTGGCTCTTAAGCCCTAAAAGAGATGGATGATTAATTTTTGTATTATTCTTTTCTTTGAGGATTCAAGAAGAGTTCTTCCTTTCATCCAAGCTAAAGTTTGAAGCTCAATTTCTCTTCCATTTCGATTCTAAGAAGCCAAGGAGAAGAGATCCATTTAATTTAAAGTATGATATTCATTTGATTTATTGTATATATGTATATCTCTAAGTCCTAAAAGAAAGAAAACATGCATGCATGGTATCTATTTGATGTTTAGGCAAACTTAGGTTGTGTATGTGAAGATCGAGTGAGAAGAAATCGTTAGGAGAATCGAACATTAGGATTTAATCGGTGAATTAAGAGAAGAAAAAGAATTTAAATCCCTAAAAATTTGATGAATACCGAAAATAATAGAGAAAAATAGGAAAATATGAATTCTTTGAGTTATTATTATTTTGATGCTTGATTTATGATTTTATTCATGTTGTGAATGAATATATATGCATGAAAAATTGAGAAATGAATTGCCCTAAAATATGTGTCAATGCCGTGTGATTCTTTAAAAATTGGAGAAATTATTTTGTTGTTTTTGTTGATGAATTGAGTGATGTTTTGATCATGAATCTATTATGTGATATGTTGATGTAATCATACATGTTGTTAAATTTAAGAAAATGGGATTGCATGTAAAGATATTAAAGAAAATAAGTCATGATAATATAGAAGATGTGATGTTTTGATGTTATAATGTGTGCTAAAGTGTTAGTTGAAGTCATAGATGAAAAGAGAAAATTTTTGTAATAAAAAGAATGAAGTTTAACAGCTTTTAAAATGTTAAGAATTGAAAAATGCATAAAAAGATATGTCTAACAAGAGTTCTTATATTAAAACTTAAAGATTTGAATTTTTTAATAAATTAAACCAAAAAGAAATTTTATAATTTAACTAATAAGATAAACAAATTTTTATAATAATGTTTATTGAAAAATAAAAGAAATTGATAAGCAAGAAAGTGGTTTTAAGTTAAGAACAAAGAAGAAAAATTTATTAAGTAAGTGAACAAGAATTGAGAAAAACCGAGTTTAAAAGGATTAATTGATAAGAAGTAAAAAGAAGTTTTAATCGAATAAAGAAAAGATACTAGACGAGTTGAGTTAATTACTCGTATAATTAATCAAGAAAATAATAGTAGCATAAGATGTCAAGTAATAGTTTTGAAAGAAACTAATTAAAAATAATTAATTGAGTACGTTGTTTTCAAATCATGCGAATTAAAAATAAATCGAGAAAAATTACCGAGTTACTAATTAGAAAAATAATAGTCGAGTTAAGAAATGAGAATCGAATAAGAAATGGATAAGAAATTCCAATTTCATAAGAGTTAATAATAATTAAAGAGAAGTTGTATTAATTGAGAAAAAATTTATAAAATACTCCTAAAGATAACGAATTTAGAACAAAGCGTTGTCTATAAACTAAGAAAAGATAAAGTATGTCGTTTGAGTTTTTATGAAAAGAAATGCATAATCGAGTTAAGTTCTAATGTTTAATTGAATAAATGTTAATGTATCTGGAAGTGTGTTTGTTTTATTTGGATTTGTTATGTAATTGATAAGTGTTTAAATGTATGATATTAATTGTAATGTGAAGAACTACTAAATTATTTGTATGAAAATGATTGAGCTATTGATTATTAAATCGAGAATTAATTTAGTTTTAAAAGGAAGATCGAGTAATGGAATGTAGATAGATGACATTTCATAAGTAAAGTGAGAAGTATTAGAACGTTGGTTAGTACTATTAACCAATCATCGAGTAGAGTTAATAGTTCAAAGATGAGAACGCAAGATCCTTTAGAAAAGTAAAAGCGAAGAGAGAAACGACTCAAGTAGAAGTCCTTCAGTTGAGTTCAACGCCTTTTTGTCCGTCTTTGCGTATCTTATTTTCTTATCGATGTCGGTCTATGAAGGATCGAGCCGGACGGATCGTTAAGCAAGGACGAATAGCCCTTAAACCACCTAGCTAGAATCTTCGGAAGTCGGGTGGGCTTTTCTGAACCAAAACTGCCGATGAATATATATTTATGCTATTGAATATTATTACGATTGATTTTTAATGCGATTGACTTGCCGTTTTTATTGAAGTTTAGTATGTGTTATCATCTGTTTATGTGAAGATGTTATTATCCTGTGAAAGACAGGGAACCCACATGTGGTATGTTAAATGTTGAGGTGACTGTGAGCCTTGTTTCGGTTAGACCGGTCACAGTGTTGGAGAAGGAGGCCTACTTCTCGGCACAGTAAGATTGTTTGTGACAGATGATGCATACTGTTTGATATATATATATATATATATATATATATATATATATATATATATATGATTGTTTGACTGGCCAGTCCCTTCGAAAGTAAAATGTTTTTAACATGCACAAGTAAAACTGTTTTTAACTGCTTAAGTACTTGTGATGTTCGGCAAGTTCAATTGTTATAGCTTTAAAAAGCATCTTTATATCAAATATTTTGGCTTGTGTTCACTGAGTACGAAGTACTCAGCCCTGCGTGTGTTTCTAAACGTGCAGATTGACTGGATGGCGATGGCATGGATACTTGGTGGTGTGGTGTGGTTTTTGGTTGAGTCGAGTTGAATATCAGACTGGCATTTGTACGTCTTCATACGTGCAGATGTTGGATTTTGATGCAAGTTTCCGCTGCAACCCTTTTGAATTGATGTCTGTTGATGCTTATACTCTGATACTTATGTTTTTGATCCCGAGTGTTGTGCTCGATGATTTCGAATACTTGTTGAATTCCTAACTTTCTTGACTTGTGCTTTCGAGCGATGGGCTCGTTGACTTGGAATATTTGTTGAATCTGGTTCTCTTGACTTGGTATATTTTTTTTGTATTCTCGTAGTTGTTGGAATCCTATCCCCGTCAGCATGAAATACTTATTCATATTCCTGTTGTTATTGATTTTGAGATGCTCGGATATCACTTCGTTATGATTTTGAAAGCCTCATTCGATTTCCTTGTTTTTCATTATCGTTTTCCCCGAGCATGTTCCCCTTATTTGAATTGATTGTTAGTTAATTAGATTGTGTTGTTATTCGTAAGTCGCACCTCGAGAGTTGGGGCGTGACAGTTATAAACACGAAAGGCATGACTGTTGAGAAAATATCCTATGAAGATTCCTTTATCGCTTTTAGTATCGAACTTAAGGCGATAATCTTTATCATTTAAAACATAGCAAACACAACCAAAAACATGTAGATATTTCAGATTTGGTTTCTTGCCATTTAAAATTTCATAGGAGGTCATTGTTGTACATGTTCTCAAATTCACATGATTACTAACATGACATGCAGTGTTCATAGCTTCAGCCCAAAACCTTGTAGAAAGTTTCTTTGAGTGCAACATGACCCTAGCCATCTCTTGCAATGTTCTATTTTTCCTTTCTGCTACACCATTTTGTTACGGTGTTTTAAGTGCAAAATACTCATGATGGATCCCTTCCTTTACGCAGAAATTTAGAAGTTGAGAATTCTCAAATTCTTTTCCATGACCAGACCTTAATCTTTTGACATGAGATTGATAAAAATTTCTTACTTTCGCATATAGTTCCATGAAAGCATCATAGGTTTCAGTTTTATCATTGAGGAATTTGACCCATGCATACCTGGAAAGATCATCGACGATCACAAATGAGTATCTCTTATCTCCTAGGCTTTCAACCTCAGCTGGTCCCATCAAGTCCATGTGAAGCAGTTCAAAACAATTTTGTGTTCCGACGGGTCTCTTTGAAGTGGTGACAACTGGATGGGGTACTTTCACCTACTTCCCTATCTGACAGTCTCTACATATTCCAGGATTGGAGATATTTAGTTTTGGAATACCTTGAACTGCATTGAATCTCTGGAGCTTCTCCATATTGTAATGGTGTGACCCAACTTTTGATGCAACAATTGCAAGTCATTAACCTGTTCATTAAAACACTTATTACTCTTCATTTCATAAATATTATTTGAAGATCTTACTCCAGAGATAACAATTTCATCATCATCATTTACAACTAGACAATTGTGCCTATCGAAAATGACTTTACAATCATCGTCACACAGTTGACTAATGCTAGTGGGATTTACAGCCAGTCCATCCACGTGTGACACATCGCTAAGTTTGGAAAGCTCATGAATGTTGAAAACACCACGCCCAACAATCTTGCCGTTTGTTCCTCCTCCAAAAGTGACTTCACTTCCATTTATCTTCTTGTAGTTGGTCACGTATCTTTTGGATCCAGTCATGTGTCTAGAACAATCGAAGTACCAAAACCCATCATCATTGGTCACGACTGCAGTGAAGACCACTCTACAGGTTTCAGTGTAGGAAACTTTGGGTTTCCACACCCATTTTTTGATTCTACCAATTTTGATGGTGACGGCTGATCTCACAGTTTGCCTCATGTGGGACTCTTTTTTGTATTCCTGTAAAAACTTATAACAAAATGGTCTAATATGACCAGGTAAGTAGCAATAGTGGCACACATATTTCCTACGTTTCCTTGAAGTAGGTTTAAGTGAAGTTTCCTTAGCCTTAACAAAAGGTAATCCATGTGTGGACATAATTTGAGGAAAAACCGTTTTTAAGATTTTTGTCAAAACCAAGTCCATGAGAAATTACCTGGGTTTGAGCTAGAACTTCGTCAAGTTTGGAGGTACCTGTATTCAACTTTTTGAAACAAGATCAAGTTGAACCTTTAGGTTTCCAATCTCAGCATCCTTTTGAGTTAGCATAACCTCCAGCTTTACAACTGATGACTTCTGTGCAGCATTCTCCTCATTTAGTGTCTCAACCTCATTGCACTGTTTTGACCACTTCACGTACAACTCCTTATACATCATTTGCATCTTCACCAACATATCCAATATCTCTTCTTCAGTGACTTCCTATTCTTCTGTTGAGTTAATAAAAGTATTGAAACAGAAGAGAGTTTCATAGTAAGACCCATCATACCTGTTTGAAGTGATCTCGACATCACGGAGAACTGTAGAATCAGCTTCAGGAATATAAGCCATTAAAGTTGCATGCTCTTGAGAAGGAAATTCTAGTGGTTCTTCAACAATGACTCCAGAAGCGTCAAGTTTAGTGTCACTAAGGGACAGAAAGGTGACGGGCTTTCCAAGCTTACGAAATGTGTTAGCACATTCGTTAGTGAAGTGTCTGTAACCTTTACACTCATAACATTGTATGTTGGAGGAGTCCTTTATTTCCCTCGGCTTGAAGTGTTCGGAAGCGGAGCGTTTGATTATCCTTGGATCGTTTCCTGGTGAGCGAACTTGTTCGTAGAGGACATAGGGACCGGATGTTTCTTGATGAGGTTGTCGTTGATCAACAATACCCTTTCCTTTTTGTTTGAAACATCGACATCCCCCTCATTCGCCTCCACGTTGATCAACATGCATTAAGGAAAATAATGCAGGGGGCTGAGTACAAAAGTACTCAATGGATTTCGTGCCCCATTTTGAAAACACTTTTGCAAAGATATATCATGCTTCTTTCTTATGGAATGGGTACTTTAGTGAAAACGGTTGTCTTTCTCATAAGTTAAAACAGTTAAAAGATTAATCGGTTCGAACCATAAAACAACTCACATTCTTGGGTTACCGCCCGGTCCAATTAGAGGGGAGCCACTCCCTCCAATCGAACCGTCATAACTTCCTGTGTACACTACCTTTGCTGTACAGAACACAAGGCCGATCGTATTATAAAGACATTCAACATTGGTAATCCGCAAGCAATTGAGTATAAAAGATTTAGCATGCATATTACATTGGAAAGCGTTGGGTTTAATAACCCTAAAGTTACCTCAGTGGGAGTTTGTAATCTCACAGTTTGAAAATAGAAAACCACCTTTATTCGAATTCACTTAACTAGTCCTCGAACTTAAGGGTCGCTTGGTCCTACAAGAGTTGTCTTAAACACTTAGAAGCATGTATGTGTCTAGAGTTTTAGCATCCTAGGTCAAGCTTATTCCCGAATTATAACATGTATGTCGTGCATGTTATGTCTATATGCTTTACATCGTGTCCTACTATATGCATGTGCTCTTAAGTAATTACATATCTCATGTCATAAGATCATACTTTAAAACATGTAATACATCCATACTTGACTATTGGATATATATAACAATTATTCAACTGACTTAGATTATTTTAATTGATTAATTAAGAATTAATTAATTACTTAATGACATATAATTAAATTAATAATTAATTATTAAAGACATATAATTAATTAATAAATAATTAATTATTAATAAAGGTATATAATTAATTAATAAATAAATAATTATTAAAGACATATAATTAATTAATAAAAAATTAATTAATTAATAAAGAATTAATTAATTTTATTTATTAAAGGCATATAATTAATTAATTATGAAAGTATTTTATTTAATTAATTAATTTTCAATTAATAATTATTAATAAATAATTATTTATTCAATTAATAAATAAATAATAGACAATTAATCATGCATAAATAATAATAAACATTAATCATATGTTATACAACTCAACTTTTAATTACATGTAGATATGGACTAAGGGTCCATATCACACATAAATAAGTCATGTTGGACCGTCATAATTTCATTAATCATAATAAGACTAGAGAGGATTTTGTAAGTAGCACTTCTTAGATAGTTTTTTTAAAATTTAGCACTCCTTATAAAAACTTATAAATTTAGCACTTTTTGACTTTTTTGCCCCTCCATCACCTATCTAGTAACAAAAAAAAAATTGTGACTGAACAAAAAAAAAAACATTCCACCACCCACAAACCTGCCACTGTCGCCGCTATGCCACCACCACCGCCGCCGTGTCACCACTTTCCGGCAGCCGCCGCCGTCGGCGGTCACATGAAAAAGTTTGTGACTGAACAAAAAAAAAAAAAAAAAAAAAAACCACTACCACTTTCCCACGGTCGTCGTCACAGACGCTGGCGCCGCCGCCACAAATTTTTTGTGAAATCAGAAAAAAAAATTGTGATTGAACAAACAAAAACTTCAACCACCACTTTTCCGCCACCGCCGCCGTCGTGCCACCACCGTCGCCGGCGGCCATAAATTATTTTATACGATTTTTGTGAAGTCACAAAATAAAATTGAAAATTTTGTGAAATCACAAAAAAGAACTGAAAAATTTCGTGAAGTCACAAAAAAAAGGAAAAAAAATTGAGACATCACACAAAAAAATAGGCAAAATTTGTGAGTGCAAAAAAAAAATACAAAGGATTCTGATATAACGAACCAAGTCCAACATCAATTTGAAAACATAACATTTTACAAATCCTCATCCAGCTTGAACACATGAGAGTCACAGCCATTGCCGTTCAAGGTCGACATCACCGAAGCCAAGGAAGAGTATCACAAATAAATTCCCTCTCAATCTCCACCGCAGAGATTCTCGACACCTGAATTTGGTCGGAGCACAGGAGCTCCTCCAATCTGAACCTCCGCCGCAGAGATTCTCCTACTCCCTCCTCTGCCGCTCCACCGACTCCTTCTCCACCGCGAACCGCCTCGGCCAGGGTGGCTTCAGCTCGGTCTTCAAACCGCCGCGAACCGCCTCGACTCCATCTCTGAAACAAATAGTACCAATTTAATACCCAAGTACAAAAAATTGGGGATCTCAAATCAAATCGAACCAGCACCAACCTCCTCCTCCGACATCTTCGGCTTCTGCCCGACCCCCATTGGCCTCTGCTGGAGGTAGTGAGGGAGCAATTGAAGCTGATGAGCGAGTCTCGGGCAGGGCTACCCTGTGTCGGTGAACGGGCCTTTCGAGATCTGGTTACCAGGGTCGAGGCCGCCGCCTCCTCCATCTGAGGGCCTGCCCGGGTGGTGGCGTTTGGGGTGAGGCGGGCCGAAGAGGCTCTGCTGCTCCTGTTGCTGCTGCTGCGTGAGGGGAAGTGGGAAGAAGAAGGAGGAATGCGGAGTAGGAGGTCGGCTAAGTTTGGAGAGAGAGAGAGAGAGAGGAGGAGGAGTGGCAGATGAGAAGAGAGAGAGAGAGAGAATAAAGTGGTAGGGAAAAGAGAAAATTGGGATATGATGGGATTTACAAATTGTAGTTGAGGGTATAAAAGAGAGGATGTGCCAAAATTATAAGTTTTTAAAAGGAGTGCTAAATATTGAAAAAACTAACTTGGAAGTGCTAGTCTTAGGGATTATCTCATAAGACTAAGACCATTTCATATTTCTTTTTATTAACTTATAATAGTCCAACCCAACAATATAATAGTCCATTATAATAATATAGGTTCAATTTTATTAATTATTAGGCTCATTCGAATTATTTTAGGTTATAGTCCATTTTCAATAAATTTGGGCTCAACATATTGTAAAACATAAAGCCCACACATAGGGTCCAATTCAAAAGATAACACATTGAACTCATACACTATAATAAGTTGGACTTAACATATTGTCTAGGCATAATCGAAATTTTTTTACTCATTCATAAAGTGATACTTGGCTCAATGTCTCTAGAGTTCACATAAAAACACTAAGTCCAACAATATTAGCGCAATCTTTTATAAATAATCACTTAGCATACAAAATAAATTCTTATAGTCATCAATTAATTCATAAATCATCACTTTAACTTATAAAAATGTTATAACATGTCTTGATATGAAATTTAGTCATATTTTTACCCAAAAATCGAAATTAACATAAAATAACACACAATTCATTTTCTGCAGATTTTTCTTCAAGACAATCATCACCGTAAATTCCGATTAAAATAGTAAACGAGCTCAAAATGGCTTGAAATTTTTATAGGATGCTCCTAACACATAAGAGAGTTTTCAGAAGTCACTACACTTCAAAAATATAAAGTTTTACTTTCTCAAACGGCGCCTCGTTTGCAGATCAATGAATCTGCCAAACTATGAAGTTCTACTGCACAACAGTTTACTTGAAAATTCAATATAAAATCGTTTATTTGGCCCCAAGGGATGAGAAATATCAACTTAAAATCTTTAGGATGTCTAGTTTCAATTTCCAAAAGGCTAAGCCTTCAAAAGTTATGAATCAAAGGAGAAAAATACTTATACATTTTTCTGCGCAGATTAATATTTTCAAACAAGAGCAGTAGTATATTAAATCCACCAAAATTACATGCTTCAACGAAAAATTCTGAAAAATTCACATAACCTTCCTATCATACTTATCTACAACATATAAAAAATTAAGAGTCAAATTCGAAACCTATCATATTCAAACGGACAAATCAGAGCAGTGCAGTTTCATACGTTACACACAATTCATTCCAAGCTTCGTTTATTCAAACTCAAAACACCAACACAGTAGCAATGTACTCGGTTTTCAGCCTTAAACACACTCACATATCATCTATAGCAACCATATGATTATGAAGAACACACATTCCTAAGTCATGATCTTCCTAATGCATATAATCGAGTATAACTTCACAACAAGCATCAAGACCACACAAAATCATCATTGCCTTCACTACACTATGAAAATCGTATAAACATTATCTTCTTCACACCAAGACCAAAGGTTCCACCATTTTCTTTCCCTAAACATGCTTCTAAGATTTAGAAAAGAAGGAAGAAATAAGATAAAAGAGGATTTAGTCTTTATACCTTGTCTTCTTCTCCTCCTTTCTTTCTTACTCGGTTCTCTCTCTCTTTCTCCTTCCTCCCTCAAGGTTGCCCGTTTCTCCAGCTTTACTAGATGGTGGTGGTGGTGGTTCCGGTGGTGATGGATGGTGGTAGATGGTGGTAGAGGAAGAAGGGGTTAGGGCTTGAGGAGAAGGTGATTTGCAGAGATAGTGAAGAGTTTCATCTGCAACTTTTTTTTTAACGTGAATGAAGGGGAGGGGGAATCTGTAGGCAACTAGAAATATCATTACTTCTATTTTATTCTAATTGGAGATAACGGGTGGTGATTTTGGGGAAAGGGAAAAAGGATAATGATTGTGTTAGGGATAAAAATCTAAGTAAAATCTCTTCTCTCTCTCCCCCCACATTTTCTTTCTTTTTCTCACGCACACACTTATTCTTACTTATATATAATATACAATATGATATTATATAATTTTCTTTTATATAGTATTTCAATTTTTATTCCGTAACACGATATTTATTAATCGGATCAAAGTTTTGATCGAGCATACGAATAGAATTAGTTATTTCGATCCTAACGAGACCAATATTGATATTACTTCATAAAATAATTCGTCTTCAAATCAACCATGCAAATAATTCATATATATATATATATATATATAGGGATGAGTTAGTATAGAAACTACTCCCTCCGTACTTGATATAATGCACCATTTACTGTTCGGTGCGGAGTTTAAGAAAGTTGGTAAAATTGTGTAAAGTGGTGTAAAAAGACATAAAGGGTATTGTTAATCTTAACTTTTAATTACAATTAGCATTTCCTACTTTAGACCACCCACCCCCCATTTAATTCTTTCATTGCTGCTTTTTTAATTTATGCACGCTATTTACTGTTTTTTTTTTTGCACGGTAATTAATTTTTTTTTTCCTGCTTTGCATTTCTCAAAAATGAAACATAAATTCTGTGGAATATGAAATTAAATTCATAAAACCAGTGACATAAAAATTTCAGATTAAATAACTTGGTGCAATTACAGTGAATTACAGTAAAGTCTTACAAGGAGGGAAATGCAGTGAATTTTCACTGCTTTGGTGCCAAAATTCAAAAATTACAGTGAAAGTTCAAACTTTCCCACTTAAAGTACACTTAGGAGGGAAAAACTAAGTACACCTACCACTATAAAAAGCCATAAATGCTGCATTCAAGACAGAGCTACACAGATTCTACACTTCCAAAAAAATCAGAAAATTTGCAGCAATGCAAACAGGGCAAAAAAGGAAAAATCTAACTGACGAAGAGCGTAATAACTTGGCGCAATGGTTGCTTCAGCACAGCACGCACTCAGAATTACATCACGGTGCCAAAAAGGAAGCTGCTGCACTGTTCAACATTGATGCCAGCACAGTATGGCGCATTTGGAAGAAAGCAACATCTCAACAAGCCTCTGGCAGGCCTATACACCTTGTAAGCATGAAGAAGGGGTCAGTTCACAGAGATAGAAAGCATATTGATGCAGAAAAGGTAAAGAGCCTATCTGTTTTTCAGAGATCAAGTATCAGAAACTTGGCATTAGGCATGGGTGTGAGCAAAGGCCAGGTACAAAACTGGTTGAAACATAAAGAGTTAAGGCCTCATACAAGTGCTATAAAACCATTTCACACTGCTGTAAACATGCTGAATAGGATGAAATTCAGTCTCAATCAACTCAGTTGCATTAGTGAAGAGGGGAAGATACAATTTCAGCCTATGTACAATGTGATTCACATTGATGAAAAATGATTTTAATTTAACTAGAACTAAAGGAAGGTATTACCTGGCAGCAGGAGAAGCTGAGCCACATAGAACATGTAAATCCAAGACATTTATTAAGAAAATAATGTTTGAGTGCATGGTTTCTAGAACTATCATTGATAGCAGTGGAAAAGTGATTTGGGATGGCAAGTTGGCAATTATTCCATTCACATATGAGGAGGCAGCACAAAGACATAGCAAAAACAGAGAGAAGGGCACCATGGTAACCAAGCCAATTCAAACCATTTCAAGAGCCGTAATGAAGGAGATCTTTCTGCAGCAGGTAAGGTTTTCTCATGTCATTTTTTCACTATCAGAAGCTGTTCAATTCATCATTTAGCATGTAGTTCATGTTACAACCTTAACTGCTGCAGATGATACCTATCATTAAAGTAAAATGGCCTGAATGCCTCAGCAAAAACATAATAATACAGCAAGACAATGCAAGGCCACACATAGATAACAATGATCCAGATTTCAAAGCAGCTGCATCATATGATGGATTCAATATACAGCTTGTATGCCAACCACCAAATTCACCAGATATGAACATAAATGACCTTGGCTTTTTTAGAGCCATACAAACACTCAAGGATGAGAAACAGGCAAAGACAGTGGATGACATGATCAAAAATGTCAAGGAATCCTTTGATGAGTATCCTGCCTGGAAAATAAACAATGTATTCCTAACTTTACAGGGCTGCCATGAGGAGATCATAAAATGCAGGGGCAGCAACAACTATAAGATCCCACACATGGGCAAAGAGAGATTGATGAGGCTTGGCTTGCTGCCAGAATGCATCACAGTGGATGAACAAGTTGTAATAGAGGGTTGGGAATATTTGAAGATGCATGAGATTGAAGGAGGATTGATCTACAAGAATGAAGACATAGTTGCTGGAGTGGAACAGATGCACATAGAAGATTAGAAGATCTGCCCTTGAAGTGAACAGATTTAGAGTTTTTTGGACAGGGTTTACAGGGACAAACATTTTGTATGTAATTGATGTGTTTGGAGTGTAAACTGACTTTTGATCATGAATGTAGTCTCAGCTTATTGTAAATGAAGATCTTTTTGCATCATTGACTCAAGTGCATGCCCAATTATGCCTCCAAAACTACAACAGAAAATCTGTTGTAGTGGTGGCATATGAGGGTGCAAAGAATCAAGTATAGCAGCTGTTCTTATGAAATGCATATGAGGGTGCATAGAAACAAGTATAGAATCTGTACATATCAATTGAACCACAGAAAGCATAGAATCAAGTATAGCATCTGTTCTCATCAAATGCATCAAAGAGTGCATAGAATCAAGTATAGAACCTGTTCATATCAATTGAACCACAGAAACAAGTATAGAATCTGTTCATATCAGATTAAATATCAAAATTTGCACACACAAGGCATCACCAGCCTTCCCCCACGCATATCAGCATAAATATCAAAATCTGCACACACAAGGCATCACCAGCCTTCCCCCACGCATTCAATAAAGCTGAAAAAAACATTTACTGTAAATAGAACGCATCACCTATTTTCTGGGTGTGAAGTTCACAAGGAAGCCCTTAGCAATGTATTTCTGCACCCATTCCTCGTAGGTGAGATTAATGTCAGCTTGATCCTCCCACTGCATCGCCGGCACCGAGCTCTCACGGTCCGCCACCGAGCCCTCATGAGGATGTAGAGAATGCTCATCATTGGGCGTGGGAAATTCGGACTCGGGCACCACAGTATCATCGAAGAGCGGCGGCGATTCACGTCTGAGCGGCGCCGGCGGCGAATCTGGTAGAGCTCCGTCGGCCAAGAGTGGCGGCGAAGGAAACTGACAATCAGAGTCGTCAAAGAGCGGCGGAGAAGGATTCTGGCACTCAGGGTCGTCAAAGAGCGGCGGAGATGGATTCTGACACTCAGAGTCATCAAAGAGCGGCGGCGACAGAGTGCGAGTATGGAACTCGTCATAGAGCGGCGGAGAAGGAGACTGATGCTCAGAGTCGTCGAAGAACGGCGGCGAATGAGTTCGCGTCGGAGCGGCGTCATACATCGACGCCGATGGAGCGTCGGACTCTTCATTGAGCGGCGGGAAAGGGGGTTTCGCCACCAAGCTCTCAGATTTGGGGAAGGCGGCATTGATCGGCGCCATTATAGGGACGCAGAGGTAAGATTACAGTGAGGAAATGCAGAGATGAGAGTGGAGACAGAGAGAGGAGAAAACCCTAGGGCGTGAAGAACACACAATACAATGCGTCGAATAGGGTTTGGGGGGTGGGAGATTCAGGTGATATTTAGGGGAATTTGGGCTCCAAATTGGGTTAGGGTTTGGGAATTGGGTTGGGTAGTGAAATTAGGTTAGTTGTATTGGGTTTGGGTTTTAATTATAATTGGGTTGGGTTAAATAGGGTTAATTAAGGTTGTTAAAACTGGATTTAATTAATTAATTTTGTTAATTTTGTTAATACAGGTTTTAATTAATTTTGTTAATTTTGTTAATACAGTTTTTAATTAATTTTATTAATACAGGTTTTAATTAATTTGCTAATTATCATAAATTTTGATAATGAATTTAGATTAGATGATTAAAATAAATAGTGGGTAATTATTGGTATTAGTGGATTAATTAGATTTGGTTGGATTAGGTAGTGGTTGATAAAGTAATGGCAAATGGTGTAAATAAGTGAAGTCAAAAAGGGTGTAGGAGTCCATAAAGTGAAGTAGTGCATTATTTCAAGTACAGTGAAAATGGGTAAGTAGTGCATTATTTCAAGTACGGAGGGAGTAGTTCTCATGTGGGAACTAGGAACACATCCTAACCATCCAATTAATTAGATTATGTGGTTGTGATTAAAAGATTTCTTTTTATTAATAATATTATATATAAATATATAAAGTAAACATAAATAATTTGCACATCCAGCATACATTCTCTCTCTCCCCTAAATTTCGCTTCACTTTCTCTCTCCATATTCCATTTCTTCTTGGTTAATTTCATCTAATTTTTTTCCTTTTTGTTTTCTTCGTCTATATATTATTTGTCTCAATTGATTCTTATATTCATCAAATTAATTATGATTTATTTTAGAATTTAAAAATAATATTCATGCTTATGTTAGTTTATGTTAACCAGAAGCATGAAAGCTTCACAATTAAGCATGAAATTTTATTAATATAAGCATAAAAGTTGAATTATTAAGAATGAAATTTTATTAATATAAGCATAAACGATGAATTATTAAGCATGAAAGTATTAACTATTAAGCATGAAATTTCATAAAATTTTATATAGTTAGAAAGTTGAATTATTTAGAATGAAATTTTATTAATATAGCATGAACGATGAATTATTAAGCATGAAATTTTATAAACTTAAGCATGAAAGTATTAACTATTAAGCATAAAATTTCATAAAATTTCATATAGTTAGCTAGAGACTAGTAGACGGATGTCTCATAAATTCGTCTAAAATAATAATAAATGTATACTTAAATGGATCTCATAATATTTATAGAGAAAATTAATAATAAATAATCGACAAAATCATATATTACTTGCTAAATGAAATCCCAAAATTGTAGGAATTTGAAATAAATGAATAAGAACATTGTACATATAAAATTAAAAAAACGTAAATCATACCCATTACACACATAATCAACAATTAACTACAACCTTTGATTTAGAATAATGGATGGTTAGGATGAGTTCCTAGTTCCCACACTAAGACTAGTTTTTATATGATCCAATCCCTATATATATATATATATATATATATATATATATATATATATATTTCATCTTTTGATTAATTATTTCTAATTAATCACCATATTGCATAAACAACAATCATATAAAAAAAAATTCACTCAATCACATAATGTTGGGAAATTTATTAGTTTTGATGAATTCCAAAACTAACTGACCCCAACCGAGTAGATGTTGCCAGTTCCTGTTGTTAGCTGTTAGGCTCACTGTTTGAGCAATGTTAAGATTTTATCTTTACAGATCTCCAGCTGAAGACGGCAACAGAGCAACACTCGGATACAACCTCGGATGAAAGATCGGATGAGGAACATCAGTTACAAGACTGCCTGATGAGAGAGCTATGCTTTTTGACAACTGAGAGTTCAAGCCAACTGTTCAGTTAGAACATCAGCTATAGAATGCCATCCGATAAAGAGAAAGTTTCAAGAAGGGGGAAGTTATAAAGAAGTCTCAACATGAAGTTCAAAGTCAACTGAGAGTTCAACGGTTCAGACAGAACATCAGCTGAAGACCACTCAGATAAAGATTAAGACTTTCAACCGACTAACCGAGGTTGACTGTCAGAAAGGTTTGAATTTGAATTTCAAAAAGAAGTCACATGAGGGTTTGACCGTTCAGTCATTACCCCATTTGGCCCAACACAAGGCTGTCTCAGATGGAAAGCAGAAGAACTCAGATGCCATATCGGGAAAGTCTGCAGAGATGAGAGACAAGCCATCGCTTTCAACGATCAGAGATCAACAGCTCCTCCAACGGCTAGTTGATACTCCCCGCCTATAAATAGAGGCCCTCATTCATTCAAAAAGGAGATAAGACACACACGCGAGAAGAAATCTGAGAGCAAAAAGAAAAGAGCAATATTCTTCACGAGCTGAACTGAATCTCTTAGAACATCACTTGTTGAGAGTTCTAGAGTTGATAGTTTTTTTTGTGTCTTTAGATCGAACCTCGAGAACATCACTTAGTGAGAGTTCGTAGAGAGTTAGATCGCAGCTCACCTTCCGTTCGAGCTTTTAGTTGGAAACATATTTTTTCTTTCACCTGAAAAGGTTTAGGATTCTACTCTTCCTGCAACTAAGTAGCTAGGTCGTTTAGTACCCGTAAACTAAACTGTAAGGTTGATAAGTACCCGCAAACTTATCCATAACGGTTTCTCAGCCCGCGTAAGCTGAGTGGTTTGTCCAGAAGAACTTGGACAGAGTTGTGTGGACTCACAACTCCCCGTGGACGTAGGAGGGTTATCTCCGAACCACGTTAAATTCTGTGTGTCTGTGTTTATTTCTGTTCAGTTACTTATAGCTTTTTTCAACTGACCAAACTAACCAGCATACAAACTGCATATTTGCATATTCAACTGTTTTGGTTTTTGACCAACCAAGCATAAAAGCGTGAGTTGTTATAACGAGTTTATTTTCCACCACATTCCGCACCGCACAACTCTTTCAGCTGAGGTTGCTTACTCAGCTGTGAGATTCCAACTGAGTCTTTTTACTCGGTTGAAGTATTTTTCCAGGTTTAAGTTTTAAAATCCTAACTGGTGTATTCCCCTCCCCCCCCTCCATACACCAGTAACTCGTTTCGGGACCATCAAGTGGTATCAGAGCAGTGGTTCAAAAGACTGCTGACTCTGTTTCACAAGGTGTGAATTCGAGAAATTTTCTTCAGTGGTCAATTGAACAGATCTTTTCACGCTAGTGCATATTTGCTTGCATATTTGTTCTGTTTGTTGTGTGCAGATGGACGTCAAGGACAAGATCGTCGTCATGTTCTCAGTAGTCAATTATACATCATAGAGAACACGGATGAAGAAGATCCTACTTTCGAAGCATCATAGGATGCAACAAGTTCTCTCTTCCGGACCGATTGTCATCAAAGAAAGAATAGCTCGCACTCCCACAAATCCTAACGATGGAGATACAGTGGTGGAGTATGTGGAGAAACAGCCAGAAGACTACACTCCAGAGGAGGCCAAGGTGAGCCAGTTGGATATCTGGCTCAGAGCACAATAATGTCCACAGTTGGACAAGATTATCTGCCTTGGATAGAGGAGTGTGAGACTGCAAAAGAGATGTGGGACATCCTGGCATCACTGAGTGAAGGAAGCGACGAGACAAAGGAAAACAAGTTCTCACATGCATGTCAAGATTTCGACAACTTCAGTCTGCGACCTGATGAGACCATCGATCAGCTAGAGCTCCGGTTTATGGACATCATCAGAAGAATCCAGTCCATCCGAAGAGGAAAATACACACTAAGAGAAATCAATCTCAAAGTGTTGCAAGCTCTACCGGCTGAGTGGGATACTTTCACCAATATCCACGAGAGCCGAGCTGACCTTGGTGAGATGGGAACTGAAAGATTGTTCTCAATCTTAAAAGGAAATGAGTATAAGGTCAAGAGGAGGAGATCGCAGTCCTCAGGTCAGACAAGTAGAATTGAGGATGTTGGCTCAGCCTCAAAGTCAGTTGCTCTCCGAGCTGACTACTCGAAATCGAGATCATCGAGGCCAACCAGATTGGCTGACACGACTGCAAAGGAGCAAAGCAGAGAGGAACTGCAACAGAACATTGCAGCCTTGTCAAAGAAGCTAGCCGATATGGACACTCGGTTCGGAAAATACAAATGATTCTACAAATCAAACCGAACTAGAGACAGCTCGAAGCCAGTCACTAATGGTTGCTTCGAATGCGGCAAGGAAGGACACTTCAAAGCTGACTGTCCAGACCTCTCAAAGAAAGAAAGGGAAGCATTGAGGGCCAAGCAATCTGCATAGAACAAGGCCATGGTAGCAGAAGAAGCAGCTGACGATATGGATATCTTCACTGATACTGAAGATGAAGATGAGCTGACTTCTACCAACAACGCCATCAGTCAGGATCAATGCCTCATGGAACTTGGAACAGACCAAGATGATATTGAGGTACAATCTAATCCTGCTCAGTTAAATTCTTCCAATACTTCTAACATGCAGGAATCCCTGGACGATGAGTTGGAACCCTCCTGGAGTGATTTTCAAGAACTCAGTGAGGAACTGCTTCAGCAATCGGTTGAGTTTAAGAGTCTTCAAGCTCAGTTCACCAAACTTGAAGATTCCTTAACCGAGAAGGACGATCTGATAAAAAGCCAAACCGAGGAGATTGAAAATCTCAAGAGTCAGCTGAATGAAGCTAAGGCTCCAACTGATGAGGAGTTGACAAAGCAGATCAAGGAACAGCAAGGTCAGTTGAAAAATCAAGAGGCTCAGATCGAACAGCTGATAAAGAAGTCAGATGGACAAACCGAGCAAATAACTGTCCTCGTCAAGGAGTTGCAAACTGAGAAGGACAATCTAATCAAGCTGTATCAGTCATCCAAGATCATAGAGAATCTTATCAGTTATAGTAGACAGATGGATGACGTGTCAGGACTTGGTTATGATGTTGTCAAGGATACTGGAATTCCACCAGCAACCTTCATCAAAGCTGTCGAGTCAAACACAGCTGAGTCTTCAGAAGCTAATCCAACCTCCTCCTCTCAGCAAGTTCAACCGACCAATACTACCACACCTGAGAAGGGAAAAGAAACAGTAGATGAAGGACAGAATATTCCATCGGCTGGAAAATCAACCGAGGGGGAATGTTCCAAAAGTCAGAAGAGGAATCAGAGGCGTCAAAGGCATAATCGCAACCAAACTCAGAATCAGAACCGACCTCTGCATCAACCTCAGAGTCAACATCAGAAAGAATGGAACCGACCGCAAAACCGACAAGGGTTCAATCATCTGAATCAACAGCGGTTCCAACATCAGTTCAACCAAAGGTTCCAACGAAGTCAACCAATGAGGAATAGGTCGAACAACTAGAGATATTCATGCCATAATATGAATCATCAACAGGGTATGAACAGCTACAGACAACTCTCAGGGAGTTGGAATCAGAATCAGCCACAAAGATTCCAACATGGCATCCGACCTCACAGACAAACTCAACAGGATAAGAATCGCCATCAAAACAGGGGAAAAGCCTCACCTCCTAAAGCTCAACATGGGAGAAATCCAACTCCTCCCAAGAAACAGAATATCACTACTAACAACAAGCCTAAGGATAACCGAGGTGTTGTTATAGTTGATGATCAAGGAAGAGTGATCTGGAATGATAAATCCATCCTAGTTTACAAGGAAAAGCGACGCACAGTTCCAGGGGGAACTGGTTCTAACCCTCCAGGACCCAACTGAAATTGGGGACCTAAGCGAGTTTCTCTTTGCAGGTACAGGAGAAACAGCTGAGGAAGAAGAAGGCGTCTGCTACAATGTGGGTGATGGATAGTGGATGCTCGAAACACATGACAAATCTGAAGGATTTGCTCGGAAGTTTCGTGGAAAAAGAAGGACCCTCAGTTACTTTTGGTGATAACTCAAAAGGTTACACCAGAGGTTACGGTACCCTTGAAACCAATCATGTTTCAATTTCTAATGTCTCTTATGTTGATGGATTGAAGCATAACTTGCTCTCCATCAGCCAATTCTGTGATAATGGTTTCTCTGTCAAGTTTGATGCACAGGGTTGCAGGGTTAAAGATGTCGGATCAAAGCAGGTGATATTGTTGGGAAATCGATCACCAACAGGGAATGTCTATTACGCTGACTGGAACAGCAGCCTTCCTGACACCTACCTGTTATCAAAGAGCAGTTCTGATGTGAGCTGGTTGTGGCACAAAAGGCTCAACCATCTGAACTTCAAGACGATGAACCGACTCGCCAGACAAGAACATGCAAGAGGCATACCTAACCGAGTGTTTTCAACAACACACATCTGCAGTGCATGCCAGCTGGGAAAGCTCGCTAGATCCTCCTTCCGGTTGAAGTCAACTCCCTCAACCGACCGAGTGTTATAGCTGATCCATATGGATCTCTTCGGGCCAGTTACACCAAAGAGTATAAATGGCAACGAATATACACTGGTTGTAACTGATGATTACTCGAGGTACACGTGGACCATCTTCATGCGCCACAAGAGTGAAACCCGAGATGAGCTGCCCAAGCTGATGGATCGGATATCGAACCAACAAGAGATAAAGATCATTTCTATCCAATCAGATCGTGGAACCGAGTTCCTAAATGAAACCATCATCGAGTATTGCGAGAAGAATGGAATTACCCATCAGACATCAACCGCGCGTACTCCGCAACAGAATGGAGTAGCTGAGCGAAGGAACAGAACGCTGAAGGATGCAGCCACATCCATGTTAGCCAGCTCAGCTCTGCCAAAGAGATTTTGGGCTGAAGCGATCAACACTGCATGCTACACTCAGAACCGGTCTCTTCTAACCAAGCGGTTGGGAAAGACACCATATGAGCTATGGAGACGCAGGAAGCCAGATATTTCTTATTTTCGCGTTTTTGGTTCTAAGTGTTATATTCACAATAATGGGAAGACTCAGCTGAAAACTTTTGATGCCAAAGCTTCGAAGGGCATATTCCTTAGATATGTTGCTCGAATCAAGGCATATAGAGTTTTCAACAATAGCTCTCGTGTTGTGGAAATAACACCTCATGTTAGTTTTGATGAATCTACCTTTGAGTGCAGGGAACAGGTTAAAGGACAACAAGCAGATCCAGCTATTCCACCAGTTCTCACCAGATCACAAGCTCTAAGGGAAAAGAACCTAGCTGAACCACTGGTTTGGGCAACTGAGGATGAGGATCCATACTCCTCTGAAGATGAATGCGAAGACCCCAGCTCATCCCAAGGGGGAACTTCAGCTGATGCTCCTCCAACTGCATTAGCATCCAAAGCCCAACCGAGTCCTGTTCAAACTAATGTCAATGTTGAGGATCCAGACTCAACACCTGATCAATCACCAGCTCTAAAGACTCCAACTCAGATTTCAGAATAGCCACAGTTGGAAGAAGAAGGAAGACGCAGCCGAAGATGGTATGAAGTCCATTCCACTGACAACATCATCGGCGATCCAACCGAGGGTGTGCGTACAAGGAGTCGAGTTGCAAATCCAGAATCAACTGAAGAAAACTCCAATACTTATGCCCAATATGCTGAGGAGTTGGCAGTTCTAGAGGAGTTCGAGCAAGCTGGAGATGTTGTCATGATTTCTTGCTTTGTAGCTGACGTACCAGAACCGAAGAATGTTGGGAAAGCTCTCAATTGTGTTCACTGGACAACAGCCATGCAAGAAGAAATAAATGAGTTTCTACGCAACTGTGTATGGGAGTTGGTAGAAAGACCAAATGGTGTCAAGGTGATTGGATTGAAGTGGATTTTCAAAAACAAGAGAGACGCCATTGGATTCATAGTGAGGAATAAAGCTAGGTTGGTAGCTCAAGGATACTGCCAACAAGAAGGAATCGACTTTGAAGACTCTTTCGCGCCAGTTGCAAGGCTGGAAGCCATCCGAATCTTTCTAGCTTATGCCGCACATCACAAGTTCAAAGTGTATCAGATGGATGTGAAGTGTGCATTCCTCAACGGAGATATCAAAGAAGATGTGTATGTTGAACAGCCTCCTGGTTTTGAGACTGGAGATGGAAGAGTGTCAAGTTGAAGAAAGCTATCTATGGTCTAAAGCAAGCGCCAAGGGCCTGGTATGACACTCTTTGTGGTTTTCTACATCATCAAGTATCTGAAGGGAACTGTTAATGTTGGATTGTGGTATCCAACTGACGACAATATCCAGCTGACCGGATACTCAGATGCGGATCTAGCAGGAGATCGATTGGACAGGAAGTCTACTTCTGGACACTGTCAGTTCATGGGAAGCAAGCTAGTTTCATGGTTCTCCAAGAAACAAGCTTGTGTTGCTACATCTACAACCGAGTCAGAGTATATGGCTGCCGGAAGCTGTTGCATGCAAGTGTTGTGGCTGAAGAAACAGCTGAGAGACTATGAAGTCGCAACTGGACAGGTTCCAATTCATTGTGATAGCTCGAGTGCCATAGCTATCTCTCTGAATCCTGTTCACCACTCTCGGACAAAGCATATCGACATTCGTCATCATTTCATCCGAGATCATATTAAGAAGAAGGATGTGTCCATGGAGAAGATCCCAACTGAGATTCAGAGAGCTGACATCTTCACCAAACCTCTTCCTGAAGCCCAATTCAAGATGTTATGTGATCTTCTTGGACTATTGGATCCATCAGATGAAGAGTCAGCTGAAGAGTCATCCGAGCTGATGAGAATCCATCCGAGCTGAAGAGTCAGATATCCATCTGAGGGGGAAGCTCAGATGAAGGGGGAATTTCAGATGCGGATTGCCAACCGAAGACATCAAACGTCAGCTGAACAGACGAACTCGAGTCAGCTGATGGTATGCGGCAACTGAGGAACTCAACTGAGGAACACAGCTGATTCAGACATCAGCTGGCAGGTATCATTTATGACTGAAGGTGTTATGATATTAAATGAGAATGTTTGAAATAAATTCAAACATTCCTGAACATGTCAGCTAAACTAAACAAGCCATCATATCGCATTTAATGTAAAGTCTGGCTGAATTCCTATAGCCTTACTTTATAGTGCGACTGGGCTGACACCTTAAACTATTCACCTTCTCACTCGCGCGTGGAGCGTCAGTCAAAATTACCCAACAGTCGCGTAATCTCAGCCGTTGATGGATTCGCGCCATTTAACCCCAGCCGTTGATCTCATCCGAGTCAAATACCTTTATAAGGCGGCAAATCAGGAAGTGATCCTTACCTTCTCTTTTCGTGTATATCTTTACTAACTATTCATCATCTTCTCCGAAATTGTCTCACCATTTCCAGTAACACATTTCTTCCTTCTTTGCATATATATTCCTCTGAGATGGCACCTAAATCAAAAACCTCGAAGAAGATGGTCTCCGCACAACCAGCTACATTCCAGGAATCCTTTGACATGATGATGTCGAAGATTCATTTTGAACAAATTCTTTCCAAGGATGCCCTGACCTCGCCGGAACTCGCTCCAGTCGCCGCCATTCTTTCCGACCACAATCTGCTCGACTGGGCAACCCTCTCTCCATCCAAGCTGCTCAGGAAGCAGGTCGCACACTTCTACAGGAATCTGCAGCGCGATGCAGAAATCGGACTTGTCACGACCATCCCGTGCAAGCAACGAAATAGCACTTCCCGTTCGATGGAAGACACCGCCATTGAAATCAAAGTAACCAAAGAAATAGAGAAAATCATCCCCAGAAACAGGGAGACCATAGACGTGATGGGGAATTTCACAGACAAGGAAGCTGATGCATTCCTGCAAACAATCCTTCTTGTCCCCGAACAATTGAAGGGGAGTATGCAGAGGACCAAACTGAAGCCGGATCACCGACTTCTGTTTGACGTCATTTCAAAGTGCGCCTTCGCATACGGAGGAGCTTTCGGTGATATTAGCAGACCGAAGCTCAAGCAGCAGAAGGCCCTGGAGAAACAGCACAAGATTGACTGGCTGGGCTACATTGAAAGCCAGCTGTGGGCGGAGAAGCTGAAAATCTCCGAGACGATTGCTGAGTCCGGAGAGCAGCTATTGAGTGTCAAGGGGACACTTAACTTCGGCACAAAAATTTCTGCCCTTATCCTCCAAGCCACCAAGGGATAGAAGCTGACCTGGGAAGGGAGTGAGGACCCTCCGTTCAGCAAGCTGATGTTGTTCCCTACAGCCAAAAAGGCTAGGGATGTTGTGGAAGCAGTCTACACTCCCAAGGGAGCCTCCAAGCCAGCTGTGGAGTCGGCCCCAGCAGCTCGCCGCCCATCAAGGTCCAAGCCTGCGAAGCGCCAGTTGGAGGAGGTGGCTGAGGAAGCTGAAGAAGAAGAGTAAGAAGAAGAAGAGGTGGAACCCCTCAAGAAAAACCCAGGATCAAGATCATACAGCCAGCAGCTCAACCAGTTGCATCTGGCCCCGTGGTGGAGACACCAGCTGAGAAATCAACCGGATCTAGCCAGTCGGTTAATGCAGCTGCGTTCGTGATTCAGCCACGCCAACAAGAAGAGACGGCTGAAGGGGTGGAGATCAACGTGGAGGAATCCAGCTCCTCCTCAGATGACTCTTCTTCATCTGAGGAGTCCCACGACAGTCCACCAACTGGAGCTGATGCCAGCCAGGAAATCAAACATGTGTCTGAAGAAACAATTGAGCCTGCCCACTCACCACCCAAAGAGGATCCAGTTCTCTCAACTGGTCCTCAGTCAGAAATTCCGAGCCTCTCGCTCGATGCCGACGTTGAGACCGTTCCTTTGGCCAACGTCGATGACACCCTCGAACCCATTGCCTTCGATATAGACCCCCCACATATTAATGAAGAAGCCAACCGCTAGGCGATCTTGGCTGAATACGAAGGCAGGCTAGACTACTGCTTTCGCAAGCTGATAGGCATGTTCTCCGAGGCCAGCTCGATGCCCATCTTCGCCATGTTCGGAACGGAACTGCTCTATCAGTTCAGCGTCATTTTCAGCTATTGGTACGTCAAGGAAGAAACCCTCAGGATCCATGGTTGGGACAGGTTGAAGGTTGAAGAATCCAACCTGAGGGTGTACTTCGACTACCAGAACCTGGAGGTAGCCTACAACCAGAAGGTGGCTGTGCTCCGTCGTCGTCTGGATAAGAGCCAACAAGAAAGGACAGACACTAGGGAGCTGTGCGACAATCCTGGAGCTGTTCAATTTCTTGACCATATGTTGGCCAAAAATGCCAACCACATGGAGGATGTCGACGCAGCTGAAGAGGCGGCCAAGAGGGAAGAAGACAAGCTGAAACAATACTTGGCCAGCCGAACAGCCCTGGTTGTCGTGGACCCAACATCTCAGCCACAACAACAACAACTGCCTGTACCCTCAGATCAGCCAGCACACTCAACTGATGTTATCTGTGAGCTGATCTCTGAGAGGGTCAACCAGCTGAGGCAGGAGCTGTTGTCCAAGATCAAGCTCAACAAGGAGGGAACGCTGACAGGATGAATCAGCTAATGGAAGAGAATGCGAGCTTGAAGAATTAGCTGGAACAACTCTCCTCCTCCCTACAACAAAAGCTCGAAGACCTCTCCACTTCTACCAGCTCGGAGGTCAAGGATCTAAGGAAGGCGATTCAGGGACTCAACTCGGACTTCAACGTCTTCAAGTCCATTGCTGAATCTGATCTGGCAAAGTCCCAGCAGACAAAAGACCAGGAGTGGATGTCTCAGTTCACAAATTTTTGAGCTGAGTTCGTCACTCTTCATAAAGATGTCTCTGCGACCTTTGCAGTCTTGAAGAAAGCCGAGCAGGAACGCTAAGACTTGGAGCTGGCCAAGAAGGTGGAAGCGAAGGATGCTGTGGATGAACTCTTCTCCCGAGTTGAACAAGCTGAGGCCAAGCTGACCTCCCTGGATGGCACTGTTGCCACCCTTTTGGATTATGCCAAAAAGGGGGAAGAAAAGGAGCCCTGTTGCTGGACAGGGGAAAGGTGTTCTTCAGCAGGGGGAAGGAGTTTAGCAGGGGGAAGAAGGAGTACCAGCTGAACCTCAAAAGGAAGAAGCTGAAGGATCTCAGCCGAAGGAGTCGGAAGAGCAGGAACTAGAAGTCTCCCACGACCTCGTAGTCGAGCTTACAGCTGAGCTCGATGCGGATCTTGACGGGATCTCTGTTGAAGATTGCATCGAAGCTGCAAAAGCTATGGGGGAGTCCAAGGAGAAGTACTTGAATCCCTTTTGGATCAAGAAGTTCGCTGCGGATCAAGCCAAGAAGGTGGCCAAGTTCGAGAGGGAACTGGCCAAAGTAGAGAAGAATGTTGATAGGAATAAAGCCAGCCGGAGCGTGCGAAGAATAAACAAGCACCAGTTGAAGGCTGAGGCTAGGAAGAAGACGCAGCAGCTGCAGAAGAATGCCCCGCTCCCGTCACGGTTCCCACACATTGACAAGTGGATGAACGCTGAGTGGAATGATGACTGGGAGCAGTTCAAGCACGAGTTTATAAATGACTTTTATTACAGGAAGGTCTACTCAACTGAAGACCCAAGGCAAGCCTTCAAGGAAGCCTTGTGGGAGCTCAGATCTGGAGATCCTGAAATGTTTAGTCAGTTTAAAAGGGTCATGCTGAAAGCTCAGCTCGATCCCAACACCATTCCAGTTCCGCAGAAGCTTAGATATCACCCTCAGATGATCAAAGGCACAAGTACTCCGAACAGAAATGCGATCATGGCTGAGGCGAGACAAGTCTGCAAAGAACATGGTGTCAACACTGGGATTGAGTCAGCTGCGAAGAAAGAGATCTTTGACCGTATCTTCAGCAAGTACGGTCAACAGTATTTTTGAGCTGATGAAGTTTTTGAGCTGATACAGTTTTTGAGATGTTATAGTTTTTGATCAACTGATGTATCTTTATCTGGTTTGTACTTTTTCCTGTAATCATCAGTTGTAAGGAAAACTTCAAAGTATATATAAGATCCACCTTGATGAACAATCCCTCATTGTCCAAGCTCTGAATCACAAAGTATTTTTTATACCATGTTATAACTGTGCTAACCCTTTGATGTTTTATCTTATAGACTGTCTAGAATTTCAGCTGAGATTTTAGATAAGTTAGTGAGTTTTAGATCAAGTGGTTTAAAAGTTGTAAATGGTTTTGGCATCATCAAAAAGGGGGAAATTGTTGGGAAATTTATTAGTTTTGATGAATTCCAAAACCAACTGACCCCAACCGAGTAGATGTTGCCAGTTCCTGTTGTTAGCTGTTAGGCTCGCTGTTTGAGCAATGTTAAGATTTTATCTTTACAGATCTCCAGCTGAAGACGGCAACAAAGCAACACTCGGATACAACCCCGGATGAAAGATCGGATGAGGAACATAAGTTACAAGACTGCCTGATGAGAGAGCTATGCTTTTTGACAGCTGAGAGTTCAAGTCAACTGTTCAGTTGGAACATCAGCTATAGAATGCCATCCGATAAAGAGAAAGTTTCAAGAAGGGGGAAGTTATAAAGAAGTCTCAACATGAAGTTCAAAGTCAACTGAGAGTTCAACGGTTCAGACAGAACATCAGCTGAAGACCACTCAGATAAAGATCAAGACTTTCAACCGACTAACCGAGGTTGACTGTCATAAAGGTTTGAATTTGAATTTCAAAAAGAAGTCACATGAGGGTTTGACCGTTCAGTCATTACCCCATTTGGCCCAACACAAGGCTGTCTCAGATGGAAAGCAGAAGAACTCAGATGCCATGTCGGGAAAGTCTGCAGAGATGAGAGACAAGCCATCGCTTTCAACGATCAGAGCTCAACAGCTCCTCCAACGGCTAGTTGATACTCCCCGCCTATAAATAGAGGCCCTCATTCATTCGAAGAGGAGATAAGACACACACGCGAGAAGAAATCTGAGAGCAAAAAGAAAAGAGCAATATTCTTCACGAGCTGAACTGAATCTCTTAGAACATCACTTGTTGAGGGTTCTAGAGTTAGATAGTTTTTTTTGTGTCTTTAGATCGAACCTCGAGAACATCACTTAGTGAGAGTTCGTAGAGAGTTAGATCGCAGCTCACCTTCCGTTCGAGCTTTTAGTTGGAAACATATTTTCTCTTTCACCTGAAAAGGTTTAGGATTCTACTCTTCCTGCAACTGAGTAGCTAGGTCGTTTAGTACCCGTAAACTAAACTGTAAGGTTGATAAGTACCCGCAAACTTATCCATAACGGTTGCTCAGCCCGCGTAAGCTGAGTGGTTTGTCCAGAAGAACTTGGACAGAGTTGTGTGGACTCACAACTCCCCGTGGACGTAGGAGGGTTATCTCTGAACCACGTTAAATTCTGTGTGTCTGTGTTTATTTCTGTTCAGTTACTTATAGCTTTTTTCAACTGACCAAACTAACCGGCATACAAACTGCATATTTGCATATTCAACTGTTTTGGTTTTTGACCAACCAAGCATAAAAGCGTGAATTGTTATAACGAGTTTATTTTCCACCACATTCCGCACCGCACAACTCTTTCAGCTGAGGTTGCTTACTCAGCTGTGAGATTCCAACTGAGTCTTTTTACTCGGTTGAAGTATTTTTCCAGGTTTAAGTTTTAAAATCCTAACTGGTGTATTCCCCCCCCCCCCCCCATACACCAGTAACTCGTTTCGGGACCATCACATAATATGAATGCTCGTTTGTTCAATGCATGTAATGTCTAAATTTATTATAATTTAGAGATTTGAAATTGATCGGGAATAAATGACGGTTCTATTATTAACCCCCTTTTTTTCCTACTTATTTTATATACTTAAAACAAAAATTTTAGGCTCGAAATTTTCGAGGTTCTACAATAATACTAAAGTAATAACAATTATTATCCACTAATCGGAAAGCATTGCTAGAGGTCGGCTGAAGAAGAATCTGATCATCAACACAACATAAAAGATGACTAAAGTAGATCTTTTAGCTCAAGGAAACAGATCTATGGTGAAAACTCCAGAAACAATGGGAATAGTTCATGCAAGTGGTAATGGAACTGTTGTAGTGGAAGCATTTTAAGTTGGGGAATCATCGGCGTCAGCTAATGAAAGAGAAACTGAGCGTAGGAAGCAAGAAGGTGAGCTCTCTCCAGTTATTGAGCCAAAGCAACCTCTGAATCAAGCAACTAAAGGTATGCAACTGGATTTCATTGCCCCTACTCTTAAAAATGGTGTGCCTATTGCATGCTTGAATGAATCTGATATTGAGAATGAGGATGCAAAGAGGAAATCTCCGTTGATCTTGTATGTAGGTGATACTCCAACTATTTCATACTTGATTACATATTTTCTGACGCAATGGGGAGAGAAGCCTGGGACTTATTATCATGTTGAGGGATTTCTTATGGTAAGATTTGATTTGATTGAAGTGACGGACAAGATTCTTTTTGTTGGACCTCATACAATTGCAAATCGGCCGGTAATCATGAAGGATTGGGAACCGAGTTTTGTTTTGAGATTAATGGAACAACTACATTAGATGAAAATTATTCCAATACCATTTATTCTTCCTAGTAAACATAAGCACCACCATTAACAAAACAAAACAAAACAAAACAAAACAAAACAAATATCGCAACACAATTTCAAGAGCACAAATCCAACTATACATGAAGTCGTGAACCTTTAGTCACAAATCAAGTAAATCTAAGCAGAAAAATGCGTCCATTGAAACATTGGGACTACAAATTCGGGGGGGGGGGGGGGGACCTTCATCCTTTATGAAACCGATACTTTTGCTACCAAAAAATAAAAGGTTAAATTGCAAAAAATACCTCACCTTTTATCAAATTCTCGTTTAAATTCTCACTTTTTAATTTTTGCAAAAAAAATCCTCCACCTTTCATTCTTTCTCAATTGCATCCCTCCAATCATTTTCCCCAATTTTGTTGCTGATGTGGAAGGCGGTAAATCTTACATGGCAAATCAGCAGCAAGAATGAAACGACGTAGTTTAAGTAATGTCAAAACGTCGTCGTTTTGCTACAAACAAACACATATATTTAGGGTTTAGACATCGTTCATTATCTTCGGGTTATCCACAAAGTTCGAAGGCTTCATTACTGTACGATTTTCACATTTGCAAAGCCTCTGAGGTTCGGAATTCGACGTATTCATTGAGCCCGTGTGCGAAGACGAAGAAGCCATGAACGATTGAAACGTGAAATATACAAAGGGGTGAAGAGGGAAAGAGGAGAAAACCCCAAAAATTGAACTTCGATTTGTATGATGTCTAGACCCTAAATATAAGTGTTTGTTTGCAGCAAAACGATGACGTTTTGGCCTTACTTAAACTACGTTGTTTCAATTTTGTCATTGATTTGCCATGAAAGATTTACCGCCTTCCACATCATCAGCAACAAAATTAGGAAAAACGACCGGAGGGATATAATTGAGAAAGAATGAAAGGTGAGGAATTTTTTTACAAAAATTAAAAGGTGGGGATTTAAACGAGAATTTGATAAAAGGTGGGGTATTTTTTTTGCAATTTAACCAAAATAAAAAATAAAAATAAAAACCTCAAAGCGAAAGTACATGATGCATATATTGATTGAAGAAATCGCCATTGCATTTTATGCCACTATCTCAGACACTTACTTATCACAATCTTATATCATAAAAATCATGTCACTGGTCAGTGCAATCACTAAATACACGAGTAGCACCTAAAACGAGCATCAAGAGTTGCACCTAAAAGGCTAAAACCAATATCAAGAGTTGGGAAAAAAAATTATGTACCCTTCATGTCTGAGATTCGTAGCATCTAAGGACAACAAAAAAACAACGATGTACTTGTAGCAATTAGATGAAGTTTACTTTCTTTATTCTATATGATCTTGAACAAGAAGAATCAAGGGGTCTGCATGTTACTGCTAGCAGGAAAAAAACATAATCAAAAGCAGAATTAGTAATTACATGATGCGTAAATCTCACAATCTAAAACAACAAATAGGCAACAAAATTCAACTTCCACCTTCCACATGATCCTGACTTCATTTTAATTCCTTAATCGAAGCACAATAACACACAAAAGAAATGCACAGATTTCAACAGAAATAAGAGCAAAAGCAAAAAACACATACACATACAGAGAGTAGAACAAAAGGAAGAAAGCATGAAAACATAATCCTAGAGAAAAGTAGGCTGTTTTTTGTTAGTTGTAAAACAACTTAAGCATATATTATCTTCACAATACAGTAAGAAATGTTACTGAACTTAACAGGCACACGATTGCAATTAACAAGCAGTCGTCAATTGCATCGGATGCAGCATGCAATGATTCAGTATCTGTTCAAGCAAAATGGCACTAACATTACATCAACCACTAAACTTCCTTACGTTCATCAAAAGGAACACTATCTATACCTTCCCTTTCCAAAGGTTGAATCATCAATGAAAAATAGTGGCATAAGGTTTGAATCCTTTGAATTCATCTCTTCCAAGAGATGCATTGCTTCTTCAATCCTGTTCATTTTGAGAAGTCCCTGAACAAAAACATTATACGTCAGACGATCAGGCAAACAACCATTCTTTATCATTTGCAACAGCAAATCCTTAGCCTCATCTATTTTCCCTTATCGGCAGAGTGCACCAATAAGGATTGTGTATGTCACATCATCAGGCTGCAAAGCTGTTGATGGAAGCTCGTCGAAAAGATCTTTTGCTTCTCTAACTTTATCATCATTGCACAATCCCTAGATGAGGATATTATATGCTACGATGTTTGGAACGATGCCTTTTTCTTTCATTGAATGCAACACGGAGAATGCTTCAGCAATAAGATAAGCACTGCATAACCCATCCAGAAATATTGTATAAGTCATTACATCGGGAGACATATGTAGAGCTTCCATCTCATTGAACAGATTCATGCTGTTGGGAAATTTATTAGTATAAGTTTTGATGAATTCCAAAACCGGCTGACCCCAACCGAGTAGATGTTGCCAGAACCTAATGTTAGAATTTAGGCTCGCTGTTTGAGCAAAGTTAAGATTTTATCTTTACAGGTCTCCAGCTGAAGATGGCAACAACGCGTCACTCAGACAGAACATCAGTTGTGAAGAAAGACAACTGAGAGTTCATTTGTTCAGATGCAAACAAGGGAAAGTCTTCAGAACATCAGTTGAGAAGGAAACCAACTGAGCGTTCATCAGATGAAAAACAGTTGAAAGGAAGAGAACATCAGATGAAAAGGAAATCATCTGAGGGTTCAAACCCAATTGAGTAAATACAAGGAAGACAACTGAGTGTTCAGTTTCAGAACCTCAGTTATAGAATCCGAACAAGGAGTTCAACTGTTTGAAGTTCAAAGTCAGCTGAGAGCTCGACAGATCGGAACATCAGCTGAAGATCACTCAGACGAAGGTCAAGACTTTCAACCGACAAACCGAAGTTGACTGTCAAAGATTTGAATTTCAAAAGGAAGTCACATGAGGGTTTGACCGTTCAGTCATTACCCCATCTGGCCCAACACAAGGCTGTCTCAGATGGAAAGCAGAAGAGCACAGATGCCATATCGGGAAAGTCTGCAGAGATGAGAGACAAGTCATCGCTTTCAACCGATCAGAGATCAACTGCTCCTCCAATGGCTAGTTGATTCTCTCCGCCTATAAATAGAGGCATTCTCTCATTCGAGAAAATATAGAAAAGACACGACGAAAATTTAAGAGCTTTCACGAGAGAAATCAAAACAAAAAGCAATTCTGCAAAATCATCATCTAAGAGCATCAGCAGCTGAGAGTTCCAATTTGAGAGAACATTAGTAGCTGAGGGTTCCTAGAGATCGAAACTGTTTTTGATATTAGGTTGAGTGTTTATTCGTTCAAGCCTTAGATCCAGCTCTCATTCGTGATCGACCTGTAGTTGGAAATCCTACCCATTCTCACACCCTAAAAAGTGTGTTAGGACATTACTCTTCCTGTAATTGAGTAGTCAGGTCGTCAAGTACCCGCAAACTTGACTTAGGCTGTTTAGTGCCCGGAAACTAAACTGTAACGGTTGCTCAGCCCGCGTAAGCTGAGTGGAACTGTCCAGAAGAACTTGGACTGAGGTGTGTGGACTCACATCTCCCCGTGGACGTAGGAGTTCTCTCCGAACCACGTAAATCTTGTGTGTCGTGTTTATTTGTGTTCTGTCTTTATTTGCAAATCTCAACTGACAAACTAACCGCATACAATCTGCATTCTTTCACATCAACAGTTTTGGTTGTGACCAACCGTGCATAAAAGCGTGAGTTTGTTTTTACGAGTACATTTTCCACCACATTCCGCACAGCACCACTCTTTCAGCTGTGGTTGCTTACTCAGCTGTGAGATCCCAACTGAGTCCTTTTACTCAGTTGAAGTTGATTTCAAGTGTTAAGTTTTTCAAAAGTTGAAAAATCCTAACTGGTGTATTCCCCCCCCCCCCCCATACACTAGTAACTCGTATCGGGACCATCACATGCCATCTTCAACTCTGCCTTTCCTGAATAACGCTTGCAGCATTGTGGTATAAGAAACCACATTTTGCTTTAGTCCTTCTGCACGAATTTCAATGAAAATGCGTGAAACTTCATCTATCCGACCCATTTTGAGATACCCGTTTATCAAGCTACTGTAGCTTCTAACATCAGGCTTCACCCCAGAGTTCACTGCTCGATCAATTACGGTCAAGGCTTCATCCATTTTGCCTTACCTGCAGTATCCGTTTATCAATGCATTGTAAGTAACAACGTCCGGCTGAACATCTATTTGCTTCATTATATCCAAAATACGAAGGGCTTCTTTGGGACTTCGATCCTTGCCCAATGCATTGACTAAAACATTGCAAGTGACCACATACGGGTAGACATTGTGAGCAACCATCTCCTCTAGCCAACCTTGGGCCTCATTCCATCTACCAGTATGGTAGAGCCCTTGAATAATGGAAGTATACGTAAAAACATTGGGTCTGCATAGTTTCTCGTCAATCAACCTCCTCATCAATTTAGCTGCATCGTCGATCCTTCTAGCATACAGAAGCCCTTTGATGAGAGTGGTAAAGGTTACCACATCAGGCTCGTATCCACGCTTAAAAAACCGCCTAAGATCGCAAACCCTAGATCAGCTCTTCTCATCTTGCAATAGCAATCAATCGCAATGTTGAAGGCGTAGTGATTTACTGAAGCATCGCGCAGATGTATTTCTTCGAATAGATGGAGGGCAATGGAGAATTGCTTCATTTTGACCACAACAATCAATAATTTCGTGAAATAAAAAACAGAGGAGCGCGGCCGCATTCTCACCATATCCTGAAACAGGGGCGATGGCCTCATATGAACCACAGATGCATCCGAAATCGAATCTGGGTGCTTTTGAACAAGAAAACCCTCTCATTTGCTGGTTGTGGCTGAAATCAAAATTGAGATTGTAATACCTGCTGGGTGTGGGTGGTACAGGAGAAAACGAGTAATATTGTGTAGAAGAAGCAACTGCAAATTTAGAGTTTGGTAGATTTCTTCCCAAAATCATGGCGGCTGCATCACTCGACCTCATAAGAGCATCCACAATGGGTATTGATATAGATACTGGGTCTATCGCCGGCAAGCATGATTTCAATGATTGGTGGTATTGAGTAAGATACTGGTGAAGAATTCCACTATGGTACTAATATAGATACCAGTATCTATAATCATTGGCAATGATTGAATAGATTTTATTTTGTTATTTTTTTATTTGTAATGAATAACATTAAAAAAACTTAATAATTAAATTTAAAAATTAATAAATGACAATTTTATTCAATTAAAAAAGTAAAACATACACTAATTAATAAAATAAAAATATAATAATTAAGAAAATAAAATTACAATAATTAAGAAAAAAAACACAAGAACTACTAGTGGAGTCGACTGAAACGTGCATAAATCTCTTTAATCAGATCGTCCATAAGACGTTCATGGGCACTATCTTGTCTCTCAATATATTGGTAGAGTGGCGCTGGCATACCTTGATTAACTGGTGCCCTGTTCATGTGTCTTTCGCCCAGTTCGCTTGATTCAACATTGAATTGAGTTGATGTAGGTCCTTCATCTTCAATGATCATGTATGCAGAATGATGCAAGCATATATGACATCACATAAATGTTCTCGAAATCACAAGCGAGCAGGGCCCTTTGTAATTGCCCAACAAGCTTGGAGGACGCCGAAAGCCCATTCAACGTCTTTACGCGCAGCTTCTTGCATCCGAGTGAATCAGGCTCTCTATCTGTTGGCGCATTGAGCATCTTCACGAAAGTGGCCCACCTCGGATAGATGCCGTCGGCAAGATAGTATCCCATGTGGTGCTGGCGGCCGTTTGCAGTGAATTCAGTTGACGACGCTCTCCCATTGACGACGTCGCTGAAGAGGGGGGATTGATTGAGCACATTGATGTCGTTCAGAGAGTCGGTGACACGGAAAAAAGCATGCCAAATCCACAAATCTTGGGAGGCGACATCTTTAAGGATGAACGTTGGATAACCATTTCGTCCACTTGTGTGCACTCCTCTCCAAGACGATGGACAATTTTCCACGCCTAGTGCATACAGTCGATGCTTCCAAGCATCCCGGGAAAGCCATGCATCCTCTCGTGCAATGTAGTGATCCTAGCGATGTCATCGGCATTTGGCCGCCTTAAATAGTAGTCGTCGAAAGCAGATCTGATGGTCCGACAAAAATTTTTGAGAATCAAATTGTCCGTTGAATCTCCACAGTGCAGATATTCGTCGTACTGATTGGCTGATCCACCATTGGCGAGTTGTCTAACAGCAACGGTGCACTTCACCCACACGTGAAACCCCAATCGTCCGGTGGCATACGGGTGTTGCAAGAAAAAATGGTCTCGTTGCTCAAGAGTTTGAGCTATTCTCAAGAACATGCTCTTGCTCATTCGAAACCACCGGTGGAAGACAACATCACCCTATATAGGGTTGTCGTCAAAATAATCTCGCCGGAGGCATTGTTTGGCCACCTCACGATTTCGGTGCAGGTACGTCCTCGTATCTGGTTCATCATCCGATGAATCATCACCGTATGCTTGTTGGTAAAGCTCCATGGCTAGCTGACCCAACTCGATACGTCACCGACGTCGCTCCTCCTCCTCTTCATGATTGAAAAATGCACCCGGCCAACTCATTTTCTTTATAGCTTGTGGAAGAAAAGAGTGAAATTTTTTAGGTGAAGAATTGAATTTTGAAGGTGTAGAATGAATTTTGGTGTTAAGGGATGAAAAAATTGTAACCGTTGGGGTTTTTTTTTTAATTATGAAAATAAAATAGCTCGAACTAATGGGGACACGCCACGTGTCCCCTCATCACTGCCAAGCCGGAGTTGACCTTCGATACCATGGCCATCGATACCACCCCCTTCTCCTCCACAACGGGCATCGATACACCCTATATCGATGAGGGTGATATCTAGAGCTGTCAAAATGGGCCCGAAAAAAAGCCCGGCCCGACGGATTAGCCCAACCCACTCGATGTTTGGGCCGTACTGGGCTGCAATTTTTAGTGGCCCGAAAAAATCCGGGCCTACTTAGCCTGGCCCATGTGACCCAGCGGGCCAACCGGGCCATGGGCCTAAAAAGCCCGACGGGCTTCGGGCCAATTTGGCCCGTTGAAATTCAAATTAAAATTATAATATTTTTATAAGTTTATAAACCAAAACCCTACCCACCCTAAAATAGAATCCCGCTCAGCAGCACTCCACTCCAGTCCTCTCTTGTCTCTCCTCTTATCCTCTCCTCTCGTCTTCATGCCGCCATCACATCCAGACTGCCGGTCGCCGCTGGCCCCGCTGCCACCCGCCAAGGTAAGGTTTCATTGTACTTCCACATCATTTATCTGGCATGACGGGCCTACGTCTGGGATTGAGAAAGCTCGTTACTGGAAACACATTGGTTGACGGAGATGTTCTAATCTCACCCTGCAGATTCAAGGTGATGCTGATGCACATTACATATTCCAAGTATGATAGTTCTTCAAAATGATGGCAAGCTAACTGATGCGAAAATGGTTGAATTTGTTTTGGTTTAATGGATAGACTCAGTATCGGATCAGAATTTGAGGAATTTAATGGATAGTAGAAATCACACATAGTTAATGGAATGTATATGTTATCGTGCTTGAGAAATTTGATGAATATGGAGTCGGATTTGGTAGAACTTTTGCGTGTTTGAGGATTTTGGCACTAGACATGGTCGAATTTGTTTTGATTCAATGGATAAATTCATATGAATGTGAAAATAGCATAGAAGTAATGTAAATTTTTGTTACGTGTTTCTGAGCAAACATTGCTGTAAAATTCCGAGTTGGCCCGACCCGGATGGTTTGACAGCCCTAGTGATATCGATGGGGGATCGACACCGGATCGATACCGGTGCTCGATCCCCTGTTGTGGATGCTCTAATATTCTTTCAGTGGAATAGGGTTGTAGCGAGTTTTGGAGTTCTCTCTCTTAATTCTCCCTTTTTATATGTACTTTCGCATCAGTTTTTGGGCCGCTTATTCATTATTATCATTTTTAACATTATAATTTATTGATATAAATAGTAAATTAACCGAGAGATAACAATGTTCAGCTTCTCATATCAATCTTTATCTAAAATCACCAAATTCTAACGTATTTTCAAATCATGATTTCCCTATGCATATCTGCTCTAAACTCAATTTAAAAAGGTACTTAACTAGGAGTGAGTATTTGAATTATGGATCGAATTTTTGATCAACCCGATCTGAATCAATAATCCGAATTTATGCGACAAAAAAGGGATCCCGATCTAATTTGAAATCCGAATTTCTGAAAAAATTGGATCCTAGACTTCACTTACAACTGCCCCAAACTTGTAAAAAAAACTTCAAATACAACAAAATAAACATTAATTATAAAATTTAAAAATAATAGAAGAATTTATTAAAATATAAATATCAATAGATAAATTATTAAAACAAATAACAAAATCTACCATGAACCAATTCATGTATTTCTCTTCGGCCTCTTATTATCTACCTCATTGCCCAATGATGTTTCATTAAGGTGTCGTTGCAATTGAATCAATCTCCCCTTCACTAGGAAAGCTCACTCCTATTACCACCACCAAGAGAGATCCAGAACTTGGAACATTGAGAAATTGTTCCATGAGCTTTGCACGCGAGTGTGTTGTCGAGAAACTATCTTCTATAACATTTTTTTTAACAAACTATAAGAATTAAATTTTAAAGATAACACCAAGGTGGACTCGAACCCGGGATATTTGGCCTCGGATATTAACCATCCTGAAGCTAGGCCAACTCACGCACACGCAATAATAATAATAATAATAATAATAATAATAATAATAATAATAATAATAATAATTTTGGTTTGGCGGTCATGCCCATCTCCATTAAAGATGACTATGTTTACATTAGTAGTGGTCTCCTCAAACTTCTCTAATATAGGCACTTCAAGCTGGTCACGATCTTGATGATAGCAGGGCTCTTCGTTACACCGTTGGAGCCCATTGATCGGCCTACCTATGCCTCCATGCCACATTTACATGGTGGTATATAAGAATAAATCTAAAATATTATTTTATTCTTTTTCCAATGTCATTTCATTAATGACTAATTATACACTTTCCACTATCATTTATTTTTTCGTTTTCTTTCTTAGAAGTTTAATGCCGCATGTGACTATACATCTTCAGATGGAAAATCTTTAACCTTGAGCCGTTTCACTCTATAAACCCATGTTTATGCAAATTATCTCTAATCATCTTCTTTAATTTTTATTTATTATTATATTTATTTTTAAAAACTCATCTCCTTCAATTGGCTTTAGACAATTTTTTTTGTTTTAATTTTTATGGTAAGATGATTTTTGAAACGTAGATCCATTGTTTACTAATTCATTTTTATGTGAATTATGTTTTATACAAAATTTAATTTAATTTTGTAGTGTAATTTAAGTTTTTAAGCTTATTTTAAATTATTACTAGCTGAGTTGATATTACTTTTAATATATTTAAAAAATTAAAATTGATCCCTTCAGCGCGGGATACAATACTAGTTACATTATTAATTAAGAGTTACAAAATGGATTATTTTAAGTTTGATATTTCTTCTAATTATGTGTAGAAGACTAGAAGTGACATGTCACATTTCACAAATAGACAAATAGTTCATGAACAAAGCGAGTATTATTTTTGAGCATTAAGTGGGCCTGTCTTCTTGTAAACCCCTGTTCACTTCATTCTACGATTAATGAATTGGGCCTATAGGGGTAGTGGACCTCATTACACTTGGGCCAATTGATCGGAGAATTGAAGTGGAAATATTTAATGATGAAAAAAAGAATTTAGTATTTATTTTTTAAAATAAAATTACGTTTAGTAGTCATTTTAATTCAAGTTAAAATAGTAATAAGGCTATTTTAATTCAAGTTAAAATAGTAGTCATTTTAATTCAAGTTAAATTACGGTTTCCACTTTTTTTTTCTCAGTTTCTTCATCGTAGCAATAAAAAATAAAATATTATTTTTATCAAAATTATTGTCATGCGTATATACATTTTTTTTTGGGTAAAATGCAAAAATAGCACTTCTTAAGATTAAAATATTAATTATAGCAACACTCTATAAAATTAGTAAATAATAGCAATTGTAGACTTTTATACACTTTATATTTCTACAAATTTCATTCTCTAATTCTTTTCTCTCTTCACAGTTATTTCACTCTCTCCCTCTCCCCTTCTCTCTCAAACCGACGCCCCATGCACCCACAACCTTATTTCGCCGTAGACAACTTTTCCGGTAATGATAACTCCTGATTGTCGTCTTCCACTAGTCATTACCGACAATCACATGAAAAATAATGAGGATTCACATAAGCAAAAAAGGTGAATTCACATGAAAAATATTGTGAAATCACATTATAATTTGTGTGATTTCATATCTAATTACAAATCACATGAAAAATAATGAGAATTCACATAAAAAATGATAATTAACATGAAAAATAATGTGATTTCGTATCTAATTCTAATTCACATGAAAAATACTTGAAATTCACATGAAAAATAATGAGGATTCGCATAAACAAAAAATGGGAATTCACATGATTTTTTTTTGTGAAATAACATTATAATTGGTATGGTGCAGCTAGCCTCGATCGGTGCTCGAGGGTTCGTCCTTCGCGCTGGACATGATCAAGGAAATGGGCTTTTTGGGTGTTGATAGTCCCACAAACTCGAAGCTATCGTCGATGGCGGCTTCTTCTCCGGCGAACACGAATGGCGGCAGCGATGACAACCAGCAGCAACAGTGGCAACTCCAGGAGGACAACGAGCAGCAACAGCAGTAGGTCGAGGTGCCGCAACAGCTTGAAAGTCGCGTGGGTCATCGCGGCACTGTCGCGAGCTCGACGGAATTGAAGGTGGAGCACAACAACAACACCATCTCTGACGAGTCCTCTCCTTGCTGCTACGGTAGTGGGAAATCGAGAAGGGATAGGCAGTGGTGAAATGGATAGCGAGAGAAATCTTGAGATGAAAAGAGTGAGAAATTAGAGAGAGAAAGGGAGTTTTATTGTTGAGCAAATCTGGAGAAAGAATCGAACGAGGGAGAAAAAGTGTGAAGTGAGAGAAAAAAATGTAAGATATTATTCAATACTTAAAAAAGTGTGAAGTGAGAGAAAAAAATGTAGGATATTATTCAATACTTAAAAATCAATAAATAAGGGTACAAAAGTCCTAATTTATTATAATTAAAAGGTTTGAAAAGTTGTTGCTATAATTAATTTTTTTATTTTTAAAAGTGCTAGAAACCCACAATAATCCTTTTTTTTATCTTATTTCGGGATTAGAGTACTATTTCAAATATTCTAGTGTCATATAAGAAGAGTAATTAGAAAAGTTCACAAAAAAAATTGTAAACATTTGAACCTTGATTTCAAATATAAAAATTAATGGCCCCCCTAAACAATAATTTGTAAATGAAATAATAGATCCTAGGTTTTAATGATATTAAATTTGTATAACTCTCAAATACTCCTTCTATCTCGTTCAATATGTCTTACTTTCTATTTTGGGCATTCCGTTCAATATGTCTCATTTCCTTTTAAAGAAATAATTAAGAAATCACTTTATATCACTTCAAAATTATTTTATATTACTTTATGTCACTTCAAAAACACTTTATATCACTTTATCAATTAAAAAATATTTTATATCACTTTATTCACTACACTAAACACATAATTTACATCTAATCCTTCTTTTCTTAATTTTCATGCCGAAAAAAAGTAAGACACGTTGAACAGGACGGAAAGAGTATGCAATACGATTTTAAAATCCTTATTACTTAAAATAATAATTTAAACTAATATTAATATTATGACACATGTAATACGATTTTCGGTCATCCTAAACCATATTCAAAAATCTTAAATAAATTATATTTTTTAATCCGCAAATCAAATCAAACTTTAAAATATAATTTTATTGTATTTAATTTACTGTTTGAATCAAACTTTAAATACCCTTTTCAAAAATTTCGCTCTTCTCTTAAAAAAAAGATAAAAAAAATATTCACTCTTCCATAACTTGCGAACTCGCCACTGGAATTGAAATTAATTAGAATCTCGATTCGCCAAAATTCTTTGGGTAGGCTAATAAATGTATGAATAATTCCTAATTCTGTTGCAGCTCCGCCATTTCCAATCTGAGCAAAAATACAAAAGTAATCCACAATCAAAGTAATCGATCCACCGGAATTTCCTTTAAACGCACCCTAACAAATCCACTTTCCTTTCACCTCACACCACAATCTTCCGCACAAATCCGCAACCAATTGCACCGGATCTCGCCGATTTCGTGGTAGTGATTTTGAAAAAAAAAAAAAAAAGTCCTTATGATTTGCTAGAATGTTGTCTGCGCTTGTTACTAATATTTTTTTTTTTTTCTGCAGCTGTTGCACACTTGATTGTTTAAAGCTTGTACCTTTTACGACCTCCATCTCCATCTATGTTTGGAGGTGTTGAGTCTATCCCTAACAATAGTCCTCATCTACGCAGATCTGGTAGCCGGCCTGTTGTGTTTGATATTGGTAAGAGAATGTACATATCTTAATGCATCTCTTTCTGTCTGGATGTTTGTCCCCTTTTTTCTTTTTCTTTTTCTTTTTCTTTTTTTTTTCCCAGAAGATTTTAGCGTGATTATGATGATATTGATATTATCTCGTAGGTTCGAGTGAGGTGGGAAATATCTCTGAGGAAGATTTTTTACTTTCTAAAGAATCGAATGAAATGAAGGGTGTGGGTGTGACGACACCATTAAGCAGTACGGCGATTGTGCCTTCCCCTCTTCTGCTGTGGAGATTTAAGGTATTATTGGTGGTCGATCCCTAGGGCGGCAGAGTAGCAATTGTCCCTTCTATTTTGATGTGGAAAAGGTTATTACGAGTAATACATTTAAATTTTTAGTTTAGTTTTTGTCTACATTATGTTATCATTTCGACATTCAGAGATGATTTACAATTTTTCCGCGAATAGATGCTGACAATGCTTCGCCGCAGTGCTGTGATAAACTCTAGCATTATTGGTTCGGATAGTTTTGTAATACAAAACTTGTTCCTTGGGATGCATCTATTTGACATCCTAAGCAGTTAGATATCTAGAAAGATCAATTATATCCTATTGCGTAGACGGCGATTTAAGTGGGGAACCCTAATAGTATGGATTGGAATATGAAGCTTAATATTATTAATTTTTTTCCACTATTTGGGTTATTAGTGCTAAGTAAACCATCTAAGAGCGAGTATGTCTATTCTCTAAGTAGTTCCTTTGGGGCAAATAAGTTGTAGATCTTATTCTCGAGTGAGTTAGTAAAATTGTTGGCAAAAAATGATGATGGAGCTTGTAACATGTTCTCGGAGGCAGTTTTGTTAATGATCTGCTCAACGCTATGTGAACTTGTCAACATCTGAAAAATAAGTTAACCTATTCTTTAGAGAGAGTATTATGTAAGTTTGCTAATAATTTTATTCTTGAAGTTCATATGTTCATCTCGTAACTTCTTTTTAATTACTGTATGAGATCTTCTAGAATCTTTTGAACGACATGTTATGCATTGATGGTTTTCCTCTATGCTAACTTGATAATTTATACGTAACATTGGCCTATTTGGATGGGTTGCAATTCTTTATATCTCTGGGATATTTTTTTGTGTTTTTGGATTATGCTTTGTAGCACACTCCTTGAGCCTAATAAGAAACTAAGTTCTAACTGAAGCACTTCTTTCTTGTATTCTTCTTCATTAGCATGCCATCTCTAATCTAACTTTGTGTATAGGTACTACTGTTTTTCATCTGGGGATTCTGTTGTTGCAAGGTTAGTTCAATACTTCAATATCATCCATAGTGCAAACCTACTTATGGTAGTGCAGAAACTCTTGATTGCTTTATGTCTGTAGATGACTAGTATTTGTTTCAACTATTTGCAGATTGGATGGGATTCAGTAATGAGAATGAGTGTAGACCTTCGAGATTTGTTTTTATACGAGGCTTTCTTGTATTACAATCCTCTCCTTCTTGTGGTCAGTGATTTATATTGCTGAGTTCTGGATATAATCCAAGTGATTGATTAATATAGGTATTATTGGATTATTAACCTTCTTTAGATATTTTTTGGTTGTGCTGCAGACTATGATGGTTTGGCTTTGGGGAATCAATTTATGGGTTTTTGCCCAGTCTAATATTGGATATGTGAAAATGTTTGACCTAGATCAGAGCCATCTGACTCATAGAGAGATATGGAAGGTATTTATAAGCTTTGGGCTAAACATTATTATTCTGTGTCCCCTTATAATTTTTTGTTTCACTACTATTCCTTACTGCTAAAGTAGTGTTCTAATTCATCTAGGCTTTAATTGTACACTAGCATTGCTCTATTCATTCATAACTTATGAACCTTGTTGCACTATACATGACCACCATGTTAGGCTTAATTTGTAGTCAGAATCTTCTCCTTTTGTTTATTTAGATCTTTTGTGAGTGGAGTATGAGACCCACTATTTGATGTTTTGTGAGTGGCACAGGGTTGGGTTTTTTGTAAATATTGAGATGTTATGGGATAAATATTAAAAAGAGAGTGTGGGTCATGTCCTAAATTAGAAAGTATACAATCTTGTGGACGTATCGAAAATGAATTATTACTACAATCTTTGTGTTCGGAGGGAGTGTTGTTTATGAAACTTTTATCAAGACAAATTTTTGGAGTAACCTTCATTCGTAGATTTGTTACAGTAAACTCATTTTATGTGTACTGTGTACATACAAAATCTAGATAAATAATGTATTGTCATATATACTACTTTATATAATTTCACTTGTTTGATATAAATGCTACACAGCTATAGTATATAATGTGTAAATTAGATAAATATATTGTATTAGTACTGAACTGAATTATGTATAACTTGTGTATTTCTTGAAATATTAAAACTCATTATACTACTTTCATTTACTTTGAAATTTTTCAATTTAACAAGGTACATCCATACAATAAATATGATTTGCTCATATAAGTATACATAATATATGAATTTTTAGTTTTTGCATACCATGAGACACATTTATTTTGTTTGCTATTACCTATATTAGCATTAATCTGATAATTAAAACACTTGGTATTTATGAAAACTCATTTGGTTGGGAAATTCATCACTCACTACTTTTGCTTGGTTTCTGATTATTTTTTACCATCTTAAGAATAGGTCTCCTTATTTCTAGATGCAAATTAGTTTGTTTTTGTCTCTTTTTCTGAGCATCTGAGGGTTGATTATGTTTCACCTATTTACTTACAATACCTTTCATGTGTCAGTGCGCTACATGGATGACAATCATTGTCCCAACTAGCATGACGGCATACCTTTATCTGTATTCTCATGGAGAAGTTTCGTTGGCGGCATCTCAACCAGTGTAATAGATGATGCTTCTTCTCCTAGAAATAATTTTGGTGCTTTATCACGTTCAACTTCTTTATGATAATTTTTTCAGTATGCAGGATGAACTATATTCTTTCTACTTAGTTATGTAAGAGTTATGACTACATGCAATGATATTGTAATCTCCATATTTGTTCTATTCAATAGATTGTTCTATTCAAAATTTGTTGGAAGTAATATGTGAATCACAACATATTTATTGGTTTTTGTCACTGTATTTAGATCATCTTTAGGAAAAATTTAATGAAAAAAAATGTTGCTGTAGATAATTCTAACCCTTGAGTGTTACTTTTAAGAGGAAAATACTCGATGTTCTAACAAAGACATTATTATTCCTTCCAATGTTGGTGCATATCGCAGGGGTTGGATTCATTTCCTGACAAGATCTATGGATTAGTATCATCGTATATCTGAGCTCAATCATTATTATCATTCTAGATGCATAGTTTTTGGCTTGTTTGTAATCTTTGTTTTGATCAGCATGCTTAATGATAAAACATGATCTGCCTTAGGGCAAACATTTTCTGTTAAGCTTTGTAATATAATCACAAACACACCTCTCTGTTCTAAGTGATGAAGCTATAGTAACATTGTCTTGGCAACTGCAGGTTCTCTTGTATGCTGCTGTCTTAATGACCCTCATATTTCCCTTTGATATCTTCTATCTTTCATCTCGTTTCTTTTTCCTGAGAACAGTTTGGCGGATAGTGTTCCCATTACAGGCAAGTTTTACTGCTGTAATAACTTAAGGGCCTTTAAACTCTTACTAACCACCCACAAAAAAAGAAGATAAAAGTCCTTTGATATTTGATTTCTTCTGATAAGATTTTTATTTTCTGATACAGGCAATAACATTTGCTGATTTCTTTTTGGCTGATATATTTACCTCTATGTCAAAGGTATGCATCTGATTATTATTTTACATCTGTAACCACGGAAAATTCTGCAGCTTGTTTATATATTCATCATTTAAAATTCCTAGGCATCCAAAATTGTTATATTTCTCCTGGATAGATGTTGCTTTGATATGCAGGAGACATTTTATACCATTCAGAAATTTGTCTATACTTAAAAATAGTTGAACAATGCTCCTTTCAGAAGAGGCTAATATAATTCATTTCTCATATGTTACGGACATAGTTATAAATTTAGTTTTCTTTTTGCTGTGTTCTCCTAAAGTAATTGCTGTATAGAAATGACACAGTGACAAAAGGAAATGTGTGCATCGCTAGATTGACAAGCCTGATGAAATACTGGAACTTGTAGGTTTAACTTTCTCTTTGATCACCAGAGAAATACTGTAGTTAGAAAATGAAATGATTCAAATGATGAAACTTGATGCATTTTGAACTTATTATTCCTGGTTGAGAAAAATCGTATTGTACTAAATGTATTCTGCCAAGCTTTAGCCCTACCCTTGACACATGTAATTGATGAATCCTCGATCTAGGGCTTCAAACTTTTGGAAGAATACCATTGTATGTTCTTCTGATTCAAGAAAAGCACTGTGCAAGGATCTAGGATGTCTATGAATTGATTTAAACATGGTTGAAGTTAATATCGTTCATTTGGAAAAATAAAATTCCTTATTTCATTTTATTGTCATAGGTAAGCTTCTTGGAGAATGAACATTTCCGTTATGGCTGATTCTTGCCCCAAGTTAATTGATTGTAATCATAACTAAGCTTATTTGTTTCTTAAACCTTTGTCTACCAATGCAGGTTTTCTCTGATCTGGAACGTTCAGTTTGTAGGATGGTCCATCGCCAGGTGAATGTATTCATAATTTTCGTAGTTTCCTGTGCATGCAAGTTCACATGATGTCTTCAATCTCTTCTTGCGCTTGGCTTAAAAAAAGTTAGATACCATAGTGCAGCCAAAATATACACTTGATGCTACCGTAATTAAATTTGTGTTTCATCTTATTTAGCCATGTTGGGCTCTGGGTTTATGTGGATTTTACTTTAACTCTTTGGAGCTAGAGTTTTGGTGAAACCCGATGAGAGTTTTTTTCTTACATTGTGTTATAATTTTCTAATGCTAAAGCATTAGGTTTCCTTTAAAGATTGGCATTCAGCCCTTTGAGGTTCCATATATGTGCAGGTTGCTACAATTGCATGGTTTGAGGCAGATTCTGTTTGTGGGAGTCACTCCATTGCAATACCAATAGTTCTTGTTTTGCCTTATATTTTCCGTTTGTTCCAATGTCTTCGGCAGTACAAGGACACTAAAGAAAAGACATCTCTTCTAAATGGTTAGCTTTTATCATGCCATTTTTTATATGCATATTGATGTTATGGTAGAAAAGTGTCTTGACTATGGAATGTTGGGTCTTAAGTGCATTGAAGTGAGTATAATCAGGTTAATGTTTCTAAATTTTATTGTGATAGAATTCTTCTGGTCAGACTTACCTGTCTTCTGATTCCTACTGCATAGTCATTCAGCTTAGCCTATGAAGCGCTTCATTAGTAAGTCAATCTGTTTAGCAGTCAGATCATGTCAGGTACATTCCCTTTTACTAGAAGCAAAACTAATGGCCACCGTGTCTTCAGTACTGGGAGACAATATTATATGATGGGTTTCTGGAAAAAAATAAGGTGTTTCCGTAGGCACAATTATAATTATAATTTTGGTGGACTTAGATTTGTCTTAGTCCAGCCTGTATAGTAAGTTAGATGTGGACCATTATATTTTGCCTGAAGAAGTTGCAATGATTAGAACTATTTCATGTTTTGGTTTATATAATTAAACCTAAGTATCTCCTCATAAAAAAAAATAATAATAAATAAATAAACCCAATGGTCAAGTACCTATAAGAATTTTTTGAAGTAAAGAAATTTGCGGTGCACTATGGTTCCTAGTTCCTACGTATTGGTCAATCAGTTACACATAGCATGTGAAGATTAGATGAAAAACTGGATAGGTCTTACTTACCAATTGGTTAGGAATGTTATCAAACTCTTATTTAAGGCACTCCTTCTTAATTAGAAATAGAAAGATTACAATTCATAGTGCCTGAAAAATGTAGCTTATGCATTTTCCCTGTTCAAATCATGTGCTATTCTTGTTCTTTGTGGTTGATCTTCCATATTGATGAAAAGCCTATAAATACTGCTTTTACTAGGTCAAGTAAATTTAGACTTAGACGGCGTTTGGCTAAGCTTTTAAGCTCCTTAAAACAGCTTATAAGTTGTTCATTACTAAGGATTTAGGAGCTTATAAGCTATTTTAATGAGCTTTTAAGCTCAGCCAAACACCCTCTTAGTCTGTCTGTAAAATCGTGAAATGTTTGCTTACATTGTCTCATTAAGTAATTTTATCTTCCTTTTGTTTCAGCCTTAAAGTATTCAACTGCAGTACCAGTTATTTTTCTCTCGGCCCTCAAGTATCATGTTTTCCCTGAAAAATGGACAAATATTTATCGCCCCTTGTGGCTATTATCAAGTGTATTGAACTCCTTGTACTCATTCTACTGGGATATTACACGGGATTGGGACTTGAGGTAAGTATTATAAAATAAATTCGTGTATTTGCTATACTTTATTTTTTCTTTAATTTCCGTTTTTGAAGGATAGTACTTATTGAAAACTTACTCTGTTTTTATCATTTCCATGAGCAGCTGTTTCACACGGATTTTCAAGTTCAGCAAACCACATATCGTAACCCACTTGTTACATGGGAGGAAGTGGGTAAGGATTTAGCTACTGCTGTGCATTAAGAAAATGCTGTTGCTATTTATATCCTCTTTTCTTATTTTTTAACTGTGTTTTGGAACGTTGCAGGTGTATGTTTGGGTAATCGGGAGCAATCTTATCCTGCGTTGCACGTGGACGTACAAGCTATCAGCCCATCTTCGGCATAACTATCTGACTGTCTTTGCAATATCAGCACTGGAGATGCTGCGCCGTTTCCAATGGGTGTTCTTTCGTGTGGAGAACGAGTGGAACAAAACGAACTCCAAATCAAATCTTCAGTTATCCATGACTGAAATGCCTAATGAGGAAGAGAAGTTGCTTAATTCCAATGGCCACACCGTATAAATCGAGTCAAACAGTAGATGAATGGATGGCCCTTCTGAGGTGACCATTTACATCCTCCACCAATTAATGCCAACTCCATTTTTTTGAGTACTCTTTATAGTAAAAAGAATTTATCCCCTTTTTGAAGTGAAAATGTGAATTTAGCTATATATATTTCCTTCTTAATGGCACATCATTATCTATGTTTGCTTGGAATCAGACAATTTCGTCAATGGGTTTAGAATCAAGATTTCTTATCTAAGGGTTTATTGGGACAGTCTAGTACTATAACTAGTTGATGCTAACTCATGGATTAGGAAATGTCAACAGAAAAATGTGGACAGGTATATTATAGGCAGCTTTTGTATACAAGATTATCCAATGTAAGGTAGATTTGTTGTTATTCTAACATGATTGTCGGATTCATTATCAAATCTATCTTTAGCTTCGAAAAATATTAGATCGATATTTCTTATTCGAATTGTATCAATTCTGTCATCAGACTGAGAAATGAAGTGAAGATTTCAACATTCAACTATTGTGGTTCTGAAAAAATAAAAAATTCAACTATTATGTATTGCCATGTCTATTTCGTTACACGTTTAGTAGGTGCTTGGAATTTGGTTCGATGTTCGATTCGAGATAAAGAATAGGTCAGATATAAAATTGATATTTTTCGAAAGTTGGAACACAGTTCATGTCAAAGCAAATATTTGGCCTCCAATATGTCACCAATGTAGTATTTGAATATTTCAATTGAATTGGCTGAGGGGGTGTTAGGTTGCCAAGATTGAATTGAGTCTAGATTGTGTGAAATTTTAATGGCTCGAGATTTCTCCTAGATTACTTTTCATATAGGGTATGAGCTAAGATTAGAAATGCAAGACTAATCCTACATGGCATGTCCAATGACTAAATTGATTCAGCCGAATAATGTATCATGAGATTAAAACTTGTCCAATCCATCCAACTGAATGGCCCTATAACGATTTCTTTTTCCAGCTAAATATATTCAAATTGGCCTACACTAATCCCAACTACGAAATTGGAGACAAAGGACATATAACAACTCTATTTCACTTGAAAGATTGTCAAAATTATGAGAAATGGACAATTGTGATCTGTGAATGTCGAATCATGTAACGAGCAGAGTTCTCAATGCCCTTCACATATTTCACCTAGTGGTCCTCTTCTTTCAACCAATAAAAAAATTGATTAATTTCCCAAATTATTAATGTCACAGAAATTCGAAAGTATCGAAAATCCCACTTATTCGCTTGCAAAAAAACAAATGGCCAAACCAAAATTTGTCGTTTGCCATTCTTTTCTTTCTTTCTTATCTTCATTTTTGTTCAAGAAACTGTCTTCAACCTCATTATGTGGCCTGAGTTTCTCAATACAATTTCTCTCTTATGTCAGAGTTAGACACTCTAACCTCACTTCATCTCTCTCTCTCTCTCTACGTGCAAGAAGTTTTCAAACGGATCAAGCCACATATTCAATAAGCGCAAGCAGGTCAAGATTTCCCGCCAAAGTTTGAATTTTTGTTTGCAACAGAAAATAAGTAGAAAAATGGAGAAGTTGATGCAGAAAGAGAATGTGAACATAGGATCAGGATCAGAGGACAGTAGTGATTTTAAGGACGTATTCGGGGGCCCACCTCGGCGATTCTCGATGCAAGAAGTGGGAGAGAGGTACAGTTTTGGGGAGTCGTCATCGGAGGAGAAGCCCGTCTTCGGAGAAGAAAGAAGGTGGGGGAAGGGGGCCGACTTCTACGATGACATATTCAAAGGATCGCCTAGGAGGAGTGATCATGATCGTGACAGCGGTGTATTCGGATCGAGCCCCGGTTCAAGGGTCATGAGCCCTGCAAGGCATTTCTCTCCCAAACCTCATCTTTTGCCCTCTTCCCTTCCTGCCAGCTTCAGGTGAGCTGCTTCTCTCTCTCTCTCTCTCTCTCAAGTTTTTTTTTGGTGATTTCAGTTTTTTTTTTCATGTATGTTGTAATTTCTAAGATGATCCACATTTTGGAAGATTTGAGCAGAATTCGGAGTTTTTTGTTGTTGTTCTGTGTCACTTGTTTAATGTGAGCCACCACAAGTGTCTCAAATTGATGAAGCCCAAGTGATTAAGCCGAGACACCCCAAGGGTCTCCTTAGAATATTTGTGGTTTGAATTCAATTCCAACCAAATAGTGAGTCATCTTACCATTTTATATAGGTTTCTTTGTCTATTTGTTAAATATTGCCTATTTGTAATCAAGCTGAGGCACCACTAGTGTCACCTTAGTCAAAATTTTGTGGTTCGATTTCGACCAAAGTGTGAGTTGTCTTACCATTTTATATAAGTTCTGCTTCTAGTTTATATAGAAATCTTTGTAACATCATTAATTCTGATCTGATTTTGTATCTTGTACTAAAAAGAAACAAAGTATTGCTCTTTAGGATTATTTGTTCTTGAAAATGTACAAAAGGTTATGTCTCAATCTTGGTTAAGTAGTCAAAAGAAATGAGGACATGTATCATTGAGGAGACAAATTTTGATTGGTGACAAATGCTTCAAAATATTGAGCTCTTCAAGCTATGGCAACGGAATAAACACACCATTGTTTCTGCCTTCTCAAGGGATTTTTCTGTGCTATCTTTTGATTCACAATCTTGATAAGAATCATGGTTTCTTCTAATTTTTATCTTTTTTAATATTCTCTGCTTGATGGATTGTGTCTACATATTTCAGTTTACCTGCAAAAGGAACGGATTTGCCGACGTTTGGTTCCAACAATCAAGGCCAACACAAGTTGGATGCAGTTAGTAATGGATTAAGCAACTCATACTCTTGGAGTCCTTTTTCTCGATTTTCAAATGAAGCAAGTCGGAGCCTGGATGATGTGATCAGAAACGAAGTTCAGCCCGTTAGGCCATTTTCATCGGAAGAGGATTCACCATTCAATGCCATCTCTGATAAGGAAGAAATCATTGAAAACTCGAACAAGGATATGAGAAATGTTGATAGCATTGGCCATCAGTTCCATTTCTCTATCTACAAATGGGAAGGCAGAGGAGTTCCGATGCTAATGCCTCTTGTCATTGGAAATAATCTGAAATCAAAAGATAGTATGAAATATGAAAAGTCTTGTTGCTCCAATGGGAGGACCGGGAGCAGATCATCGTCTGTCAGGAATCAAGAACACGCACAAGGAGAGGAAAAACAAGACCAATATTATGAATTATCGGATTCAAAATCCAAGAGCAGGCCTAATGATGGTGTTGCTTTCGACACGAGTGTGTGGGAAAATCGAGTGAAAGTAGCTGATGGAAGCAATGCAGGAGAGAAAATTGAAAAAGAAGTCCATGTGAAGATAATTGAAGGTCTTCATGCATTTCTTGATATTTAATTTATTTTAAGTTCATCGTGTAATATTCTACTCAAATTTCCAATTATATTGCAGAAACGAAGGATAAGAAAGCTAGAGCTCCAGGAGGAGTTCGTGGTGATGCACGTGACAGCAATAATGTGAAGGAAAATGGGAGGAAAGGAGTGGACTTTAGCAATGCAAAAGTCGAGAAATCTAACTTGCAAGGCGCGGTTATAAACTTAGAAGAAGCTGATGGGAAAAGTGCTGCTGCAGCCACGAGAAAGGTGAAAGAGTTTGTTAATATTTTCAGCCAGGAAACTGATTCAAGACCCAAAGCTGATGCTCTGGGGAGCCGGAGACGGGGGAATGTAGAAAATGATAAAAAAGGGGATGAAGAAGTGAGTTCACATCAAGAAAAAGTTAAGGAACAAGTAAATCTGCATAATGTGGATAAGAAACCAGATGTTTCATTCAAGGTACTTGCTTAGGGGTGGATCAGTACAATATACCGTCATATTTTTAATAGAAACGAGTAAATATTAGTTTTTTTTTGGGGTCTAGAATGGATGGTTCTCATTTGTTGTCATTTTCAGGTGGTTGAAGATCTAAAGAATAACGAAGCGCGACGAATCTCTCCAATGAGGAGATCGAGTAGCTCTCGTTCTTCAAGTAGACTGCGAAAATCATTTTCAGCAGGTTAGTTACTGCTGATAAATATGAATCATTGTGAAAACATAAAAGAAAAATTGGAAACCACAAGGTATAGTTAACTAAAGTAAAATGGCATTCGTCTTTTTTCTGTTTTCTTTTCAAGTTTAGTGGAATATTATGAGCAAAAAATTGGTCTCCATGTAAATGGTTGAACAAAATATGGATTAAGACAGCATATCATCATCTTTAAGCTGCAACAAAAATGAGAGTTACCATAACTACTTATGTTCTCAGAGATGGTATTTTTCGTATTTCTCTAGGGAAGCTTCTTGAGGATTTAATGTCACAGAAGAATTTAGACGATCCTTTGGAAGACAACTTTGAGGTATATAATTGTTACTTAAACATGACAAATATGTTCTTATTTTTTGCATACTCAAACAATTGAAATGTAAATATTTTGATCGTTACTCTTTCGATGGTGAAAAGGTACACGAGCTATCCGAAGGCAATGAAAATGTTGCACAGAATGAAAGCTCCAAGGACACAAAAGTGAGTAATGCATTCAACATATATTTCACAACATTGAAAATATCAAGAAAATTATTGTGTTGAGTTAAATGGAATAGTAATGGTTCTTTCCAAATGAATTTAGGCCATTGATGCCAAAATTCGACAGTGGTCAGTTGGAAAGAAAGGGAACATCCGCTCTCTGCTCTCAACTTTGCAATATGTAAGCTTATTCTATTATTTCTAATTCAAATCCTTAATAAGGTGACTAAGATGAAGCAAGTGGTGCAGGTTTTATGGGCGGAGAGTGGATGGAAGGCGGTGCCTCTCGTTGATCTAATAGAAGCGAATTCTGTAAAGAAAGCATATCAGAAAGCTCTACTTCGTCTGCATCCAGATAAGCTGCAGCAGAAAGGAGCTGAGTTTGAACACAAGTATATTGCAGAAAAGGTTTTTGACATTCTTCAGGTACTTATATTTAGATTTTGTCATATTATTATATTTTCATTTTATTTGAGCTTGATTTGCAATAAGGCATATGCATGTTTGCATGCATCAAATTAAATAATTTTCTTGAGGTTTCTTTAGTGTGAGCATGTAATATATAGCTTAGTTATTTATTTTCATGCAGGAAGCATGGGATCATTTCAACACTTGCTCCTCCTTAGGTATATGATGAATTGAAAGTGCAAAGAAAAGGACATTTTCAAGAGAAGTGCAGATGTAAATATCTTTTTGAAAGAGGAAAGAGGTATACATTGGATTTTACAGATCAAGCCCAGTCAATATTTTTTTTTTTCAATTTCTTTTTTCATCTTGAAAATATGTGTGTAAAATGACTTTCTGTCAAAACTTTGTTTCTTCAGATTGATTGTAGTGAGAAAAAAGATTAGTTCAGATTCCTTGAAAATGAGCTCATTCGAAAGAGTTTGAGCAATTTGTATGTGAGAGAGTTGAATATAAGTTACCATTATCCAATATTTTAATGCCATTTCAAAAATAAATTTCTTGGTTCTAACTTTTGAAAAAAAAAAAGTGGGGCGGTTTTGGGCCTTGTTTAGGGTGGCCTGGTGGGCAACTACATAGGCCCTAGAAAATAAGGGACCTAAAAAGTATTTGAATAAAATATTTTCATTTTTTATTTTAAGAGTGTATATATACTTCTAAATCTTTAAAAAAAAATCAATAAGCCATTTTGGTTCAGTTGGTAGAGCGTGCGTCTTTCATTCACTTGGTCTTGTCGTGGTTTTCACTTGGTCAAATATATCAAAGTTTGCCCATCAAAAATTATAAAAAGTTAGAGCAAAAGGAAAAAGCCAAATAAATGAATCTTTTCTTTTAGAAGGAAGGATGTTACGTGTCATTTGATAGAGAGAAGACCAGAAATTAGATTCAAATGATGGTCCCGGTAATGAGTAACTGGTTGGAGGGAGGGAATATACGAGTAGTAATTTTCGTTTTGCTTAATGTCTTTTCACTGAGATTTACTGCTCAGGTCAGTTTACTCACAACTGGAAGAGATAATTGGAGTAGCTCTACAACTGAGTTGCTCAGTTGGAGCCAATCACACAGTGGTAGCTCAACTGACTCCTATGCCTGAAGTTCAGCTGGTTGCACCAACTGAGATTTTAATCAGTTATGTAATCCGGAAGATGGTGAGTGATAAGCTCGTTACAATAACTAAAACCTTAGTGAAAGTGGAGGATTAAACTCCCAAGTTAATGCAGTGCATATATTATGTTAGTTGGTTAGTACTGAATTTAAAATACTGAATGTAAAATACAGAAAGTAAAGCACACAGTATTTTAACGTGGTTCGGAGATCGACCTCCTACATCCACGACTTCCTTTTCGGGGAAGCAATCCACTAGGTAAGCTTACGCCTGCTTCATCAAACGCCCACTTGGATTTCGGTTTCCAAGCAAACCTAACCAGTTAGATTCCGGGTTTGAACAAGACCCCTCAATACTTTTCCGGGCAAGTGTTCAGTCTGTCTTAAATACCTGGTTCTAAGGGACCACTGCTTGGATTACAGGTTCCAAGCGGAATGGTATTGAATTACTGGTTCCAAGGGACCTAGTGACTTTGATTACGGGTCCAAAGTCAAACCTAAGTTTTGGATTTGGGGGAAGAAATCCAACAAAGAAGCTTACTACACTTTAGGGGAGTGGACACTTATACCTAAGACAACAAACTCTATCAAGGCTTCTTGATAGGAGAAGGTTTCCTTGCTTGAGGAGAGAGGTAGTCTGATGCGACTACTCTTCTTTTCTCTCACTATTCTTTGTGAAAATTTGTGTCACCGTGTTTAGATGTGGGGACTTCTATTTATAGAGGAAAAGTCAAACTAGCTGTTGGAAAAAGCTATTGATCTTCTGCTAAAAGCATGGCACTTCACGTACTTTACTGGTAACTTTTACAAAAACAGTACCTGCGGCCATACTTTTTGCACGTCGTTGTTGTCGGCCATTTAAGAAAAGTTTTCCACCTGATTTGTGCTCCCAAGTAGGCTCGATTCGGAACTGCAATTTCTCAGTCTTCAGCGTATTCAAGATCTTCTCTTTTCTGCTTCGTCACGACTGACCACTTCTCTTCACGTGAACTGAACGTCTTCAATTGTGTAGATCAGTTGGAAAGACAACTGAGTTGTTGTTTAATTGAGTCCGTGTTACAGTTGAGGTTGATGTCTCAACTGACTTCCAGTCACAACTGAGTCTGAACCCTCCTCAGCTGAGTTCTGGGTCTCAACTGAATTTGGGCCTTGGCTGAGTTCTTCACGAAAGCTCATCTTCAGTCTCGATAACTTCTTTTGCTTGAACTCTATAAAGATAAAATCCTATGCTCAAATAGTGAGATCTGGCAAAGAACAGACTAAAGGCAACCACCTACTCAGTTGGGGTTTTGGTATCTTTCGAAATCTTTGCTCATTTTTCCAACATCAAATATACTCCCTCCGTTCACGAAATAATTGTCACTTTTGCTACTTAAGTTTGTCCACGAAATGGTTGTCACTTTTGCTAATCCATTCACATTTATTATGAGACTCTTACTCCACTCACAACAATATTCACTATAATTTACTACTACTTACCATTTTCTTAAAATCCGTGTCGTCTATAATGTGACAACCATTTCGTGGATGGGGGAGTATATAAACATAAATCAATGTAATTCTAAAATTGCACGAAAGAAATTCCTTTCATCTTCCTCACAAAACAAATCATTTTCGTCTTCTTTGTTATAAAAAATTTCTTTTGTTTGACTTCTTCGATCTTCAATTTCATTTAAGGCAAAACCTCAACATATGCACTAATCTAATTTACAATATAAGTAATTTATATGTGGTGATTATTATTAATTTTTACTCTATAAAATTGAAAAATTTTCTTAACATTTCTACTAATATGCTACTTTTTTGCTTATGCTGATTTCCTATTGGCGTGATTTTCTTATTATTATTTGAATTTTAATAGTAATTGGCAGAATTTGTATCAAAAAATTAAAATGAGGTAGGATGTCTCAAAGGGGAACTAGTGAAGATAATAGCTTATTAAGCTCATGCTTCGAAACTAAATGAAAGATTGTTTATATTGAAAAATAAATTTTATAATCAAGTTGATCTAAGTACAAAAATTGAGTAATCATAGGTAATTATTGTGATTTAAAGTGATATTTTATTATATTATACTCCCTCCGTCTCAATAGCAAAATTTCACTTCTTTGGGCATAGATATTAAGAAACAAAAGTAAATAGATAAACCATAGAGGTCCTACAGCTTTTGAAGAGTTAATTATTTCCATTTTTTGAATGAGACCTTGTTATGGAGACATCCTTAAAAGAAAAGTGAAACCTTGCTATTGGAACAGAGGAAGTATCTATATAAACTATTTTAGTTGTTCTAAATATTTTGCCTCCCTATGCCGGGGGGCTTGGCTCCGCCTTTGTGGTTCGGTTTGCTCCAGGTGTGATCACCAAGAGGTGGGCGGGAGGCCGATGACGCTCTCCATGATCACACCATGAAGAGCGCGATTGCAGACAAAGGGAGTGCGCAAGTTAAGGGAGCTATGTGCCGGCGTGTGATTAGGTGGTGGTGTTTATTTATATTTTTTAATTAATGTCATATTTCATGATATTCATTGTGTGCAAGAATAGAGTGATCACTGCGTCCAAACAAACATGGATTTTCTTATCTTTATAAGTTTATTTGATGTCAATTTATATTGAGAAATCATGTTTGTAATGAGTTTTGTGCTTAACTATTGTTAATTTGTGAAATATGATGCTTGTTCGTACTTTGCTTGATTTTGCATAAAATTGGAGTGAATATTATACAAATTGAATATGATAAAATGAAAATACAGTTCGATAGGAGTTCGTAGGTAAAAACGGATCTAAAATCGGAGTTATAACAAAAGAAAACGGACCAATACAAAAACGTTACGCGCTGGTCCAGAATGACACGCGGACAACCTTGAGTGAATATTAGCCATTTTGGCTCAGTTGGTAGATCGTGCGTCTTTTCATTCACTTTGTCATGTCGTGGCTTTTCACTTTGGTCAAATATATCAAAGTTTGCCCCATCAAAAATTGTAAAATGTAGGAGCAAAAGCGAAAAGCCAAATAAATGAATCTTTCACTTTAGAAGGAAGGATGCTACGTGTCAATTGAAAGAGAGAAGAATTGAGATTAAATTCAAATATATAAAAAATATAAATTAATTTAATTTCTAAAATTGCACGAAAGAAATTCCTTTCATCTTCTTCACAAAACAAATCATTTTCGTCTTCATTGTTATAAAAAGTTTCTTTTGTTTGACTTCTTCAATCTTCAATTTCATTTAAGGCAAAGCCTCAACATATGCACTAATCTAATTTACAATATACGTAATTTATATGTAGTGATTATTAGCATTAATTTTTACTCTATAAAATCGAAAAATTTTCTTAACATTTCTACCAATATGCTACTTTTTTACTTTTGCTGATTTTCCTTTGGCGTGATTTTATTATTATTATTTTAATTTTAATAGTAATTGACAGAATTTGTATCACTAGTGAAGATAATGCATATTAAGCTCACGCTTCGAAACAAAATGAAAGATTTTTATATTGAAAAAGAAAAATTATAATTAAGTTGATCTAAGTCCAAAAATTGAGTGATCATAACTAATTATTGTAATTTGAAGGGATATTTTGTTATACTAGCAATTGAAACGTGCGCTGCACGTTGTAACAAATTATTTAACTTAAGGGTGAGTTTACTTTGATAGAAAAAGATGGAAAATGAATATTTTTATTCTTTTTCCATCATTTTCACACGTTTACTACGTTCGTTAATTTTCCTCGAGAAGGATGGATAACCTTTCCGGACAGCCCATTTTCCATCCTTTTCTTTCCAGTTGTGATAATATTTTTCAATGGATAAAAGACATAAAAATGAGGAAGGAGTGATGAGACCATGTGATAATTTTCTTTTCCATCCTAGTAAACATGTGATAAAAAAAAGATGAAAATATTAATATTTTCTCATTTTTTATTATCCATCATTTTCCTATGGAAATATTTCCATCAAAGTAAACGCACCATAAGAGAATTTGTATTTCTAGTTAACATGGATTGAAGTTCTAAAAGAGAAGTTGACAATGGGCTGATTAGTTAGATTCTGCAAACCTTACACTGAATAGATATTGGCCATTTACACTGAATAGAGTTGCTTTCTTAAAAAAAAATTAACTTACTGCAGTTATAGATTGGCTGAGTGCGAATGTGCGATACATGATAGTAAGTGCCAAAAATCAGCCCAAGTGATTAACATAATAGTGCCACTAAATCATTTTATTTTGTATGTAGTTATTTTTAATACAATTATCAAACCATTGTGTAAATTTCGATATTTATATATATATTAAAGAATCTTTGAACTGCAAATAGCAAATATTGAAGTTTAAAGTTCATAGCCCTTTTATTTACATTTTAATGGTAACCATGCGATCTTTTCTACAAAAATATATAGTTATTGACCCTACAAATGATTTGATTGAAAAGTTATAAATCAAATTATGAGATAATAAATTATAAATCTATAGCATGACATTGTAAAAGAAACTTTCCACAAAATATACGCTGTGAAAAGTATTCGTAGAAAAAAATCATATTCCCTCCGTCTATGAGAAGTGTTGATCGAATTTTTTTTTTGGCTTTCCACCATGAGTGTGGTTCGGCTAAAAATGAACATGAAGCTTTACCTTTTTATCCTCAAATGTCTCTTTACTTACCAAATAACATTTAGTTGGTTAATTCTCCACTACAAATCCTACATTAATTATGGGTCTCATTCTCTACTTATAATACTCTCTGTTTCTTAAATCTGTATCACTCCCTCCGAATTACACTTATCATGAATGAAGGAAGTATTTATTTATAAACTTTTTGGAACTTTGATTGATGACGTTTAGCATGCAAATCATTTTTGAATTGCTTAAGAAACTAAAAACAATTATGAGGCCAGGAAAAAAGTGAAAAAAAAAACTTAAACATACAACTCTCCAAATGAAGGTTCTCAAGTCACTTCCTTTGAGGAGAATGAAGGTTCTCAAGTCACTTCCTTTGAGGATGGTCTAGTGGTAAAGGTAGGTGCTTGAGATTGAAAGATTTTATGTTTGAATCATGAAGTGCCTCCATAGGTCGAGCATGTTACACTTGTATTTGGAAAGTGTGTTTTACCATCTCCAGTGGTAAAAGTACATGGGCGCCTGAAACTGAAAGGTCTCAGGTTCTAACCCCATGAAGCGTCTCTATAGGTCGAGTCTGCCATAGTTGTACGTACTTGAAAAGTGTGGTTTACCTATCCTGTATGATTTGGAGGCTACTGCATAGGGATGGAAGTTTGCCCAGTGCAGCGGTCGCGAGTTCTCACGAGATTAAATAAAAAAAAAAATTTCTCAAGTCACATGAAATATACACAAAAGCTTAAATAGACAATTCTATTTTTGTACCTTCAAATTAATAAGATAAAGCTAATATTTGTTGTTTAATTTGCTACTTAGGGCATGTCACCTTTCTTCAACTTATGCCCCGTTAAGGGATTTAGAAAATAGTTTTGCGAATATTCATAACCTAGTAGTTAGTACTATTATAATGAAAATATTGATTCACGAAAGCATTCAATAGAAACAAGTGTCACCCATTACTTTCCACTGCAACAGTAGGCAAACCCCTTTTGAATATTATAGTTTCCTTCTACAGTCATCTCTAATCATCTTCGTGGTCATATATAAAAGCTTTAAATTAATTGAGCACCTTCAGTAATCTTATGTCAATGTTTTTATTTCCTCAGTATTTACATGTTCAGATACATGATATGACAGTGTGAAGTTACATATTGTATTTAATTTAATAGATGACATACCTCTAATATTTCAATTTCAATTTGAAATTCGGTGCATGCATGCATCTTATATATTCAGTGGTGCAGTTTGCTTGTATATGTGACTCAAATCATTTATTTATTTGCATGTTAGTAGATACTCCCTCCAACCCTTTGATATTGTCATGTTACTGTTCGGCACGTAGATTAAGAATAAGGGTAAAAAGATAGAAAGTGAGTAAGTCCCATCACTTTTGAAGGATTTTGAAAGGTTAAAAATTTCTTTATTTGGAAGATAACAATATAAGTGAGACACCTAAATAAGAAAATAATGACAATATGAGTGGGTCGGAGGGAGTACTTTGCTTGATGTATTACGCAACCTAGAACCAAAACAAAATTTGGAGAAAGGTCAATGTTCTAAATTAAGATCTCACTTGGTATTATATAATGAACTATCCCATTATTATGATCTGTTTTCCGTAAGAAGTAGAAGTCTTCTTTGTTGGTAACCCGTCTAGTTGTAGTCTAACGTAATAGATACATAAATATTCAAATTAGCCTGTAGCATATATAAAGTTTTTTGATAATTTAAGAATAAAAATTACTTGAAGACGAGTCGAAATTGGCTAATACACTGTTTACTCTCATATTTTACATCCCAAAAGTAAATTCTGCAATCAAGTACCTGCTTGTAAAAAAGTAAGTCCGGAAATGAAATTATATACGCATTAGAACAAATTAAATAACTTGAAATTGTATGCAAAAAATAAAATAAAATAACGCGAACAGTTTAAAAAAAACATTATTAGTGATCACAACAATTAAACCGAATCATGAAAATTGAAATAGAGGAAGAATCAACATCAAGTTCTGGTTAAAAGTAGGAACACAGAGATAAACATACATCGAAAAAAATATTAGTTAAATACGAATTGGGTGAAATTTCAAAATATTTAAGAATTTTAAGTAGAATTCTTGGGAGATCGAACGTTATTGGTATCAAATTTAAACAAGGTGAACGCACGATATGTATTAATTAATATTAATAAGGTAACTATAATTCATAAGAAAGTTATATACTTCCTTCTTCGATCCTAATATATTAGGTAACTAATATTATATTACATTATATATTGTGGAGTATTACGTTATTATACTTTTTCAATCCTAATATAACGTAACTATATTATATATTATATTACAATATTATCCTTAATTTTGATATATAATAAAGATATTTTAGGCGATTTAAATTTTATAAAACAAGACTCTTTTTATATAAGTATAGATTATATCTATATAAACTATTTTAATTGTTTAACTATTTTGCCTCACTATGCTGGGGGGCCTGGCTCCGCCTTTGGTTCACTCCATATGCTATCACCAAGAGGTGGGCGGGTGGCCAATGGCGCTCTCCACGATTGCACCATGAAGGGCGCGATTGCAGACGAAGGGAGGGTGCAAGTTAAGAAAGCTATTTGGCGGTGTGTGATAAGGTGGTGGTGTTTATTTTATTTTTTTAATTAAAATAATATTTGGTGATATTCTTTGTGTGTAAAAATAGAGAGATCACTACGGCTCAGATTTAAGAACATCTGCAGTGGCAATCACCAAGCAAGTGATCTCTCCACTATTTAATTATTAAGTGGGCCCAATGATCGTTCCATTTCTGCTTCAATAGAAATCACTAAAGATATCACCATTAAAAATGGACCTAAGAGATCACCAACCAATCACACACCTCCACCTCACCCTTTCATCCCTCCGCCTCCCTCCATCCGCGATCACGCCCTCCATGGCGCAATCCTAGAGGGTGCAATTGGGCTCTCACTCATGTGACTGAGGACGCTTCATCAAGCGTCCATTTTTCATATAGGTGCCGATATAAACGGTCTAGTATAAAAACGATGGTAATGTAACGCCTTTGAGCCGAAAGTTTGTTGTGCACCTAATTAAGCATAGCACCAAGGCGGCCATTGACGTGGAGGCCGGTTCCACTTTACAGTTTTAGGAGAAAATTGCAATTTAGGCTGTATTTTTTTCGAGTATCAAAGGGCATTTAAATAATATCTTAAAATATTAATTATTGCTTGCCTGAGTAGCACCTAACCTTACGTGATCGAATTAACATACGGCACTATCCCAAATTTCGCATCTTAAAATATTCTCAAAAAAAAAAAAATATAAAAAAATCGCATCTTAATTGAGTGTGAGTTCACGGATATTCATTGGTGCACTAATATGCCATCGTTCCAACTTTAAATAAAAAAGAATTCTTGAAATTGATTTTGGATTGAATTTTCATTGAATGTATATGTTCAGGGTTTGGATTTTGGTTTCATTGAAATACTTTTTTGATGTTGGTGGAGGAGCTGCATCTATTTATTGTGAAATGAGTAACACTCCTGTGCATAAATCTGCATCATGCAGATGGGTTTTGATTCGGCCCGCCCAATCCACATGCCCCGCCCAAACTTGCGTGTGAGGTCCACGCGCAGCGCGCGGGCCTCATGCGGCCCTACCCCTATATTTTTTTTTCAGATTTGTTTTTCCGGCGGAGCCTTCAGTTCCGATTTTATGGCTCCGCCTTCGCTCCTATTACTAAAATAAGGATAATCGACGGGCAACAATTTAAATTTTTTCGGCTCGCTTCGAAGCCTTAGGCTCCCTTCGCTCGAATCTTGACCAAAAAAGAAGCGACAAATAAAAAAATAAAGGTAAAAAAAACTGAAAAAAGAGAGAAACTGAAATTAAAAAAAAAAAGTCAAAGGGGATTGACCCGGGTCAACCGAACCGGGCGGATATCTGTACCGAGAATATGCACGGAAGTTTTGTTCTTGTGAGATTAGTTTGTGAGGGGTGAGTGAATTCAGTACGGATGGGGTACCGTTTTTGTCAAATTAATAATTACTTCATAATTTGTATAAACTCTTACCGACCCTTCTTTATGTTCTCTCATCAAAATCATAATTCACAAACCAAAACCATCACCTAAGATTTAAAAATAACTAACATAAAAAACATCAAAATCAGGATAAAACAAAGTTAAACTTGAATAAAGGCCACTACTCAAATTCGCTTATAGATAACAGATAAAATCCGTTATCTATGTACAAAATCGTCCGTTAAGTATAGTGGTGATATTTATGTGGCACTCATAGATAACGGACATTTATACGTTATATAACGGTAGATTTTAAATAAATAACGCTTTTATTACGTTATCTATGTTGAAATACATAACGGTTTTTTTAAATAAGTAACGTTAGAAAATTCGTTCTATAATTCTTATACATAACGTTTCTTACCGTTATGAAAGTTCATAAATATCCGTTATCTTTATCATTATAGATAACGGTAATTTTCATATGCATAACGGACTTTTTCCGTTATTTTTATCTTTATACATAACGTTTTATTCCGTTATGAAAAATTATTTTTCTCCGTTATCAAAGGTTTTCATAGGTAACGGTCGTTTTTTGTTATTACCTCATATTTATAATTTATTTGCAATTAAAATTGGCCTAAAACAACAAAATAATAAAAAATCCTCCGCAAATCATGTCATATATTATCCAAAATATTCATACAATCATCATTCAAATATATTTACCATTCTACACATTTTCTATCAGTTATATGTCCAAATAAAGATAACACATTGATGATGCAACTAGCTAGCTAGCCATTTCAATCCGAACAACCTTCCTACGAAGATGAGAGGCGCCCATTCAGCTCAGCGGCTCAACTGCAATTTTGTTCACATATATCTAGTGACATTAAAAATTATCCAAATAACAATCACACTAACTATATAAAAAAGGATAAAGATTTCATGACTCATAAGAAGTCAAACTAATGTCATCATGTATGTTGAATTAATGAACCAACAATGTCTATTATAAACTAACTCTTGAGATCAAAAAATTAATTAAATGAAGAACCAAATGCCATCAACCATCTTCACCGAACTATCCAGGAAAAACTAATTGAAAAATAATTAAATTCTCTCAAGCAAAAAAAAAAAAAAAAACTTTAAACAATACCTATCAATCCAATGCATGCTTTACCACACATGTTTCTCATTCTTCACGAACGTCGTTGAGTTGAACTTGAGAATAAGTATTAACACCCTTAAACTACAAATACAAACAATATCATAAGTATATGTAGTAATAGCTACTAATACTATATTATATAATATTGAAGTATATATATATATATATTTTTTAATACCAATCACATCAATTGAAAACTTGAGGCTGCAATATTTTCTAATCCTGTCATAATATCTCTCACAAACCGCATCACATAATACCCACATTGCTTGTCATCCGGTTGCATAGGACCCTTTAATTATTACAGAAATAAAATGTTAAGTGCTTAATGTAATTAACAATTTATCTAGAAAATAGAATACATACCTTTTTAATAATTTAATCTTGCATTAATATATGCTACTAATATTTCATAACTAAAAAAAAGTATAAAGAAAATTTAGCTATACAATAAAAAATGCAAAAACATGAGTGCAAAGGATGACAAGTTGAAAATTAAGAAAATGACTCTACTTACTATATAAAGTAATACTATAAAGATAATTAACAAAATACTTCTTCATTTTTATTTTTATTTTCTAATCTTTCTTTAGCTCGCTTCTCAAACATTCTACAGATCAATTAACACAATTGAGGCTTGGGGTCCTAGAAGAGAATAAGGAATACTACAACATACTACGGTAATCCCTAAAGATGTCTCATAGAAACAATAACTTTATCTCTATAAAACTTTATCCACGAATTACATTAGACACTTCCTACACATATTCTTCACTGATTTTTGGTTGGCATAGTTATATGTTGGTTTTTTGTATACATTGTAGAAATGGGATTGCACAGAAAAAAAAAATGTTCAAATAAGTCAATGCATTTACTCATTAGCGGAATTCTAATAAATTTGTATCATGTCTAACATCCAAATGTGATAGTAATACTCAGAATCAGGAGAAATCAGTTGGCAAAAAAAGAAACTAGAGATCATTGACATCAGCTATAGTTGTCATCATCTACAAAATAATAGTATGTAATTACTTAGTGTCAGTAAGGAATCTTGTTATGCGTGTGACTTCAGAAAAATAATGAGAAATTGAGAATAACTCAATATAGTTTTCAACAAATTATTGGAAGACGGTATAGAAATCGACCTAAAAAGGAAAAGAATAAAAGGAGTGTTTCCATTAATTGCATAAAAATTTCTCCAGCTACTGTATGTTGTAAGGGTCACCCTAAGAAAACAAAGACAAGTGGTAACAAAGTATATGTTAACTGTTACAGTGGTTGTCTGGGGCGGAAGGTAGCCGACGGCGGAATTAGGGATTTCAAGTTTTGGGATTTGTAGGAAGAGGAACAAATTGGGGATTTTAGGGATTTTAGAGCTTAACCTTTGAGAGAGAAGAAGAGATGGCGGCGGCAGAGGAATGACGCCGGCAGAGAAGTGAATGATAGCGGGAAGTTTTCAGTGATATTTGTGCAAGAGCGGGAGCTTGCCTTAGAAAATATTTAGATTGTATGAATAGAAGTAATAAAATATTTGAATAAAAAAAAGAAAAATTAAAATATAACAACGATTAATAACGGTTAATATTACTGTTATTAATGTGGTCATACATAACACAAAGCATAACGATAATCAGAAACGCATTATTAAATAGGAAATAAGTAACACTCATAGATAACGTATGACTCAAACGCGTTATAAATTTTCAGAGGTAACAGTTTTTTCATAACGGATTTTTGAGTAATCCGTTATCTATGAGAAAAGAGCGCTCATAGATAACGGATATTTGAAATGTCCGTTATCTAGGAAGTGTTATGTATGATCAAATTTGGCGTAGTGGCTTAACAATTTAATCACAAATGTAAAGAGATCGAACATAAATGAGATTTAGTAAAGAGTGGGTATTGGGTAACCGGTCTCCAAGTGACCAAATTCCGGGTCTGATCGACCTTAGTCAAACTCGTTGACCACTTTTCTTTTTATCTCTTTTTAAATTTAAATATTTTATCTTAAAAGTAGCGGCTGCATTTAACAAATGTAATAACAAAAAAGAAAGTAATATCTTTCTTTTTCAATGATAACATTATCATAAACAGAAGTACATTATCTAGGATGATGAAGTGGCATTTTAGCTGGATTATATTTGTGGTGAGGTTCGCACTTTCTTCCAAGCTTTGTCACTCTTTCTTGCATCAATACTATTTTCTAGTTTTAATTTAAGAGATATTTTTACGCACACGATCACCACACGTGGGCATACAAAAATATCTCTTAAATTCTACGAGGAAATACAATTATACAAAAGAGTGATACTAATATATGTTTTTGATATATTCATGAGAAATCCCATGAAACGATACTGATCATTTTTTTTTAAAATCCACTAAAGAACAAGTACAAGAATAAGTAGGAAGACTCATTACAACATTTGAAGGTTCATTCCACATGAAAGGGATAAGAAAATCCCTAACAACATGAGCAATCGCATGAGCCATATAATTAACCTACAAACATGGTGAATTCTAACGGAAACTAAAGAATGAAGAATAAATTTGCAATTAGAAATAATGACACCAAATTTAAATCTATTCTCCTTGCTTGCACCTATAACATCCGACACAAGTTAGTTAATACATGAAAGACAAATTAGTTAAGAAAAAATACCTAATTTTAAGCCCTAAAGTTTATCTATTTACGCCATAATGAATAAGACAATCTTTAACACTTTAATAAATATACATGAGCCCCAAGGGTGTCCCAAAGTCACATGGTACATGTATGTGTCCAATACTTTAATTAATATCTTATCTCAAGAAATGTATGTTACAAAATATCATCTAAAAAAATGGCTATGCTAGTTTCTTTGATTGAGACTATAATCTAGCCTCTAGGTATGTGATACTTTAAGGACATACTCCCTCCGTCCATTAATTATGTACTTATTTGGTACTGGCACGGAGCTTAAGAAAAGCTGATAAAGTAGAGTTGGTGGGATAAAGTTGTTTTTGAGGAGTAGTGATAAAGTAGTAGTTAGAGCACTTACAGCGGGGGTCTAGTAAGACCTAGGTCTAAGCACTGGGAAGCGTGATTTTAATGATTGGTGGTGTTGAGTTAGACATAGGTTGATTTCTCCACATCAATGGGGTTGAGTAAGACCTAGGTCTAAGCACTGGGAAACGTGATTTTAATGATTGAATAAATTTTATTTTGTTGTTTTTTTTATTTGTAATAAATATTATAAAAACTAACTTAATTAAATTCAGAAATTAATAACTGACAATTTTATTGAATTAAAAAAAAAAGACAATAACTAAAAAAAATACAATAATTAGGAAATAAATAAAAACACAATAACTATTCGCGGAGTGGACCAAAACGTGCCCAAATCTCTTCAATCATATCCTCCATAAGGCGGTCGTGGGCACGTGCATCCTGAATTTGAGCTTGTCTCTCAATAACTTGGCGGAGTGGCACTTGCGCCCCTTGATGAACTGGTGCCCTGTTCACGTTTGCATCGCCCCTTGCGCCGATTCAGCATGGAATTCAGTTGCCCTCGGTCCTTCATCTTCAATTATCATGTTATGCAGAATGATGCAGGCATACATGACATCACATAAATGCTCCCGAAAGAACATGCGAGCAGGGCCCTTTATGATTGCCCAACGAGCTTGCAGGACGCCGAAAGCCCTTTCAACGTCTTTACGCGCAGCTTCTTGCATCCGAGCGAATCGCTGTCTCTTCGGATCTGTTGGCGCATTGAGCGTCTTCACGAAAGAGGCCCACTTCGGATAGATGCCGTCGGCGAGATAATATCCCATACGGTGCGGGCGGCCGTTTGCAGTGAAAGCGGTTGACGGCACTCTACCATTGATGACGTCAGCGAAGACAGAGGACTGATTGAGCACGTCGATGTTGTTCAGAGAACCGGCGACACCAAAAAAAGCATGCCAAATCCACAAATCTTGGGAGGCGACAGCTTCAAGGACGAGGGTTGGAGATTTATTTCGTCCAGTGTACATTCCTCTCCAAGCAGTTGGACAATTCTTCCATTGCCAGTGCATACAGTCGATGCTTCCAAGCATTCCGAGAAAGCCGTGCGTCCTCTCGTGCAATGCAGTGATTCGGGCGATGTCAGCCTCATTTGGCCGCTTCAAATATACGTCGCCGAAAGCAGATCTGATGGCCCGACAGAAATTCTTGAGGATGACATTGCCCGTGGAATTGCCACAGTGCAGATATTCGTCGTACTGATCGGCTGCTCCACCATTGGCTAGTTGCCTCAGAGCAACGATGCACTTGACCCAGGGGTGGAACCCCAATCTTCCAGTGGCATCCGGGTGTTGCTGAAAATAATGCTCCCGATCCTCAAGAGTTTGAGCAATTCTCAAGAATAGGCGCTTGCTCATTCGAAACCGCCGGCTGAAGACAACATCACCCCATATAGGGTGGTCGACAAAATAATCCCGTCGGAGGCGTTGTTCGGCCTCCTCACGATTCCAGTGGAGGTACGTCCTCGTATCCTGGTCGTCGTCGTCTGACGAATCAGACTCGGCCACTATTTGGTAAAGCTCCCTGGCTCGCTGCAAACGTTGGTGGCGTCGCGCCTTCGCCTCTTCAGGATTGTAGCTTGCACCCGGCCAACTCATATTTTTTTTTTGAACCAACAAGTGAATTGTATGATGTGAAAGAGTAATTTTGTTTGTAGGGAAGATTGGATGAAGAAAGAAATTTTTTGGTGTGTAGAATGAATGAGTTGAAGGGATATATATAGTGAAAAAATGGGATGTAGCCGTTAATATTTTTTTTTTGGTAATATTAATTTTTTTTTTCAGAAAATTAAAAAAAAAAATGGACCAATGGGGACACGCCACGTGTCCCCATTTTTTGACGTGGCGGAGTCGAGGGAGGGATCGAACGATCGACCTCGCACTCGACACCACCATCGACACAGGGGGTGTCGATCCCCCCACAGCAGCTTCGACACAGGGTGTGTCGATGTGGGGGGTGTGTCGAGCGGCATCGACACCGGATCGACACCCCCTCATCGAACACCGCTGTAAGTGCTCTTAGTGGAATAAGGTTGTTAGTGGTGGGCCCATAGTGAAAAAGGTAGTGATAAAGTGGTAGTTAATGGAATAAAGGTGTGGGTCCAAGTGGCAAAGGGTAAAAAATAACATGAATTAGTAAGGGTAGATGAGTACTTTTATACAAATGGGTACAAAATTAATGGACAGATAAAATGGAGCAAGTGGGTACAGAATTAATGGACGGAGGGAGTATTATCTAATTCTGTCTGTTACTATTATACTTAGTAATCACTCCGACCCATTGATATTGTCATGTTATTTTTCGATATGAAGATTAAAAATAAGGATAAAAGATATAAAATGAGGTTCCATCGCTTTTAAAAGATTTTAAAGGATTAAAACTTTCGTTATTTGGAAGATAACAATACAATAATGATTTATAGAGGTCATTATTGGCTATTTATTTGTTTTAGTATACTAGTAGGAGAACACGTGCGTTGCACGTGGATCCTCTGTAATATAAAATTGGAAGTTCATAATAATTAATTAATCTAAATTAGTACAATGATAAATACTCCCCCAGTCCCATTATTCCTATCTTATTTCTTTTGGGCATGAGTATTGAGGAGAAATGAATTAAGGATAGGTGTGTTGATGGAATTTTTAATTGAATACTATCGTGGGTAGATGGATTATTTAAAAGTGTACAAGTCAGCAAAGCAAACCAAAAATCGAACCGACCGACGAACCGTACCAAAACCGTCTCGAAAATATGATTAATAGAACCGGTGGTTTAAGTTTATTTTTTAAAATTTAAAAAAGTGAGGATACCAGAGTGACACATGTTTTAAGAAAATGGAGAGTGAGAATGAAAAAGTGAGTGGAGAATCAATTAGTTTTTGAAAATTAAATAATTAAGGGTTTGAACAAATTATATGTTGAGTTGTATATCAGAAATATTCCTTACGATGGAATATAAATTTTGTTTTCTAACAAAGAATAAATCAACTTAATATGTATTAATCAATTTAAATTAAATTTAGAATTATAAAAAGTAGAGAATCTGATTTTCAAAACAGATATTATCGTAACTCTGAAGCAATATAGAATATTCTACTTTAGTCTTTGGACGACAGTCAGTACAATGGGGTTGACAAGCTAAAATATATTACTCCTCTAAAAGAAGGGAGGAAATTAATTCTTGCAAAAATTCTATCCCAATATAAATTGTCACAGTTGTATAAGCAAAACGTTCAAGAAAAACCCTTAATTATTGACTCCGCAATATTTTTAATGGAGCATAATTTTCAAATGTTCTTCGTATAATATAAAAGTAACATGTGTAAGTTAATCAATATGATCAATATGTAATTAAAAAAAAAAATTTTAAAAAGTAATTTTTACTTTTTTTCTTGCATGTTTCTATTAGTATTATTTTAAATTTGTGTTACTTTATTAATTTCCATATACAATTAAACAATTTTAGCGAAATGTTTATCATGAGATAACATGATATAAATGCATTCATATTTATGTGCAATACAAGTATAATAATTTAATATAAATATATGTACACCAATATACGTAGAGCATGTACTACGGGTGTCTAGTAAGACCTAGGTCTAAGCACTGAGAAGCGCGATTTTAATGATTGGTGGTGTTGAGTTAGACATAAGTTGATTTCTCCACTACAATGGGGTTGAGTAAGACCTAGGTCTAAGTACTGGAAAACGTGATTTTAATGATTGAATAGATTTTATTTTGTTGTTTTTTTTATTTGTAATAAATATTATAAAAATTAACTTAATTAAATTCAGAAATAATAAATAACAATTTTATTGAATTTAAAAAAAACTACAACATACACTAATTAAAAAAAATACAATAATTAAAAACTACTACATTACAATAATTTTTTTTAAAAAAAGGGACAACTACTCCTCCCAATTGAATTCCCTTGCAAGTTTGCGGCGAACATTTTCGTACCTCGCCTTTTGCTCGGGATTCATATTCGACGTGTCGGCAATATAGATATTGAACGCCCACTCCTCTCTCGATTTCTTGTTGAGGGATGCCAACTCTTCTGCCGCCTGCTCCTGTAGCGCATTTTTACCCTTTTTCCCTTTCTTTGCCGCTTTCGCCGCGTTCATTCCTTCGGGTCGAACCTGCAGAGTGTTTGCATCGCTCGCGGATGTGGTGGATGCGTTGCCGCTGGCAGACGAAGTGTACTCGCCGGATTCATTTATCTTCGTCCGCTTTGGAGTTGTTGGCTTCTAAGGGTTGGTGAAAGTCGGGATATGCCTCAAGAGCTCCGACGCAGCCCTATACGGGAACGGTTTGTTGAACTTCTCGGCGTACAAATCTTGGGCCCTTGTGTATAGATCGAAGTCGTTCTCCCCGCTTCCGAGCTGGTTTTCTTCTTGGATGTAGATGGCGGCGAAGTTCTGGATCTGTTTCTTGGCGCGGCCCCATGCGCTCTTCATCGCACTCTTCTCTCTTGGGTGGGCGGGAGCTATGAACTAGTTGAAACGGATCATTATTTTCTCCCAAAACGCGCTTGAGGTTTGGTAATTGCTGGTGATCGCGTCCATCCCGAAGTCAACGTAGCACCTTGCGAGGTATTCAATCTCAGCGGGCGTGTAGTTAGGACCTCGTGTTGGCTTATTGTGCTCGTCGAATGAGGCCACGGCAGCTTTCCCCTTGCGGCGTGCCTTGCCCTTCCCCTTGGCCAGAGAAGTGGCCGTGCTTGATGTCGCGACAGCTTTCCCCTTGCGGCGGGGCGGGGGCGGTGGTGTTTGCTCGTATTCATCCGATTCCTCTTGGTGGGAATCGCCGTACGCCTCTTCCTCTTCCTCTTCCTCGTCCTCCACCTCAACATGGTCGTCGTCGTCGTTGAGGTTGAAACGTCTGAGTCGAGCCGTACCCACTGGGGGCTGCGAGAATTGGGAGTACCCGGATGTCGGGGGTACTTGAGAGAAGCTCGGCGACAGCGAGAAGCCCGGCGCAGGCGGGAAGCCCGACGCAGGTGAAAAGCCCGGCGACTGCGAAAAGCCATAGGACGGAGGGACTTGGGAGAAGCCTAGCGACTGTGGAAATCCAGCCGATGGGGGGAATTGGCCGTACCCCTGCGGCTGTGAGAACTGCGAGAACCCAGTGGCCGGAGGGAATGCAGAGAAACCCGGCGACGGGGAAAATTGGGAGAAACCCGGCGTCTGCGAAAACCCACCATACCCTGCAGGGGCCGAGTATTGGCCGAAACCTGGAGAAGATGAGAATTGGGAGCTTGGATTCGCCGGATTGGGAGGTGGATTCGCCGGATTTGGAGATTGGTTCGGTGGGATTGAACCAAAAGTTTGCGAATACCACGAATTAAACTGGTCGTCGGCCATTTTTTTGCACAAAATATGATGTGAAAGAGTAGTTTTTTTTTTGTAGGGAAGAATGGATGAAGAAAGAAATTTTTTGGTGTGTAGAATGAATGAGATGAAGGGATATATATAGTGAAAAAATGGGATATAGCCGTTGATGGAGATAAGGTATACGTTGGAAAATTTTATTTTTTTACCGTTTATTTTTTATTTTTTAATTCAGAAAATTAAAAAAAAAAAAAAAGGCCAATGGGGACACGCCACGTGTCCCCATTTTTCGACGTGGCGGAGTCGAGGGGGGTGTCGAGCGATCGAACTCGCCATCGCCTCACCATCGACACGGGGCGGTGTCGATCCCCCCACTGTGGTATCGACACAGGGGTGTGTCGAGTGGGGGGGTGAGTCGAGCAGCTCGACACCGCCGATCGACACCGCCCCTCGTCACCCGTTGGACATGCTCTTACGAGTTCAATTTATTGTACTGTCTTAGTCTTTTTATTAGTATTATATTTTGTGTTGAAACGAAATCTTATTCTATTATAATTAGAATTCTTCAATTAATAATTTAAATTATATTTTCATCCTTTAAAATAAATATAATAAGATGTATATATTAGACAAATCAAATTTTGTAAGAATGCGCTCTTTCATAATAAGATAAGAATAGATACAATATAGGCTAGCTATTAATCGGCCCCCCTCACTAGTAGGACTACATTGGAGCAACATGTACGGTTTTATTAAAAGTTGAGTACTCCATCTTTTCCATTATTATTTGATTTTTTTGCGTCCCGTTATTGTTGTCATGTTTCGAATAAAGAAAATAATTTATTTTTTAAAAGTATTGGGATCTATTCATTTTTTTTCCTCTTTTTACGTTCTCCTTAAAATCTGTGAAGAAACAGGACGACTATAACATGACGGAGGGAGTAATTGTTAAGTTACTGGAGAAATGGACTCACCCTTATGAATGAAGAAACAGATTAAAGAAAAAGTAAGATACTGATGGGTCATATACCAAATAAAATAGTCATATTATTGAGGGACGGACGGAAATGAAAAATTAATTTTACTATTGAGGGACGGAGGAGGGAGTGGTATACAATGAAAATTAATTTACTATTGAGGGACGGAGGAGGGAGTGGTATACAATGTGATGTTTGATTTTATATTTTGGGTTAATATCATACCCCGCCGCCGCCGCCGCCGGCCGCCACAAATTTTTTGTGAAGTCACAAAATAAAAGTGAAAAAATTGTGACTGAACAAAAAAAAAAACATTCCACCACCACTTTTCCGCCGCCACCGCCGCCGCCATACCGCCACCACTGTCGCCGGCGGTCACAAAAAAAATTTGTGACTGAACAAAAAAAAAACTTCAACCACCACTTTTCCGCTGCCGCCGCCACTGTCGCCGGCGACCACAAATTATCTTACACAATTTTTGTGAAGTTACAAAATAAAATTGAAAATTTTGTGAAGTCACAAAAAAAATGAAAAATTTTGTGAAGTCACAAAAAAAATGGAAAAAAAATTGTGACGTCACAAAAAAAAAGGAAAAATTTCTTAAGTTATAAAAAAAATGAAAAATTTTGTGAAGTCACCGAGACCATTACAGTGGTATTACAGAATATTAAATAATATCACAATTTATTCGGTTCAACAGCAACACAAGACATAATTCACTCCGACAAATCACGCACATTTAACCACACAGATCAGACACCGTAAACAAAATCCAAAACGGTATGAATCACAAATCAAACGGAGAAGCTACTAGATCTAACTCTTTCAACACTAAATCCACAGAGATATCTTCATACTATCAAATGACGGATCCATCCCCGGGTAGATGCCGCAAATCAACGCACAAAGTAGTAAAATTTGGGGAATAAGAATTACAGGAAATCGAAGGCAGACTGTAATTAAGCAGGCCGAAGCTGCAGTTGCATAGAGATGAAATTAAACGGATGATAACCTTGTACTGCGAATTTAGGTCTTCTTTGAGCTCGGGAATTTCACCCTTTTTCGTTGTGGAGAAATACTTGCAGTCGTGGCCGCTCATCTTGCAGGTGGTGGACTTGGTCTTGGTGGATCGGGCTCGGGCCAGGAGCTAGGCTCCCTGGATGAAGTGGCGGTGAGCCTGGTTGTTGGGCCGAGCTCTCGATCGGAGCTTCGAGAAGGCCCGCTTGGGGAGGGTGTGGATGACGTAGAAGATAGGCGGCGGCGGAGGCAAACGGAGGTAGGCGGCGTGGCGGAGGCGAACGCCGCCCTTGTCAGCGGCAGGGCCTGGTTGTTGGACCGGGCTCTCGATTGGAGCTTCGAGAAGGCCCGCTTGGGGAGGGTGTGGATGACGTAGAAGATAAGCGGCGGCGGAGGCGAACGGAGGTAGGCGGCGCGGCGGAGGCGAACGCCGCCCTCGTCGGCGGTAGTGAGAGAAGGCGGAGGAAGAGGACGAACGCCGCCCTCGTCTGGTATGTGTGTGTGTGTCTGTGTGTGTGTGTGTTGACGATAGATCTGCTTGTGTTGGGTGTGTTTTTTTGGATGAGGGAGAAGAAGGGAAATAGAAAGATAAAGTAGGGGTAAAAAATAGATAAAGTGCTAAATTTTCAAATTTTTATAAGGAGTGCTAGATTTTGAAAAATTATCTTAGAAGTGTTATTTTTGAAGAATTTCTCTTAATTATTTAGACCTTTAGCACTTTTAACAAATTTAGCCTTCAAAACAGTGTTTACAGAATATCTTGACCTTTGGATAACTTATCGGATCTATCACCAAAGCATAATTCAGGTGAAAATAAAATAAAATAGCCACACTTGAATTCCCACCCTTACTCTAGTGAGCGATAATATCGGAGTGAATACGAGGAATAAGAAAGGAAATAAAGGAGAAATATACAGAGAGAAAAATTGTTTACCCCACAATTTCTTGTATAAATTTAACCATAAATAAGAACCGTAACAATAAAATAAAGATAAATGTTACTAGATACCGGTTGTACCCGCTGACCCGCTATCCACCCATAAGTCGGGTGCATGGGTTACACGCACTGAGAATTTTTTTTTCCTCCTGCCGGCAATATAGTTATAATAATGTTTGTGATATAAAATAAGTTAGTGGGCTTCAAGCCCAGTGGTAAATTTGATTGTTTTCGAGCACGGAGACCTGGGTTCGAATCCAGGCTTATGCAACAACACTGTTTTTTTTTTCGCATATTCTGCTTCTTTTTCAAAAAAAATTTCCCTTTCTTTCTTCTCTTAATACTTTTAATTTTCCTTTGCTTTCTTTTTCATTTTTATTTTTTTAAATTATTTTTACTTGTTAATAACGCAAAAAAGATTATTAGTTACTTATTGTTTTATATTTACTTTTCTTTATTCTTTTCATATTCTTTTCTCTTTGTTTTTAGTTTCTTTTCCGTTTTTTGTTTCTTTTTTCTTAATTACTTTTATTTATTTAAATTAATAATACGTATATGTTGAATTGAGGGGGATATATAACAAATTAAAAGGATAAATATGATACATATACGCAGTATTTATTTTGATATATTATATTTTTTTTATATAGATATGTTGATTATATTGAATTAATAATGTAAAAAATACGAGAATAAAGATAAATAGGGATCGGGATCTGGGGAAGACAAAAGGATTAAGAACTGACAGTTCAACTTATTTTTTTTAATAATTTTATATTAAGCTCATAATGTATAATATTTAAGATAATCTTCATTCTTATATACAATCTTTAATAATAAAAATTAATTAGTCAAATTATGCCACAAAGTCAAAACCGTGGTCGACGGGCTGATTCCAACTCCAAACCATGGCGTAGACGAGCTGATTTCAAACTAAATCAATATGGGACAAAGAGATATTTGCTGTTAAAAGGCTCCACCACAATTCTTATACGAAATCAACATGAGACAATCTCTTTAAGAGTCAAATATACGTTTGTCCCTCATCAGTTTTATAAAGAAATAGAGCTTTCAAATTATCTTTAAAAATGTATGTTCAAATATGTATATAACTTACTTATAAGACTATTAATGATTTTCCTTCCAAAAACTCTAAAATAATTTGTTTTTAGATTTTATATATATTGCAAGATACAAATTTTGATTGCTTTAATTTGGGGTTTATTTTTGATTTTATATATGTTGAGTTTGATTATGTGGAATGGAATAGTTTCCGGTTTGCTCATATTGAGGTTCAATATTGGGGTATGTTGCATGTTAAGAATTTACATAAATTGGATAATCGACTAAACTATCTTCGAGTCCATTGAAATATTTCACCTTTAGCTTCCACTAAGTTCTTTTCGTTATCATCTTATGTGGTTCTATTAGAATTCATATTCTCCTATTATAAGTTGTTGTTAGCTAATTAGTTGTTGGTAAATGCTCTTATATTGTGGAAAATTAAGAATCCAACGTGATATATGTTAGTAGTATATAATAGATTTTAAATATCTACTAAAATCTTGTATCTCACATTGATTTTCAATAAAACATTACTTATTGAAAAGCCTATAAATACCTAGAATCAATGTGAATTTTTTCTCATCTTTTGCACTGCAAGTTTTATTTGGCCCATTTATCTATTAGTTGGCCGAATAAATAACTATATTTTTATAGTTTAATTTAATTTAGTTTAACCAATTTATTAGTTGGCTGAATAAATGGTTCCAAAATAATTTGACTAATTTTTTATTGGCTGAGTTAAAATTTGAAATAGTTTAATATTTTTGTACTTAATTTAATAAAAAAATAATTAAGTTTAATTTGCCCCTATTAATTAGTAGACTAACCAACTGTCAACAACTCACGAGTACCTTTCAATTAAAGGGTGTCTTTTTATAATATGGTAATCTTCACTTTCATATAAACTATATCATTTATTAATTTGTTTCTTACGTATATTTAATTATTAATCTTATCTGTTTAGAAAAATAATATTTTATTATAAATCTTGTATCCAACATTATTTTTTAAACCAATCTCCATTTGTTGAAGAGCCTATAAATACATATAATCAAGAGAAGATTTTAATAGTAGCACTTCTAAGATAGCTTTTTTAAAATCTAGCACCCCTTATAAATCTTTGAAAATATAGCACTTCTTGACATTTTTGCCCTTCCTTCACCTATCTACTAACAAAAAAAAATTGTGACTGAATAAAAAAAAAAAATTCGACCACCACAACCCCGCCACTGCCGCTGCCGTGCCACCACCACCGCTGCCGTGCCACCATTTTCTGGCCGCCGCCGCCGTCGTGCCGCCGCCACCACCGGCGTACACAGAAAAAATTTTGTGACTGAACAAAAAAAAAAAACCACCACCATTTTTCCACAAGCGCCGACGGCCACAAATTTTTTATGAAGTTAGAAAAAAAAGAAAAAATTTATAAAGTCACAAAAAATATATTCCACCACCACTTTTCCGCCGCCGCCGCCGTCACTGTCGCCGGCGGTCACAAAATTTTGGTGAAGTCAGAAAAAAAAGGAAAAATTTGTGTAGTCATCAAAAAAAATTTGTGAAGTCACATAAAAAAATTTGTGAAGTCACAAAGAAAATATGTGAAGTTACAAAAAAAAAAATTGTAAAGTCACAAAAAAAATATGACAAAATTTATGAATGCACAAAAAAAAATATGGCAAAATTTGTGAATGCACAAAAAAAATGGGAAGACCCAACAGCCTTCATCTACTCCCATTAAACCAATCAACACAATCAAGAACAGATCTATTTCATCAAACATCAATACACAAATCATACACATTGCCCAGTAGTATTATACCAAAAAAATGGGAAGGTCGAACCTCCTTCCATCTGCTCCATTAAACCAACCAACAATCAAAATACAAATTTATAGTGAAAATACCAAACTAAATTACAGTCATCTCCACCAACTCCTAATTAAATTACTACTACTACTATAATCACTGCAGATTAATGAACAACAAAACTTATTTCCCCCCAAAGTAATTAGTAAATTAAAAAATTCACAAAAAAGGTTTAAACCAAAAAAAAAAAAATCATACGTTCTTAGAAGCGTAGATCATTAAAGAAAACTCAACTTTATCTTCTATCTTTCGGAATCATCTTCTCCTTCAGCCACAATCTGCTATCCATCCCAATCCTAGTCCTGAACATAAACACTGCGCATCCCGAGCCAGAGCCCGAGCCCGAGCCTGAGAACCAGTCGTAAACATCCCACATTCAATCAACGAGCAATCCATCGAGAAAAATGGTTTGATTCCCTTTGAAATTCCACTGCAGCCTTTTCACTTTAATCACCGTCTTCTTATCAATGCAAACCGACATCACTAGATACTTGAACCCTCCACTCTCCCCGCCGCAGTGGATCAGGACATCGTGGGCCCCTAGATTCACCCACGCTCTGCCGCCCCAAATCTCTCCGACCGGCCGCCGCCCACGCTTTGCCGGCTACTTCTTACAGTACCGACCGGCCATGCCTCCTCATCGGAGGGAGGAATAAAAGAGGGATCCGAGACGATGGGAGTGGTGGCGACCGATGACGGAGGGAGATTCGCCTCGATGACGGAGGAAGGTGGAGGGCGGAGGAGGGAGACTTCGCATCGTAGTGGTGGGCAGCGGGGGAGGTGGAGGCGGCAGAGAGCAGCGCTTCAGCGAGCAGGTTGCCCGACTGGAGAAAGAGAGAGAGAGAGAGAGAGAGAGAGAGTTGTGGTGATGAATGAGAAGAGAGAGAGAAAATAAAGAGGAACGGAGGACACAATGGGAAATACAAAAATAAAGTAGGGGTAAAAAAGATACAAAGTGCTAAATTTTCAAAGATTTATAAGGGGTGCTAGATTTTAAAAAAACTATTTAGGAAGTGCTAGTTTTGGGGATTTTCTATATAATCAATGTATATTTTCCTATACTTTGTGTAATACCCCGGATGTTTAATCCGTCGTTAAAATAAAAAGTTAATTAATAATTAAGGCTTTGCACGCCTAAGTTAAGGATTTTCGATTCTAAGATTTACGGTGAAATCCGTTTCAGAAAATAAATTCCAGAAGTCAGTCGAACGACTACTGTATTAGGGTTTTCGCGTCCGATAGATTTTTCGTCCGAAAACTCAGAATTAAAATCCGTCAGAATTTACATTCACTTTTTCTTCGATACGAGTTCACCGGAGAAAGTTAGTTTTTATGATTTTCCGGGCGAATTTTAGACTGTATAATCCCAACTTTTTCTCGGATTTTTAAAAACGAATTAGGTTTTCCGAGTACGTAAATTATTTCCAATCTAAAGGACGAATTAGATTTCGTCGAATTCATAACTATCTAATAAAGTATTTCTCGACTTTTTAATCGTCGTTTAAAGTCCGGAAATGAGATATTTCCGTCAAAATTTCGCAAACAAACAACCCTTAATGACTCACCACCTTTAGTTGGATATTATTTTCACCTTTATGTATAGTAAGTAGTGAGTCATTCACCTCTCTTCTTCCCCTCTCTTCATTGCAACCCCATCTCACTCTTTCTCTCCCATTCTCTCTCAAATTTCTCCATTGAAGACATCTCATCCAAGCTCTTCTCAAGAACACAAGTCCTCCGTCTACCGATCAATTTCAATTCCGAGTTCGTATTCCGCAAGGTAAGAACATTGTTCAACCTAAATTAATCTAAGTCGCACGCAAATTAAACGTGGTTGTTATAGATTAGATAAGTTATCCCGAATATCGTCTCACAAGGAAGGCTTAACAGGGTGATTATTGTATTACGAAAAGAATAGAAAATAAAAGAAAGCAATAAAGATTGATTGATTGGAGGTTTTGTTTACTCTAAGAAATTAGAAAGACAATTAATCTAGACAGTAATATAAACCCTAGTTCTAAAAACAAAGTAAATCTTAAACATAATTGAGATGCAAAATAAAAGAAACTTATGATGATTAATTCGTAGTAGAAGTCTGTCGCAAAATCCGTACGAATTGAAAGTAATAATCTACCCTAGTGTTTAGATGAACATAAGAACTGGAAGAAGAAAAGAAACGTATGTCTGTGTGTAAAGAAAATAGAACCAAAGTTTGCGAAGAATCAAAACTGGAGAAAAAAACGTAAACAAGGAAATAATTCGCTTTGCTATTTATAAGGAAAATATCGCCGCCTCAAAGTGAACGATCGCCCAACATGGACGATCGTCCATCACCACGAAGTCACGCCTATATGAACGAGCGTCGAACGTGGGCGAGCGCTGGAGGCCACTCTCTGAAACTCTTCTCGACCAAGTGGACGATCGTTGAGGCTGAACGATCGCTGGGGTGTCCTCTCTGAAAGCTCACTCGCCAACTTGTAGATCTATTGGACAAGCGCCGACCTTGGACGATCGTCCAAGGTGATTCTCTGACACTTCACGTCGCCTGCTGGACGCTCGTCGAGATGTGAACGATCGCCCAACACGCCTTCTATTTAACGATCGTCGAAAATCAGTCCAGTGTTGAACGATCATTGAACATGAAACTTCTCAGCCATTTCTCTCGTAACACCTAAAACAAAAATCCTGTATTTTCCCAACAAAAACTCGACCCAAAGCATTAGAGCATTCCGAATATAAAAACAAAACAAAACACAACGACAATCGAACAAAATGCACTAAATAGACCCAACTAAAAACAACCCCTCCACATACAAAACCTTGCTTGTCCTCAAGCAAATCTTATTAAAAATTAAAACGAAGAAAGTGAAACTTGAACTAAATAACGCATATCTCAATAAACTCTCAATCACAAGGCAATTTATCACTCATCAATCGAAAACAGTAATCGCATAACCAATGAGTGGCCCTCCACACAAGACCTCAATCCACCCAAAATCCAAGCACAAGATCACAGAAAGGAAACAGTGACATCAAAGAGTATCCCAACTCAAACCACTTATTAAACTATACTAACAAAAATGCAAAATCCGGGCAATTTCACTAGGTGAATTCACGGAAAATCCGGCCTCCTAGCGTGGTTTCCCATACCCATTCCCCACCTTTAAGAACGAATTCAAGGCAATGAGAAAGAGGGGTAGAGCCCTTCACAACACAACAAACTTAAACAAACGAAATAAACAAACGTCAAGTCAAATTGGGTTATATGGCCATACTTCATGAGGTGTAGACATTTAGAGGTCATCTAAAGTATCCTCATGTGGTTTCCCATGCTCATGGTTCCCAGAAGAGCAGAGACCTCCCAAAGTGACTCAACTTATTAGACAAGATCTTTTTGATCCCTTTATGACTCTCCTTTTTTTTCATTTTTTTTCTTTCAATTTATTATTATTATTATTTTTTTACTCTTTTTTGTTTTTTTTTTGTTTTTTTTTAAATGAGTTTAAATTGGAATACAATTCTAAAACACCATCTCCAAACCTTTCACCCATACTCAAGAGTTAAGTATCAATAATTCAAGTGTGAATCACCCCACAAATGACATGCAACAACCGCACCAATCGATTCATAATAGAACCACCTTGATCAATAAAATCTATCAAGACATGAGTCATAAACTTCAACCCCAACTTCAACATCTTAATTCCAAATAAGAAAAACCCGAGGACTTACAATATCATAATATCAACAAACACACCCCCCCTCCCCCCCCCCCCCGCCACGAAAAAGCATGACAATGTCCCCATTGTCAACCAAAACGCAATAGAATAAGGAAGGGAGTATCACAAGACAACCAAAGAAGGAATCGAAACAAAACATAAACACTAACGATGATGGTCCCGAAACGAGTTACTGGTGTATGGGGGGGGGGGGGAATACACCAGTTAGGATTTTTCAACTTTCGAAAAACTTAACACTTGAAAACAACTTCAACTGAGTCAAAGGACTCAGGTGGGATCTCACAGCTGAGTAAGCAAACTCAGCTGGAAGAGCGGTGCTGTGCGGAATGTGGTGGAAAATAAACTCGTTAAAAACAACTCACGCAAACCAGCTCGGTTGGTCAAGAACCAAAACAGCTCGGTTGAAAAAGTGCAAAAGAGGTTTGAATGCTGGTTAGTTCGGTTAGTTAGAAATGCAATATGGACTGAATAAAAAAATAAACACGACACATAAGATTTACGTGGTTCGGAGATAACTCCTACGTCCACGGGGAGATGTGAGTCCACACACCTCAGTCCAAGTTCTTCTGGACAGAACCACTCAGCTTACGCGGGCTGAGTAACCGTTACAGTTTAGTTTCCGGGCACTAAACAGCCTAAGTCAAGTTTACGGGTACTTAATGACCTGACTACTCAATAACAGGAAGAGTAAGGTCCTAGCACACTTTTTAGGGTGTGATAAAGGGTAGGATTTCCAACTACAGCTCGATCAAGAATGAGAGCTGGATCTAAGGCTTGAACGAATAAACACTCAACCTAAGATCAAAAACAATTTCGAATTCTAGGAACCCTCAGCTACTAATGTTCTCTCAAATTGGAACTCTCAGCTGCTGATGCTCTTAGATGATGATTTTGCAGATTTGCTTTGATTTCTCTCGAGAAAGCTTTTGAATTTTTAGTCGTCTATGTGTCTATCTGCATTCCTTGCTTCTCGAATGAGATGATGCCTCTATTTATAGGCGGAGAGAATCAACTAGCCGTTGGAGGAGCAGTTGATCTCTGATCGGTTGAAAGCGATGGCTTGTCTCTCATCTCTGCAGACTTTCCCAATATGGCATCTGTGCTCCTTTGCTTTCCATCTGAGACAGCCTTGTGTTGGGCCAGATGGGGTAATGACTGAACGGTCAAACCCTCATGTGACTTCCTTTTGAAATTCAAATCTTGACAGTCAACTTCGGTTTGTCGGTTGAAAGTCTTGACCTTCATCTGAGTGATCTTCAGCTGATGTTCTGATCTGTCGAGTTCTCAGCTGACTTTGAACTTCAAAACAGTTGAACTCCTTGTTCAGATTCTATAACTGAGGTTCTGAAACTGAACCCTCAGTTGTCTTCCACTTCTTTACTCAGTTGAGTTTGAACCCTCAGATGATTTCTTTTTCATCTAATGTTCTCTTCCTTTCAACTGTTTCTCATTTGATGAACGCTCAGTTGGTTTCCTTCAACTGATGTTCTGAAGACTTCCTCTTGTTTACATCTGAACAAATGAACTCTCAGTTGTCTTTCTTCACAACTGATGTTCTGTCTGAGTGACGCCTTGTTGCCATCTTCAGCTGGAGACCTGTAAAGATAAAAACTTAACTTTGCTCAAACAGCGAGCCTAAATTCTAACATTAGGTACTGGCAACATCTACTCGGTTGGGGTCAGCCGGTTTTGAAATTCATCAAAACTTATACTAATAAATTTCCCAACAATTTCCCCCTTTTTGATGATGCCAAAACCACTTACAACTTGAAACCACTACTGATCTAAACCTCACTAACTTATCTAAAATCTCAGTTGAAATTCTAGACAGTCTATAAGATAAAACATCAAAGGGTTAGCACAGTTATAACATGAAATTGAAAGACTTTGTGATTCAGAGCTTGGACAATGAGGAATTGTTCATCAAGGTGAATCGTATTATATACTTTGAAGTTTTTGTTACAACTGAAGGTTACAAAGTTAAGCGCAAAACATAGAAAGATACAACAGTTGCTTCAAAAACTACAACATCCAAAAACATTATCAGCTCAAAAACTTTGACAGCTCAGAAATACTGTTGACCGTACTTGTTGAAGATACGGTTGAAGATCTCCTTCTTCGCTTCCGACTCAATCCCAGTGTTGACGCCGTGTTCCTTGCATACTTGCCTCGCCTCAGCTAAGATCGTATTTCTATTTGGCGTGCTTGTGCCTTTGATCATCGGAGGGCGGTATATGCACTTCTTTGGAACTGGAACAGTGTTGGGATCCAGCTGAGCATTCAGCATATCTCGCTTGAACTGACTAAACATTCCAGGGTCTCCAGAGCTGAGTTCCCACAGGGCTTCCTTGAAGGCTAGCCTTGGGTCTTCAGTCGAGTAGACTTTCCTGTAATAGAAGTCATTGACGAACTCATGCTTGAACTGTTCCCAGTCATCGTTCCACTCCGCATTCATCCACTTGTCAATATGTGGGTATTGAGACGGGAGCGGAGCGTTCTTCTGCAGCTGATGTGTCGACTTTCTAGCCTCAGCCTTTATCTGGTGCTTGTTGCTTCTTCGCACACTCCGGCTGGCTTTGTTTCTGTCGACGTTCTTCTCCACCTTGGCGAGCTCCTTCTCGAACTTGGCCACCTTCTTGGCCTGATCGGCAGCGAACTTCTTGATCCAAGAGGGATTCAAGTACTTCTCCTTAGGCACCTCCATAGCTTTGGCAGCTTCGATACAGTCTTCAACGGATATCCCGTCAAGTTCTGCATCGAGCTCGGCTGTGAGCTCGGCTACGAGGTCGTGGGAGACTTCCAGTTCGGGCTGCGACCCTTCAGCTTCAGCTGGCACTCCTTCTCCTTGCTGGAGAACAGCTTTCCCTTGTCCATCCCCAGCTGCCGGCTCCTTGTCTTCCCCAGCTGCTGGCTCCTTGTCTTCCCCCTTTTTGGCATCATCCAAAAGGGTGGCAACAGTGCCATCCAGAGAGGTCAACTTGGCTTCAGCTTGTTGACTGCGGGAAAACAGCTCTTCAACAGCGTCCTTCTCTTCTACCTTCTTCGCCAACTCCAAGTCTTGGCGCTCCTGCTCAGCTCGCTGCACAGCTGCAAAGGTCGCAGAGACCTCTTTGTGAAGGGAGACGAACTCAGCTCGGAAAGAGGCGAACTGAGCCATTCACTCCTGGTCCTGAGTCTGCTGGGACTTTGCGAGGTCAGATTCAGCAACGGTCTTGAACACGTTGAAATCCGAGCTGAGGCTTTGAACAGCCTTCCTTAGAGCCGAGACCTCCGAGCTGGAAGAAGTGGATAGATCTTCGAGCTTGTGCTACAGAGAAGAGGAGAGGTGATCTAGCTGATTCTTCAGGCTGGCATTTTCTGCCATCAGCTGCTGCATCCTGTCAGCTTCTTTCTCCTTGCCCAGCTGGATTTTGGACAGCATCTCCGTCCTCAGCTGGTTGACCCTCTCCGAGATCAGCTCGCAGATGACGTCGGTTGAGAGAGCTGGCTGATCGGAGGGTCCGGGCAAGAGTGGTGGTTGTGGCTGGGCAGCAGACTCCAGGACAACCATGGCAGATCGGCTGGCGAGGTAGGCCTTGAGCTTGTCTTCTTCTCTCTTGGCCGCCTCATCAGCTGCGTCGACGTCGTCCATGCAGGAGGCATTTTTGGCGAGCATGTCATCAAGAAAGTGAACAACTTCAGGGTTGTTGCATAGCTCCCTGGTGTCTGTCCCTTCTTGGATGCTTTTGTCCAGACGTCGTCGGAGCACAACCACCTTTTGGTTGTAAGCCACCTCCAGGCTCTGGTAGTCGAAGTACTCCCTCAGGTTGGACTCTTCGACCTTTAACTTGTCCCAGCCATGGATCCTGAGGGTCTCCTCCTTCACGTACCAGTAGCTGAGTATGACACTGAATTGGTATAGAAGCTCCGTCCCGAGAACAGAGAAAATAGGCATCGATGTTGCCTCGGGGAACATACCAATCAGCTTGCGGAAGCAGTAGCTGAGTCTTCCTTCATATTCAGCCAGGATCGCCTGACGGTTGGCTTCTTCATCGATCTGAGGGGGGTCGATATCGAAGGTTAAGGGTTCGATGGTTTCATCAACGTTGGCCGAAGAAGTGGTCACAACGTTGGCATCGAGCGAGAGGCTCGGAATATCTGACTGAGGACCAGTTGAGAGAACCGGATCCTCTTTGGATGGAGAGTTGGCTGGCTGGAGGATTTCTTCAGTCACAGGTGGGTTAACCTGGCTGGCATCACCTCTAGATCGACTGTCGTGGGACTCCTCAGATGAAGAAGAGTCATCTGAGGAGGAGCTGGCATCCACCACTTGGATCTCCACGTCTCCACCTGCCTCCTCAGCCACGTCCTCCTGACGAGGTTGAAGAATAAACCCAGCTGGGTCAACCGATTGACTGGATTCGGTTGACTCCTTCTCCTTAGCCGGCTTGACCACCACTGGACTTGTTGTGGATGGTTTAGCCGCTGGCTGGATGATTCTTATCCTTGGCCTCTTCTGCAGAGGTTCCTCCTCTTCCTCCTCTTCGTCTTCGTCCTCCTCAGCTACCTCTTCCAGCTGGCGCTTCGCCGGCTTGGTCCTCGAAGGGCGACGAGCAGCTGCCTCCACAGCTGGCTTGGGGACACCCTTGGGGGTGTAGACAGCTTCTACAACATCCCTGGCCTTCTTGGCTGAGGGGAACAGTGACAGCTTGCTGACTGGAGTGTCCTCACTCCCTTCCCATGTCAGCGGCAGACCCTTTGTGGCTTGGAGGATGAGGGCTGATATCTTTGTCCCGAAATTGAGAGTCCCCTTGACACTCAACAGAACATCCCCGGACTCAGCTGTCATCTCGGATATCTTCTGCTTCTCCGACACCAGCTGGCTCTCTATATATCCCAACTAGTCGACCTGGTGCATCTCTTCCAGGGCCTTCTGCTGCTTGAGCTTAGGACGGCTGATGTCCCCGAAGGCTCCACCATATGCGAAGATGCATTTGGAGATTACATCGAAAAGAAGTCGGTGCTCCGGCTTCAGCTTTGTCCTTTGCATGCTCCCCTTCAATGGTTCGGGAACAAGAAGAATGGTTTGAAGGAAGGCATCAGCTTCCTTGTCAGAAAAGTTCCCCACCACGTCTGTGGCTTCACAGTTTCTGGGGATGAGCTTCTCCAGCTCCTTCGACACCTTTATCTCCACAACGGAGTCTTCTACTGTTCGGGAGGTTCTGTGGCGTTGCTTGCACGGGATGATCGTGACAAGCCCGTCATTTGCGACTCGTTGCAGATTACGGTAGAAATGTACGATCTGCTTCCTGAGCAACAGGGCCGGAGAGAGGGTGGCCCAATCAAGCAGATGGTGGTCGGAGAGGATGGCGGCGATTGGAGCGAGCTCAGGCGAGGAGAGAGCCGCTCTGGATAATATCTGTTCGAAATGAATCTTCGACATCACCATGTCGAACGATTCCTGGAACGTTGCAGGCTCTGAGGAAACCATCTTTTTAGAAGCTTTTGACTTGGGCGCCATCTCGAGGAGATATATATGCAAAGAAAGAGTGAAAGACTTTACTGGAAATGGCGAAACAAGATTTGAGAAGATGATGAATAGTGAGTAAAGATATGCACGAAAAGAGAAAGTAAGGATCACTTCCTGATTTGCCGTATTATATAATCTTTGACTCGGATAAAATCAATGGCTGGGGTTAAAACGCGCGAATCTATTAACGGCTGTGATTTCGCGACTGTTGAGTAATTTTGACTGATATACCACGCGCGCGAGTGAGAAGGTGAATAGTTTGAGGTGTCAGCCCAGTCGCACTATAAAGTAAGGCTATAGGTGTTCAGCCAGACTTTACATTAAATGCGATATGATGGCTTGTTTAGTCTAGCTGACATGTTCAGGAATGTTTGAATTTATTTCAAACATTCTCATTTAATATCATAACACCTTCAGTCATAAATGATACCTGCCAGCTGATGTTTGAATCAGCTGTGTTCATTTGTTGAATTCCTCAGTTGCCGCATACCATCAGCTGACTCGAGTTCGTCTGTTCAGCTGACATCTGTTCCATTATTGCAGCATACCATCAGCTGACTCAAGTTCATCTCCTCAGCTGAAGTTTGATGTCCTCAGTTGGCAATTCGTATCTGAGCTTCCCCCTTCATCTGAGCTTCCCCCTTAAGTCGATATCTGATTCTTCAGCTCGGATGAATCCTTGTCAGCTCGGATGATTCTTCTGCTCGGATGAGTTTTTAGCTCAGATCCAAAAGTCCTAGAAGATCACACAGCATCTTGAACCGGGCTTCAGGAAGAGGTTTGGTGAGGATGTCAGCTCTCTGAATCTCAGTTGGATCTTCTCCATGGACACATCCTTCTTCTCAATATGATCTCGGATGAAGTGATGACGAATATCGATATGCTTAGTCCGAGAGTGATGAACAGGGTTTAGAGAGATAGCTATGGCACTCGAGCTATCACAATGTATGGAAACCTGTCCAGTTGAGACTTCATAATCTCTCAGCTGCTGCTTTAGCCACAATACTTGCATGCAACAGCTTCCGGCAGCCATGTACTCTGACTCGGTTGTCGAAGTAGCAACACACGCTTGTTTCTTGGAGAACCATGAAACTAGCTTGCTTCCCATGAACTGGCAGTGTCCAGAAGTAGACTTTCTGTCCAACCGATCTCCTGCTAGGTCGGCATTTGAGTATCCAGTCAGCTGGATATTGTCATCAGTTGGGTACCACAATCCAACATTGACAGTTCCTTTCAGATACTTAATGATGTTCTTTGCTGCCAACATGTGTGCTTCTCTTGGTTGGACTTGAAAACGAGCACACACTCCAACTGCGTATGAAATGTCTGGTCGGCTGGCAGTTAGGTAGAGCAGCGAACCGATGATCCCTCTATACTGGCTGGCATCAATGAGCTTTCCCTCAGCTCCTGGTTCGATCTTCCAGTTCGTGTTCATAGGGATCTTGGTTGTCTTACTTGTCTGCAATCCGAACTTGGTGATGAGCTCCCTTGTATATTTGGACTGGTTGATAAAAATCCCTTCAGGTGACTGCTTCACTTGTAATCCAAGGAAATAATTCATCTCGCCCATCATTGACATCTCGAACTTTTCCTTTATAAGATCGGAGAATTTCTTGCACAGCTCCTCCGACTTGGACCCGAAAATGATGTCATCGACATAAATTTGCACGACAAGTATATCTTCTCCAACTTTGATGGTGAATAGAGTTTTATCAACTGAACCTCGTTTGAACCCCGAGTCCAGAAGAAATCCACAAAGAGTGTCATACCATGCTCTTGGTGCTTGCTTTAGACCATAGATAGCTTTCTTCAACTTGTACACTCTTCCATCTCCAGTCTCAAAACCAGGAGGCTGTTCAACATATACATCTTCTTTTATATCTCCATTGAGGAATGCACACTTCATATCCATCTGATATACTTTGAACTTGTGATGTGCGGCATAAGCTAGAAAGATCCGGATGGCTTCAAGCCTTGCAACTGGTGCAAAGGAATCTTCAAAGTCAATTCCTTCTTGTTGGCAGTATCCTTGAGCTACCAACCTTGCTTTATTCCTCACAATGAATCCAATGGCATCTCTCTTGTTTTTGAAAATCCACTTTAGTCCAATCACCTTGACACCATTTGGTCTTTCTACCAACTCCCACACACAGTTGCGTAGAAACTCATTCAATTCTTCTTGCATGGCTGTTGTCCAGTGGACACAATTGAGAGCTTCCCCAACATTCTTCGGTTCTGGAACATCAGCTACATAGCAAGAAATCATGGCAACATCTCCAGCTTGCTCGAACTCCTCTAGAACTGCCAATACCTCAGCATATTGGGCATAAGTGTTGGATTCTTCCTCGGTTGATTCTGGATTTGCAACTCTGCTCCGTGTGCGCACACCCTCGGTTGGATCTCCGATGATGTCGTTGGTGGAATGAACTTCATACCATCTTCGGTTGCGTCTTCCTTCTTCTTCCAACAGTGGCTGTTCAGACATCTGAGTTGGAGTCTTCAGAGCTGGTGATTGATCAGTTGTTGAGTCTGGATCCTCAACATTTACAATAGATTGAACCGAGTTCGGTTGGGCATCGGATGCTGATGCAGTTGGATGGACATCAGCTGAAGTTCCCCCTAGGGACGAGCTGAGGTCTTCGCATTCATCTTCAGAGGAGTATGGGTCCTCATACTCAGTTGCCCATACCAGTGGTTCAGCTCGGTTCTTTTCCCGAAGAGCTTGCGATCTGGTGAGAACTGGTAGAACAGCTGGATCCGCGTGTTGTTCCTTTACCTGTTCCCTGCACTCAAAGGTAGATTCATCAAAACTAACATGAGGTGTTATTTCCACAACACGAGAGCTGTTGTTGAAAACTCTATATGCCTTGATCCGAGCTGCATATCCAAGAAATATGCCCTTCGAAGCTTTGGCATCAAAAGTTTTCAACTGAGTCTTCCCATTGTTGTGAATATAACACTTAGATCCAAAAACACGAAAATAAGAAATATCTGGCTTTCTGCGTCTCCACAGCTCGTAGGGCGTCTTTCCCAACCGCTTGGTGAGAAGAGATCGATTCTGTGTGTAGCATGCTGTGTTGATCGCTTCAGCCCAAAATCTCTTAGGTAGTGCTGAGCTCGCTAACATGGATGTGGCTGCATCCTTCAGAGTTCTATTTCTTCGCTCAGCTACGCCATTCTGTTGTGGAGTACGCGCGGCTGATGTTTGATGGGTTATGCCATTCTTTTCGCAATACTCAATGATGGTTTCATTTAGAAACTCCGTTCCACGATCTGATCTGATAGATATGATCTTCATCTCTTGTTGGTTCGATATCCGATCCATTAGCTTGGGCAGCTCATCTCGGGTTTCACTCTTGTGGCGCATGAAGATGGTCCACGTATATCTTGAGTAGTCATCAGTTACAACCAAAGTATATTCGTTTCCATTAATGCTTTTTGGTGTAACTGGCCCGAAGAGATCCATATGGATCAGCTGCAACACTCGGTCGGTTGAAGGAGTTGACTTCAACCGGAAGGAGGTTCTAGCGAGCTTTCCCAGCTGGCATGCACTGCACATGTGTGTTGTTGAAAACACTCGGTTAGGTATGCCTCTTGCATGTTCTTGTCTGGCAAGTCGGTTCATCGTCTTGAAGTTCAGATGGTTGAGCCTTTTGTGCCACAGCCAGCTCACATCCGAACTGCTCTTTGACAACAGGCAAGTGTCAGGGAGGCTGCTGTTCCAGTCAGCGTAGTATACATTCCCTGTTGGAGATCGATTTCCCAACAATATCACCTGCTTTGATCCGACATCTTTAACTCTGCAACCCTGTGCATCAAACTTGACAGAGAACCCATTATCACAGAATTGGCTGATGGAGAGCAGGTTATGCTTCAATCCATCAACAAAAGAAACATTAGAAATTGAAACATGATTGGTTTCAAGGGTACCGTAACCTCTGGTATAACTTTTTGAGTTATCACCAAAAGTAACTGATGGACCTTCTTTCTCCACGAAACTTCCAAGCAAATCCTTCAGATTTGTCATGTGTTTCGAGCATCCACTATCCATCACCCACATTGTTGTAGACGCCTCCTTCTTCCTCAGCTGTTTCTCCTATACCTGCAAGGAGAAACTCGCTTAGGTCCCCAATTTCAGTTGGGTCCTGAAGGGTTAGAACCAGTTCCCGCTGGAACCGTGCGTCGCTTTTCTCTGTACACTCGAATAGCCTTGTCATTCCAAATGATCTGCCCATTTTCATCAATTATAACAACACCCCGGTTATCCTTAGGCTTGTTGTTTGAAATGATGCTCTGTTTCTTGGGAGGAGTTGGATTTCTCCCATGTTGGGCTTTAGGAGGTGAGGCTTTCCCCCTGTTTTGATGGCGATTCTTATCCTGTTGAGTTTGTCTGTGAGGTCGGACGGCTTTGTGGAATCTTCTTGGCTGATTCTGATTCTATTGCCTTGGCTGTTGACGATGGCTGTTCATGCCCGGATGTTGATTCATGTTGTGGCATGAGTAACCATAGCTGTCGTAACTTTTCCACATAGGTTGACTCTGTTGGAACCTCTTATTGTTGTGGTGATGGAACCGTTGTTGATTATATCGGTTGAAGCTTGGTCGGTTCTGTTGGTTCCATCTCTGCTGTGGTTGGTTTGTTGGTCGGTTATCACGTCGGTTCTGAGCTTGGATGTGTTGTCGATTTTGAGCTTGATTGTGACTCCGACGTCTCCGGTTCCTCCGTTGAGTCTTGGAACATTCCCCCTCGGTTGTAGACTCCAGGGACTGTTTCGTTGGTGCTCCATCTGCAGCTCCTTTGCCTTTCTCAGCCGTAGTTACCTTTATCGGTTGTGAGGGTGTTTGTTCAGTTGCATACTCAACTGTGTTAGGTTTGGCAACCATGACTTCCTCAGCCCTGGTGAAGGTAGCTGGTGGAATTCCAGTGTCCTTTGCCACGTCGTATCCGAGTCCAGACACATCATCCGTTTGCCGTCTGTATTTGATGAGATTCTCGATGATCTCGGATGACTGATATAGCTTTGTCAGGTTGTCCTTCTCAGTTTGAAGATCCTTGAGAAGAACAAATATATGCTCGGTCTGGGCATCTGATGTCTTCATTAGCTGGTCGATCTGAGCCTCTTGCTTGTTCAACTGTTCGTTCTGTGCCTTGATCTGTTCCTTCAACTGTTCATCGGTTGAAGCCTCAGTTTGGTTGGCTGTACTCAGTTGACTTTTCAGCTGGTCAATTTCTTCAGCTTGTCTCTTGATCAGATCGTCCTTTTCGGTTAAGGAATCTTCAAGCTTGGCGAACTGGGCTTGAAGACTCTTAAACTCAACCGACTGTTGATGCAGTTCCTCACTGAGTTCTTGAAAATCATTCCAGGAGGGTTCCAACTCATCGTTCATAGATTCCTGCATGTTAGAAGTATTGGAAGAATTTAAGCGAGCAGGATTAGATTGTACCTCAATATCATCTTGGTCGGTTCCAAGTGCCATGAGGCATTGATCCGGACTGATGACTTTGTTGGTAGAGGTCAGATCATCTTCATCTTCAGTGTCTGTGAAGATGTCCATATCGTCAGCTGCCTCTTCAGCTACCATGGCCTTATTCTTTGCAGTTTGCTTCGCCCTCAGTGCTTCTCTTTCCTTCTTTGAGAGGTTTGGGCAATCAGCTTTGAAGTGTCCTTCCTTGCCGCATTCGAAGCAACCATTGGTAACTGACTTCGAATTGTCTCGAGTTCGGTTTGATTTATAGAAACGTTTATATTTGCCGAACCGAGTATCCATATCGGCTAACTTCTTTGACAACGCTGCAATGTTCTGTTGCAGTTCTTCTCTGCTCGGCTCCTTTGCAGTCGTGTCAGCCGACCTGGTTGGCCTTGACGATCTCGACTTTGAGTAGTCAGCTCGGAGGGCAACTGACTTTGATGCTGAGCCGACGTCCTCAATTCTATTTGTCTGACTTGAGGGCTGCGACCTCCTTCTGTTGACCTTATACTCATTTCCTTTCAAGATTGAGAACAATCTTTCAGTTCCCATTTCACCTAGGTCAGCTCGGCTCTCGTGGATATTTGTGAAAGTATCCCACTCAGCCGGTAGAGCTTGCAACACTTTGAGGTTTATCTCTCTTAGAGTGTATTTTTCTTTCCGGATGGATTGGATTCTTCTGATGATGTCCATAAACCGGAGCTCTAGCTGATCTATAGTCTCATCAGGTCGCAGACTGAAATTGTCAAAATCTTGACATGCATGCGAGAACTTGTTTTCCTTTGTCTCGTCGCTTCCTTCACTTAGCGAGGCCAGGATGTCCCACATCTCTTTTGCGGTCTCACATTCCTCTATCCAGGGCAGATAATCTTGTCCAACCGTGGACATTATTGTGCTTTGAGCCCAGATATCCAGCTGGCTCACCTTGGCCTCCTCCGGAGTGTAGTTCTCTGGCTGTTTCTCCACATACTCCACCACTGCATCTCCATCGTTGGGATTTGTGGGAGTGCGAAGTATTCTGTCTCGTATGACGATTGGTCCAGATGTGAGAACTTGTTGCATCCTATGATGCTTGGACAAAAGGATCTTCTTCATTCGAGTTCTCCATGATGTATAGTTGACAACAGAGAACATGACTGTGATCTTGTCCTTGACGTCCATCTGCATAAACAAAAACAGGACAACAAAAATGCGAGCAAGAATGCACTAGCGTGAAAAGATCTGTTCAGTTGACCACTGAAGAAAATTCTCGAATTCACACCTTGTGAAACAGAGTCAGCAGTCTTTTGAACCACTGCTCTGATACCACTTGATGGTCCCGAAACGAGTTACTGGTGTATGGGGGGGGGGGAATACACCAGTTAGGATTTTTCAACTTTCGAAAAACTTAACACTTGAAAACAACTTCAACTGAGTAAAAGGACTCAGGTGGGATCTCACAGCTGAGTAAGCAAACTCAGCTGGAAGAGCGGTGCTGTGCGGAATGTGGTGGAAAATAAACTCGTTAAAAACAAATCACGCAAACCAGCTCGGTTGGTCAAGAACCAAAACAGCTCGGTTGAAAAAGTGCAAAAGAGGTTTGAATGCTGGTTAGTTCGGTTAGTTAGAAATGCAATATGGACTGAATAAAAAAATAAACACGACACACAAGATTTACGTGGTTCGGAGATAACTCCTACGTCCACGGGGAGATGTGAGTCCACACACCTCAGTCCAAGTTCTTCTGGACAGAACCACTCAGCTTACACGGGATGAGTAACCGTTACAGTTTAGTTTCCGGGCACTAAACAGCCTAAGTCAAGTTTACGGGTACTTGATGACCTGACTACTCAATTACAGGAAGAGTAAGGTCCTAGCACACTTTTTAGGGTGTGATAAAGGGTAGGATTTTCAACTACAGCTCGATCAAGAATGAGAGCTGGATCTAAGGCTTAAACGAATAAACACTCAACCTAAGATCAAAAACAGTTTCGAATTCTAGGAACCCTCAGCTACTAATGTTCTCTCAAATTGGAACTCTCAGCTACTGATGCTCTTAGATGATGATTTTGCAGATTTGCTTTGATTTCTCTCGAGAAAGCTTTTGAATTTTTAGTTGTCTATGTGTTTATCTGCATCCCTTGCTTCTTGAATGAGATGATGCCTCTATTTATAGGCGGAGAGAATCAACTAGCCGTTGGAGGAGCAGTTGATCTCTGATCGGTTGAAAGGGATGGCTTGTCTCTCATCTCTGCAGACTTTCCCGATATGGCATCTGTGCTCCTTTGCTTTCCATCTGAGACAGCCTTGTGTTGGGCCAGATGGGGTAATGATTGAACGGTCAAACCCTCATGTGACTTCCTTTTGAAATTCAAATCTTTGACAGTCAACTTCGGTTTGTCGGTTGAAAGTCTTGACCTTCATCTGAGTGATCTTCAGCTGATGTTCCGATCTGTCGAGTTCTCAGCTGACTTTGAACTTCAAAACAGTTGAACTCCTTGTTCAGATTCTATAACTGAGGTTCTGAAACTGAACCCTCAGTTGTCTTCCACTTCTTACTCAGTTGGGTTTGAACCCTCAGATGATTTCTTTTTCATCTGATGTTCTCTTCCTTTCAACTGTTTCTCATTTGATGAATGCTCAGTTGGTTTCCTTCAACTGATGTTCTGAAGACTTCCCCTTGTTTACATCTGAACAAATGAACTCTCAGTTGTCTTTCTTCACAACTGATGTTCTGTCTGAGTGACGCCTTGTTGCCATCTTCAGCTGGAGACCTGTAAAGATAAAAACTTAACTTTGCTCAAACAGCGAGCCTAAATTCTAACATTAGGTACTGACAACATCTACTCGGTTGGGGTCAGCCGGTTTTGGAATTCATCAAAACTTATACTAATAAATTTCCCAACAAACGACCTAGCAAAAGAACCAACCAAACGCAAAAACTAACACAAATAACAATAACAAGAAATCAAAAAGAGAAACAACACACACAAAAATAAAAAAGAAATAGGAGAAAAGAATGGCATACACAACAACAACGAGAATCACTGCGGATCCAGCGGTAGATCAGACGAACCACCTGAAGCGAAATGCCAACGAGCGAATTGTTGCTCCAAAGAATCCAGCTGACGACCCTGAGAAGCCATTTGCTGCTGTTGCTGGGTCCAATACTGAGCATTCGTGGCCCAATTTTGTGCTTGCTCCGCCCAATGCGTGTTCTGAGTCGCCCAATACTTTGTCTGCGCCTCCCATCGCTGCTCATTAACCGCCCAACGCTGATCATTTCGCGCCCACCGTTGTTCATTCTGATCCCACCGTTGATCTTGACGGAACAATTGGGCATTCTGTAGAATCATCTGCTGCTGCAAGTGCCCAAACTGGGAACTCATCTCCCCACGGAATGAAGTAAAATCCTGCTGAAACGCCGAAAAGTCATAAGGCACAGAACCTGAGCCGTAATTACCAGAAGGGTGAGAAGCATGTTCAATCTGACGAATAAACCCATCCTGAGGAGGAAACTCATCATCACTCCCCACCGGTGTGGCATCATCATTGGCTCCGTCCGACTCGGCATCGGAAGAACCAGAGACAGGAGGTGGGGGCACACTAGGGCCGACGATCTCGGCACCACGCTGGCGCTTAACTGCTGGGCGCATCTCTTAGGGAGCAAAGGACACCAAATCACGGGCAATAAATCCATGTTTCAATTCAGTAAAGCCCAAATACTTGCATCTCAACAGCACTTGATTAGAAGGAATGGAATTTGCCCGAATAACGTTGAAATGATATGCCAAAGCAGTAGCAAGATGCGGCAAAGCAGCCCTATATGTTGAAGTCCGAACAATACTCTGCAAAGTGTCGAAGATAAACGGAGCCGGACAAACCTTCCGCTTCTTCACAGCACAATCCAACAAATATAGCTCAACATTGTACACCTTATTAGCCTCAGCCCGACCTTTAATATGATAGACAAGAAATTTGTGTAAAATACACAAAACTGGATCACGAATTAATCCACTAGGTACACCACCATTTCCCCAATTGTCACATCATGACGACTCACACCAAGCCGCTTTCGCATCAAATGTAGGAGGAACAGACAATTCCCCATGAGCTTTCCGAAACCCAAAAACTATATGCAGAACAGAGTACCCCACACGATATGTATTACCCATCAACCGACAAGTGATACCCTCGAGATCATCTTCAAATTCCATAGAGACAAGAAATTCCAAACACAAAGGAGTAAACGAAGGCCATTCGGAGTGAGCATATTGGAATAATCCTAAGACCTTTAGATACTTATTCAATTCGTCCTTCACCCCCAGAGACTCAATAACCTCCCAATCAATAAAGCGAGGTACCGTAATAGATTTACTCTTGAGGCGAAGGAAGAGTTTACCTTTAGGGAGCGAGTAAATGGGGAAAGGAGCAACATATGTCGCTGAGATGTTCGGTGGTGCAGCCGCGTCGGTGTCCATAGCCTCGGGGGCAGTAGCATGGGAGGAAGAACTGCCACCGACGTTCTTGGTGCGGGCCATAGAGAATTAGAAGTTGCCGGGTGTGAGTGCTCGGCCAATGTGAAACAACGAAGCCGGCGGTCGCTGACTATGAGGTAGAAGAAGAACTGAGCGTTCGCCGGATATGGGGAAACCAGCGCTCGTCGATAGTGGACACTCGTTCGGCAAAGACAGCAAGGGAGCGAGAATGGACACTCGTTGGAAGTCGACGCTCGCTGGGTACGTGGCCGGTGAAAATAATTAGACGCTCGCCGATGGGAATAAATGGGCGCTCGTCGGCTGTTGAGAGATCGAGTTCGCCGGCGGAGAAAACAAGACCACCACAGGAGATCGCCGGCCGGAATTGTAGAGACGGGCGCTGGCCTGGAATGATGACGGAGGAACCAAGATGGAAGAGACTTCAATGAGCACACGCGAAGAGAGCATGAAAGGAATAGACGAAGGAGGCGGCGACCCTTAAAATTAGGGCAGACGTATTTATAGTCAAGGAAGTGGGCGCTCGTTGGCTATGAGCGATCGCCCAGAATTGGACCTCAGAACAGATGGGCTGAGGAATGAGTTGTGTTGGACGCTCGCCCACTTCGAACGACCGTCGGACCAGCGCCTCTTAAATTTGGTCGGCATGGGGTGAGCGGTGTTGGACGCTCGCCTAGAGTGGACGATCGTCGCACCCCCCTCTCTGAAGTCCAGACGCCAAGTGCTGGATGCTCGCCCGGGGTGAACGATCGTCGCATCCCCTTCTCTGAAGTCCAGACGCCAAGTGCTGGACGCTCGCTCCGGGTGAACGATCGTCGCACCCCCTTCTCTGAAGTCCAGACGCCAAGTGTTGGACGCTCGCCCGGGGTGAATGATCGTCGCACCCCCTTCTCTGCAATCGAAGAAACACGCGTTGGACGCTCGCCCAGGATGAGCGATCGTCGAACCTGTGCCACAGTACCAGATTTTTTTTTTCAGTGGGTTGCCTCCCACGAAGCGCTTGTTTAACGTCGTTAGCTCGACATACAAAAACTAAACTTATTCTGAATCCATGAGCCAAGTTGACTCGACTCCTTCCAAAACAGGTTCTCCTTCATAGTACGGTTTCACTCGATGTCCATTGGCTTGGAAGGATTCTTCAGTCTGTTCATTTAGCAACCGAACGGCTCCAAAAGGTAGAACTTCTTCAATGAGATACGGCCCACTCTATCGGGACTTCAACTTGCCTGGAAATAACATCAACCTTGAGTTGAACAAAAGAACATTCATCCCGGGCTTCAACTCCTTGGATAGAATCCGACTATCATGCAACCGCTTCACTCGATCTTTGTAGATCTTGGCATTGTCATAAGCCTCATTCCGGAGTTCATCCAACTCGGACATTTGCAACAGTCTTTGCTTCCCTGTGGCCTCAAGATCGAAATTTGTTGCTCGGATTGCCCAATACGCCTTATGCTCGACTTCAACAGGCAAGTGGCAATTCTTTCCATATACAAGCCGATATGGACTCATCCCCAGAATGCTCTTGTACGCTGTTCGGTACGCCCAAAGTGCATCATTGAGCTTTGAAGACCAATCTTTATGAGACGGCTGCACCGTCTTCTCCAAAATTCCCTTGATTTGTCGGTTGCTCGTTTCTGCGTGGCCCGATGTTTGAGGGTGATAGGGGGTAGCCACCTTGTGTGTGATTCCATTCTTCTTCATAAGCTTCTCGAACAGCTTATTGCAAAAATGCTTCCCTCCATCACTTATTATTGCCTTAGGAAATCCGAACCGACAAAGAATATTTTCCTGTACAAACTTAAGCACAACATGAGAGTCACAAGTCCTAGTGGGGATTGCCTCGACCCACTTGGAAATATAATCAACAGCTAAAAGAATGTACTCGTAACCAAAGGATTTGGGAAACGGTCCCATGAAATCGATACCCCACACATCGAAAATCTCAACCACTAGAATATTATTAAGAGGCATTTCATTCCTACGACCAATAGACCCTACCCTTTGGCAATGATCACAGGCAAGATAAAAAGCATGTGCATCCTTAAATAATGAAGGCCAGAATAAACCTGATTGGAGCACCTTGTGTGCCGTTTTCTGTCCTCCAAAGTGCCCTCCACAATGCGACTCATGGCAAAATTGGAGCACTTTAACTTGCTCATCATTCGGAACACACCTTCTGATCACATCATTCTTACCAATCTTAAATAGGTAAGGGTCTTCCCAAAAGTATTGCCTGCACACAGATAGAAAACGCTTCCTTTCTTGGGAAGTAAGGTCAGGCCTCAATTCATCATAGGCAAGAAAATTAACAATGTCAGCATACCAAGGAACCATGTCGGTACTCAAAGCTTGCTCAAAAGGGAACAACTCAAGCAAATTATCACAAATAACAGGAGAAGGAAGATTATCAAGACGAGATAAGTGGTCAGCTACAACATTCTCACTACCTTTCCTATCCCGAATCTCTAAGTCGAATTCTTGGAGTAAGAGCACCCAACGAATAAGTCTTGGCTTAGCCTGAGACTTGGTCAACAAATAACGCAATGCAGCATGATCACTATGAATGATGACCTTAGACCCTATGATGTATGCACGAAACTTATCTAATGCAAACACAACAGCAAACATCTCTTTTTCTGTAGTGGTGTAATTCACTTGAGCAGAAGTAAGAGTCAGACTCGCATAATAAATAACACGAAGCATTTTATCAATACGTTGACCCAAAACAGCACCAACTGCAGAATTAGAAGCATCACACATAATCTCAAAAGGTTCTGACCAAATAGGACCAATCAATACAGGGGCAGTACTCAACTTCTCCTTAAGCAAGTTAAACGCATTAAGACAACCATCATCGAAAATAAAGGGCACATCTTGAGAAAGCAAACGACATAGAGGTTGACTGATTTTTGAAAAGTCCTTAATGAAACGCCGATAAAAACCGGCATGACCAAGAAAGCTCCTAATTCCTTTGACATCACGAGGTGGAGGCAATCTTTCGATCACATCCACCTTCGCTTTATCGACCTCTACACCCCTCTTAGAGACGATGTGGCCTAACACGTTCCCCCTCCGTACCATAAAATGACTCTTTTCCCAACTAAGAGTCAAACCACTCTCGACACACCTCGCTAACACCCGTTCAATTTTTCTAAGACAATCATTAAAAGATGATCCAAACACAGAAAAGTCATCCATGAAGATCTCAACAAAATCATTAAGCATCTCAGAAAATATGGACATCATGCATCTTTGAAAGGTACCTGGTGCGTTGCAGAGTCCGAACGACATCCTCTTGCAGGCATATGTGCCAAAGGGGCACGTGAAGGCTGTCTTAGCTTGATCCTCGGGCGCGATCGTGATCTGGTAGTAGCCTGACAGTCCATCCAGAAAACAATAGAACTCATGGCCCACCAATCTGTCGAGCATCTGGTCAATAAATGGCAATGGGAAGTGATCCTTCTTGGTGGCTGCATTAAGTTTCCTGAAGTCTATGCACATCCGCCACCCTGTAACCGGTCTCATGGGCACCAACTCTTCATTATCATTCAAGACCACCGTGATTCCTCTTTTCTTCGAAACCACGTGCACGGGGCTGAGCCATTCACTGTCAGCAATGGGAAAGATGATCCCTTTGGCCAACTGCTTGTAGATCTCCTTCCTCACCACTTCCATTAGTACAGGATTCAATCGTCTTTGGCCATCTCTCTTTGGAGTAGCTCCATCCACCAAGTTTATCCGATGCATACATGTTGCAGGACTGATCCCCTTAATGTCGGACAAACACCATCCAAAAGCAGCCTTGAATCTTGTGAGCACCTCGACCAATTCTTCTTCTTCGGCTGCCTTGAGCTCTGCAGAGATTATGACAGGCTTCCTTTTTCCTTTTTCAAGGAACACGTACTTCAAGTTAGCCGGAAGGTCCTTAAGTTCAAGCTCGATCTCCTTCTCTTCTTTAGGAGCCTCTACTATGACTGGCTCATTAACAGGCATGTTGGTTGGCAGCAAAGCTTCCATAGCTGCTTCCTCTCTAAGTCTCTCCTCCAAGTCGGCGGAGCCTTCAAAAACCTCCTCAAGCTGCTGCTCTTCCATAAAACAGGCCTCGGCAAGTGTGTCGATAGCATCAATGTAAGAGCAATTATCAACGCTATTGGCCGACGGAATCCCCTTGTTGGCTCTGACGTCGTAAGAAACTGACTCACCCAAGACTGACATCTTAATTATGCCGTTCTTTACATCAATGAGAGTATTGGTTGTAGCCATGAAAGGCCTCCCCAATAGTAGAGTGTGCTCTCGTCCATCTTCCTTGACGTCTCCAATCTCTAGAACGACAAAATCCACCGGCACAATAATCTTCCCTACTCGCACCAGGACATCTTCAATAACTCCTCAAGGGTGGCGAACCGATCTGTCTGCCAATTGCAAGCACATCCTTGTCGGCTTCAACTCTCCCAATTCCAACTGCTTGAAAATTGAATAGGGCAACAGATTGATCCCTGCTCCTAAATCCAGCATTCCAGAAGCTTCCTTTCCATTCCCCATAGCTATTTTAATCACAAAGCTCCCAGGATCTCGTTGCTTTTGGGGTAGAGAGTGCTGCATAATGGTGTTGGCACTTTCTGATACTAGAACTTGTTCCAGTTCATCAAACTTTCTCTTCTTGGATGCTAACTCCTTGAAGAACTTCACATAAGCAGGCACGTGTCGGATCACATCGAGCAAAGGTAAATTCACATTCACTTTGGATAGCATCTAATAAAAGTCTGAAAACTGCTGGTCCTGTTTCCCATTCCGCAATCTGCTAGGAAAAGGTACTGGTGGGCGATAAGGCTTTTCAGCCTTATGAAGTCGGATGTCTGCCTGCTCTTCCGCAACTCTAGGCTGCACAACCTCTGATGGTGCATCGCCCACCTTATTATCCACCGTCTTTCCACTTCTCAACACGGTGACGGCTGAAGCTTGACGTGGCTGTTGACCTTGGCTCGGAATCTTTCCGGTCTGCTGCTGCTGCTGCTGCTGCATCCGGTTAACAGTACCAGAAACTTGTCCCACTACCGTCTCAAGACGCTTGATGGTTGCATCTTGAGCTTCTCTTGCCTGTCTGCTTTCTTGCATGAATGCATTGAGATTATTTTCAAATTGGTTCTTCTGAGCAGGTGGTGGCGATGCGCGCTGAAGTTGTGGTGGTCCCTGCTGGAACTGACCTTGCTGAGCCGGATTCTGCCACTGAGAATTAAAGTTTTGCTGCTGCTGCGGGTACCACTGCTGCTGCTGCTGTGGGTACCACTATTGCTAATTTGAAAACTGGTTAAATTGTTGAGGAGGATACTGGTGATACTGCTGTGGAGGACGACGGTTTTGAAAATTGCCTCCATATGCCTGGCCTTGGGTCTGATTCCGCCATCCAGTGGTAGACTGATTTTTCCATCCCGAGTTCTGCTGTCGCTGATTCAGATTAGACCCTTGGCCCTGGTCAAACTGCTGTCGAGGAGGGAATCCCTGTGCCGCATACACTTCTGCGCCTCCTTCATAAGTCAACTCCCCCATTCTCTGGCACTCCTCAGGATGATGCCCCAATTCTCCACAAATACCACACGGTTCAGGAGTAATTTCATGTCTAACAAGTGCTGACCGAGGGGGAGATGCCACAGACTTATTCATCTTCAATTCTTGCAACTCCCTCATCATCCCTGCGAGTTGTTTCTGCAGCTCTTAATTTGGTGCTACAGCATTGGTATCAACTCTTCTCCCTCGGATCGACTTCTGTTGTGAACTGTCTGCCAAAGTCTGGAAGATCTGGTTGAGTTCCGTAGGGGTCTTCTTAGCGATGTTACCCCCTGCCGTGCTGTCCACCATGAACTGAGTAGTAGTAAGAAATCCATCATAAAACAACTGACTAATCATAATCGCGGACAACTGATGATGTGGGCATTGTCGGAGGAGCTCTTGAAATCTCTCCCAAGCCTCATGGAAAGGCTCGTCGGTTCCTTGCGTGAAATTCATAATCTGAGTACGAATCTCCTGTGTCTTGTGGTTTGGGTAGAACTTCAACATAAACTTCTCACAAGCATCCTTCCAAGAATTAATAGAATTTGATGGAAGCGATAGAAGCCACGCCCGAGCCCGATCCTTCAAGGTGTAAGGCAGGCACTTGAGCCTTAATTGATCCTCTGTAAGGTCCGACAGAGGGAAAGTTTGCACTATCGAACAGAACTCTCGAATGAATTGGAGTGCATCTTCATTGGGCATCCCATGGAAAGCTGGAAGCATGCTAGAGTAGTTATGCTTCAAATCATAATTCCTGACCCCGGCAGGAAGAACAATGGCCTACGTCGTGGCCTCAATAACTGGTCGGGAGTATTCTCCCATGAGCTGGTTTTCCTCGGTAGTCATATTTCTTTGAAAATTCAACTGACACTTTCCCTCAGAATCACAAAATAAATTCTCAAACAAAGCTTCGTCTTCAACTTTGTCAGGAAGCGGTTCGGTTACCTCCCTTACTTGCTCCAAAACTGCACTTCTCCTATGTATATTGTCAATATACGGTGCTAACGGTTGTTTCTGACTTCTGCGACCTCGCATACACAACACTAGCACACAGATTAAACGCACCGGAGGGAGAAAAATAACCAAACAAAATTAAAATTAAAATTGTAACACAAAAAATCGCCTAAAGCCTTCCCCGGCAACGGCGCCAAATTTGTTCAACCTAAATTAATCTAAGTCGCACGCAATTAAACGTGGTTGTTATAGATTAGATAAGTTATCCCGAATATCGTCTCATAAGGAAGGCTTAACAGGGTGATTATTGTATTACGAAAAGAATAGAAAATAAAAGAAGGCAATAAAGATTGATTGATTGGAGGTTTTGTTTACTCTAAGAAATTAGAAAGACAATTAATCTAGAGTAATATAAACCCTAGTTCTAAAGACAAAGTAAATCTTAAACATAATTGAGATGCAAAATAAAAGAAACTTACGATGATTAATTCGTAGTAGAAATCTGTCGCAAAATCCGTACGAATTGAAAGTAATAATCTACCCTAGTGTTTAGATGAACATAAGAACTGGAAGAAGAAAAGAAACGTATGTCTGTGCGTAAAGAAAATAGAACCAAAGTTTGTGAAGAATCAAAACTGGAGAAAAAAACGTAAACAAGAAAATAATTCGCTTTGCTATTTATAAGGAAAATATCGCCGCCTCAAAGTGAACGATCGCCCAACATAGACGATCGTCCATCACCACGAAGTCACGCCTATATGAACGAGCATCGAACGTGGGCGAGCGCTGGAGGCCACTCTCTGAAACTCTTCTCGACCAAGTGGACGATCGTTGAGGCTGAACGATCGCTGGGGTGTCCTCTCTGAAAGCTCACTCGCCAACTTGTAGATCTATTGGACGAGCGCCAACCTTGGACGATCGTCCAAGGTGATTCTCTGACACTTCAGGTTGCCTGCTGGACGCTCGTCGAGATGTGAACGATCGCCCAACACGCCTTCTATTCAACGATCGTCGAAAATCAGTCCAGTGTTGAACGATCATTGAACATGCAACTTCTCAGCCATTTCTCTCGTGATCCAACACCTATATTTTTCCAACAAAAACTCGACCCAAAGCATTAGAGCATTCCGAATATAAAAACAAAACAAAACACAACGGCAATCGAATAAAATGCACTTAATAGACCCAACTAAAAACAACCAAAAACAGGTGAAACAAACATCTCCTACGTAATGAACCGAACAAAGTCTTGATTCTATCCATTTCATTTTTTTCGAAACATAAGAGTTAAAGAAGCATGCTGATTCTTGTTCGATTCATGTTCTAATATGTTTAGAATCGAGTTCTACGGATCGAATCATGAAGAAAATCACTCCCCTTTGCATTTTGTAATTACCGAAAATTTAAGTAGTTTTAGGGGTTTGATCGTAGTTCGATTTCTTTGATGTTTGATCGATAGATTAGTGATCTACATGTTGTTAATTGACTATATGAATTAATTTAGGTTTTTTTTAAAATAAAAGTTGAAGGATAAGAGATGAAAAATGCATGATTTAGTGTAGTAAATGTTATGATATGCTTGATTGATTAATAAAAATGAGATATACGATGTATGATGATGATTATATATTTAATTGGGATTTTTCTAAAAATAAATTGAAAAACGTAAGAGACGGAAACGTGTCGTAAAGTTGAAGCTCGTTAATGTTTTGATAATATGGTTTGCATATTAGTGATGCTCGTTAGATAATGATCGTAACCGTAAAGTTTCAACGAATTCTAAGAAGTTTCAATTTTGAATAAGAGACGAAGAATCGAGTTTAAAAGCCGGTAGAAAAGTCGAATAAGGAAATCCCTTCTATTATTAATGATTGTTATTGATTGACGAACAATATTGTAGTTAACGACTTTTCCATCCGAGAAACGAGACGTTATGAGATATAGTTAAGAATCGAGAAGTTGTTGAACGGAATAGAAATTGAAGTTTGTTTTGGTATAGTAAATGGTTAGTTGGAAACGACGAGGAAATGCTCGTCGTTTGTAAATCAAAAGTCGTGAATATGAACCTAATTAAAGGATACTGTACGTAGACTGTCTTGGGATGAAAATTTCGTGAAAATAAAAGTGGAATAGCAATAATCGAACCTAGGAAATCGTGCGTCGAGATTTGTCGAGCATTAGGGTTTCGCGCGACTGTTTTGCGACGTTTCACGGAAACTGTCATAACTTTTAGCTCGCTTAACGAAATCAAGATCCGTAAATTAGAGAGTAAACTAGACACCCGTACCTTTCTTTTGGTATAAGATTCATCCTCTGTTTTCGTATGCTCTATTCTGTATGAACTTACTGACTTGTGCAGTAAGCATCCAAAGTCTAGTTTCCTAAGTTGAATCCTTTTCAACTTCGTTCCTTGTGAACTTTTAAGTCGTTCTAAGTTATCGACACCCTTTTACCTACTGACCTAAGTGTCGAGCAGTGTTCTGAGTCAGTTTGTAGACGAGAATTGATCGAAGTCTCGTTTATTAGTTAATCAAAAGGAAGTAGTAAAGTCCAAATGCCTAAAAGACTAAAAACCGTTTCGATTTTCCTGTTTCTTTTATCGATTGCGTTCAAGTTGCTTAAGTATGTTTATTTACGATAAAAGGAGAAAGTCAGCACCGAGGATAGGACGGAAGACCAGAGACGGAAGCTCGTTTAATAGTTCTGTAATCAGTCAGGTGGGCTTTTATATATGAAACAAAATGAGCAATGCTCGAAAACCTTTTCTTTATCGCTTTGATAATCGTGTTTTCAAAGTGATAATCATGGCATGAACTATTTGTTTTATGTGAGTTCTCTTGTACCTTATGAGTTAGCCAAAAGGGGTTAACTAAACGATCGGCTTTGAGTTAGTCAAAAGGGACTTTCCAAAGTTAAGTGTACACAGTAGCCGTTGAAGTATGGAACCCTGTTGAGGGGACGACCTGCCGCGGTGATAATAAATGGTCAAGATTGAACGTAACATTTATGAAAAGTGCTTGATCAAGCCAAATTGTGAAAATGTGTAGTAGACACGGGCCTTTATTGAAAAACCCCGGTGTGCTACAGAAATGAGATGCTTGATTTATCTACACTTATGTTATGTTTTCGGTAACGTGCCCACTAAGTGCTTTTGTACTTAGCCCTGCATATGTTTTATAAAATGTGCAGGTTGAGCGACGGGAGTGGTGGTGGTTGATGTTGAATTAAGAAGTCATGACTAGAATAAGAACTTGTATTCAGATTTACGTTTTCCGCTGCCAAACTCCAATCTTTTTTTTGAAGTCATTGTATCTTTCTTTTGAGACTAAACCCGTACAATTAACTCAGTTTCTTTTTGAGAACTTATTCGAGTGATCATTCGAGATCAACTCTTTCTTTTATTAATGAAGTCTTGTTCATAGTAATTCATTCTGTTATTAATGTCTGTTTATTCTTTCATTCTTATTCATTCCCCTTTCTTCCCCGCTTCTTTAATCCAACCCCTAGTCGCACCCCGGCTTTTGCCGTCCCTCGGGATTTGGGGATGTGACACTTTGCATCGTGCACCATGCACTAATTTAAACCATCTAATCAATTATTTGGGCAATTAAATAGTTATACTTTTTATTATATAGGAGTAAATTTTTTTAGATGCAAAACAAAAATAATTATTTTTCTCTAAATCAATATGGAATAAAGAGATATTTGCTGTCAAAATGAATCACAACAATTCTCATAATTATTTTTCTTCTCTAAATCAATACGGGATAAAGAGATATTTGTCGTCAAAATGATTCATCACAAATATGAAATCGATGTGGGGCAATTGTTTTGAGAGCTAAATATATTTTTGTCCCACATCAATTGTGAGAAGTAAGAGAGCTTTAAAAATAATCTATAAAAGTGGGGCCCAATTAAACGATTGGTCAAATAAATAGTTTAATTTTTATTAAAAATTTAATAAGTTTTTAAGTTCTATTATATAACCTACTATTTATTTTCTACATGTCGAGCATGTTTTATTCATTTATTCTATTGTGCACAAAAATTAAGACAATGGCGCTGATTCTGATCGGAACCATGGGGTAAACGGGCCGATTTAGTTACGAAAGTTCAACATAACGGGAGGATTCTGACTTGAAACTGTGAGGGTAGTTGGGTCAATTCCAACCAACAGTTTATTTTTTAATATGAATTTTAATTTATTGAATATTGTGTGACATGTATTTGATTTTTTATTGCAACAAATTTAATCATAATATTTGATCCTTTATGTAATTTATATATTCAAACGAGTTCAAATAATTAGTAAATATTATTCTATATACAAATTAAGGACAAGAATAAACATTACATTCACTTTTAAATTAAATTCGGATCTATATAAATTTCAAACGAGTTTAATAAATTATGCAATTCAGATTTATAGTTGAAATTTAACTTTTTATCTTTTACTATTATTTTCTACAAAATCAATATTATAGTTAACGGGCCGGTTCCGGGTCGGAACTGTGTGATAGACGGGATGATTGAAAAGTGGTGGTTCAACTTTTTTATTTTTTTGTTAATCTTATGTAGAACTCATAATGTAGGGTATGTATGATCAGTCTCATTCTTATAGACAATCTTCAAAATTATTTTCTTTTCTAAATCAATGTGGACAAGGAGTATTTGCAATGTAAGGATCCATCTCAATTTTCATACAAAGTCGATGTGGGACAATCTCTTTGAGAGTCAAATATGTTTTTGCCCACATCGATTTTGGGGAAGAATAGAGCTTTTGAAATTATCAAAGAAATAAGGGTAGATTATATTAGAATTGTAACAGGCATTACTATATGGGTTTGAAACGTAAACATGTGATAAAATTATTTCTTAATTGAATTTGAGATATGTTTAAGTAAACAAGTATTTTTACGTGGTTCAGAGATGAACTCCTACGTCCACGACTAGCTTTTCGGGCTAGTAATCCATTAGATAAGTTTTTGCGTACTTATCACACGTTGACTTTGGTTTGCGGGCACCAAATAACCTATTCAGTTTGATTACGGGTTCAAAAAAAACCTACAACACTTTTGTGGGCAAGTGTACAACCTAACCTTAGTTTACGGGTACTAAGGGACCTAATGGCTTTGATTACGGGTTCGAAGGTGACCTAAAGAATGTGATTGGGGTTTTTCCAACTAATGAAACCTACAACACTTTAAGAAATGGAGGTTTCCTAGTAAGACTTAGAGACTCAACCTTTCACGGTGAATCTGCTTAGGAAATTACAAGGAAGGGGAATTCTAGACTCAATCAAGAAAATGGGTTCTAAAAAACCAGAATGAAGACCAAGGATGAGGATTTTATCACTCTACTACTACTTAGACTTTAACTGGAAACTTCCTTGCTTTTCTGTGTGAGAGAGTTTGAATGCTTTTCTGCTTGAATGCTTGAGTGCTTGCGTAGTTTCAGTAGTCTTCTCGCAATGGTGAATGTCTCTATTTATAGATTGAGGAGGTCGAAAGAGCCGTTGAAAAGAGCCGTTTGACCTCTACCATAAAGCATGATGTTCACCTACTCTTCTGCAAACTTTCCTAAATGGTAACTGCGAGACTAGCTTTCTGCATGTCTCTGCGGTCGTTCCATAAAAGGAAATTTACAAGCAGTCTTGTAAATATCTTTGTTTCTTGACGCCTTGCTGCCATGTTTTCCCTGGTCCTCATCCAAGCTTCAGATTGGTTGAGCAATTGTTTGTAAATATCTCGATCACGACCACCGGGGAATTTTTCTTCAAGCCTTTTCTGTATCTCTTCACAGAACTTCTCAACTCTGGCTTTCTGACTATCTTCAAACTTCTTCATCCATTTTGGATTGGCAAGCTGCTTCTCAGTTGCATCAATTAGACATGCCAATTGAGTCATTTCTTCATTTGAAGGAGGAGATTTTTTTTCTGCATCCAACTCTTTTGTGAAGAGCTCAGTCTTCTGATTAATCTGTGCTTATTCAGCAGCTGCGATCTTCTCCTTCCATTGATCCTTGGAAGTGGCTGCTTTGGAGTGAACTGCCTTTGTGAACTCCTTGTCAAACCGTGTCAGTTCCTTATCTTCCCCCTTTTTGGCATCAGCAAGGAGGGAGGCAATAACATCTTTAAGAGAGGCAACTTCATAATCACGTCTCGAGTTAGCTGATATGAGGTTATTGATTAGGAGCTAATGGCTCTACTGCTTCGACTTTAGAGTCTCCTTCTCAGTCTTCAGAGACTTAACCTCTTCCTGCAGTTTGGCAATCTGGCCTTCAATCAGCTGGAAGTGAGGCTCACTGTTGTCAATAACCGATCTGTTCTAAAAAACCTTGTCAAAGAGACTTTCAAAAACTTCCTTTGTCACAAAGACTCCACGAAAATGGGTACATCCTTGAGAAATCTCTTTTAGGTGGTCTCTGTGTGCCTCAACCATGTCTTTTGCAGTGGTCTTGATGTGCTCATCCAACTGCACCTTGATATCATACAACATGTTATGTGAGTTCTAAAGGACTCAGAACTTCTTCTCAAAACTTTGTTGCACATTGGCACGCATGGATATCAATGTTGTCTTCAGTTCCTCAAGAATCAGAGGCTTCTCCGAGGAGAGTTTGTCGATTGTGGTCCTCAGCTTGATAATCTCTGCAATTAGATTTTCAATATCAAGGTGAGTAGAGGAGAGAGCATCTACCACATTGGGCTCGTTGAGAGGTGGTTGACTTGATGAAGCTTCTGCACTGGGTTTAGCAGCCTCAGGTACGACTAGTGTGCATCCTTCCTCGGCAGTCTCGATAGTCTTGGGCTTCTCATACTGGCCCATGACTAGAGGTTCTTCAACTTGAGGTTTCACCCACCCGTAGTCCTTGATGAGTTGATGATGATTTTCCAATCTACGTGCGGAAACGGCCTTTGAAATTTGATCCTCTTTCTGAATAAACGCTGCTATGAGCTCCTTCTTTTTCTAAATCAATTCCAACTTCGTGGAGAAGTGGAATGTATCCTTGAGCACTGCTTCGGAGGTCTGCAGCTTTTCCATGGAGTAAATTTTTAGGAAGTCTTCCACAACAAAATAATCACCCAGACTGGCTGTAACATACATTAGCAAGTCAGTCACAAGGAAGAGGGAGTTGGGTTGATCTTACAGCTCTGGGTGGAGGGTGAGAGCTTGGCAAACCGCTTCGAGATGAACGAGGTTGAATGTCTGCTCTAGAGGCTTCTGCTCGAGCTCTTCCTGGGTCAATTCTGGCATATTCTCCTCCTCTGCATCCATGTCAAAGAGGGGAGAACCTTGTTCTTCTTAGTGAAACTGCTCTGCGGCTTGTTGGTCAATCGACTCCATGGACTGAATTACCATAACTTCTTTCTCAACCATTTCCCGGTCGATATTTGCATCAATCTTCTCGGCTTTAGGCTCAGACGCAGACTTCACTTCTTCTATTTTCTCAGCCTTTATCTCAACAGGCTCAGTAAGTTCACCTTCCTAAGTCACAAGATCCATAATTGTATTTGTGGCATCTGCTTCTTCATTGCATGCTATGCGGATTGACAGGGGATTTCGAGCCAGGACAGTAGATAGAGCGAGCTTGTCAAAAGCTGACTCCGGACTAAGCTCTTCAATCATCTTCTGACTGGTTTCCTCCAGGTCCTTTTTGAACTTGTCAGACGGATATGAGTCAGATGAGATGACAGTTTGGGCAGCTCTAGATGCCTGGATAGCCGCATCATGAACTGTCTAACTCTTGATAAGGGTGCCGTATTGATCAAACTCAGTTTCTAAGGGCAAAGTCTCACCAGACTTGGCCAAACAGTGAGTCTTCTTCATCACAAGTGGTTGAACGGGAGACTCATGTTCTTTTGCAGGTTCCTCACCCTTTGGAGGAGAGGGAGAGGTCTTCTTCTTTGTTGCCCTCGCTTTTTTGAATTTCTTAGAAGGAGAAGATGGAGTTCGTTCAACATCGGAGTTAGCTGGGGACTCAGTTATATGTTGGGTGCAAACTGAGGTAGCAGGCTTTGACTGATTAGTCCTGCTTCGGCAGGCTTCGTCTGCTCAATTCAACTGCGGTTCTTCCCACCTTTTGAAAGAGAAGCTCCCTTGAACTTTAGAGCTAGAATTGCGTTGATTATGCTCTTCTCACAGAACAGTTTGTCTTTGTCTATGATGGCCTCCTTGTATGTGTGAGCCCAGTCTACCTTTATGTTTCGAGCTACATGTTAGATGATGGAGCACACCTTGGTCCTATACATCAACTTGTTGGAGCACAAGAAGGACTTGTCAGCATGGATAATGCTCGAAGGCTTCGTCTCAAGCTGATGCTTGAAATGACTGAACCAGTTGATCTTGTTTCTTTTGTAGATGGCCATCATCAGCCTCATCTTGGTCAACTGACATATCCCTTGAAGCTTGCCAGGAGATGCTCATAGTTCACGATGATGTCGAAAAGCAGTCAGGTGTCGGGTTCCAACTGCGTCCTCTGTATTCTCCCTTTGAAATCTTCTTTTGTAAGGGAGATGGACTGATAAACTGGTTCACCTCAGCTTTAGGGAACATAGATAAATCATCTCCGGTGCTAGGAAGCTCATATATTTCTTCCAGACACTAATCAATATTGATGGAGAGGCGTTGTTTCTTGTATGAGCCTTATGTGCTGCTAACAGGTAGATGGACGAAAGTGGAGAGGCAACCATAGTCGTCCTTCTTCAGGTCGACATAAAAATTGGTGGCGGTGGAGGAAAGATGTACTTGGGTAAATGGGAGACCCACTTCTTCAGTCTTGAGTCCAATATGCTGAGAATCATCAGGCGGGGAACAGCATGTTCTTGGTGAGAAAGTGAGAGTACTGGTTCAAACACCACCAGTGGTCTAATTTCATTGAGTGTGGCGGATATTGGAGTAGTGGAGGAGGCCATAGGCTTTGTTGTTCTGGGACGCATTTTTCTACTTTGAGAATTTGAGATCTGAAACACAAACAATACACAAAGCAAAACACAAGCAAGAAAATAGCAAAGGATGCAGGAAATTCTTGTAATGAGAATCTGATAAGGAGAGTATGTAAAGGGAAACAAGGGTTTTGAAAAATCCCTTATATAGATGGACGAAGGCACGGATCGATGGTCAGGAATCACTCACAACCCTTTCGAAATTAACGGTGGAGATGAGAGACGGTTTGCATAAAGATGAACGTGAGTGGGACGTGGGTCCGACGGTGACGGGTACGCACGCGTGAGGAGTGTAACAACTTCCATGTTAGCCAGGTCGCGGTCTGTAAAGCTTAGGCTGTGAATTCAGTCTAGCCTTGCATTGAATGCAACCATATGGCTCTTTAATGTGTAATCAACACGTCAGAGGATGTTTGAATTTAATTCAAAACAATTGTCTTAATTGCTAAGGATTGGGCTGATACAACTTGTACCTCTCAGTTGGCGTTGAACACGTCTGTCTCCATAGTTCAACATACACTCAACTGACTCAAGTCGTTTTTTTAGTTGAGGTCTGACTCTATCTTTTCTTCGAACTTGTCCGGTTGAAGCGAACTTGAACAGTTTCCCCTCAACTTGATATCTCCATCTTCTTTGCTTCATCTTCAGTTGGGTTGAGCAATCCAAGGAGTTGGTACATCATCTTGAATCGCGACTCCACCAAATGTTTTGTGAAGATATCCGCTCGATGAATGTCTTTATGAATTTTCTCAACAATGACATCATTCTTTTCGACATGATCACGTATGAAGTAATGTTTGATGTCGATGTGCTTTGTCCTAGAGTGATGAACTGGGTACAACATGATTGAAATAGCGCTCGAACTCACAGTAGATAGGTACTTGGCCTGTCTCCACTTCATAATCTCTAAGATGCTGCTTCAGCCAGAGTATTTGTATACAACAACTGCCTGCTGCCATATACTCTGATTCTGTTGTTGAGGTAGCGACATATACCTACTTCTTCGAGAACTAAGACACCAACTTGTTTCCCATGAACTAACAATATCTAGAGATTGATTTCCTATCAACTCTATCTCCGGAAAGATCTGCGTCTGAGTAACTTGTTAGTTGGATATTATCATCAGCTGGATACGAAAGGCCTATGTTGACTGTGCCTTTCAGGTACTTGATGATATTCTTCGTTGCATGCATATAAGATTCTCTTGGATCAACTTAAAACCTTGCACAAACTCCAACTGCGTATGATATATTTGGGCGATTCGCAGTTAGATATAGCAGCGAACCCGAAGATTTCTCTCTACTTCATTACATCGACTGGCTTTCATTCTATCATAGCCTGAATTCTAGTGTATAAGAAAGACTAGAATCCATTAGATAGTGAAGATGGAACAACTGAATAAACATGACTCATAAGGGATAATACTCGGGTACAGAAGAAAAATTCAAGTGAAAGCGATGGCATTTAATTAACTTGCCTTCAATTACCCAATTCAAAAACTCAATAAAACAAGTTTATTATTTAAGAGTCCAGAGAATATCAAAATGAAATGTTGAGTATGAAACTCATTAATTAAATATCAGAGTTGAATAAATTTAAAACACGATTAAGTATCGGTGTTGCAGCGGAATATTACATCAAGTCCCAAAGTTATATGTATGAAGACATAAAACCTAAGCATAAACAAACTTGACTCGAAACAACAAATTCCACCAAGCACTCTGCACCATCATCATCCGAGCAAACCTGCACGTTTTAGAAATAACATGCAAGACTGAGTACTTCGTACTCAGTGAACACATGCCAAAAATAATTTAAAGCTTGCTTGATAGAGCTATATAATTGAACTTGCCTTTCTTGCTACATCACAAGTATTAGAGATATAAAGTAGTTAACTTGTGCATGCAATAAAATCATTTCACTTTTAAAAGATGTCTACGCAGACAGTAATATATAATTTATGCAGGTACCAGTTCTACAATCAAATATGGGTGTCGAGAAGTAGGCCTCCTTCTCAAATACCAGGATCGGCTAACTCGAAGGAAAACACACGATCACCTCAATGTGTACACAGAAATCCTGTCTCACACAGAACCGAATTCGTTCTCCTCAAGTAGATGGTGATGGTCCCGATACGAGTTCTGGTGTATGGGGGGGGGGGGGGAATACACCAGATAAGAATTTTAAAAACAACCCTCTGATACAAACCACAACTGAGTAAAAGGACTCAGCTGGAATCACAACCGAGTAAGAAAACTCAGCTGGAAGAGTGGTGCTGTGAGGAATGTGGTGGAAAAAACAATAACTCGTATAAAACAACTCACGCTCAGATGCAAGGTCGGTCAACAACCAAATCAGTTGAAATGTAAAGATGCAGTTTTGAGTGCTGGTTAGTTAGTCAGTTGGATATGCAAAAAGTAACTGAACTAAAAACACAAACACACAAAGGATTTACGTGGTTCGGAGAGAACTCCTACTTCTACGGGGAGTTGTGAGTCCACACAACTCAGTCCAAATTCTTTAGGACAGCTACCATAAAGCTTACACGGGTTTTGCAACCGTTCAAATAAGTTTGTGGGTACTTATCAACCTTACAGATAAGTTTACGGGTACTTATCAACATTTCTACTCAATTTCGAGAAGAGCAGGATCCTAACAACCTTTTTAGGGGATGTGTATAAGGGTGGGTTTTCCAACTACTAGCTCAAACAAAGAAATGAGCTAGGATCTAAGCTTGAACAAATGAAGACTCAAACTAAGATCGAAAACACCAAGACAGATTCTAACTCTCTATGAACTCTCAACTGTGGATGTTCTTAGAGATTAATTGCAGTTTAGCTTGTATGCAGTTTTTCGTCGTTCTTTCGGTCTTTAGTCTCTTCTCGCACTTGTCTATATTCTTGATGAATGAATGAAGGCCTCTATTTATAGGCGGAGAGAATCAACTAGCCGTTGGATGAGCTGTTGATCTCTGTTCTGTGAAAGCGATGGCCTGTCTCTCATCTTTGCAGATTTTCCCGATTTGGCAACTGTGAACTTCTGCTTTCCTTCTGAGACAACCTTGTGTTGGGCCAAATGAGGTAATGACAGAACATCAAACCTTCACGTGACTACCTATTTGAAATTCAAATTTCAACCTTTGGCTTTCAACATTGGTTAGTCGGTTGAGGAGTTTGATCTTCATCTGAGTGGTCTTCAGCTGATGTTCCATCTGATTGCTACCTTCATCTGACATTCTGTCTGAAGAGGAACAGTTGAACCCTCAGCTGCCTTGAACTTCATGTTGTCGATCTAACAGATTGAGTCCTGCAACTGATGTTCCATCTGAACAGTTGGCTTGAACACTCAGTTATCTTTCTTACATTTGATGTTCCACATCCGATCAGTTGGCTTCACATCTGATGTTCCATCCGAGTTTCCATATGAAGTTCTATCTGAGTAAAGCCATGTTGTCGTCTTCAGCTGGAGTCCTGTAAAGATAAAATCTCAACATTGCTCAAACAGCGAGCCTAAATACTAACATTAGGATATGGCAACATCTACTCGGTTGGGGTCAGTTGGTTTTGGAATCAATCAAAACTTTACTAAATTTCCCAACAATTTCCCCCTTTTTGATGATGCCAAAACCCTACTGATCTAAACCCTACTGACCTATCTAAAATCTCAGCTGAAATTCTAGAGAGTCTATAAGATTAAACATCAAAGGGTTAGCACAGTTATAACATGGTATTGAAATAACTTTGCGATTCAGAGCTTGGACAACTAGAGATTGTACGTCAAGGTGAATCGGATATATGATGAAAGTTTTCATTACAACTGATGTTTACACAGAAATGCACAAAAATCAAAATACATCAGTTGCTCAAAAACTCTAACTTGGCTAATACTTCAGCCTATACTTGCTAAAAATCCTGACAAAAATATCTCTCTTTGCATCTGACTCCTTCGAGATATCTACTCCATGTTCCTGACAGACTCTTCTTGCCTCAGCTGCAATCTTCTGTCGGTTAGGATTTCTTGTGTCTGGGATGAATGGAGGAAGATATGTAACTTTCTGAGGGACGGGGACTGTGTTCATATCCAGCTTTGCATCAATCATTGCTCGTCTGAACTGGATGAACATGCCTGGATCCTCAGAGTGTAGCTCGGTTAGGGCTTCCTTGAAGGCTCTTCTTGGATCCTCAGTTATGTACACCTTCCTGTAATAGAAATCATTCACAAACTCTTGCTTGAATGATTCCCAATCGTCATTCCATTCAGCTGGCATCCACTTGTCGACATGCTTGAAGCGACCTTGTAGCTTGATCTTTCCAGGCAGTCTCTGTTGCTTCAATCTTGCTTCAGCCTTTACTTGATGTTTTTCAATTTGTCGTCGGCTGCGGGAGGCAATATTCCTGTCCAAGTTGTTGGTAACCTTGGCAAGTTCTTCCTCAAATTTGTTCACTCTTGTAGCTTGATTGGCTGCAAAATTCTTCACCCATTCAGGATTCATGTAATCCTTTTCCGGAACATCCATAGCCTTAGCAGCAGCAATACACTCTTCGGTTGTAATACCGTCGAGTTCAGCATCGAGCTCGGCTGCAATCTCGGCTATGGAGTTGTAGGAAACTCCATACTCCTTTGCTTGCTCCAGGTCCTTAGCCATTTCTTCTCCTCCGACAACAATAGATTTCAGCTTTTGTTGTTTCTTGTCGGTTGGCTTCAGAGCGGACTTCTTCTTTGGAGCTGTCTTCTTCGGATGGGTCTTCTTCAGCTGAGATTCCTTTCCAGCTGGTATATTTTCTTCAGCTTCTTGGCTCTCATCTTCCCGGGTCTCATCTTTCTGCATCTCATCTTGCCCCTTTTTGGCATTAGCAACAAGGCTTGCAACTGAGCCATCCAGAGAGGTGAGTTTCTGTTCAGCTTACTGAATCCGGTTGAAGAGTTCATCAACAGCGCACTCCACATCAACCTTCTTTGCCAGTTCCTTGTCACGGCGCTCTTCATCAACTTTCTTCAGTGCAGCGAAGGTTTCATTGACTTCGGTTTGGAAGGCGACGAACTCAGCCCATCTGGATTCAAACCGAGAATTCCATTCTTCATCTTGCGTCTGTTGAGATTTGGCAAGATTGGATTCAGATATGGACTTGAGCACGTTCAGTTCTGATTTGATGCCAAGAACTGTGGTCTTCAGGTCAATGATATCCTTGCTGGTGGATGTTGAGAAGTCATCCAGCTTTATCTTCAGCGCATCATGTTCTGCCAGCAGCTTCCTATGCTTTTCCTCCTGAGCTTCCATCATCCTCAGCTGTTCTTCTCTATTGAGCTGGATGTTGGTAAGCATCTCCTTCCTCAGTTGATTGACCCTCTCAGCGATCAGCTCGCATATTTCATCTATGGAGGGTGCTGGCTGATCAGCTGGAGCTGGTTGTTCAACTGGTGCTGGCTGTTCAACAGTAACCATGTCTTGGCGATTGGCCAGGTACTGTTGAAGCTCTTCTTCCTCCTGCTTGGCTGCTGCGGCGGCTGCGTCAAGGTCATCGATGAAATCTGCAGATTTTGCCAGCATGTTGTCAAGGAAGGCGACACAATCTTGTTCGGCTGTCTCCCTTGTGTCTCTTCCTTCTGCCTTGCTGATATCCAGTCGACGAGTCAGCAGTGCAACCTTGTTGTTGTACGCAACTTCAAAGTTGGTGTAGTTGAAGTATTCCCTTATACGCGACTCATCTGCCTTGAGCTGGTTCCAGCTGTGTATCCTGATGGTATCTTCCTTGACATACCAGTGGCTGAATATGATGTTGAATTGATACAACAGCTCAGTTCCAAGCGTGGAAAATGTGGGCATGTCGCGCGCCTCGGGGAACATTCCGATCAGCTTCTGAAAGCAGTAGGCCAACTTGCCTTCATGTTCCAACACGACGGCTCGACGATCAGCTTCTTCGTCGATGGGGGAGGGAGAGAGATTTTCATATGGAACGGTTCAAGGGTTTCCTCAACATTGGCCAAAGAAGTGGTCTCAATGTTGGCATCTAGCGGGGAGCTCTGAATTTCTGGCTGAGTGTCGGTTGTGAGAACCTCTTTGGGCTGTACGGCATCAGCTCCTGCCGTGGGGGAGGTTGGAACATCTTCGGATTCCTGGGATGAAGAAGATGCATCCGAGGAGATGTTCGGCTCATCTTTTGGATCAGTTTCCATCCCTTCCATCACGTCTTGATGGGGAGAGTTCTCCTTCCATGTTCCACTTTCGCGAGGAACAATCTCGAAGGCGTCCTTGTCAACTGAGTGACTCGACTCAGATGGTTCCTCCTCAGCTAGTGCCTCCTCAGCTGGTTTCGCAACTGACTTCTTGATGCGAAGCCTCAACTTCTTCTTAGTTGTCTCTTCCTCTTTCTCCTTATCTGACTCATCTCTGAGTTGGCGTGCAGCTGTCGATTTTGAAGCGCGGCTGACAACTGGAGGCAGCTCCTCAGCTGTATCTTTCTCTTCAGCTGATTTCACAGCTTCCCTTTTCTCTTTGGGAGTATAAACACTCCGAATCACATCCAGAGCCTTCTCGGCTGTTGGGAACAACATCTGCCTCTTGATTGGTGTCTCCTCACTGTCTTCCCACACCATGTTCTGATCCTTCGTAGCGAGAAGGATTAGGGCAGAGATTTTGACTCCGAAGTTGAGAGTTCCCTTAACACTCAACAACTTCTCTCCAGAGTCAGCTGTGGTTTCTGTAATCTTCTGTTTCTCCATTATCAACTGGTGTTCGAAGTATTTAAACCAGTTGATATTGTGCTTGTGCTTGTGCTCCAAAGCAATCAGCTGGTTGAGCTTTGGTCGGCTGATGTCTCCAAAGGCTCCGTTGTATCCAAAGATGACCTTGGATACAACATCGAATAGAAGTCGATGCTCGGGTTTCAACTTCGTTCGCTGCATGTTGCTCCTCAGTCTTTCTGTTGTGATGAGAGCATTCTCCAGAAATTGATCGGCATCCGCATCTGAGATGTTCTTGACGGTGTCCGTGGCGGTCAGATTTGGTGGAATGATGGAGCGTAGCATATCGGAAACCGGTATGGAGATGGTGACACGGCGGATGGTTCTGGCAGGGACGTCTCGCTGTCGACAGGAGATTTCTGAGATGAGGCCATCTCGGCTGTCGATAGGAGATTTCAGGTTCAGGTAGAATTCTCCGACCTGTCGCCTGAGTAGGTGGGAGGGAAAGAGCGTTGTCCACTCAAGAAGGCCGTTTTCCCTGAGAAGATCGGCGAGTCTAGTGCATCTTCCGACAGAATTTGCTCGAAGTGCATTTTGGATAACATCATCTCAAAAGATTCCTCGAATGACAACGGGATAAGGGCTGGTCCAGAAGATGCCATCTTCTTTCCTTGCGAAGAAGCTTTTGGTGCCATTTAATATTGCAGTGTAGTTTATATAGAGAGAAGAAAATAGGAACTTAGACGAAAATGGTGAAACAAGATCAGAGACGAAGATGAACAATTACTCAGATAAACACAAATGTAGAAGGTAAGAAATCACTTCCTGATTTTCCACCTTTTATAGGTTAGTAGGTCGTTTGAAATCGATGGCCAAGGTTGAATGGCGCGAATCCATCAACGGCTGAGATCTCGCGACTGTTAACTAGCTTTGACTGATGTTGAATTCCGAGTTCCAATACCCACGCGTGAGAAGGTGTACAGTTTATCTTGTCAGCCCAGTCACACTATAAAGTAGGCTATGGATGTTCAGCCGTACTTTACATTTAATGTGACATGATGGCTATTTTAATGTAACTGACTGGCTCAGGAATGTTTGAATTTATTTCAAACATTCTCATTTAAGAACATAACACCTTCAGCCATAAATGTTACCTGCCAGCTAATGTTGGAATCAGCTGTGTTCCAATGTTGCGGCATACCATCAGCTGACTCGAGTTCGTCTGTTCAGCTGACGTCTGATGTCTTCGGATGGCGATCCGCATCTGAGATTCCCCCTTCATCTGAGCTTCCCCCTCAGATGGATATCTATCTCTTCACCTCGGCTGATTCCTCATCTGATGGATCCAACAATCCAAGGAGATCGCATAACATCTTGAATCATGCTTCGGCTAGAGGTTTGGTAAAGATATCTGCTCTCTGAATCTCAGTTGGAATCTTCTCCATAGATACATCCTTCTTCTCAATATGATCTCGGATAAAATGATGTCGGATGTCAATGTGCTTCGTCCGAGAATGGTGAACAGGTTCAAAGAGATAGCAATGGCACTTAAGCTATCACAATGGATGGGAACCTGTCCAGTACCCTTCAGATACTTAATGATGTTCTTTGCTGCCAACATGTGTACTTCCCTTGGCTGAACTTGGAACCGAGTTCACACTCCAACCGCGTAAGATATATCTGGCCGACTGGCGGTTAGATATAGCAAAGAACCAATAATCCCTCTATACTTACTGGTATCCACGAGTTTTCCCTTAGATCCGGGTTCAATCTTCCAGTTAGTATTCATCGGGATCCTTGTGGTTTTACTTGACTGCGAACCGAACTTTGCGATGAGCTCCTTTGTATATTTGGACTGATTAATAAAAATCCCTTTTGATGACTGCTTCACCTGTAGCCCAAGAAAATAGTTCATCTCGCCCATCATTGACATCTCGAATTTCTCCTTCATGAGAGTTGAGAATTTCTCGTACAGCTCATCCGACTTGGAACCGAATATGATGTTGTCAACATAGATTTGCACAACAAGTATGTCTTCTCCAACTTTTATGGTGAACAGTGTTTTGTCAACTGACCCTCGTTTGAACCCCGAGTTCAGAAGAAAACCACATAGAGTGTCATACCAAGCCCTAGGTGCTTGCTTCAATCCATAGATCGCTTTCTTCAACTTATACACTCTTCTATCTCCAGTCTCAAAACCGGGAGGCTGTTCAACATACACATCTTCCTTAATATCACCATTGAGGAATGCACACTTCACATCCATCTGATAAACCTTGAATTTGTGAAATGCGGCATAGGCTAGAAAAATTCGGATGGCTTCCAACCTTGCAACAGGCGCGAAGGAATCCTCGAAATCAATTCCTTCTTGTTGGCAATATCCCTGAGCTACCAACCTTGCCTTGTTCCTTACGATGAATCCAATGGCGTCTCTCTTGTTCTTGAAAATCCACTTTAATTCAATGACTTTGACAACATTTGGTCTTTCTACCAACTCCCATACACAGTTGCGTAGAAATTCATTCAGCTCTTCTTGCATGGCTGTTGTCCAATGAACACAGTTGAGAGCTTCCATAACATGCTTTGGTTCTGGCACATCAGCTACGAAACATGAAATCATGGCAACATCTCCTGCCTGTTCGAACTCCTCAAGAACTGCCAACTCCTCAGCATATTGGGCGAAAGTGCTGGAATCTTTCTCATCTGAGTCTGGATTTGCAACTCTGCTCCTAGTACGCACACCCTTGGCTGGATCTCTGATGATGTTGTCCTTGGAATGATCTTCATACCATCTCTTGTTGCGTCTTCCTTCTTCTTCCAACAGTGGCTGTTCCGAGATTTCAACTGATGGGATAACCTGAGCTATGGGAGATGCTGGGATCTTCAGAACTGGTGATTCATTTGCTGTTGAGTCTGGATCCTCAACATGGACAATATTTTGAACCGGGCTCGGTTGGGCTTCGGATGCTGATGCAGTTGGAGAGACATCAGCTGAAGTTCCCCTTGAGATGAGCTGAGGTCCTCACATTCATCTTCAGAGGAACAAGGATCATCATCCTCGGTTGCCCATACCAATGGTTCAGCTAGATTCTTCTGCCTTAGAACCTACGATCTGGTGAGAGCTGGTGAAACATATGGATCTACTTGTTGTCCTTTAGCCTGTTCCCTGCACTCAAAAGTAGATTCATCAAAACTAACATGAGGTGTTATCTCCACAACACGAGAACTGTTGTTAAAAACTCTATAAGCCTTGATCCGAGCGGCATATCCGAGAAATATGCCCTTCGAAGCTTTTGCGTCAAAAGTTTTCAACTGAGTCTTCCCATTGTTGTGAATATAACACTTAGAACCAAAAATGCGAAAATATGAAATATCAGGCTTCCTGTGTCTCCATAGTTCATATGGAGTCTTTCCCAACCGCTTGGTCAGAAGAGACCGGTTCTGGGTGTAGCAGGCTGTGTTGATTGCCTTAGCCCAAAATCTCTTTGGCAGAGCTGAGCTTGTCAACATGGATGTAGCAGCATCCTTCAGCGTTCGGTTCCTTCGCTCAGCTACTCCATTCTGTTGTGGAGTACGCGCAGCCGATGTTTGATGAGTGATTCCGTGCTTCTCGCAGTATTCGATGATGGTTTCATTTAGGAACTCGATTTCCACGGTCTGATCGGATGGAAATGATTTTCATCTCTTGTTGGTTAGATATCTGATCCATCAGCTTGGGTAGCTCATCTCGGGTTTCACTCTTGTGACGCATGAAAATGGTCCACGTGTACCTAGAGAAGTCATCACTAACAACAAGTGTATATTCGTTACCATTCATGCTTTTGGGAGTAACAGGCCCGAAGAGATCCATATGGATTAGCTGCAATACTCGGTCGGTTGATGGAATCGTTTTCAATCGAAAGGAGGATCTAGCGAGCTTTCCCAGCTGACACGCACTACAGATATGTGTTGTTGAAAACACACAGTTCGGAATGCCCTTTGCATGTTCCTGTCTCGCAAGTCAGTTCATTGTCTTGAAATTCAGATGGTTGAGCCTTTTGTGCCACAACCAGCTCACATCTGAACTGCTCTTCGATAACAGACAGGTTTCAGGAGGACTACTGTTCCAATCTGCATAGTAGATATTCCCGGTTGGGGATCGATTTCCCAACAATATGAATTGCTTTGTTCAGACATTTTTGACCCTACAGCCCTGCGCATCAAACTTGACAGAGAAACCATTATCACAGAATTGGCTGATGGAGAGCAAGTTATGCTTCAATCCATCAACATATGAAACAATGGAAATAGACACGTGATTGGTTTCAAGGGTACCGTAGCCTTTGGTATGACCTTTTGAGTTGTCACCAAAGGTAACAGATGGTCCTTCCTTCTCCACGAAACTTCCAAGCAAATCCCTCAGATTTGTCATGTGTTTCGAGCATCCACTATCCATCACCCACATGGTATGTGATGCTTTATTCTTCCTCAGTTGTTCCTCCTGCTCCTGCACAGAGAAACACGCTTAGGTCCCCAATTTTAGTTGGGTCCTGGAGGGTTAGAACCAGTTCCCCCTTGAACTGTGAGTCGTTTTTCCCTGTAGATTCGGATAGATTTATCATTCCAAATTATTTTTCCTTCTCCATCAACAATAACAACACTTCGGTTATCCTTAGGCTTGTTGTTATTGTTGATGTTCTGTTTCTTGGGAGGAGATTGATTTCTCCCATTGTGAGCTTTAGGAGGAGAGGCGTTCCCCCTATTTTGTTGACGTTTCTAACCCATTTGATTTTGCCTATGAGGTCGGACGCCAGTTTGGAATCTGTGTGGCTGAGTCTGATTCCATTTTCCTGACTGTCGACTACAGCTGTTCATGCCTGGCTATTGATTCATGTTGTGGCATGAATATTCGCAGCTGTTGGAATTGTTCCACATAGGTTGACTCTGATGGAACCTCTGGTTGTTCTGATGATGGAACCGATGTTGATTCTGATGGTTGAATCCCTGTTGGTTCGGTTGATTCTATCCCTTCTGAGGTCGGTTCTGAGGTTGGTTCTGAGGTCGGTTCTGATTGTATCTCTGACGTCTCTGATTCTTCTTCTGAGTCCTGGAACATTCCCCATCGGTTATTATCCCAACTGATGGATTCTTCAGTTCTCCAACCATAGCTCCCTTTCCTTTCTCAGCTGCAGTTTCCTTAGCTAGTTGTGCTTGCTGTGACATGGAGGTTGGATTAATTTGGGGAGTTGCAGACTCAATTCCGTATTTGGTTTGGCAACCGTGACATCCACAGCCTTGATAAAGGTTGCGGGTGGAATTCCTGTGTCCTTGACCATGTCGTATCTGAGTCCAGACACGTCATCCATTTGTCTTCGGTAACTGATGAGATTCTCGATGATTTTGGATGATTGATATAGCTTTATCAGGTTGTCCTTCTCAGTTTGTAGATCCTTGAGAAGAACAACTATATGCTCGGTCTGTGCGTGTGATATCTTCATCAGCTGGTCGATTTGTGCCTCTTGCTTGTTCAACTGTTCATGTTGCTCCTTGATCTGCTCCTTCAACTCCTCATCGGTTGGAGCCTTAGTTTGGTTGGCCACATTCGGTTGACTTTTGAGATCATCAATCTCTTCGGTTTGACTTTTAATCAGATTGTCCTTTTCGGTTAAGGATTCTTCAAGTCTGGCAAACTGTTCTTGAAGATTCTTAAACTCAACCGATTGCTGAGTTCTAGGAAGTCACCCCAAGAGGGTTCCAACTCTTCATCTACTGATTCCTGCATGTTAGTAATATTGGAAGAATTTAAATTAACTAGACTAGAATGTACCTCAACATCATCCTGGTCGGTTCCTAATGCCATGAGACATTGATCCTGTCCGGTAGCGTTGTTGGTGGAAGTCAGCTCGTCCTCATCTTCGGTGTCAGTGAAGATGTCCATGTCATCAGCTGTTTCTTCTGCAACCATGGCCTTGTTCTTTGCATTTTGCTTGGCCCTCAACGCTTCTCTATCTTTCTTCGACAGATCTGGACAATCAGCTTTGAAGTGTCCCTCTTTGCCGCATTCAAAGCAACTGTTGGTCACAGGCTTTGAGTTATCTCGAGTTTGGTTTGATTTATAGAACCGTTTGTATTTTCCGAACCGAGTATCCATGTCAGCTAGCTTCTTTGACAAGGCGGCTATACTCTGTTGCAGCTCTTCTCTGCTCGGCTCCTTCGAAGCTGTGTCTGAAGATCTTGTTGCTCTTGATGTTTGCGGCTTGGAATAGTCAGCTCGAAGTGCTACTGTCTTTGTTGCTGAACCAACATCCTCATGTGGACTCGTCTGCACCGAGGACTGAGTTGATCTTCGTCGGTTCACCTTGTACTCGTTTCCTTTCAGAATTGAGAACAGTCTGTCAGTTCCCATCTCTCCAAGATCAGCTCGGCTTTCATGAATGTTGGTGAAGGTGTCCCACTCAGCTGGTAGGGCTTGTAATACTTTGAGATTGATCTCTCTCAAGGTATATTTTTCTCGTTGGATAGACTAAATCCTTCGGATGATATCCATGAACCGAAGCTCCAACTGATCAATGGTTTCATCAACTCTTAGACAGAAGTTGTCAAAATCTTGACAAGCATGGGAGAACTTGTTCTCCTTGGTTTCGTCACTCCCTTCACTAAGAGATGTTAAAATGTCCCACATCTCCTTAGCTTTGTTGCACTCTTCTATCCATGGAATATAGTCTTGTCCAACTGTGGACATGATAGTGCTCTGAGCCCAGATATCCAGCTGGCTCACTTTTGCTTCCTCAAGAGTAAAGTCTTCTGGCTTTTTCTCAACCATCACCTCAGTTGCATCCCCATCATTGGGATTTGTAGGAGTGCGAATGACGTTTTCCATGATGGTGATCGGTCCGGATGTGATCACTTGTTGCATTCGATGATGCTTTGACAGTAGAATCTTCTTCATCCGAGTTTTCCAGGATGTATAGTTCACAACCGAGAACATGACAACAATCTTGTCTTTAACATCCATCTGCACACAACAAACAGACAACAAATGCAAGCAGAAATGCACTAGCGTGAAAAGGATCTATTCAGTTGACCACTGAAGAAAAACACCTCGATTCACACCTCGTGAAACAGAGTCAGCAGTCTTTTGAACCACTGCTCTGATACCACTTGATGGTCCCGATACGAGTTCTGGTGTATGGGGGGGGGGGTGGGGGGAATACACCAGATAAGAATTTTAAAAACAACCCCCTGATAAAAACCACAACTGAGTAAAAGGACTCAGCTGGAAGAGTGGTGCTATGCGGAATGTGGTGGAAAAAACAATAACTCGTATAAAACAACTCACGCTCAGATGCAAGGTCGGTCAACAACCAAATCAGTTGAAATGTAAAGATGTAATTTTGAGTGCTGGTTAGTTAGTCAGTTGGATATGCAAAAAGTAACTGAACTGAAAACACAAACACACAAAGGATTTACGTGGTTCGGAGAGAACTCCTACGTCTACGGGGAGTTGTGAGTCCACACAACTCAGTCCAAATTCTTTAGGACAACTACCACAAAGCTTACGCGGGCTTTGCAACCGTTCAGATAAGTTTGTGGGTACTTATCAACCTTACAGATAAGTTTATGGGTACTTATCAACCTTTCTACTCAATTTCGGGAAGAGCAGGATCCTAACAACCTTTTTAGGGGATGTGTATGGGTGGGTTTTCCAACTACTAGCTCAAACAAAGAAATGAGCTAGGATCTAAGCTTGAACAAATGAAGACTTGAACTAAGATCGAAAACACCAAGACAGATTCTAACTCTCTATGAACTCTCAACTGGTGATGTTCTTAGAGATTAATTGCAGTTTAGCTTGTATGCAGTTTTTCGTCGTTCTTTCGGTCTTTAGTCTCTTCTCGCACTTGTCTATCTTCTTGATGAATGAATGAAGGCCTCTATTTATAGGCGGAGAGAATCAACTAGCCGTGAAATGAGCCGTTGATCTCTATTCTGTGAAAGCGATGGCTTGTCTCTCATCTCTGCAGATTTTCCCGATTTGGCAACTGTGAACTTCTGCTTTCCTTCTGAGACAACCTTGTGTTGGGCCAAATGAGGTAATGACAGAACGTCAAACCTTCACGTAACTTCCTATTTGAAATTCAAATTTCAACCTTTGTCTTTCAACATTGGTTAGTCGGTTGAGGAGTTTGATCTTCATCTGAGTGGTCTTCAACTGATGTTCCATCTGATTGCTACCTTCATCTGACATTCTGTCTGAAGAGGAACAGTTGAACCCTCAGCTGCCTTGAACTTCATGTTGTCGATCTAACAGATTGAGTCCTGCAACTGATGTTCCATCTGAACAGTTGGCTTGAACACTCAGTTGTCTTTCTTACATCTGATGTTCCACATCCGATCAGTTGGCTTCACATCTGATGTTCCATCCGAGTTTCCATATGAAGTTCTATCTGAGTAAAGCCATGTTGCCGTCTTCAGCTGGAGTCCTGTAAAGATAAAATCTCAACATTGCTCAAACAGCGAGCCTAAATACTAACATTAGGATATGGCAACATCTACTCGGTTGGGGTCAGTTTGTTTTGGAATCAATCAAAACTTTACTAAATCTCCCAACAGATGGCAACATACAAAAAAACTCAAACATTGGCAAGTCAATTAATTTAAAAACTCACATAATACGATAATCATAATATCTTATAATATCGCATTCATTGATTTATTTCGGTTAGAAAGCCCACCTATCATTTAGCGGTTTGCTCGAAATACTTCGTTCCGTCTCGCTCCTTACTTCTGGACTCCACTCGTTCCTTCAAGGTTAACATCGTCTAAGGACGAGTTCACTATCTTGAAAAACATAACGAACTATAAACGTTCGGCTGAAGGATTTCTACTTGACTCAGGTCTTTCTTATTTTAACTTATCTAAGTTGGTCTATTTCTCGATTTCTCGAATTCATTCGGTTACTAACAAATTTCTCAAACTTGAGCTCTCAACTCTATAAATAATAATAATTAAATATTTCATGCAAAACGAGAATTCACTATTCATCTCATCTCGTATTTCTCGATTTCTCGAGTTATACGAACTCAAAAAATTACGAGATTAATTCTCAACTATTAATATCACAAATCATTCACATCAAGACTTTCACATCAAGAATCGGGCATTCACAAACAGGTAAACCACCGACTTCATAAATAGGCAGAAAAAGAAAAAATTCCATTTAATCTCTATATATTCTAGAAAAATTCTAGAAAATCATATAAATTCATTTAAGCACAATAATCAACTCAGAAATTAATTCACATCTCAAAGCAGTCTTATACTAACTCACTACGGCTCGACTTCCATCTTTGGATATATTTTCAAATTTTTAGAAAATAGTCTCATTTCTTCTTAAAATAAATTAAATAATTCAAGTACGGAATCAAATTTTAAAATCTGAAACCTTTAATAAAATTTCTCGGTTTTAGACTACGTCGTTATTTCTTGAAATACGAGCACATGCTCAGAACATACTTAACTTAACAATTCGACTCCAAATACATTCAACTAACTATCTTCTCGATTAATTTCTTAACTTTCGTTTTTAATTTATAAAAACTCGATTTTTCGTTCTTAAACTTCAATTCTCGACAACTTTTGCATACTAACTCCGATTTAAGAAATTCAAAAAGAAAACTCGATTATTTTTACTAAAATTTCATCATCTAATCATCCATTGTCTCATATAACATTAAGAACACAACATTCAAGCTCAATTTCTCATTAAACTCGAAATTTTTATAGAAATTAGCATACTTGTTTGTTTTTCAAACTTTAAAATTCTAATTCACTCAAAATAAATTCGTTCTCATGGATTTCTCATTCAAATAATCAAACACACTCAAGATCAACAACTTATATCTCAAAGCTTCATATCCATCGGAAATTTTAGCTTTTAATGCTAAATTCATTCGAAATTGAAAATTCAAGATTCTATTATATTTGTAACAATTTTCATTTGACCGGTTTGTCAATCAAATTCAATAAAGGAACTCAAATACTAAAAAGTCATCTTCTTAGCTCACATTCCTCGACTTTTAGGGGTTTTCTCCTAGAAAATTTGATTTCAATGATTTTAAGTTCTAAATTACCTCAAATAAATTCAATATCAATAATTTATCTTCATATTAATTTTTTGAACACTTGATCAACACAAATCACAAACTTTACTCCTCTTAATCTTCGATTTTTTTTCAAGCTTTTGAGCAAGAAAATTCTTTTCTTCGATTTCTTCATCTCTATGATTCGAATTTTTCATAAAAACAACCAAAGAATTCATTTCTTCATCTTATCTTCATATCATGCATAAATCATCTTAAAATTCATCAAGAACATCATAAACTCATCTTTATATCATCATCTACTCAAGAACATCAAAACTCACAATTTCTATATATATATATATATATATATATATATATATATATATATATATATTCATCGAAAAATTCATAAAAATTATAAGAAATTCATACTCATCAACTTCTTAATTTCTCATGTTATCTATCACTAAAATTCATCAAAATTATAATCAAATCTTTAATAAGAACTTAGGAAATGAAATCTCTAAATTTCCTTAAAATTTTCGGCACTCTTAAGAATAAAACAACCAAAAATTCCTAATTTCTTTTCTTATGCTCAATTACTCAAAATTCATATATATAAGTAGCTCATCAACTCATTCATCAAGTAAATCAACAAAACTTCTCTTTTCCCTCTACTTCTTAATCGATTTTTATAAAGAAATATAAGAAAGTAATTATTCTTTTTTATCTACTCATCTTATATCTCCTAGATTAATTTTTTTAGAACTTATTTTCATCATCAATCTCATGCTTAATCCGTCATCATAAAAATTCATAAAATTACCCTAAATTTTTGGCATCCACAAGAAAATAAACATGCATGATTTTCCTTCATCTTTTCACATACAATATACATATAAGATTCAAGAATAACATACTTAAAAATAATTTTGAAACTCCTTCACCCTAGGCTTCTTCATCGGCGATCAAGGGGAGGAAGGGATTCAAGGTTTAAACTTTGAGTTTTCAAGTACAAACCTTGTAGAACTTCAACTTCTCAACCTCGAAAACAAGCTAAAATCAAGCTTCTCTCCTTGGCCAAAACTACCGAAAATTCAAGAGAGAAAAGAGAATAAATACTAGTCTCAAATCGATCACCAAGTTGAGAGGATTACGAATACCTTATCGGTTTAATCGTTGGATGATCGGAGATGAACTTCTTGGTGTTTTTAGAGCATGGAGTTGAAGCTTTGATGGAGTTTTTGGAGTGTGTGTATGTGTGTGTTGGTGTCGACTGAGAGAGAGATAGGAGAGAGGGAGATGTCGATCACTTAAAAGAGGGAGAGAGAATGATCGATAGAGAGAGAGAGAGGGAGAGATATGTCGAGAGAGAAGAGAGAGTGGGAGAGCGTGAGTTTTGGTGAGAGTGGAAGAGGGAAATAGGGAACAAATAGGTAGATAAGTCTCAAATTTTATCTGGTAAAAATCGCCGGAAGAAAAAGTTTTTCGGTAGAAAATATCCCTATTTTTACGTTTAACTCTCAAACGACTTAAAACTCTCCTCGACTCTTTCTCGACGTTGGAAACCTCTCTACTTCGTCTCATATCTCACCAAATAAATCAAGGAATCCAAATATCAAACTTTTAAATCAAAATTCTGATTAACGAAGAAAAACTTAAAAATCGCTTGGTTAATTAAAGCGATGAGAATATATTTTTAAATCTCTCTCATATGACTTCGTATAAATCTCCGATATATCTCAAAAGTCTTAAAATAACTTCTAGACTAAAAAACACAAATTAGACAAAATTCAGAATTAATTGATGAATAGTAAAATCTCGGTTATCGTCACTATTCATCAGAATATAAAACTTCTTGAAATTTTTCGAAATTCAAACTCAAACTTTTATAATAATGCTCAAGCAATGCATCACATACTTGATTCGGATTAGCGAAACAAGAAAAATTCTTATAAGAGCACGTAAGGGCATTTTAGTAATTTTGCAAGAAAATTTCTTTTCTTGGAAATTTTTATCACTCAAAGCACATCATTTAAGTATATAAACTTATTTAGAACACACTCAAAGACTTAGAAAAGATCGGAGTATTATACATTCATGGCCAGGTTCGTTCTTCCAGTTTGTGTTCATTGGAATTCAAGTTGACTTGCTTGAGTCAAGTCCAAACATGGTGATAAGCTCCTTGTTATACTTGGACTGATTGATGAATATTCATTCTGGCGACTGCTAGAGTTGCAGCCTAAGGAAATAATGCATTTCTCCCATCATGGACATCTCGAACTTGTCCTTCATGAGTTGAGAGAACTTCTCTCATAGTTCTTCGGACTCGGATCCAAATATAATGTCGTCGACATAGATTTGTACCACTAGAATATCATCTCCAACTCTGATGGTGAATAGGGATTTGTCGACAGAGCCTTTAATAAATCTAGACTCTAGTACAAAGCCACAAAGAATGTAGTAACATGCACGCGGAGCCTGTTTCAGTCCGTAGAAGGCTTTCTTCAGCTTGTAGACTCTACCATCACCGGTCTCGAAACCAGGAGGTTGTTCTACATAAACGTCTTCTTTAATATTGCCATTTAAAAACACACACTTCACACCCATTTGATAGACTTTGAACTTGTGGTAAACTGCATAGGCCAGGAGGATCTAAATTTCTTCCAGACAAGCAACTAGAGCGCATGAGTCTTCAAAATCAATTCCTTCTTGTTGGTAGTATCCTTGAGCTACCAATTTGTCCTTGTTTCTGGCAATATATCTAATGGTGTCTCTTTTGTTCTTGAATATCCACTTCAGCTACATAGCATGAAATCATCGCTACGTCTCCAGCTTGTTCAAGTTTTTTGAGCACTTCGAGCTCTGCAGCGTATTGAGCATGCACAGTTGGTTCTTTATCAGCTTGCTCTTCAAACTGAATGGACTGAGTCAGAGCATCAGTTGTGGTATAAACAACTTGTGCTGATATTCTCGTTCTAACTCCTGCTTCTGGATTTCTCGATTACGGCTTCTTTGATATGATCTTCATACCATTTTTTGTTTTTTCTTACTTCTTTAGCAGCATCGAGCAAGGAAATGGGATAATCCAGTCTTCTAGGAGAGACTTGCAGTGCTGGACTCGATGGTCTGTCTTCTAGTGCAGTTCGATCCTCAGTTCGGGAAAGAGGTTGAACTTGGGATTCGGCTGGTCTTAGACTGAAGGGTCCTAGACTGTGTCGTTGATTCACTACAGGAAAAGTCGATGTATCAGTTGGAATTGATACGTGACTGAGTAGATTGGAAGTTCCCCCTTGATTCGAGACGGGGTCTTGAGTCCCATCTTCTGAAAAATAAACTTCTTCTTCTTCAGCCGACCATATAAGCGGCTTGGCCAAGTTCTTCAGTCGTTGGACTTGAGATCTCGTCTGATCGGGCTAACTAGTAGAAGTTCCATCAGTTGCCCGTAACTTTTCCTATTTCCTGCACGCAAAAGTAGACTCATCAAAACTAACTTGAGATGTTATTTCCATAACTTTTGAGCTATTGTTGAAAACTTTATACGCCTTAATCTTTGCAGCATATCCAAGGAATAGGCCTTTGATAGCTTTAGGCTCAAAAGTTTTCAACTGAGCTTTCCTATTATTGTGAATATAACACTTAGAATAAAAAATATGAAGATGTGATAGATTAGGCTTCCTGCATCTTCATAATTCATATGGAGTCTTCCCATGTCGCTTTGTCAAGAGGGAATGGTTCTGAGTGTAGCAAATTGTATTGACTGCCTCAACCCAAAATCTCTTCAGCAAGGCTGAGCTTGTTAGCAAGGCAAAACATCCTTCATCATTCTGTTTCTCCTCTTAATTACTCTGTTCTGCTATGGAGTCCTTGCTGCCGAGGTCTGGTGAGTTATGCCATTCATCTCGTAATGCTCAATGATTGACTCATTTAGGAACTCAGTTCCGCAATCATATCTGGTGGATACTATGGTTTTTCCTCATTGATTCGCGATCCGATCCATCAGCTTTGGCAACTCTTATCTCGTCTCATTCTTATGCGCCATGATGATCACCCATGTGTATCTCGAGTAGTCGTTAGTTACTACAAGAGTATATTCATTTCCACTCATGCTCTTCGGGGTGACCGGACCGAAGAGATCTATATGGATCAGTTGTAGAACACGATCCGTTGAGGGTGTCAGTTTGAGACAAAATGAAGCTCAAGCCAACATTCCTAGTTGACAAGCACTGTAGAGATGCGTCAGACCGATCACCAAGTCCTGTATTCCATCTTCGTTCTGTTGGCGAGCAAGTCAATTCATGGTTTTGAAGTTGAGGTAATTAAGCCTTCTGTGCCAAAACCAGCATGTTTTCCAGCTGCTCTTCAACAGTTGCTATGTCTCTGAAGGACAACTTGACTAGTCCGCATAATATACATCTCAAGAGAAAGACCTTTTACCAATTAATAGAACTTATTTGGCCTTTATGTCTTTCACCCTGTACCTAAAACCATCATATGCTTGGAGCATCCACTGTCCATGATCCACACCGACTTTGCAGCCATTTTGTTCCTCAGTCCATCCTATTTTTGCAAAACACAAGACGAACTTTAGGTACCCAAACTCGCTTGGGTCCTGGCTGGTCAGTGACTGGTGTTTCCTTGTAGACTCAAACTGTGCGGTCAATTCAAATTATTTTTCCATCTACATCCACATAGACTGCTATCTGATTTGTCTTTGGAGCTCTACAGTCCAATTCTTAGATGGATACCGCCTTCTAGGAGCGTGATTTCGACTTTGCTGACTTGGTCGACTTCTTTGTGGTGAGAACTATTTGGGAGGAGACCCAAACTATCTTGCTCCTTGAGCATATCCAAACTGTGGATAACTTGGACCATGATACTAATCACTGAAGTTTCCATGTTCATGATATGTGTGCTGGTATTGAGGCTGAACTGGATACATTTGATGGTAGAAGTTAGGATTATTCCAGTTTGGATGGCGTCTGGGCTGATGCAGAGCTTGGTGGTTAGGCCTGCGCCTGGGTTGATTCTGCCTTGGTTGCGAAGAACCTTGATGAGTCTTCCTCTCGCTTTGTGACCTCGAGGTCTAGGATTTCTTGTTGTTCTTTCAACATCTTTCGAAGTTCCAGCTTTATTTTCCTTAAGTTCATCTCCTTTAACCTTCTTTCCCTTGTCAGCCACAAGAGTCTCAACAGTCTGAGGAACGACTGGAGTCTCTTGTACTTTGACCTCCACTGAGTCTGGTTGAGCTTAGTTAGCCTCAGTCGGGTGTTGACTTGCTTTAAAGAATGATCCTGTCTGTTTTCCGGTGTCAAGCTTAGGATTGTATCCAAGACCTACTATGCAGTTGGGAGGTCTTCGGTTGCTGATCATGCTTTCTAGAGCAACACTTGAAGCATGAAGGGACACAGTCTTCTCATTTGCATGTTTGAGCTCCATTTGTCATTGAGATATGTAGTCAGCTTGAGTCCTTATCATATTTGTCAAATTGATGACTTGGCTATTTATGGACTGAGCAACTTCTTCTTGGAGCTTTCTATTCAACTCTATCAGTCTCTTTATCTCCTGATCCTTTATAATCAATTCGTTGCTCATCACATCGAACTCTGCTCTGAGTGTCTTGCACTGAGTGGCTTGAGCATCGCACAACCTGCTTAGTTGTTCTATCTCATCCCACGATGGTCCAATATATTCAAGAAGAAGTATAAGTCTATTCAAATAAACATTTTTATGAGCATTTAGTGTTCAATATATGTAATAAGCATTAATAATGGTTTATGAGTATTGTACTGAACATATGAAATACAATAAAAAAATAGTAGCAAATTAGAAATTATACTTTTTTAGAAGGAAATTGAAATTATATTTAAAAACATTAATTATATTCAATACATCTTCTCTCATCTCATCTCTCTCTCTCTCCTTGCGCTATTTCTCTCTCTCCAACTAACTCTTTCTATTTGCAGGCCTCATGCGGTTGAGTCGAGCTACATCAAACAAAAAATTTCCACTAAATTCAGTATTTGCAGTTGGAGTAAGGCAGCCAGTCATCCCCATTACAGAAAGATTTAAAAACGAAAAAATGGGTCCTTTGATTTGATTATTTATTGAAAGAGATGTACATATAAAGCGCGTACTCGTGCACGCACACACAGTGGAGAAAGTACGATGGTGATAAAATTCTAGCTATTCACCACCACTCTTCTTAGTACTTCAATTCTTTACCACAATTCTTCTTCTTCTTAACAGAGAAAGTGTTGGGAAAATTAGTAAAGGTTATAATTTATACCAAAACCCAACTGTCCCAACCGAATAGATAAAAGCCATCAGTCTGAACTTAGCTAGACCTCACTGTTTGAGCGTAGGGATTTTTATCTTTACAGGATTTGAGCAGAAGAAGTTAGCCAAACTGAAGAAGACAGTTCGAGAGGAACTTGGTCAGTTAGACCACAACTCAGCTGACTCCATAACTGACCATGCAGTTGAAGTATGAAGAGAAGTTGTGTAGAAGTTAGACGTTGCAAAGCTGAGAAGAGAAGACTTTGAATACGTTGAAGGCAGAAGAGTTGAAGTCCAAGTTGAAATCTACTTAGAAGCACAAGTCAGCCTGAAAACTTACTATGAATGGATCATCCACAGAGATGCGCATAAAGCGAAGGTCGCAGTTACCATTTTAGGAAAGTTTACAGTGGAGCAGGTGGAGTGCCATTCTTTTGGCAGAGATCAAACAGTTCTTTCTAACGACTAATTAGATCTCTCTTTCTCTATAAATAGAGGTCTCCCCATTGAAGAAAGCAGAGAGATTATCAGAGAAAAAAGAGAAAGACTATATGCGCCAAGAAGCAGACGCCCAATTCAAGCAGAATCTCTCTCCAGAGCAAGAATAACCAAGTCGAAGAACTAGTAGAATTCGAGTGTCTACACCTTCTCCTATTCTTCCATCTAGCCTCTCAAAAAGCCCTTTCTTTGATCGAGTCTAGAATCTAGGTTCTTGCATAGTTCTAAGTAGACTCTCTCCCAAAAGAACGAGTCTCTAAGCCTTAGGAAGAAACCTTCACTTCTCTCATTGTAGAAGGCTTCATAGTTGGAAAAACCGCCAACCCCAAAACCTCAGGTCTGTCTTTCAACCTGCAATCAAAGACACTAGGCCCTTTAGAACCTGCAATCTAAGACTAAGTTGTACACTTGCCCATAAAAATGTTGTAAGGTTTGGTTCGAATCCGTAATCGAACTGTTTAGGTTGCTTGATACCCTCAAACTGAGTGGAACATTTCATAAGCACACGTAAGCTCATCTAGTGGATTACTTCCCCAAAAAGGAAGTCTTGGACGTAGGAGGTTGACGAACCCTATTTTCGTGTTCCTTTTAGTATCTGTAAAAGTCTAGAATCGAGTCTCTTTTCCTTTAGTTTTGGGTCTTTTGTGTCTGGGAGGAAAAATTGGTATGCAGGGGCATAGGATTCCTGCAAATGGGCAAAATGGAGCGGATAAAGGGCATAAAAGATGATGGAATACAGCAGAGCGCTGGAGGTCCCCAGAGTTTAATGGTGATCACAATAATAGACGGCAAAGCCACGAAGACTCCGTGCGCTGAAAGTCAAAACTTTGCCGGAAATAGAAAGAACAAACTCTGACAGGGCCACAACATCTTCAACAGTAACCTCCAACAGCAGCAGCAGCAGTGACCGATTGGAAGAAAGCAAGGAAAAGAGACTGAAAGTGAAGGGCTGACCAACTAAAGGGATGTCGGACTCCAAACATCGATTAAAGGGCGAATTTGAAAGACCTAAACTCTAACTACCAACTTTGGGAGCCGCCATACAAAAGCCATCTCTCTCCTTCACTCGGATAACCATCTCCCACCAATGAAGAACACAAGCACACACTACTTTATCTCAATCTGCACTTTTAGTTTTTTGTTCAAACAATATCACTCTTTACATTTTGCTATCAAGACCTCTGTGAGGCAAACACTTATTTCCAGTTTTAATGTTAATGATGCTTTCGTTTATTTCATTCTTTGCTTGCTTCTTTATCTTTATGTCTAGCTAAGTTATTAGTTGAGATGCGGTGATATGTGAGTGTTGTGTGTGAGAAAAATGAGGCTGGAAACTCACCAGAGAGCTGCTGGTCACGTTCTCGACGTGCTGGGCTTGATTCCAAAGTGGTGGAGCCTCCACAACTCCTGCGGTGGCCAACGGAGGAGCGGCGGAGGAAAAATCCCTCACAATACTGCGCAAAGGTGTAGGGGTTCCCCTCACCTCTGGTCGTGTTGCGGGTACTGGAGTGTGGTGTATGGCACAAGCCATGCTTATAGCCATCCTAGGCCTTCTAGATCCAAAGACTTCTGACACAGAGGGCTCAATTGGTGACTTTTCCAGATGCGAGCTAATTCTGTGGAGAGTAAGGTGGGTTCCTGAAGTGGCTTGGAGGGCTCGATGCAGAAAAGAAGTGCTGAGAGGAGATGCTCACGTGCGTGACATGGTGACAGTAAAGGGGCGTGAGTGTCGAGACTCTATAACCAAGAGACGTGCCCACACAATTACTATTCATGGGCATGGGATCCAAACACACACACATACACACACACACACACACATCGAACCATGTCAAGACTGACTCAAGCATGTCTTTTATTTCTAATTTATTTAATATTTTATTCCAGTCTTGCTTCTAGTTTATGTTAAGAGTGTCCCAAAACCAAAACCCTACCTATGTCTAGTGACATCGAGGTCATCACAACCTACCACCCTTGGATTTGACCTTGAATACTTACCCTAATTGTACTTAGTGGTGGGTATCAGGAATTACAAATAGTATTTTGACGCGTCTAGGTTCCCAATGGCAAATCCAAGTGCTGCCAAAATTGGCGCCATTGCCGGGGAGGTACGTTTTCCGGTGATAATCTCATTTTATTTAAGCTAACCTTTTTTGTTTCCCTTGTGTATGCTTGGTCGTGGTCTTGCAGGTACACCTCGAGGGCATCTTTTGTACTATCCTGAGATCGAGAAACTAGTAAGGAGGCTACGAGCACAGACAATGAGGGAAAATGAGGCAGAGAGGATACGAGATCTACTAGCTAGCGTTACAGATCTAGACGAAGAACATGGAGATCTTTAAGGAGGAGATCCAGATTTAGAAGCAAAAGACCAGAATGACGACGAGATGGGAGACAACCATCACGAGGATCCTGAGCGCACGATGAGGGAAATGGTGTTCCCCACCAACCTAAACTTGTGACCCATGGGCATAAGGTTGCCCGAGCCCACCAAAAATTGGGAGCTGAAGCACACTTTCATACAAATACTCCCGAAGTTCAGTGTCATGCCTGGTGAGGACCCTCAGAGACATCTACAAGACTTTGAGATGGCGGTCTCGATGGCCCGTACGGAGGGCAACATGGGAGAATTCATTCGACTAGTGTCTTTCCCCTTCACACTCCATGACAACGCTAGAGCCTAGCTTTATTTTTTGGAAGAAGGGAGTGTGACGACGTAGGCAAACTGCAACAAAAAATCTTGGAAAGATATTTCCCAACTGCACGTATTATGGCTATGAGAAAGGCCATCACGGGCATCAAAATGGGCACTGGGGAGTCTTTTTATGACTATTGGGAAATATACAAGAAGTTGATAGCAAAGTGCCCACAACATAACATTTCTACTCATGATTTGGTGCAGAATTTTGTAGGAGGTTTGAGGGCCACTGAGAAGTCTTTTATCAATGCCTGATGTGGGGGGAATATTGCAAAGAAAGCCCTAAGTGAAGCTTTCAAGTGGTTAGAAGATATGGCAGAAGACTCTCGCGATGATGGGGGAGAAACATTTAAGCAGCCTACCACAGAGGCAGTAGAGGCCAAGATCGATGACCTATGCTCTGCTGTGAAGATGCTGGTCAATAACTTGGGCTCACAACAGAAGAAGGCGGTCAAGCTCTACAGATTTTGCCAAGCCATACACCATGAGACGGATGCTTGCCCTACACTCTTTGTGGAGGATGTCAATGCACTGATGCAAGCAAGAAACAACAACAACCAGCAAAGGAGGTTCGAGCTAAACAATCAGTACTACAATCCTGTATGGAAAACCCATGAGAACTTGAGATGGGGACCCAACCCTGGGCACCAAGGGAACCAGCAAAGACATCCATAGCAATATCAGCAGCCTCCAAACAAGAATAGAGGGCCTTCTCTGACTGATGTTGTAAACACATTGGGGGCCAATTTCACTAACGAACAAGAGATGAATGCCAAATTCAAACAAGAGATGAAGAACACCCTCTAGAACCTTTAAAATCAAGTGGGTCAAATGCTGAATGCCATGGCTAGGATGGAGAAGAGACATGGTAAACTCCCCCATCAAGTAGAGATACCGCAAAAGGCTCAACTCAATATAATTGCTTTGCAAAGTGGGAAGCCACTTCCTGAGAAGGTCTTTATACCAAGAACAGAGCCCACGATGGAAGCTGACGAGGGCACAACGACGAAAGGCAAAAAAAAAAAAAAGGAACCAGTCGAAGGAAATCTGGTGGAAAAGGAAGTTGAGGTCGAAAAGCCATATATCAGACCTTCAACAACTATCATACAGGCCCCTTTCCCACATTGATTGGCTAAAGGAAAGAAGGAGGAGGAATTGATGGAAATGTTCAACATATTCAAGAAGGTGGAAATTAACCTACCCCTCCTCACTGCACTTAAGACCATGCTCGTTGTGCCAAGTTCCTGAAGGATTTAAGCATGAAGAAAGTGATGATTCAAGACGATGCAAGGATCATGGATGGGAAGAATGTGTCCACAATGATTCAATGAAAAATGCCACAGAAATACGGAGATCCGGGAATGTTCGTAATCCTTTGCGTAATTGGTAACACAAGGATAGATAGGGTGATGTTGGATCTGGGTGCTTCTATCAATGTCATGCCCTTTTCGATGTACAACGAGATGAATATAGAGGCAATGAAGGCTAAGAGGGTAGTAATTCAGCTAGCTGATAGATCAGTGGTATACCCGGAGGGAATTATGGAAGATGTATTGATCAGAGTGGGGGATCTTATCTTCCTTGCTAATTTTTATGTCTTGGATATGAGAAACAATGAGATCAAATCCAGGGGATTACTGCTTGAAAGACCTTTTATGAGGACAACAAGGACCAAGATCGACTGCCATATAGGGAAATTGACTTGTGAATTTGATGGGCGAGAAGGTGCAGTTTGATGTCTACAAGAGTACAAAAAATGCCGTCGGGATTGAAGACATGGAAACGATGGATTATATAGAGCACATAGTGGCGCCTCATGAGCTCCACATTGACACTGATGAGTGTGCAGATCAGCTTCATGATCAATCAGGAGGGCTTATTCCAAAAGTGAAAGAGGTTTTGAAGCCGGAGATCACAAGATTGACAGAATTGGGCATCATAAAACCTATTCCAGAAGGGGAATGGCTCAGAACAGTGCTCATGATGCCCACCACTTCTGATGATCAGGCCATGAAGGATGAAAGAGATCTACTGGTTCACAAAACTCTCACGAATGAATGGCGAGTATGCATGGACTATAAGAGAGAGAGAGAAGACTAGTAGGCCATGCATCTCAATGAATCTCATTGACAAACTCTTGAATTGGCTGAGAAAAGAATTTGATCAAATGATGCAAGTAAGACGGTTTGAACGAGGGCAACGAGTACTACTTCATCAACCTAAATTCAGCATGTGGAAATGCAAAGTGACTACCAAGAAGAAAGGTCCATATGAGGTTGTGGTCCACTATCAGAGTAATGCTGTTGAGATCATGGATTTAAAGTCAAGAAAGTTGTATACCACAACCAGCCACAGACTCCAGACCTATCACGAAGATCACAACGGAGTAGATGGTGTCCTTACCACTACTCAGCTTCACAATCTTATGTGAAGAAGTAGGAAGTCGAGCCTACGACTATAACCAAAGGCGCTCACCAGGAGGCAACCTGGTACGAATTTTGTCTTCTTGAATATTTTCCTTTTTGAGTGAGTTTGTTATGCTAACTTAGGTTGCAGGGAGTTTTGTTTTGTGTTGGAGATGTCCGGTCTTTGTGTGTAGGTAGGAGGGCACTACTATCATTTCGGAGGGCATGAAGATGTGGTCGGGAGATTAAGAGGAGTCTGGTAGCATCTACTGAGGTGGATTTTATCAGTAATAAAAAAAAAATCCTAAACATCTGCTGCGGCCCTTCGTCTCCCCCATTTCAAAATTCAAAACCCTCATACTCTATTTTTCAGCGACCCACTCCCCCACTCTCTCACAACCACCAGAAACCTCTACCCTTAAACTTCTTCCTCACCCTCCACAACCTCTACAACCCTCCACCGTCAAACTCAAGTAATGGCTAGAACAAAAGGGAAGTCTAAAACCACCACTCCAAAAGATCCCCCAACCAAGAAAGCTCCAAAACTGAAGAAGATGGCCCAGGATCCCCCAGTCATTGAAGCCGAACAACAGAACTCATCCTCTCCCAACCACAATGAGGAGGTCGTCGTCTCCCACATGCTCGAACTAGGGGGAGAAAACCCTCGAACGGAGGAGGCAGGAAAATAGACGGAGTCCTCAACCAAGAAAAAGGGGACGAAGAGAAACCACGGCACTAAGGACCCCACTCCATCCCAAGAAGAAAAGAAGAGGAGGAGGGTCAGAGTAGAACGAAGACGACGAGGATGAGTCTACGGCTAAAACCATCGACAACATTATCGATGAGTTCGCATCGGAAGGAAAGAAAAAGAAGAAGAAGAAGGCCCACGAAGAAGAGGCTTCTGTGGCTTCTGTAGATTCGGTGAAGTCGCCGAATGCCTTCAAGGCGAAGACGGCAACCAAGAAGAAAAAGACCCAGAGCATTCCAACAACCCCTTCCTCTTCCAAACTCCCACGGAGAGATGTGGGAATAGGTGCTCCACCCTTCAAGCGAGTCCTGGTGCCCAAGACTGTGGATATCAAATCCATGGAGGAATTGAGTGTGTGGAAGGATATGGAGCGCTACTTCGCGAACATTGGGTGGAGCCCCTTTCTGACTTGGAGAGGGAAGGTGTATGGGGATCTAGCAAGAGAGTTTTTGAGGACCATGGTGATGAAAACTCTGACGTTGGTGGCGTTGGCGACTGCTTGTTTATACTTCGAGATCAAGGGGCAGAAAATGAGTTTGTCGGTGAATGAGATCAACCAGGCTTTTAAGATGGCGGATATGTGGGATTTGCAACAAGAGGAGTATAAAAATGCTGTGAGGAAGATATAAGACCAGACTGTACATGAGGTGCAAGAGAAATAGAGGATCTTAGGGAGGACCACGGAGTTCAAGAGTGGGTATTCAAAGGGGCACAAGTTGAAAAGTGATGCCCTCCGTCTTTGCCATAGAGTGATTGCCTACAACTTCTATGGAAAGGATAATGCCAGCAACTCCATCACTCATAAGGAGTTGATCTGCTGTGGTGCATGGAAACCAAGCGGAGGGTCAACTTTGGGTCCCTAGTGATCACACGGCTATAGGAGATCAACAAGACCACCAGGAGCAAGATAATGCTCGGCCAACAACTGTAGTTGGAGCCAACAACTACATACTTAAGGAGATCCTCTGTGCCCTTAAGGAGTTCAATGAGAGGCAGGAAGCCAGGTACCCTGGACAGCAGCCTGCTCCCTAATTTGTGTCCTCCCATCTTTTTAATTTTTGGTAGTCTAGGTTTGTTTTCTTTTTGTTGAGTCTGTATATATGTTTGAGTCTGTTGGATTCCACCACTTTGCTTGCAGCAAAGTGTGTGGGTATGTTGGTTTGTGTGTTTCTTCTTTGTTTGCTTTGATCAGTATGAACTTATTTCTTTTTATTTTTCTCTTTGTTTGTTTTTGTGTTCATTCCATGGGCTTAGATAAATAGGGACGATGAATGGGTATGTAGCATAAACCTGTGAGATTTTGGGCTCTGCATGCTATATCATGATCTATGCAGCTTTCCTTTCTTGTGTGATTTTGCATTGTCATCTAAGATTCTGCTAGAATTTGTCTACTTGGCTCTTAATAATCTTATAGCTATGGGTGTTGATTATTAGATAATATAGGCATTTCTTTCTATGAACCTACCTGGCCAAAACATCTCTTCCCTGATAAAGATATCCTTTGTTAGCCCAATTTGAGCCAAATAGTTCGTTTGAATTAATTTGTAAAAAGCCAGAGACTTCGTGGACATTATGACAGGCTTAAAGATCACTGGAAAACAAAAAAGGGGTTTGTGAGCTGAAAAAGAAGAAAAACCACCCTTGTGCTTAAGGCAAAGAAATCCTAAAATTCTTATGAGGGTGATTACTTACAAAAAAAGGGGGATAAAAAAGAAAAGAAGAAAAGAAAGAAATAAAAAGAAGCAGAAGGTGTGCTAAGGCCCGTAATGCAAAGAGTCTAGTCAGAAGTAAGATCTTGGAGGCCTCCATGAAGCCAATAATAACCTTTGCCAGTACCTAAATGATCTAAACTGCCTAAAGCCCCATTACAACTTGCTAAGTCCTATTGATAATCTGAATACACCCTAGTTCTTACTGAATGAAGAAGTTATGAGCCTGTAGACAAACCTATAGTATGGCCAAGATTGAGAATGATTTGAGCGTAAACAGTCAACCATGCATACACGAGAGGTGCTGTAAGGGAGTGAATCTCTTGTTGCTTACCCAATTTTGACTTATTTATTAGCCTTAACGAATGAACTTGTTGTTGTGTCTTTATTTTCCTTTTCATGTTGATCTTGTTTCATGTCTGTTGTTGTTTTTCTTTTGTGTTTTTTCATAGGGTAAGTCTGACCACATACTTGAGGACAAGTATGAATTAAAGTGTGTGGGTATGACAAGCCCTATTTTCGTGCTCTTTTTAGTGTCTGTAAAAGTCTAGATCAAGTCTCTTTTCCTTTAGTTTTGGGTCTTTTGTGTCTGGGAGGACACACTGGTATGCAGGGGTACAGGTTTCCTGCAAATGGGCACAATGGAGCGGATAAAGGGCATAAAAGATGATGGAATACAACAGGGCACTGGAGGTCCCCAGGAGTTAGATGGTGATCACGATGACAAACGGCAAAGCCACGAAGAATTCGTGCTTTGAAAGTCAAAACTTTGCCAGAAATGAAAAGAACAAACTCTGACAGGGCCACAACATCATCAACGATAACCTCCAACGGCAGTAGCAGCAGCGACCAATGAGAAAAAACCAAGGACAAGGGACTGAAAGTGAAGGGTTGACCAACCAAAGGGATGTGAGACTCCATACATCGATTAAAGGGCGGATTTGAAAGATCTAAACTCCAACTACCAACTTTGGGAGCCGCCATATAAAAGCCATCCCTCTTCTTCACTCGGATTACTACCTCCCACCAACGAAGAACACAAGCACACACTACTCTCTCTCGATCTGCACTTTTAGTTTTTAGTTTAAACAATATCACTCTTTACAATTTGCTGTCAAGACCTCTGTGAGGCAAACACTTATTTTCAGTTTTAATGTTAATGATGCTTTCGTTTATTTATTTCTTTGCTTGTTTCTTTATCTTTATGTCTAACTAAGTTGTTAGTGCTTAGGTTGGTTGAGATGCGGTGAGATGTGAGTGTTGTGTGTGAGAAAGGTGAGGCCAAAAGCTCGCTAGAGAGCTGCTGGTCACGTTCCCGACGTGCTGGGCTTGATTCCAAAGTGGTGGAGCCTCCACAACTCCTGCGGTGGCCAACGGAGGAGCGGCGGAGGCAGAATCTCTCACAATACTGCACAAAGGTGTAGGGGTTCCCCTAACCTCCGGTCATGTTGCGGGTACTGGAGTACGGTGTATGGCGCAAGCCATGCTTATAGCCATCTTGGGCCTTCTAGATCCAAAGACTGCTGACACAGAGGGCTCAATTGGTGACTTTTCCAGATGCAAGCTAATTTTGTGTATAGTAAGGTGGGCTCCTGAGATGACTTGGAAGGCTCGATACAAAAAGGAAGTGCTGGGGAGGAGATGCTCACGTGCGTGACATGGTGGGGCGTGAGTGTCGAAGCCCTATAACCAAGAGACGTGCCCACACAGTGACTATTCGAAGGCCTGGGATCCAAACACACACACACACACACACACACATCGAACTAAGTCAAGACCGACTCAAGCATGTCTTTATTTTCTGATTTATTTAGTCTTTTATTTCAGTCTTGCTTCTAGTTTATGCTACGAGAGTCCCAAAACCAAAACCCTACCCCTTTCCAGTGACATCGAGGTCATCACAGCCTACCTCCCTTGGGTTCGACCCTGAATACTTACCCTAATTGTACATAGTGGTGGGCATCAGGAATTATAAATAATATTTTGACGCGTTCAGGTTCCCAATGACAAATCTGGATGCCGTCAGAGGTCAATCTCCGAACCACGTTAATATATTGTGTCATTTACTTTCAGTATTTTACATTTCAGTTATCTAACCAACTGGCTCTGCATACAATCTGCATTTATTCAAACTGCACTAAGTTTTGGGAACTTGACCTTTCCCGTTTTCATAAGGTAAGTAACGAGCTTTAAATTTACACTAACTTCCGCATAACTTAACTCTTTGAAACCTCAGTTAGACTACATAGTTGACCCTCAACCAAAGAAATCAGTTGTGCACCTGACTGTATGATCAGCTCCAACTGCCTCTCAGTTGTTGAGCAAACTGACCTGAGCAGTTTCCTTACCGAATCGATTTCAAGTTTGAAAATTTTCTACTAGTGTATTTCCCCCCATACACCAGTTACTCGTTACCGGGACCATCAGAAAGTCAAATGGAGTTGCACACCGAAGAGCACAAAAGCCCAAAAGAGAAGAATACCGTCACATTATCCTCGAGTGCCAGTAACCTTCAAATTGATGAAAAGACCGTTGCTTTGTACAATGCCGACGCGAGATTAAAGGCCAAGTTTGATCAATGTGGAATGTCTGGTAACTTCTTCAACTACTGTAAATCAGTCCCTTTTGCCCCAAAAACTAAGACTAGTGAGGAGTGGTTTTGTGCAGTCTTTTGGTTGTATGATTGCAATTGAGGAACCAAGTTTTAATGTGATTGTTTCTAGTGAGAATTGTTTGATACGATAGGGTTGAACTTGAAGGCATCTGTTTGGGGGAAATCGGGTTTGATTGGGGTTGATGCTAAAACTCTTTTCACTGCTTCATTCATAGCTTCTTTGGTGAAGGTCGTTGCTTCAAGGGAATATCGTTCTTAAATCCAATTTTCTTGAATTCTAAGAGTAATGATAGGCCATTTTACGCTATACTCCATAGGATTGACGTGGGCATTGTAATTGATCTTGAGCCTGGTCATATTGGAGATCTTGTTGCTGTACATGCCGGTGTTGTGCACTCGCAAAAACTGGCCGTAAGGGCAATTTCTAGGTTGCAGCCACTTCCTGGGGGGATGTAAAGGTGTTATGTGATACATTGGTGGAGGATGTTCAGAAGATTACATGGTATGATAGGGTTATGGTGTATAAGTTTCACGAGGATAATCATGGTGAGATTGTGGCTGAAATTAGGAGGTACATTTAGATCCGTATATAGGGGTGCATTATCCTGCCACGGATATCCTAAGGCAGTGCGGTTTTTGTTCAAGCAAATCGTGTTAGGTTGATCCATGATTGCCGGTCTAAGCCAGTTAAGATAATCCAAAGTGAAAAGCTAAAACAACCTTTTTGTTTGGTTAACTCTACCCTTCGTGCACCTCATTGTTGTCATACTTGGTACATGGAGAACGACTCTATTGCCTCATTGGCAATGGCAGTTGTTGTGAAGGATGGTGACTCGACTAAGCTATGGGGATTAGATGTCTTCATTCAATTCTCCTGCACATTGATTAGCTACAAGAATAATAGAATTAGGATGGGGAGAAGAGTTTACCTTGCATGTCGACTCTTCAGGCAGTGCCATAAGACACTTGTCTATTTATCCGAAGTTTGATTGAGAGTCAGCTTTCTCTCCTAAGGAGTCTGTGTACAAGTCGGTGTCATCGACTTCTTTCTCAACGATATGGCCTTGGTCTTCTCCTTGGCCTTTGCTCGGAGGGCATCTCTGTCTTTCTTTGAAAGGTCTGGGCAGTTCATCTTGAAATGTTCGGACTTGCCACTCTCGAAGCATCCATCGCCTTGAGCCTTTGAGGATGTTTCTGCTGAGCTGCGCTGGCTCTTGTTCATCGTTCTATATTTGTCAAGCTTGGAGTTCATATCCTCCAAATGCTTGGTCATTTCATTGATATTCTTCTGAAGATTGGATCTGCTCGGTCGATCCTAGCTGAGGAGTAAGCGGACCGTAAGGGTCCGACAAACTTTGATCTACCTGAGTCAGCTCGAAGCGCCACAAATTTTATCGCTGAGCTTTGTTCCATTGAATTAGGCTTCTGAAGTCGAGAATGCTTCATATGTTGAATGTCATACTCATTTGCCTTGAGCGTAAAGAACAACTTCTCTGTCTTCAATGAACTGAGGTCAGTTCGGTTCTAGTGGAAGACTCTGTGAACTATCCAGTTGTCACCAAGCACTTAGAGAACTTTCAAGTTCATCTCGTATTGAGAGTATTTTTCTTTTCTGATACTTTCAATATCCATGATTATCTCTGTGAATCTTAGCTCCATCTTGTCGATAGATTCGTCCACAAGCTGAGTGAAGTTCTCGTACTTCTGGCATGCCAACATGAACTTGTTCTCCTGAATTTCGTCGGAGCCTTCACGAAGTGATGTAAGAGCATCCCATATCTCCTTTGCAGTTTCGCAGGAGATAATCTTTGGCAAGTAGGCTTTGCCTACTGTAGACGAGATGTCACTCTTGGCAATGTCATCGAGCTGGGCAATGTCCCTTTCTTCCTTGGTGAATCCTTCAGGATCCTTCAGCTCAGTCTTGTTAACAACAGTTCCATCTCCTGGAGTAGCGGAGGTTACTGTGATTTTCTGGATCACTTGGATGGGACCGTTTGTGATGGTCTCCCACATCCTGTGATGTCACGCAGTCAATGCCATCTTCAGTCTGAATTTCCATGTGGAGCAGTCATCCACAGTGAACTCCGGCAAGCTTCCTAAAAGTGTAGGGTTCATCTTTCTTGCAACAATAGACAAGAGAGAAAACAAGCAGATGTGCAGCAGAATGGACTAAGGGGTTTTAAAAGATCTGTTCATTTGACCACTGAAAAATCTCGCCTCACACCTAGTGAAACAGAGTCAGCAGTCTTTTGAACTACTGTTTTGATACCACTTGATGTTCCCGGTAGCGAGTTAACTGGTGTATGTGGAGATACACCAGTAGTGATTTTTCAAAACTTATTGAAAACGACTATGTTCACAATACTCAATAGCTGAGAAAGATTGTCAGAGCTATCACTCAGATTGGCACACACTTGACTTCTTGGACTGAGGGCCAACTATGTTTTGCTGACTGAGGTTTTGATAGAGTATGCGGTGCAGAAAGTGGTGGATATTTTTATACTCGTTATCTACTGAAAATCTTTTTAAGCGAAGGTCAAGTTCGCAAGACTTAGTGCAATTTTCAAAGACTTGTTTTATTGCAGTTAGTGAGTTAGTAAATCTCAAACAATAACTGAAATAAAAAAAAAAGTAAAAAAAAAACACAAGTATTTTTACGTGGCCTGGAGATGAACTTCTACGTCCACGACTAGTTTTTCGGGCTAGTAATCTAGTAGATAAGTTTTCGCTTATCAAACATTGACTTTGGTTTATGGGCACCAAACAACCTATTCAGCTCGATTACGGGTTTGAACAAAACCTACAACATTTTTGTGGGCAAGTGTACAACCTAGCCTTAGTTTGCAGGTACTATGGGACCTAATGGCTTCGATTACGGGTTCAAAGGTGACCTAAAGAATGGGATTGGAATTTTTTCAACTAATGAAACCTACAACACCTTAAGAAGTAGAGGTTTCTTGCTAAGACTTAGAGACTCAACCTTTCACGGTGAATCTGCTTAGGAAATTACAAGGAAGGGGAATTATAAACTCAATCAAGAACAGGGGTTCTAAGAAACTAGAATGAAGATTAAGGATGAGGATTTTATCACTCTACTACTACTTAGACTTCGACTGAAAACTTCCTTGCTTTTTCTGTGCGAGAGAATTTGAATGATTGAGTGCTTGCGTAGTTTCAGTAGTCTTCTCGCAAAGGTGAAGGTCTCTATTTATAGAGGGAGGAGGTCGAAAGAGCCGTTGAAAAGAGTCATTTGATCTCTACCATAAAGCATGATGCTTCACCTACTCTCCGGTCGGTCCATAAAGCATGACCTCTGAGAGACTAGCTTTCTGCATGTCTCTGCGGTAGGTCCATGAAAGAAAATTTACAGATTGTCTTGTACTCTGAGCAGATTTGAAATTTGAATCCAAGTTCTTTTTTCTCCTTTGACTTCTTTGTCTTCTTTTTCTGACTTCTGGACGAGTGACTTCGACAGAACTGATCAACATGCTTGAACTGCATGGTTCAATTCTGGAGTCGATTGAGGAGTCTTCTGACTGACTAATTTTTGAACTTGAACTGCCTTAGGTCTTGAGCTGACTTCTTCAGTTTGAACCTGTAAAGATAAAATTCCTACGCTCAAACAGTGAGCTCTAACTACAAATTTACTAAAAATACATCTACTCAATTAGAGTCAATTGAATTTTGAGAGAAATCAAAACTTTTACTAATTTTCCCAACAAAACCCTAACTTAATCTAAAATCATGAACAAAAGTAGAGGATTGACTCCCACTTTTATAATCTTCCATTCTTTTATGTGCAATCGATAACATAATCTTCTTTTTCGACGACAATAGAAGTCCAAAATCATTATACGCAATGTGCACTTATGGATAATTTTGGCATTTATACAATAATGATAATAATTTGCAAACCACCTCATCATCAGTTGAGTTTTGGCACTTATCAGTGATTCGAACTTGAAACTTTTTCTATCAGATACCCACCTCATCCACGAAGAGATAATGGCAACCTAATCTTGCTTATTAATCTGATGGGTTAAAGTTCAATTCAACTAAAAGGTCAAATTTCTAAAGCTTTAATTTTATGACCGGATAAATGGCCAGCCACCGATTTGATTCAATCTCATTTTCGAAGTAATAATTTTTGTGGAGTTAGTCTCCCATTGTGAGACCCCGCGTGGCGCGTGCACTACACGCGTCCGATTTTTTTTTTTTTTTTGCAATAAACACATATGCACACCACCATATATTCATATGTACTGCACTTTATGTTGATATGCACAACAAAGAGTATTGATATGCACCAACTTTTTTCATTTTTTTTTCCAATTTATTTTTATTTACGGTTTCTTTTTCTTTTCTTTTTTTCCGGCTCTTCGCTCCGATTACTAATATAAGGATAATCGTCGGGCAACAATTTGAATTTTTTGGCTCGCTTCGAGGCCTTCGGCTCCTCTCGCTCGAATTTAACCAAAGAAGAAGTGGCAAACAAAACAACGAAGAGGCAAACAAAAAAAAATAGTGCAAAATAAATTTGGAAATTGAAAAAACAAAAATCGAAAAAAAAAACTGGAGAAAAAGTTGGTGCATATAAATACTTTTCGGTGTGCATATCAACATAAAGTGGTGTGCATATGAATATAGTGTGCATATTGGCTTATTGCAAAAAAAAAAAATCAAAAAGAAAGTGTGTATGCACTATACGCGTTGCTCATGAGAGATGCACGCGCCTCACAGTGTGAGAAACTCACGGGAGAATTTGCCATTTTTGTAACACTTCTTCAATTAAAAATAAAAGTTCAAAGCTCGACGATTTATTAGGAGGTTTAAAATTAGGATACATTAGTCATTGACCTTCATTAATGCTACATCACCTTCAACAATATTAGGCAGAGTATCAATTCAATAATGCTACATCACCTTCAATTACCAATTAAAACCTATTTTAAGTTGCCAAGTAAGAACATTTACGTAATTTACACCCATTAACTCTACTTTCAAGTTTTAGGCTGCCACTTTAATTATTTTTCGAGATGCAAGTTAATTCATTTTATGTCGTCAATTGAAAATCTTTTCAAATTCCATAATTATCTTATCGAAATTTTTATATAATTAATTATTTTTCCACAGGTACTACAAATCATTTTTCTTTATATATATATATATATATATATATATATATATGATTAGAATCATATAAGAATGACACTTATCCTAAGAAATGAGAATTAATCTCATCCACTCATCTTGTGCATCTCATTCAGAAGGGCGATACATCCAGATGAAAAACTTTCAATTTTATTTTTATTTTTTTTAAGGTTTGATTTTTCTATAAAGTTGGTTGCATCTCACGTCAACGTATGGTGCATCTAGTTTTACGTTGTAGTGCATCTCATTGTACAATGTGATGCATTTACCACAGTGTGGTTCATGAGATGCACCACACGTGTACTGATATGCACGGGATAGTGTAATCAGATGCACCACTAGGTGTAATGAAATGCACTATGCTTTACGAAAAAATCTTTTGGTTTGCCGCTTCTTCTTTGGTCAAGATTCGAGCCAGGGGAGTCGTAGGCCTTAGAGCGAGTCGAAAAATTCAAATTGTTGCCCGATGATTATCCTTATATTAATGATCGGAGCGAAGACAGAGCCGTAAAATCAGAGCCGAAGGCAGAGCCGGGAAAAAAATTCTGTAAAAAAAAAACTGAAAAAATATCGGACATGTGTAATAGATGCACCACACAGTGTAATTAGACGCACCATGTTTTATGGAAAAATCGGCCAGAAAAAAAAAAAAAAAAAATTGGCGCGTAAGCTACACGCGGCCGCCCTTTTTTGCGATGTGTGGTCCAGATTTATTATATATATATATATATATATATATATATATATATATATATATATATATATATATAGTCATATACCCATAATGAGCAAGCAAATTCAATATATAGCCACTTTTTAAAAAACACAAATTATAGCCATTTTATTGAATTTGTGAACTAATTATCCCTTAACCCTCTTTTTTTTGGATCCATTATTGCTTAACCCTTTTTTTCTTCTTTCTTTTTTATTTCCAGGTTTTTTCTTTCTTTTTTCTTTTATTTTTCAGTAATTTTTCTTTTTTTATTTTCTAAATTTCATTTTTCTATTTTCTTTTTTATTTTCCAGATTTCTTATCTTTTCCAATTTTTCTTTTCTTTATTTTTTGTTTTTTTTTTTATTTTTTTCAGATTTTTTTTTCTTTTTTTTCTATTTTTTATTTTCCAGATTTTTTTTATTTCCAATTTTTTTCACTTCTTTTTTTTTGCCTCTTCGTATTTTGTGTGCCTTTTCGTTTTTTTGTTTGTCGCTTCTTCTTTGGTCAAGATTCGAGCGAGGAGAGCCAAAGGCCTCGGAGCGAGCCGAAGAAATCCAAATTGTTGCCCGACGATTATCCTTATATTAGTAATCGGGACGAAAGTGAAGCCACAAAATCAGAGCAGTATAACTTGTCATGTTAAAAAATAGACATTATCGTGAGGAAATGTAATGATAGTGAAAATTTGACACTACGTAATTTGGTACTTTGACACTAATGACCGTATTAGTGCCAAAAGTATCAACAGAAAGCACAAAAAAAAAAGATTAGGTAATTTGGTACTCTGACACTAATGACCATATTAGCGCCAAAAGTGCCAACAGAAAGCACAAAAAAATACTAAGTAATTTGGTACTTTGGCATTTTGACACTAATGACCATATTAGTGTCAAAGTACCAACTGAAAGCACAAAAAAAAACTAAGTAATTTGGTACTTTGGTACTTTGGTACTTTGACACTAATTAGTGTTCTTGTACTTGAATTCGACCAGACTCGCGCTCTGATCCGACCCGACTCACGTCCTGATCCAACCCGCGCGTCCTTCATTAAGAGTATTTTTGTTCCAAATTCAAAAAAAAATAATTAAACTTTATATATTTTAAAAAGATAGACTATATTGAATTTTTTAATCCTCATTATGAATATTTTCATAAGTTGCCTCTAGATAATATTATGTCTATTAAAACTGTTATATATACCTTATTGAGTATTGACATACCTAAGGTTGCAATTATGGTTAGTGACTAATTATGTCGGTCCACGTATAATTGGTTCATGTCGACTGGTTTGTTGACATATTCAAATTATATGAAGACAAAGATATTTTGTCGCCAAGTTTCATCAATTTTTTTCAATAATATCATGTTAATTTTTTATATTTTGGTACACAACAGTTTTTTCGGGCTATATAATAGGTAATCCTTCGACATAACACATCACTATTTTTTTCAATATCGTAGAAACTTATGATCGTTATTTCTGTGCGCACTAGATAAATCTCGTCCTTACGCAATAACCTGTAAACCATTTTCACTATTCATTCGGGAATGAAGCTCTGATATAAAACTGATACAAGTTGAAAAGATTTTGGGTAGAATCGATTGTTAATCCTTCTAAACTGTCGAAATATTATGTATCAATTTTTCAAAAGCTAAAAAGTGTTATACTATCAATTGAAAAAAATATATATAAAAAACAAAAATTGCGCATACATAATTATTATAACATGGCACAAAATTGTGGATGCCGTCGGTAGTTAAATGAATTATTGGTTTAAACAACAAAACTAGAAAGATTAGTTAAAAAAAAAAAAATGAATTTCGAAGTCGGGGGGCTAACACAAAACGTTCTTCAAATTTCCTTCTTTAAATTTCATCAACTGATTAAAAAACCAACTGTGACTGTGTATCAGAGCCTAAGATAGGAAATAACCGATCATTCATATGTTTATTAACAAAATAAAATAAATTTTCAATAGGAATTTGAAACAATAAACCATTTATGTATAAAGTAAAAAAATGATTAAATTATGCAAATTTTTTATATGCCCTTGTTTACGAAAAATTTGCCACAATTTTCTTTTCGATCCACCCACAAAAATTTTGCTACATTCATTTATAGTAATAAGTAATGTGGTCGAGATTTGTAACCCTTAAACATACAAATGTTCAAGGATCATTAATACATAACAATTATCTTGTATCGAAAATATTATGGTAGGAAGAGCTTCTCCACGTGGTTTTATTCATTTGCTCCAACCTGCAAAACGTAACGCCGGATTGTGTACCGCCGACGCATCTCCGACGATCAAGTCAGTGTGTGTAGAACACGAAAGCTTGAGAGAATTCAACGAGTTCTATCCTATGAGAGAGATAATAATCGTGATACCTGATATTATGCAATAAAATCTGTATATATAATATACCTGTAAAAGTAAGGGTATTTTTGCCATTTCAGGGGAGGCTTTGGAAGTCTCCTAACCGACTTCAGTGGGGAACATTCTCCACCTTTATTGAAGTGACAGGTCGGCTCTGACACCTTTCTAGGATATTTATTCTTGATAAGACAAATAACGTACTGTACTTTTAGACCATGTGCCGATAAAGAATAAGTGGGCAGTGTTACCCTCAGGTAACATTCCTTCAGGACAAGTCTCCAGTGAGGTAACATTCCCTCAAGTCAAGTTTCGATGCTTCGGAGAATGTTTCCTCAATACTAAAAGTACTAAGGCAAGGTTGCCTTCTAGGCAGAGAAGCACTTAAAGTGCTGAAGCAAGGTTGTCATCCGAGCAATCATGATGTACAAAAGGTGTCTCATTAATAAGACCCACACAACTCACCATCTTATTAACCTCTTGTACCCCTATTATTTATAAAAATTGTCATTGTTGGCCCCACATAATTTACAAATGTTCACTCAATTTTAAAATTCAAGAACATTACCTTAGTAATATTTTATTTATTATAAAATCAAACTTAGTTTTTATTTACCAAATAAAGAGCAGTTAAAGTAAGTCTTTACAAACTTCAACTTAATGCTGATAAGAAAAGGACAATGAAATATTAGATACTATTTTTGCTCTTCAATTGTTTTGAAAAATAAATTTAATAGTGTACAAACTCAAACTCCAGTAATTAACGATAAAATAATGCTAAAGTCAAACTTCCTCTGAATTTAATAAAAATCAAGATATCAAAGAAAAAACACTAAAGCTACACTAAATGTAGTACAAAAAATTGACAAAGAAAATATTCCTTCCCTCCAGATATTATTGTCATATTGTGTACCGTATCAATTTTCAAAAATTGATAAGCGAATATTATTGCGAGTAGAGTAATAATCCCCTGTAAATAGTAGAGAATATAAGATTGAAAAATATGATATGTTATGTGCATTTTACTACTATTAAATATGGAAGTAAGAAATATATTGTGGAAGTATAAAAAATAAAAAAATGGCAAGGATATATTACTTCATCGGTCTTCAAGTGTGATATATTACTTCATCGGCTAACTTTCTACTCCTTCTGTCCCGTTAAAGATGAGTCATTTTTCTTTTTGGGCTGTCCCACGAAAGATGAGTTCTTTCTGTTTTGGGAAATAATTAATTGTATTCACACTGCTTTTACATTCTTTATTATTTATTCATACTACTTTCACATTTTTTATCAATAAAATACTCCACTAAATACACTCACTACTATTTCTTCTTAGTTTCCATGCCCAAATCAAAAGACTGATCTTTGATGGGACGGAGAGAGTAATATTTTAAACTTAATAACAAATCAAAATATCTGAGATCATTTTTACACACAACAAACATTTACTTAATTTTTCGTAAAACTCATGCTACACTCCCAAATAGGGATGGCAATTTATCCGCGGGTACCCGATACCCGCGGATACCCGACCCTAATAGGAGCGAGTTTGAAGGCCATTTGATATCCATGGATAGTTTCATGGTTAGAAAATACTACCCATTTAGTTCGTGGGTATGGGTATGGATAGTTACTATCCATACTGACGATACCCGTTTACCCGCTAAAAATACCCGAGAAATATTCACGAAATATCCGACTACTACACGATTATTATATAATGTATTTAATATATATTTGGGCCAAATATCTATTTCAACCGTTGAGTTGGAATGATGTAACTTTTTATTTTAAATTTGGACTTGAATTTTAGTTGATGAATTTGGATATTGGTATGGATTTGAACTTTGTAGATTTGAATTTTATGTTTTATGGATTTGAACTTTGGTGGTTAATCTTTTATTTTGTGTTAAATTGTAATTTATTTGATTAAATTCCGATTCGCGGGTGGTGGGTACCCAATAGGTGGCGGGTAGGCCGGTACCCGCGGGTGGCGGGTACGCGGGTACCCGCGGGTGGTGGGTATGGGTAGAGAAAAATACTCATCGCGGGTATGGATATGGGTATGAGTATGGATTTGGCTCATGGGTATGGATATGAATATTCACTATCCGTACCCGCCGTACCCGATTACCATCCCTACTCCCAAACCACACTTATGAGAGACGTGGAGAGTAATATATTATTGAAAATAATTACCAACAGGTATAATATCTGGACCTCTCTTTCCATTCATGCACATGAATACCGATATGGAATTGTTTGTGAAATCAAACCCATGATCCATCAAAATACATATTATTCATTCCACTACTAGACCAATTATGTAGGATATACCCAAATGTTACATTTTGGATCCTCCGTCCCAATTTTAGTGTCAAACTTTGTCCTATTATTGATATTAATTACTCCTCCGTCCAATTTATGTCTACCTACCTACTACAAAAAATTTATCCAATTTATGTCTACCTAGTTTAACAATTTTACATTTAAATCCTCATCTCTTTTTCCTATTTATTACTCTTTGTCATTGTGGACCCACACCTAACAACTAACTCAACCTAATTAACATTCCTAATTAAATCACTAATTATCCAACCTAATAATTCAACCCAACCCAAATCCACCAGACCCAACCCAATACACTCTAACCCATTTTCCCCAAATGGGAATCTGCAAACCCTAGAGATTATACTCTCTCATTTCCATCTCGATCGACGCCGCTCATCACTCTCACTCTCACTCTTCTCCCAACCTTCATCGCATCTCCATGAAATTTCCATCTTCTCTATCGTCTTTCTGGGAGGAATTACCGCGCCCAAAAGGGTGTGAATCCTCCCCAATCTCCAGAGATTGAGAGTTGAATCCTTCCGATGAAGAGGATCCACCGCGTCCATATGGGTACAAATCCTTCCCAATCTCTCCAAAATCGAAGATGAATTGCCATGAATCTCTCTCTGAGATGCTGATGGCGACCGGCGGCGATGAATCTGAGATGCCGATGACGACCGGCGGCGATGAATCCCTCTCTGATGTCGTTCCGCTCGGTAACTCCGAGATGCCAGAATCTGCCTTCACCGGCGTGGAATCTGATTTGGAGATGCCCTGTGGTCGTGGTTCATCCATGGTAGCCACCCTCGATCCATATCAAATCTATTGCATGGCCAACGAAAAATGGGAACTTTATGATGAATCTGAATCGGATTTGCCCCCCTCTTTCTAAATGTATATCAGGTTATTCATTTCTTATTTTTGGGGGATGGCTGGTGATGCCTTATCTGTGATTTTTGATGCTTTATGATGCTGGTGATTTTGTTGGGATGGTTGGTGATGCCTTATCTATGATTTTGCAGTTTCATATGGCTACTGATAATGCTACATATTCTATTCTTGAGATTTCATGCCTTATGATATAATTGTTGCTGGTTTTGTTGTGTTCAATGTGATGCAAATGATGCAAATTCTTGTTGCTGATGCTTTAACTGATAATGTACAGATATTACTCTTGAGATTTGATGTTTATGATATGGGTGATCTATGATTGGCCTAGAATTTCAAGGTGATGAAAATTATTGTTGCTGGTTTTGTTGGATTCAATGTGATGCAAATGATGCAAATTCTTGTTGCTGGTGCTTTAACAGATATGCTTGAACTGATATGCACAGATACTACTCTTTATCTTTGCCTTTAATTGATGCCACCACTAGGTGATTACATCCCTAGTTTAGGAGGCACTATTAGATGCTTGAATGCTAAGTCAATGATGCAAATGAGCTTGCTGAGACAACTTGATATGCACATGGTCTGTGCTTCATGTTTGTGGTTGCACCATATCTGCCTTGTAATTGTAGATTGTTGAGACAACTTGATCTTTGCCTTATGTTTGTGACAAGTCAATGATATGAGTGACAAAATGAGGAACTTCATAAATATTGCAGCAAAATAGTTTAGTTTACATTCCAAACAATTCAAAAAATAAAAACCTTCACATTGTTTGTTCCTGTAAACCATCGGTCTATAGCTCCAAGCACTTGATGCCTTCAGTCCTCTATAACCACTTGCTCCAATGCACGTGCTATGTCATCAAGATTGTAGAATCTGTCTTCTACATTTTCATGCAAGTTTAAGTAGTCCATGCTGGCTCTAACAAGTTCTTCATCAACTTCAATACACTCTTATAACACTCATTGCCTTTGCATGCTATCCTTGCCCATATGAGGAATTTTGTAGTTGTTACCTCCTTTCACCCTCATGATCTCTTGATAGCAGCTTTGTAATGTAAGGAAAATTTTGTTTAACTTGTCTGCTGGGTAATTCTCATATGCTTTATACACATTATGCAGCAACTCATCAACATTGTTAGCTGGTTTCTGATCTTTGAGTGATTGAATGCTTCTAAAAAATCCAAGATCATTCACATTAGTGTCTGGACTGTTTGGAGGTTGGCAAATTAGTTGGATATGGAATCCATCTGATCTTGCAATAGCTTGAAAGTCTGGATCACTATCTAGAATGTGGGGTTTGACATTATCTTGTTGGATGTATATGTGTTTGCCCAGACAATCTGGCCACTTAGCTTTAATTATTGACACCATCTATATATAAGTGAGGAATTGAATGCTTTAATTCATGATTCCAGATTGTGTGCTTTTGATGCAAATGGCTTGCTAATTTCAGATTGTATGATTGCTATGTTTATGATGCAAATGACTCTCTGATTCTAGTTTGTGTGATTGCTATGCTTATGATGGAAATGGCTTGCTGATTATTCAGTTGCTATGCTTGATTATGTGGCTGCAAATGATGCAAATGTATTTGCTGATGTCATAATGTGTGCATATTGGTTGCTGCAAATTCACACACCACACTTGATTATGTGGCTGCAAATGATGCAAATGTGTTTGCTGACGCCATAATGTGTGCATATTGGTTACTGCAAATTCACATACTACACTTGATTATGTGGCTGCAAATGATGCAAATGTGTGATTGCTGATGTTAAGTCAATGCAAATGACCTGATTTAGTAGTTGGTCTTTCATTACTGGTCCTGTAACTTGATTCATTGCTTTGGTTTCAATTGTGCCCTTGGCTCTGTTCTTTGTTTGAGCTTCCTCCTCTGTGATGAATGGAAATATTCCAAATTTTCCATCAAATATGGCAATTCCATCTCTGTCTATGATTGGCCTTGAAACTGCAGAGTTGAACATGATTTTTTGGATGAATCTCTTTGACTTGCATGTCCTATGTGTCTCCACTTCATCTGCATCAAGGTAGTATCTATCTTTGATTTTGGTGAGGTAAAACCATTTCTCATATATATGTACTGTGTTGTACATGGTCTGAAACTTTACTTTTCCACCCTCAGTGATGCTTCCTAGTTGACTAAGACTCCAATTCAGTCTGCACAACATGTTTTTTGTAGGGGGAGGGAGGGGGGGGGGAAGGGGTAAGAAATGGTTTAATAGCATTGGTATGTGCCTTGAGCTTGCTCTCTTTCAACCAGATATGAACTTAGCTATTACTAACACCAAGAAAAGCCGATTTGCCTCCATTTTTTAGAATTTGCAGTAGATTTGCCTCCTTTTTTGCCTCAAAAATGTAAAATCTATTTACCTTCTTTTTTTTTCGAAAACTGATGCTATTGCTGATGTTTTTTTTTAATTCAAGGTTTGAATAACACATATTCAAGGCTCTGCAAATTATATATATATATATATATATATATATATATATATATATATAACAAAATACAATGAATACAAACTGTGAAAACTAAAAAAAAAGATTTGTCTAAGTAGAAATAATATTGTGAATTAAGGGGATCAATCACTACACAACTAAAAGCCTTGCAGCTTTTCTTAATAAAAAATTAACAAATTGAAAGCATTGATTAACACTACCCCTCAATTATACATTTATTCCACCAACCATCACTTTATCAGCTTTCTTAAGTTCCGTGTTAGACCCCAAATGGGTAGACATAAATTGGACGGAGGGAGTATTTTTTTGGCATTTTTTCCTTCAATTCTAATCTATGATATTTTAGTATAATTTTACAATTATTAACTAGAGTTCATCCATCTGAACAGGATTTATATATATTTTTTGTATTTAATTTGCTTTTTTCTAACTTTTAATTGATTATTAGGGTTTATTATTCTAAACATAGGGTATATAACTTTTTTGAATGTAATTCTTATAATGAACCACAACATATTTAAGAAAACTGATAAAATAGTTGTGGGTGGGGTAAACGTTAAATTGTAGGAGTAGTGTTAATGACTCTACTTATTTTCTTAACTCCTAATTAAAGTGAAGGAATGCTCTATTTATTTAAAGGAGTTTAAGATGCAATTCATTTCATTATTTTACTGCCTTTTTTTAAGGCAAAATTTATTGAATTAATTAAGGTTGGCAAATTGACTGAGGCAAAATTAAGATGCAATTCACGAAGATTGAATTCTGGAAATTAGAACCCATCAAGTGCAATCAAATGCAATCAATTCTGGAAATTAAGATGCAATCCAGATTTTATTTATAAGATGCAATCAATTTGCACTATGATGACTGCTGAAATTAAAGGTTGAACAAGGAAATACACAATTATTTTTAAGATTAAAATTTACAGAATTCTCGTAATTTATAATTAGAAGCAAAACAGTAAATACGAAAAGCACAATAGTGAATTCAATTGGCTGCGAATTCAATAGCTAATTTTGCCATTATAACCAAATGATGAAGACGCAACATAAGTGAAGGCTTGTTTCGAAAGATAACTCTAATTATCCACACAATAAATGAAAAAAATAAAAATAAAAAAGACATTGCAAGAACCAAAGGCAACATAAATCAAGAAACAAAATTCATCTTAATTGTAAACCATAATTCATCTTAATTGCTCGATTCGAGCAGGCTCGAATACGCCCCCACGGCGTGAGGTCTCGGATAAGGATTTGTAGGCGCCGATTTTGGGCAGGAGACTCGACGACAACTAATGAGCGGCGGCATTAGCGTTGCCGCTGGGAGAGATGCTGATTTAGCCGTGCCTATCGGAGAGACTCAACGACAACTAAGCTCGTCGATTATCGCTTCCTGCAGTTCACCGCCGACGCTTGTTGTTGGCCGGTGATGGAGATTGACGGGCGATACAACAGATGGGATACGAGGAGTTCGACATCAGAGAGGATGAGGGATGAGAGAAAATCTAGGGCTTCGATGAGAGAGAAATGAAGTTGGAGGATAAATTAGAATTTGAGAAATGATGAGAGAAATGAGAGAGAATGAATGATGAATTGGGAGAGATAGTGAATAGGGCAGAAATGACGAGAGAAAACAGGTCGGTAATTGGGCCTTTTTTATTTTATGAAAAGTGGGAAATTAAGGGTAGATTTGTTGGGTTAATTATGTTGGGTTAATTATGTGGGTGGATGGTAAATCCGTAAATGGCAGTAAATAGAGGATAATAAGGAGGGTATAATTATAAAAAAAAGTAGAGCAAGATTTTTTTTGGTGAAAGAAAAAGAGGGCAAGTAGGATTTTATGTCGCAAGGGATTAAGTAGTTTTTTAGGAATTACTCACTCTGTCCCGTGAAAGATGAGCCACTTTTCTTTTTGAATTGTCCCACGAAAAATGAGCACTTTCTGTTTTGGGAAATAATTAATTGGATTCACACTGCTTTTACATTTATAATTACACTGCTTTTACATTCTTTATTATTTATTCATACTACTTTTACATTCTTTATCAATAAAATACTCCACTAAATACATCCATTACTATTTCTTCTTAATCTTTGTGTCCAAATCAAAGAGTTCATTTTTTATGGGAAGGAAGGAGTATAACTTTAGTCCTAATCATCAAAACTATTGGGAGTAAATCTTGATATAAGTATTGTATTATGTGGCTCAAAGGGGTAATTGAACAATATTCAATCTTGTCAATGATTTAAATCCAAATATTTAATAAATAAAAGAATCCCAAAAAGGTCTGAAAACTGCATCTTTGTTTTCCTAGTGTTTGTCATCTACCCTCTTGTTTCAATGCCTCTCCTTACTTGTTAATTAAACTTTACTAGTATAGTTTATACTATTCCGCAATCATTCAACCAAGAAAGAATTCTTCAAACAGTATGATATTACTAATATTCTTCACTGTAGATTTCAAAGAAAGATAAAAGGCAATGCTCCAAATTTTATTCTCCCTTTGCTATTTGAGGTTAAGGAACATAGTATACGATACTCGTTAATGGGCCCCAACAAATTTGTCCCTTATTGTATAGACTTTATCTCTCATGTTAATTATTGGAAGCAGTTCTTTTTGCTAAATTACCTGATGTATAGATGTTACTCCGTATCAAATAAATCGTTACATCATTATGTATATATAATATTTACGCCATAAAGTTGAGATCATTAAATAATGGTGAAATAAGATGAAAATACACTTCACTAACAAAAAATTTGTGGTGTTTCAGTTAGCTACTTGAGCTACGTCTGATCGATATTTTAATGTAAAACATAAAGCAAAATACTCTTTAAGAGTATTATACATAGTCATGCTAGTGTATTGGTCCCATATTACTGGCTCATCTTTTTTTTTTTTAATTGTTCCATTATTAATGTTTCGACGAAAATTAACTTTAAAATGTGTGAACTTTCAATTTTTTCTTTTTTATACATTTTCTCTTTAATTTCCGGAGCCTAACAACGAGCTATTAACAGATGAATAGTGCATAAAACACTTGGGGGGGGGGAGGGGGGGGGGGGGGGTGAGGGGGAGGGATGCTGGGGGTCAAGTTCCAAAACTTTTTTTTTTTTAACTTGGGGGTGTGTTCATTAAGACTCCTCTTTGTTTCCCTTTTGCCTTTTATCTTAAGAAGTGGCCTCTGCTGCAATAACCTGCTTTTGCTAAAAAAGACTAAGTTTTGTTAAACATACTGTTGACAGTTTGCAGTGCTTGTTTATCTGGGATTTGTCAGAAACCCATGAATGTACTGATAATATGGGAGAGAAAGAGACCCTTGCTAATTAACCCACTTCAACTATAAGTAAGTCTACTACTACCCCTCTCTCTCTCTCTCTGTAAACGCACAATTCGGCACTGTTTGTATGCAATCTTGTTAAGAAGCTGAAAGGTGGAATCTTGGCTAATCTACCAATGCTATTCCCATCCAATCCGTGAGTCATTCTTCATAGGTTTTTCTCTTTGGCTGTTTCTTGAAATTCTTTTTGCTGGGTAGAAACAACACTTCTTTTTCAAGAGTATAAGCACTACTTTGAACTTCGCCTATTTTTCTTGGTCGCGATATTTAGCTAAAATTTTACTCGAATTGGTTGTGGGCTGATCTGTTTTTCGGAAATTAATGTTCTATTTCTTAGTTTCGTATGGTTTTTGCTGTAAAGATTCGATTTTGTTATAAGATCTGGCGGAAATATGGCCATGTTCTTAAACTGAAGCTCAATTCTATGATTTTCTGGACTTAGTTGTCGCATTTATTATTATTATTATTATTATTATTATTATTATTATTATTATTATTATTATTATTATTATTATTATTTCAAGTCATGAGCATATTAATTACTGGTAATTCTCTGTTTCAGAAAGGTTTTGCATATATCTAGGGCATATGTGAAATGTTTTGAGTGAAAAGTGGTTTATGATTATTTTACCGTTGGGGTAGGATTAGTGGTAAAGTTTTGTGTTTATATTTTAGTCATTCTCTTACCAACTTGGCAATTAGGTAGCTCTTGAGTTGTTGATTAAAATTATAATAGGAATCTTTGATTTTGGATATCTGTTTGCTTTACACATCTACAATATGGTTGCTTTTTGTAATTTCAATTTTGTGTTGCCTAACTTCTTTGACTTATACTCATATAATCAATGATAAGTAAAAGCTAGAAAAATTCCTTGTTCTTGTCTAATTGTTCTTATCTGAGCTGAAATTTAGTATTTGAACTTATCAACACTTATCATGATTTTGCAATTAATAGAAAAGCATCCTGAGGATTGTGGATAATTTATGGCTATAGACCACTCTGAATTGATGATAAGGTTTCAGATGAAGTTTGAGATCATACCCGCTGTTGCAGTTTGGTGCCTATATACTATTGGAAAATAATTATTTTGACATGCAAATCATGAAATAGGAAGCATTGTTAAAAGAGTCATTGCTGAGTTATTCAACTGATAATATTATATATCGAGTAAGTATTGAGATATATAAGTCCACAAGATAATTAACAAGTATATGATTAGTGGCCTCCATCTCCTGTCACTTTTACATATATAATCCCAGCTATTGTGTGTTCTCTTTATTTAAATACTTTTTCAACAGCACTGCGCTAATATTTTACTACTTATTTATATTAGAATTCAGATAAATAAACTGTTTTTGTCCTGATCCAACTCAATTCCACTGTTTGACATGCAATATATATAAATATATGCAAAATAAAGTTCCAGGAAGTAGATTGAAGTGTTTAATTAAATGAATAGAAATAGTCTATATATTGGACATCATATCATCAGCTAAGCAACCGAATTTGACAAATGTTTGAAATTTGGAGGAAAATGGTGCTTAGATTTTATAGTGTCTTGTCATCAAAACAATCTCTATGAGTAGACTAACGGCAAAACATCTTTCACTCTCAAAAGGCAATTAGATATGAATATCCTTATCATTTTGTTGGGGCATGAAATATCTGTTAAGGAATTAGATCTTTTTGTTGACATGATTGTTCCAACATATCTGGTTTACGTTATGATCCTGAGATGAGATGATACTATGAGTTGGACATGAGAGGTTTATTGTCATTTTTTGCCGTTTATCTTCACATCTTCTGATATTTTATCTATGTAGTATGGTAGCGAAGGGCACACTTTCTGATGCAGATTATGTTTTTTGCTTCTCTTTCCCCGTTGTATCTTCAATTATTGTTAACATCTGCCCACCAGTTAGCTCCATTGCCTCTTTAGTTATCTTGTTGCTTTATTTGCTTTGTTTGTTTGTTTGTTTGTTTTATTCTTTTCTCTAAGCCTCACTTCCCTTTTTGGGCCAGATGTAGAACATTCTATTTGGCCTGAAGCCGCACATCCCTATTGTGTTTACTCGTAAAAGCAGCATGAAGCTAAGATCAAAGAAGTGGAAGTCCATAGTACCACTACGTTTGACTGAAAAATCGGCCCGACATTTTTGTTTCTTTTCTAAAGTGAAATCAGATAAAGACGGTTCCAAAAGCACTCCCGTCTATCTGAACGTGTATGACCTGACACCCATGAATGGCTATGTCTATTGGGCTGGCTTAGGTATATTTCACTCTGGTGTCGAAGGTATGTTTTGCTCGCAAATGTATTTACTACGTGTATGAGTGTATCTAGTTCCCGTGTCTCATTTGGTTTTTAACGATGAAGATTGTAGTGAGGAATTTGTTCTGTGCCTTTCGCTTTGCTTTGTTTCTTGATTCATATATAACATTTATTTGAATTCTGGAATCAGCAATTTATGATGTATAGCTACTTTTGGAGTTGTGATTCGTTTCGTGTCTTTATTGTATGCGAGACTTTGAATGATAATTTTTTTTGAATAACTATGTTCGTACTTCACAGTTCACGGCGTAGAATATGCATTTGGAGCTCATGATTATTCATCTAGTGGTGTGTTTGAGGTTGAACCTCGTCAATGCCCCGGATTTAAATTTCGAAAGTCCATATATGTCGGTACTACATCATTGGACGCAACTCAGGTCAGGGAGTTTATTGAACGTCAAGCTGCACATTACAACGGCGATACATATCACTTGATTGTAAAGAACTGCAACCATTTCTGCAAGGACATTTGTTACAAGTTAACAGGGAAAAGAATCCCGAAATGGGTAAACCGGCTGGCCAAGTTAGGTAAGTGTTTTGCATATTCACAAATGTATTGTTCATTTATGAAGTATATTGTTGGTTTAATGGCTATTTTTGATTCGTCCCTATTCTTACCTTGATCACCTTTAAGTTTCCAAAATAGTCATGTTAGTGCCTAAAATGCTCGTTTGTTCATTTTCTTGTGCACTTAGGTTCGATCTTTAACTGTGTCTTACCTGAAGCCCTTAAAATAACTGCTGTGCAACATGAGCCGAAATACGAACCCTACAACAACAGTGAGAAAACGAGGCTTAGAAGTACTTTCAGCTGTCTGTCCTCGATATCCTCAAGGCAAAAGCAGTTGTCCACTTCGTCTTTGCTACTACAGTCCCCCTTGAAAGGATGCCTACGGCCATGGGAACTAAGAAGGTCCGCTAATGGTTCACTCAAGGAAAGGTAAAGACGAAAGATGATTCCAAAAAATGGTCTTGCCTTGGCATGTCAGAGGTCAGTTTCTTGTGTTGTGTGTATCACAGTCAAGAAAAATAGTGATTTTGGAGGCAAATGTGCGCGAATCATGCTGGCATTTGTCTCCGTCTTGATAATTCTTTTCAGTCGTTATAGCTGTGTATTCTATGTTGATATCAAATGGTGATTGATGTAAATTCAACTAACTCCCCGTATAGTGTGAAGTATGATCGCGTGTGCGCTGTAATCTTGTATCGAACCCTTGGCGAAGAAAGCCATACATGATATTCGGTCGTGTAGACTCTCTAGCCCAGGTCACAATATGAGCAGTTTAGAGATAAAACTTAGTACTCCCTCCGTTCCGTTATTCTTGTTCTGTTTTCCTTTTCGGGCTGTCCCATTATTGTTGTCCTATTTTCTTTTTTGGAAATACTTTTTCACCTCATTTTCTGTGTCATTCACTATTCTCCTTCTCTCTCTACTCACGTTATTCAACTTTATTTCACTATTCACTCTCTCTTTATTCACTTTAACTTACTTTACCATTTTATTTCATTATTTATTCTCTCTCTACTCACTTTATTTTATTTTAAAAATTTCACTAAACATACTTTCTATTTTAATTATTTTCTCCTTAAACCTCGTGCCCAAAAGAAACAAGACAAGTCTGGTGGAACGGAGAGAGTACCATTCTAGCAAAGGTGTTCAAGATTCTCATGTCCAGAAACAAATCATCTTCTCAGCAAATGGATTTTGCAAGAATGTGAAGGTTTTATATATTAGTTGCATCTGCAGAAATCGAAGATGATGTACGCAGATAATTCTCTATTCTTTCATAGTTGCAAGAATCAAATGATACACCTGTAGCAGTTGGAGAAATTGACAAGTAATGAGCAAAACCATTATATTTCTAAAACACCCATTAAGCTAAAATTGGTCAATTGCCAAATATAGTAAGTGTAAGGCAAAAATGATTTTTTCTGCATTTGATTTTTCACAAAATTGGGGTGAAAAGTAAAGATATATATATATATATACACAGAGGAAAGGAAATAGATGCCGAAGAGAGAGGAGAGGGACTATCTTTGAGATAATAAACCTGCAGGAACACCAAAGAGATCAATTCAGACTAACAACCATCTTTTCTTTACACAGCATTCATCTTTTATGTTACAATGCAGGAAACAATGTATGTTCATTCGTTGACCGATTCTCAGATGACATTCCATTAATCGACAAGTATATATAATGGTAGTAATGTAGTTACAGACGTTGAAGAGAAACACCAAATATATTCTTCTCAATCGCCTTTCTGATGCAAAACACTAGGCATGCTAATATTACTATTGAGAGCTGCATGATATACGCGTTTCTCTGCCAATCCAATATCCGAGAGAATCAAATTGCCCTGCCAGAAATACACAACAATCATGTTTTCAGATTTCAAATGTAGATGATTATATAATCAGTTACCAGAATTTTTACCGCAACAATGAATGAAGCTATCTCTTCAAAGGTGAAAGCATTTTTCGACATTACCAGTTTAAGGTTTCGAATTGCACTCTAATAGATCCACTTAGTATGCTAAAACCTAATCAAAGCTTGAGAAACTGATTACCTCTTGAGCCATCAGCTTTCTGACGTTTGCTGCATAAAGCTTTGGATCTTCCTTTTCTTGTTCTGAGGGGTGATACACAGGTAGTCGCCTCACTTCAATGTGATTTACAAACTGACTCAGAAGAAGAATCACATGGCGTGCCTGCACAAGATGCATGTTAGTCAGCACAAATACGAACACGAAGCGCTCCTCAAATCTTAGCAATTGTAACAGCATGTTTTACACAAGAATGATATTTCATTAGAGGTAAAAAGGCGGCAGCATTCACTTTCTGCCCCGTGAAACCAAAACTGACAACCTTTAGTATATAGAGGCGCCACAAAACACAAAACAACTCACCCCGGAAATGGAATCCCACGCAGGACTGAATCTCTGGTAAGGGTATCTCAAGATAACCGGAAGTACCGGAGCCTTTGCCAGAAATACACCAGTCTTGAATGGAAGAAGGTAGCCTCCATTTGTGGTTGTGCCTTCTGTTAAAGGACAAGATAAGAAATTAATGGACAAGATAAAAAATTAATGGACACACTGTTCAACTGGAGTTACGAAGACAGAACAACAACAATTATAAGAACAGTAAGTCATAGGAAAAAATATATCTTAAGTTTGTAATAGTATCACAAACCCAACCTGGGAAAATCATCATCTTCGGGGCAAACTCATTTTGGTTGGCTTCTCGAATTCTCTCAGTTACAACACCTGCAAGCAATAAAAGGCAGGAAGAAAGAGACATACAAATAAAATGTCAAATCAGGAGATTTCAGAATGCCTTGATGCAGCTGAATAATATACCAGTAGAAAACACTTGGTCTAACATGCCATACCAAAACATCAAGCTGATACTCATAATTTTTCTAATTCCTTTTATTTAGGTTAAGGTAACAGTAATTCAGTTCAGAATAATGATTATTGATTACGGGCGATGCTATTCAGACATAGTATGTCCGGACATAAATGGTTCGACCAAGAAAAAAACCGCCGGTATTCTCCCACGTTCACTCTCCCTCAAAATTTTCCTTCTTATCCCCCAAAGAAATCTCTTCCTAATTAAAATTGTATTAATTAAAATCATATTTCATCGACATAAACATTTTCTTTTCTCTTTTAATTAAAATTCGAAAAGGGTATTATTGTACATTTATAAATGGCCGAATTTAATGAAAAAAAATATTAATTAAAAAATTATGTAAAATTTTTACTTGATCGAACACGTTAATGTCCGGACATAGTATGTCCGGATAGCTTTATTGATTACAATATATTGTAGGTTTATGTTATAATATTAATTCAAAAGAGCTATAAATTCAAATATCTCACATGATATAATTCTATTGTGGTTAGTTTTCTCTATAAATAACATCTTAGTTTTCTTTAAAAACATTACCTTAGTTTTTCTATGTAACTAACATCACTTATTTAATAATCTTTCGCCATCTATCACAATTACATAAAAAATCAAAATGAGGAAAGTTCAATTCTGATATTTCAGTACATAACAAACTGGGGCAATAATATTCCATTTTGACTCATTATGGTGCAACAAAATGAAGAAACTTGGTCAAATCCTTAAGACTATCTGCAGTGGCTGTCTCCATGGCTCGAAACACCCAATCCATGGAGACAACCCAGTGCAGCAGCCACTATCCCGAGACAGTTTCGTCCCATAGACACTTCTTTTTTTTTTTTTTTTTTTTTTCATTTTTTCAGTTTTTTTCTTCTTCAGTTTTTTTTTCTTTCATTTTTTAATTCTTTTCTTTTTTGTTTTTTCTTCTTCATCAATTTATTTTTTATTTTTAATGTTTCTTAATAAAAAAGTACTCCCTCCATATCTTTTCATTAAAACATTTGGTCGGACACGTATGTTAAGAAAATGAGTTGTTTATAATAAAATTGAAAAGATGGGGTATTTTTATCACATCAAGTAGGAGAGAGAATGGAGGTAGTAGTTTTTTAATAGCATATGTGGTAATTTATGTGTGATAATGAGGTATTTTCATATGGTACATTTCCATTTTAGGAAATGGTCTTAATGAAATGACAAGTCGAAATAAGGCAAATTGGACTTAATGAAAAGATACGGAGGGAGTAATAGTTTTTTATTTTCGGATTAATACAATTTTTTATTTGTATTTTAATTAATAAATTTTTTGAAATTTATAATTAAATTAATGCAAAATTAATATTCAAAATTAATAAACTAATTAGATTGAGATACCCCATAGAAACAGTCTCACTACAGCTGACCGTCTTCCATCACACCTCATAAAGACACCTCATAGAGACATTACCACTGCGGATAGTCTAACACGACATGGAATATAAAGAGAGACAATATTTTTCATTACAAGGATGCTAGAGAGAAAATCTTCGTGAGAAAGAAAGGAGCGGCTGTTTATTTTCATGTTTTTGTTTATTTCTTGCTGATTAAGTTAGTCATTAATTATTAGTATTATTATATTAGTTATTAAGTTTAGAATTGTATTATTATGATAGTTTAGAATCTAGGTCAGAATCCTATTCTGATAAGGAAAGGATTTGCTAGAATAAATAGGGACCACTCCTCCTACGTGAGGATCGTCTAGGATTTGGAAAATACTTTTTGGCAGCGCATAGATGCTTGGGACAAGAAGAGAGAGTTCGTGTCTTCTTGGATTTCTATTTTGCTTTGCTTATTTATTTCTGCGTAGTTTTAATATACTTACTTCGAGTTCAATTTCCGATTGTTATTCCCCTTTACTCTAACAAATTGGTCCGAATCTGCCGGATCGTTTTATGCCCCCCACGACTCGTTTGCAACTTCGAATTGAGATGGATACTCGGATGGAAGCGTTGGAGAAAGGGAATGGAACCCTTAAGAAGGAGATGAAAGAGCTACAAGCATCGAACGAAGACGCAGAAGGCATTGGCTGGTCAGACGAACATGATTAAGGCGATGATGAAGGCGAATTCAGCGCCAAATCTGCTGGAAAGGTGGGAGAGATAAGCCCAGCGAGCGGTGCTTATCAATTCGGGATGCCACCCCAATTCGGCTTTGGAATGTCACCAAACCTCACAACACCTTCCAACGGAGGGCAGGGCAAGGGCCCGCCAGGGTTCAATCGAGTCCAGTTTGGCGAAACTCAAACCGTTGGGCGTGGTTCGGGTGTGGGACAAGATGGCTCGCACTTTGAAGGGGATCGAGGAGCAGCGAAGGGTCAATCGATGGTCACCATTGAGACCTACACAGCAGGAACTCATCCGCAGCAGGAACTCGTCTCACCTTACCCATGTTTAGTGGGGGTAGCCCTGAATCGTGGATTTCACGGACTGAACAATATTTTCATCATCATAAGACGCTTGAAGGCTAGTAAATTGGATGTAGTTCTGATTGTGATGGAGGGTGACGCTCTACAATGGTATCAATGGAAGAGAGCGACTGCTCCAGGTATTACGTGGAATTACTTTAAATTGGAGCTCTTGAAGATGTTTGGAACTAACCCATTGGCCAATCCATTTGAGGCATTAGTTCGAACTAAGCAAACTATGAGCGAATATGTTACTGCTTTTATATCGAGATTAGTTCACGTGCCAGGTCTTGCCGAATCGAATTGCCTTAGTTTATTTCTCAGTGGATTGCGGACTGATAATCGGTTGAAAATTCGGTCTCGAGATGCAAGGACTTTGTCAGAAACTATTCACTTTGCGAAGGAGATTGAGCAAGAAGTTGATACGTTTTATGGTTACGAGCCAACTCCATCACACGAGTTAAATCAGCAAGTTCACCAGTTGCATGGGAGCAGCGAAACAAATTACTTCCTCTCCTGAAACTATGGGATCATTTTCCTATACTTCTGGCACCATGTCGAATTCGGTTCAAACTTGCCCATCTCGGTAGATCTCACACAAGGAGTATTTGGCTAAACAAGCTACAGGAAAGTGTTTTCGATGTGATGAGAAATGGTCTCCAACTCGTCGTTGTGCACATAAAACTCTTCAAGTGATAATCGTGGCTGAACTTGAAGATTTGGAATTTATGGTTACCAAGACACTAGTCCAGGAGAAGGAAGAATTTATTCAGCCTTGAGGACAAGGTTGTTTTGAAGGGGGAAGGAATTGTTAGAGAGAAAATCTTCGTGAGAAAGAAGAGGAGGAGCAGCTGTTTATTTTCCTGTTTTTGTTTACTTCTTGCTGATTAAGTTAGTTATTAATTACTCCCTCCAATTTTTAATATTAGTCGTTCTAGCATTTTGCACAAATATTAATAAACAAGTTTTTTACCTATATTAACCTTATCTAATGAAATAAAAAGGAGTAAGAAACAGTAAAAAATGAATATAATGAAGAAAGAAGAAGCGGCCGTCAAATTGTGGGAAGAAGATGAAAAGGATGGTATTAATGATATGATTAATAATGAGGTTACTTTTGGTAATTACACCTCAAATGACTTATAAAAAATAAATAATGAGAATCACTAAAACGACTAATAAAAAAAATTGGAGGGAGTATTAGTTTTGTTTATTAGTTATTAAGGTTAGAATTATATTATTATGATAGTTTAGAATTTAGGTCAGAATCCTATTCCGATAAGGATTTGCTAGAATAAATAGGGACCTCTCCTCCTACGTGAGGATCGTCTAGGATTTGGAAAATACTTTTTGGCAGCGCATAGACGCTTGGGACAGGAAGAGAGAGCTCTTCTTGGATTTCTCTTTCACTTTGTTTATTTATTTCTGCGTAGTTTTAATATACTTACTTTGAGTTCAATTTCCGACTGTTATTCCCCTTTACTCTAACAAAGGATGGCCTCCTTCCCATACGTATCAAGTTTACACCGTGTTAATGCAGAGTTTTTGGATAATGAGTACTAAAATGAACAAGAAGCAGAAAGATATAGTGCAGTTAGTATTTGGCTTCTATCTACAGAATATACAATACTAACATACATTGCTACCTAGAATTAACTGAAATTTCTCAAATTGGGACAAAAATACCTGACACGCCTTTGAAATCTGATGCTTTTAACTCCCGCTGTACAAAAACACAGCCGAGACACTTGCTGCAACATGAAAGGAAATAAAAGTTAAGGAAAAAACCTTACAGCAGTAACATACATGGCAGGAAGGAAGAAGGGTCCATAAATGACAAATAGCGTGGATAACCAATTCATATGCAAACAATAAGCATAGCACCTCACTATAGGAGAATAGTTGTCTAGTAGTTCCACATAAATATTGCACTAAAATTAGAACAACAATAAAAGGGCCCAAATAAGACATCTCAGGAATTCAGGCAGTTCATTGTAACTAATATCATCTACAAAGAACTGTTATCGATGCACACACATGATCATGAAGGAAGCATAGAGGAATACACTATTATAGGCAATATAACATGATTATATTAGCTGGCCAGCTTTATTTCTACTCAGCATTGCCATTAATATTTTTCGAACCCAGGACCAAAAGTCACAAAAATAGGCACATTTCCATTTTCCAGTCTACTGCGTCTGACAGGAAACAGCTGAGGAAGATAATTATATATTTCAATAAAACAACTTCTAAGCAAACAGCATGCACACGTCAATATAGGAAGTATACCTTATGAGACCAACAAGGGGAAGTTTTGACACTGATCTCTTCAGCAGCAGAACCCAAAATCATGATCAACAGAAAGAGTCAGACTGAGTAATTAAATATTGTGATATTAACAAACGAACTCCAACAATTAGCTAACCTTAGCCACAAAACTTGGAAATGAAGAAGACATATGGTATAGAATATCTATATATGACACATGATTGGATATGATAGCCCCATATCTTTCCAACTCTTCGGAGAGCTCCCTAGATTCATTCTGAAATGTTTGTATAAGAATAAGATCAATACAATAAGTTTGAACATAAATTATACAATAAAGCAAGAATATTATGACGTGAAAAGCAAGACAGGAGTTGCCAGATCAAGAAATTAACTGAATCAGCCTGTTGAAGCAAAAGCATACAGAGAAATTTCATGTTACTATACAAAAACTAAGGTTGGGGGTTTAATTTCCGACTGTAGATCATTCTGTTAGACAGTCTCCACCTGCACCTAGAGAGAAGACTAATATAGCAAGACTAACAGACTTCTTTAGCTCATACTAAAATGTCCAATCCATTTTAATTTAGAAATTAACACCCGAAACGTGCAACTTATCCTAAATGGAAATCCCAAATCACAGCCATCTCTTACATTTCATCTTTAGATAAGGTACACGATAGTAGTCTAGTTAGATACAATAATCCCTAAGAAACCTAAGAATACAAAGAGGCATCATATTCTCTCTTCCTCTACCAGTGGTCGAAGCACCCCCAATTGCAAGGACCATAACGCTTCAGTGTTCCCATCAAATTATTGATTGGTACACAACAAGCATAAGCAACTACATTGCACCCCCCTACATTACTAGGCGGCGTGCAAAATCATGATTATTACATGTTTGTTCATCTTTGACCAAAACCAGATACATGATTCAATCTCTTGCAACATTCTCAAATCAAAGAACACTCACAACTTCACTCAACAAATTCATGATCCATATCTTCTCTTCCAAATCCACATAATAGCAAATATAAAATACAATCACTACAAATACGGAAAAGCAAAAGATAGTATGTTCCACTAAATTCCAATAACAAAACTTAAAACTATTATTACCTCAGAAATCAACTGGCCCTCCTCCTCACTACCCCTACTCGTCTCCGATATCCAATAGAAGCCGAACACAAACAGCACCGCCCTCGACAGAAACCTTCCGGTGCGCATGATCACCGCCCTCCGCCACCCCCGGAGATGCGCGTAATCCTCCTGCTCCTCCCCTTCCTCCCTGTTCGGAGCACGGAACGCCGTGCAAACCCTACAAATCACGTAGTAGCTAACGAGAATCGTCATCCCCGCCACTACTCTTATCGGCACCAAAATCACCAATCTCGGCACCAGCCACAATCTCTCCGCCCACGACAGCTTCCCCCGCCCCATCGGGCCATACACGTCGTGCCGCACGTACGCCGCGTACTTCTTCTCCATCTCCTCGATGCTCTGCCCCGGTTCCGGAGCAGGCATCTGCGGCGTGCTCGGGGTTCCCGGTTCGGGTTCGGGTTTGAGCAGCGGCCGGTCATCTTGTTCGGGTTCGGGCCCGGGCCTGTGGCTCGTGGACTGGCGGGTTAGGACTTTGAGCTCCGACTCCATTTATTGCTGTTTTCTGCGATGATTTGATCAATCATGAGGGAATTTTGGAGCTGCCATTGATGAATTTGTTGGAGCAGTGGTTGCATTGGACTGGGAAAGATCTGGTTGGGCTGTGGCGACGACGCGCTGGTGGTCGGCGCGTGCAGATTGCGGTTTTCTTTTTTATATTATGATTGTTTTTTTCCTGTTGGTTAAAGTTGCGTTGAAGTGTTGAATTTTAGTTGTTCAGTTGTTCAAATTTGATGAGTATTGCATTTGTATTTGTATAGGTGGGGCCATTGTTTAGTGTCTTGGACTTTATGATTGAAACTTTTATTATAAATCAGACACAAAAGGAAATGGGCCGTGTCCTAAAAGGAAGTGAGAAAAAGAGCTAATTTCATTCATATCCTTTTTCACTGTGCAGCTAAATAACAAAAACTACAAGGCCATCTTTTTGCCAAAAACACTGAAAATCCTAACAAATAGTGGGGGACTATGAATACTCAAAGTAACAGGTGTTGTTCTTTTAATTAATGATAAACTTCCTTCAACTATTGGGCTAATCACTTTTCCTCCTCAATGATATTCCTTGTAGTCAGCCCATTAGAATTAGGCCCAACAGTTGTATCAATTTCCACCTCTTCAAAAACAACCTTGTCCTCAAGGTTTAAATTCGGAAATGAGCGTTGAACCTCGTCTCTATTTTTCCATGACGCGCATTCAGGAGGCTCTCCCCTCCTTTGGACCAGAACTTGATCATGCTCTCTTGAGGAGGTGAGAACACAACACACTATAAATAGCAAGCGGCAGGGGCATAGGCCTCGAGTCCTTCGAATCATCAGGACGTGTACAAACCGGTGGCATGGTAGATCCTTTGTAAGGGCGCAACTTCGACACATGCAACACCGGATGAATACGACTTGTGAAGGGTAAGTCTAAGTGGTAAGCAACCTGGCTAATTCTCTCAACGATGTGAAATGGTCCATAGTAGTGCTGAGCAAGTTTTGGAGATCGGCGACCACGGACTGAGACTTACGAGAACCTTTGTAGAATTTCATAGAAGTAAATCGCAGAGAAACGAACTCATCATCATTATATTCATAGAATGAAAGTTTACAGTTTAAGTTACATTTCTTCTTAGCTCAATAGAGTATATATACTATGTGGATATAACCGACTTACACACTCTAAACAAACACAAACTTAACAACTCAGCAATAGAATCTTAGCCATCTAATCAACTTCTAATCAAAGGCTAGGATCCTAAGTCAACTAATCACGTGGATCACGGATCAAGATATTAAACCCTCGTGTGCATGCATGTAAACATGCACGCACTGTACACACTACTGCACTGCTGCCTTTACCCCCATGCATGTAAACATGCACGCACTGTACACACTACTGCACTGCTGCCTTTACCCCCCCCCCCCCCCCCCCCCCCTCAAGATGAGCATGATGGAGATCAATCATGCCCATCTTGGAAAGAAGCTGATGAAAACGAGGTCCAGGGAGTACCTTCGTGAAGAAATCGCCAAGCTGAGCAGCTGAAGGCACAAACGAAGGAAGAAGAAGTCCATCTTGATATTTAGCAAGCACAAAATGACAGTCCATCTCTATATGCTTTGTCCGCTCATGGAAAACCTGATTTTTCGTGATGTGCATAGCTGCTTGATTATCATAGTATAAAGGAAAGGGCATAGAAAAAGTGATGCCAAAATCATGTAGAAGATAAGAAATCCAAACCATCTCCTTAGCAGTTGTGCTTAATGCTCTGTTCTCGGCCTCCGCTGAAGAAAGAGCAATAGTAACTTGCTTCTTACACCTCCATGAAATTAAAGCATTCCCCAGAAAGAGACAATACCCTGTCAAAGAGCGGCGAGTAAGCTGACAAGTGCCCCAATCTGCATCACTATACGCAGTAATAGAAAATGTGTTATCCAGTGGATAGAATAACCCCAAAGAGGGACAACCTTTGAGATATTTGAGAACATGCAAAGCTGCATTCCAATGGCTTTTGCAAGGCTTGCCCATAAATTGGCTAAGCTGTTGTACCGCATGAGAGATATCAGGGCGTGTGAGGTTCAGATAGAGCATTTTCCCAACAAGTTTTCGATAAGAATCTGCAGTATCAAGATAATCACGATCTTTAACAGATAAATTGAGCCCTGCAGGCAAAGGTGTAGAAACAGAGGAGCGTCCCAATAATCTTGCCCCATCTATCAAATCTAGAATATACTTTCTCTGGTTCAAATATGTGCCATTTTCTCCCCTAGCTATCTCCATTCCCAGAAAGTAATGAGCTGGACCAAGATCTTTAATGGTAAATGCAGCATGCAGATATTGTTTAAGCTCAACAATTAAAGAATCATCTGGACTAGCAATAAGCACATCATCCACATAAACAAGCAGGCAAATGAAGGAACAACCCTGACCTTTAAGAAAAAGACAGTGATCATGTGGAGACTGAGTAAAACCAAAGGCAAAGAGCTTGCGGCAAAACTCTTTGTTCCATTCTCTAGAAGCCTACTTCAACCCATAAAGACTCTTCACTAGTCTGCACACTTCTCCTCTTTTGGCTTTGAGATAACCTTGAGGTGGATGCATGTAAATCTCATCACCAAGAAATCCATGTAGAAATGCATTGTTAACATCTATTTGATGTAAATTCCAGCCATTACCTGTGGCTAAGGCTATCAAGAAGCGTACAGTAACCAGCTTTGCCACTGGGGAGAAAACTTCAGTATAATATGTCCCATACTCTTGGTTGTATCCCTTTTCAACAAGGCGAGCTTTATGTCTTTCCACTGTCCCATCTGCATGCAATTTCACCTTATAGACCCACTTGGAGCCGATGGCACATTTTCCTGCAGGCAAAGAACAAAGCTCCCATGTTTCATTAGCTTCTAATGCAGCTATCTCCTGTTCCATAGCCATTCTCCACTCTGCTGATTGGTTAGCTTCTTGAAATGTTGTTGGTTCTCTCACACCATCCAAACGCACCAAAAATGTCATGTAAGCAGGTGAAATGATAGGAGAAACCTGGTATGGAAAAGTAGGAGGAGTCAATGCTCCATTAGGATAAGTAGGCTAGAAAGTGGTAACACTGCCTATATAATCTTTCATCCAAATAGGTGGATTTCTGATTCTATCAGTCCTTCTTACCCCATTTGGAATAACACCTATGAGAGGAGCTGGAACTATCTCATTTGATGATGAAGAAGAGGAAGTATCATCAAATCCAGGATCATTACTATCTGCAAGAGTATAATCTTCAGTGTCATGAGAATCATCTGGTTCTGCCACTTTAGCATGCTTCTCAGATTCACAAAGTGATTCCTGTGCAGAAGTCAGATTAGGAGATAAAGGAACAGGTTCATCAACACAAATAAGATCAAAAGGAGATGAGAAAACTCCAGTATGTGCATCCTGACTAGTAGAAACACTGTGATCTGCAAAAGGATATGTGTTCTTAACAAATTTCACATCTCTAGACACAATAAGCTATTCATGATCCAAATCGTATAAGAGATAGCCTTTGTTGTTAACAACATATCCTAAAAAGACACATTTGATACTCCTGCTATCAAACTTGTTCCTATAAGGTTGCAATTGAACTGCATAAGCCAAGCATCCAAAAGGCTGCAAATCTCTTACTTCAACTTCCTTATTAAAGCAAATAGAGTATGGTGTTTTCCAGTTAAGAACTCTACTGGGAGTTCGATTAATCAACCAGGTAGCTGTGAGAATGGATTGAGGCCAGAATTTCATAGGGAGTTTGCTTGTAAACATCAATGCTCTAGCCACCCCTAACAATGTTCTATGCTTTCTTTCTACTACCCCATTCTGCTGTGGTGAATAGGTACAGTTGGTTTGATGAATGATTCCATGCTCCTCACATAATGATACCACCCTATGATTAAGGAATTCTGTACCATTGTCTGATTGAATGCCCTTGACTGACTTTCCAAATTGAGTTCTCACCATAACAATATAAGATCTCAAGATATTATAGACTTGTTCTTTAGAATGCATAAGAAAAGTCCAAATCATTCTACTGAAATTTCCCCAACAGTCAACACAAATTTGCATTCAGTCACATTTGGCATAGAATAAGGACCCCACACATCAACATGTATCAACTCAAATAAGTGATCAGATCTTCTATTTGGAATAGGAAAATAATTTCTTGTTTGTTTGGCTCGAATGCATACCTCACATGTCTGAATCATCATCTCCCCTGCTGCTGTGATCTCTCCCTTCAAATGAGGCATATGCTTCATAGCCTGAATAGAGGGACGTCCCAATACAATATGACATTCCATCAAAGACTGAGCATCAGTCACTGCTCCAGTCAAATTACTGCACCTCTGAGAAGGATCAAAAATGTATAATCCATTCCTCACTTGCCCTATCCCAAGTATGTGATCATTCTTGACATTTTGAATCACACAATGAGTTTCATAGAACATACATTTCACTCCTGACTCCTTTGCCAATTTAGTAACTGAAACCAGATTACGAGTGAAAGAAGGAACAAAGAACACATCTGATGTAACCAGAAAAAATACATCATATAAAATCAGAGTGAAAAAATGAGTAAACGATGATGTTTAGCTAAATTGCACCTCTCTATCTTCTCGTGACGTACGAACTGCACCTCCTCCAGGACAATCCTCTGAGATTCTCTCTGTCTTCTCGTGTCATACGAACTGCACCTCTTCCAGGACAATCCTCTGAGATTCTGCAAGAAAAGGAGGGCCGGGAGTGTTTTCCGGCGAACCACCTCCGACGCCTAAGTCAGTTTTCTGGATTTTTGTAAAGGTGAATGTAATAGGAAATGAGTCAAGTTGTATCTGTGTGTGTTAGATTTTTTTAGTGTATATATACCCGTATATTTTCTTGAAAGTGAAGTTGTCTTGTTATGGAATTTCCTATCCTGGTGTTTACACATGTTTTTGTTCAATTGGCTACGCAGGATGTACCCTCTGACGGTACTATGTGTGCATTAATTAAAGCGTCCTTGCTTTCCAGGTGCACTAGCAGAGAAGAGACCCCAATGAGAGACCTCAACAAGAGACCTCATCGAGGGACCTCAGCAAAAGACCTTAGGGAGAGACCTCAAGGCAGGTCTTTTAATGAGAGTCCTGATGAGCTCTTTGAAGGCCTCACTATATTTTATACTTTATTACCAGCTCCAATCATTGTATCAGCTCTCGAATTGAGTATTGCTGTGATGAAGTAAAGGGCTCAGGTTCCCCGTTAATGTAACTAGAAAAAGTACATTATACAAAATCAGAGCAGAGAGATGAGCGAATACTAACACTTACTCAAACCACACTTCTTTTCCTTTTCCGATGGCCAGAATCGTCTCCAGTTGCAACGCTCTCTCACGACTCTGTAAGAAAAAGGAGGGTCGGGGATGTTTCCCGGCGAACCACCTCCGAAGCCTAAGTTAGTATTTTGGTTTTTCTTTCGTTGAAAAAAATGAATGTAACAGGAATAATGACCAGACCCCCAAAATTGTGTTTTTGTTTGATGATATATACTCGTGAGTTTTTGAGAATAAAGCTGAATTGCTGCTCCATCTTTTTCCTTTACCTTTACACGCGCTATCGCCTTATTGGCTGAGACTCAATGTACCTTCTAAGTGTACCTTACGAGCATTAATTAAAGTGTCTTTGTTCGTCAGATATACAACTGAGGAAGAGTTTTAAGGAGAGACCTCAAGGTTGGCCTCTTAACAGGAGACCTCAAGAGAAATCTCTTAAGAGAGATCTCTCCTGGAGACCTCGAGGCAGATCTCTCAAGAGAGATCTCCTCGAGAGACCTCATCTCCATCATTATGCTACTTCTCTTTTTGAGCGCTCTCAACATCTGCATGAGGTATTCAGGTCTCTTAAAGAGCTGGATATTTTTATCTCTATCATCTACTCCCCCTACTCTGAATTTCGGGAGGTCTTTCTTTGAGAAATACAGAGTAATTCACTCTGTGCGATTACCGAGACATGGGATTTCTTTAGACAATCCTACTTTCCTTCACCAGGGTCCTGCCTATTTTAAATTTTTTAAACCAGATCTCAGTTCGCCGTTATTCGAGTAAAAAGTGAAAAACTCTGCAACTTCCCCTACTTTATTTCAACCATCCTCTCCTCTCTTTTATATCGGGGTTTTCATCCTTATCTTCTCTTTACTTTTACATTCTTCCTCCATTTGACTGTAATTTCCTTATGGCGCGAACTCCCTCTCCCTCTGCAGAGGATACCATTTCCGACCAACCAGCATTTCATGCATCTGATTCCCAGCCTCATCTTTCCTTGCATGAAGACTCTCAGTCAGACACATCTTCTCGTACTCAAGTCAAGAGAAAACAACCTTCCGCCCGTCGCTCCTGACGAATAGCCATCAGGAATCCCTAAAGTCCGGCACCCCCTTCTAATCCTGAAGAAGTCATCAACCTGACTGAGGGTTCGCCTTCATCTGGCCAGGGGGCTAAAGAGGTGGATTCATCATTTCCTTCTATTGAGACCTCTTTTTCTCTGAAGATTTCTGCTCCTCCTATTATGGCTCCAAACGCTATAGCAGGTGAATCCTCCCTAACTCATGTAGAATTAGCATTAGTAAAGTCGCTGTTGAACTGTGATGAGTTGTTTGATATTAGCATGCCAGAACCGTATGACTGTCCTCATCTATTGGATTATCCTTCGGTGGCTTTTTGGTATCACCAAATAGAGGCAGGTTTAAGGTTTCCCCTCCCTGATTTCGTGACTCAAGTCTGTGATCTGCATAATTTGTGGCCCAATCAATTTCACCCTTCTTTCGTCAAAATCCTGTTGACTTTCTTTATTTTGCTTCGCGGAAATGGGGGTGTCCCAACTCCAACTCTATTCCAAACTGTTTATGATGTGAAGCCCATGGGTGCGTTCTATTACGCCAGCGCTAGACCCAAGGGCCCTGCCCAATACTTGTGTGTTCCTCGCACAGCGGGGAAAGAGTGGAGAGACAAGTACTTCATCGTCACTCCTAAACAGGGTCGTTGGCCTTTCACCTATCCCCCGTGGCAAACACTTCACCTAAAGTAGCCTCGTCTGGCTGTTAAGGATATCCCTCCTATTACTCTCAAGGTGTTATCAAAGTTAACTCAAAGGGCGCGGTTTACCCCATTTCCATTCAATTCATTGCTATATGACTCTAGCGTGCTTTCCTTCTTTGGATTATCCCCTCGAGGAGATCATTCTTTTTCCATCGAGGGTAGGTTTCAACTGTCTTTTTTGTCTTTTTCTTTTCTGTTTCTCGAGTCTTCCTAACATGCATTTTATCCTTCGCACCCCACTTGGCGCAGAAACAAGCTGGATTCAAGATGTGAAGCTTCCTGATGACAAAGACTTTGATTTTGCCATTCTGTTGGAGGAGCAAGCCCGCCTGGAATCTCAGGCTCAAGATATCTCTCATCCCACCAATGAAATCTCTTCGTCTACCGCAGTATTCACGCAATCATCATCAGCTCCCTCTGTAGCCTCAGGACCCATCATCAAGCCCACATCTATTAAATCGTTCAGCTCGGGTGCACCCCCTCAGGATCTTGGCAAAGATAAAGGTACTTCTGGAAAGCTTTCCTCTCCATCCCAAAAGGAGAAAACTAGGGTGGACGCCGCTACCAGCCTTAAGAGGCCTCCTTTTCCCCGCCCTCCTGCCGGTGTCACTAAGAAGTCTAAGCATACCCCTCTTCTCAGTGGTTCCCCTCCTAAGGGTGCTGATTCATCAGGTTATGCTTTCAGAGGTCAAACCTCCAGCTCCCTTCGCAAGTTGCCTCCCTCTGAGTGCCTTTCCCTGCTGCAAGCTATTCCCCTTTCAGAGGAGGAGACTGAGCCTAGCCCTCCTTCTCTGCATCAACTTCAAGAGGAAAGCGCTCAAGATTTGGTGAAGGTATTGTTGCTATCAAGTTTTTATTTTCAGAAAACATTCGTTTTGAACATTATCATATTCTTATTTTTACATGTTTAACTCCTTTTTTCTCTCCCTTTTAGCTAATCAGCTCTCATGGTCGACTGCTGCAACTTCAAGGTGCTGCCCAAGAGAAAGAGATGGGAAAGCTGAGAGAGGCGTTAGTGGCTGGCCAAGTGCAACTGCAGGAGTTGATTAGGGCGAACGAAGACCTGCAGCGCTAGAATCAGGACATCTTGGATACCAGCAGTAGGCTTTCCCTAGCCAATGACGATTTGAAAAGGAAAAATCAGAAACTGCTCATGTCTCAAGAGAATATATCTGCTCTATCTGAGGAGAATGCCTCCATCAACAATGTCAATGCAGAGCTCAGTCGTCATCTGTCCCAAGTTAGCAAGGAACTTGAGGGGACCAAGAGCCTACTCCATGCTGCCAACCTTTCTTATCAATCTGGTTATACGGAAGGAGTTCATTACCGCCGCAGCTACATCCTTCGGACTTCTCTAGGTCAGCAAGCACTGCAAATCCTCCACCAAGGCCTTTTGGAATCTTTCCAAGCCTCACATGTCTGCTGGCTATCCGCCAAGATATTGCCCTCTTGGCGAAGAGATGTGGCATGACTGTGTTAGCCAAGGCTCACAGCTTGGGTTTTAAGGAGCCTATAGAGGTAGATCCGATAGTGAAACATTTCCCTCCACCTCCCTTATTCAAGGGTGATCCCTCTGCTCCTCTAGGAACAGCTTGGTGGCTTCCTGTCATGCAGAAAGCCTTCGAGGCTCTCACTGCGCCTTGTGATTTGCAAGCGGTTTTCTCTAATCCACCTGAGCCTATTTACGATTTTTTTCCAAGAGGCTTTTTTCAGGCTGCCAAGATATCAGGTATCTCACATCCTACTCTACTCTTACATGCCTATTTTCGTGTTTGCCGTTGCGACTTTCCGTTCCTTCAATTAATCTACTTCTCATCTCGCTTCTTCAGATGCACCTTCAACTGGCAAGTCCTTGGTGATGAATTAGGAAGGCTGGAGAATGTTCCTGGGGGCGAGTCTGCTGGTGCTGCGGGAGCTGATCCTGATGATGATGCTGCCAATTTTCTTGCTTAACTGCTGTGTAGTTTATGTTTCAAACAATGCTCTTATTTTGCTTTCGTCTTAGACAATTTATTTTGTATTTCGGTACTGAACAGTTTATCTACTTTTGCCTTATTCTGTACATGCTGCACTCTTCACTTAGTAGCTTAATCTACTGCGCCTATCTTATTATCATGCTCTTGCTTGTCTATGCATTTTTTCCTTCTTTTATTTTTCAAGTTTCCTTGCATTTTCATGAGGTATTACAGGACCCCCTTAGGGGTGTAAGGTACACCCCTACTCCCCCCTACTCTAGATGGTTTTATCTTTTTATTAAACCATTTAGAGTAAATACTTTACTTCATCTTGCTGGGCATCTCACTTACTGCCTTATTTTGGCTTTGTAGTGTCGTTTCTTATTTCATGATAAAACATAAACAAAGATAAAAATAAAGGAACAACTTCTTAGCCTTTATTTATTCACGACAAGTTCTCTTCGTGCCATTATAGGAATACTTGTCTAGCCAAGCAAGTATCCTACCAAAAAAGGATGGGCATGAGACCTGGCACGTAGATCCCCTCCCATTAAGACAAAAAATTTTCCATAGCATGTTTCTAAACATAATAATTCTTCAGGTTACTAATGTTCCATGGTCTTGGTTCCACGTATCCCTCATGGCTCGTGAGCTCATACGCTCCACCAGGGAGTACTTTGGTTACCACAAAAGGTCCTTCCCAATTTGGCTCAAACTTTCTCACCAGATGCATCGCATCAGCTCTCTTGAGCACCAGATCTCCCTCCTGAATTCTCCTAGTCTTTACTCTAGCATCATATGCTGCCTTTATGCGAGCTTTGTAAGCCAGAGCTCGCTAATGTGCCTCTTCACGCACCTCGTCGATCAGGTCTAGGCTATCAGCTCTCAGGTCTCTGTTTAAGTCCTCATTGTAGGCTAGGATTCTGTGTGTCGGAATTTTCACCTCCATTGGCATGACAACGTCAGTGCCATATACCAAACAGAAAGGAGACTGCCATGTAGCTGTTTTTTGTCCAGTTCTGTACGCCCACAACACCGAGCTCAGCTCTTCCACCTATTGAGACTTCTCCTTTTCTAATCTTGCTTTGATACTATTCACTATAGTCTAATTGGTGACTTCCACTTGTCCACAGGTCTCTGGGTGAGCAATAGCAGCGAACCTCTGTTCGATTCCTCTAGCTTTGCACCAAGCTTGTGTTCTTTTTCCAAAGTGTTGTGTTCCGTTATCAGATACCAGCACTCTGGGCAGTCCATATCGACAACAAATATTCTTCCATATAAACTTTATGATGCTCTCCTCTGTTACTGAAGATAAGGGTTCTGCCTCTACCCATTTACTGAAATAATCCACTGCTACAATGATGTGACATTTCTTTCCTGCTGCCATGGGAAGTTTGCCAACTAGATCTATGCCCCATTTGTCAAACGGACATTCTGCATACTGAACCTCTAGCTCTTCAGCGGGTCTATGAATTAGCGGCCCATGCTTCTGGCAACTGGGACACCTTCTTAAGAAGACCTCGGCATCCTTCTTCAAAGAAGGCCAATAGTATCTAGCTCTCATCACTTACCGGATCAGGTCTCGGAATCCTGTATGATATCCTGCTATTCCCTGATGCACTTCCTTGATTATCTGCAGCCCTTCCGCCTCTGTCACACATCTCAGTAATGGTTGTGAGTAAGCCCTCCTGAATAAGTGTCCTCCAATCAGATAATACTTGGCGTAGATTTTCTTTTTTCCAGCTCTTTCCCCTTCTAATTGTTCCCCCGTTTTCAAGAAATGTAAAACAGGTATTCTCCAATCATTTTTTCCTTCTATCTCATGAATACTCTTTTCTATTTGGCTACCTGCCATTTTTAGCAATGTCACTTTTTCAGGCATCGACCCATTCAACGAGCTGGCTAGCTTAGCCAGGTGGTCTGCCTGTGCATTGAGGTCTCGAGGTATTTGCTCTATCTTCATGTGCTGGAAACTTTTACTCAGATCTCTGATCTGCTCCACGTACCTAACCATCCTTTCTTCTTTGATCTCATAATTTCCCGAGACCTGCTGAACCACCAGTTGGGAGTCAGAGTAAATGACCACTTTCTGAGCTCCCAGTTCAGCCACCATCTCCAGTCCTCTAACGAATGCTTCATACTCGGCTTCGTTATTAGAGACTCTGAACTCAAACTTTAACGCAAAACTGAGCTCGCTTTGGTCTGGCGTTACTACGACAATTCCAGCGCCACATCCCTCAATTGTTACCGACCCATCAACAAAAACCTTCCACTCTGGCCATTATACAGGTTGAGAAGTTTCTTGGATGAAGTCCGCCAGAGCTTGCACTTTGATAGCGGTACGTGGCTCAAATTCTACATCATATTCCCCAAGCTCCACACTCCATTTCACCATTCTCCCCGAGAGATCTAGTTTGCTCAGCACTTGCTTAAAGGGGAAATTAGTTCTCACCACCACCCTATGAGCTAGGAAGTACAACCTTAACCTTCTCGCTGTTGTCATCACAGCTAAGGCAGCTTTCTCCACGTCAGAATATCTATACTCAGCTCCCTGCAGGGCCTTACTGATATAATAGATGGGCTTTTGCATAGAACCCTCTTCCTTTATGAGCACTGCACTCAAGGAATGATCTTCCACGGATATGTACAGGTATAGGGTTTCTCCTGTGGTTGGCTTAGTTAACACTGGCAAGCTTGCTAAATGAGCTTTCAGGTCCTCAAATGCCTTCTGGCAGCTCTCATCCCATTCAAATTTACTGGCCTTCTTCAACACCTTGAAGAACGGAAAGCTTTTTTCCGCTGAAGCAGATATGAACCGACTGAGCGCAGCGATTCTTCCGTTTAGCCGCTGTACCTCCCTTATACTAGTGGGAGCAGCCATTTCCAGTACAGCTCGAACTTTATCCTGATTTACCTCAATCCCTCTTCGAGTTACCATATATCCCAAGAACTTCCCTGATTTAACACCAAACGTGCACTTGGCTGGGTTCAACCGTAAGTCATATTTTCTCACCACAGTCAGGACCTCCTCCAGGTCTCTGGCATGATGTTCTGCCTTCACACTTTTTACGAGAATATTGTCTACGTATACCTCCAAAATCTTCCCTATCTGCTCTTCAAAGATCGCATCCATCATTCTTTGATAGGTCGCTCCTGCGTTTTTTAGGCCAAAAGGCATCCTTACGTAGGCGAACGTGCCACATATGGTCACAAAGGCTGTTTTGACCACATCCTCAGGGGCTAACTGTATCTAGTGATACCCCTGATATGCATCGAGTATAGATAACAACACAACTTAACCATCTAACAATCAACTCAAATACGGGGAACATGCTCGGGGAAACATCAATAAAAAGCAGCAACACTCGAATAAGGCTATCAAAGGCATAAAGAAGCAATAACCGAGCATTTCAAATCAGATATCAACAAGGATATAATAAGTACTTCAAGTTAAGGAGAACGAGATTCAAATAAAACATTAAAACCATCGAGCACATTGCTCAGAATCATAAACAAGTATCATAGTGTTTCAACAGACTTTCATTTCAAAGAGTTGCAGCGGAAACTTGACTCAATTCCCAACATTCACACGTATGAAGACGTGCAAATGCCAGTCCGACATCCGACTCGACTCAACCAAAAACACCACACCACCAAGCGTCCATGCCATCACCATTCTGTCAACCTGCACGTTTTAGAAATACACGCAGGGCTGAGTACTTCGTACTCAGTGAACACATGCCGAAAATATTTGGAAAAAGATGCTCTTAAAGCTATATCAATTGAACTTGCCTTGCCGAAACATCACAAGTATCTGTACGATTTAAAACGGTTTTACTTGTGCATGCTAAAACATTTTCTTTTAAATAGACTACGCAGTCAAAACATAATATATACTCAACAGTATGCATCATCTGTCATAAATTCACTCACTGTGCCGAGAAGTAGGCCTCCTTCTCAAACACTGTGACCGGCCTAATCGAAGCAAGGCTCACAGTCACCTCAACATTTAACATACCATATGTGGGTTCCTGCCTTTCACAGGATAATAATAATCTCAAGCAAACAGATGATAACACATACCAAATTCAATAAAAACGGCAAGTCAATCGCATTTTAAGAATCACATAATAATACTCAATAACATAATAACATTCATCGATAGTTTTGGTTCAGAAAAGCCCACCTAACTTCCGACGTTCTAGCTAGGTGGTTTAAGGGCTATCTGTCCTCGCTTATCTTTCCGTCCGGCTTGATCCTTCACAGTTCGACATTGATAAAGAAGATAAGATATTACGCAAGACGGATATTAGATGTTGGTTTCGATTGAAGGACTTCTATTTGAGTCGTTTCTCTCAAAGCTCTTCTTTTCTAAGACAATCTCGCATTCTCGTCTTTAAGCCATTGACTCTACTCGATAATTGGTTAATACTACTAACCAATGTCTTAGCACTTTTCGCTTTAATTATGAGACGGCGTCCATCTAAATTCTATTACACGAGCTTTCTTTTATAAACTTAATCAATTCTTGATTTAATTAACAACTCAATAGCTCAAATATTTTGCATACAAACAAACTCAATAATTCTTCACGTTATCACCAAATAATATCATTCACTCAAACATATTAATTCAATTGCATAATAAATCAAATAAATCAAACACATTGTTTCAAATTCAATCACATTTCAAGACACATTAACATTTACTCAATTTTTATCTTAGAACTTAATTCAAATAAGAATTTCTTTTTATAAAAACTCAAACAATATAATTTATCTTTCTCGACTTATAAACAACACTTTTCCAAACTCGTTGTCTTATGAAACCTATTATAAATCTTTACTCAATTAACAAAAATTCTTTTTGTTTTTATTAAACTTTTGTGAAATAGGAATTTCATTTCTATTTCTAACTCGATTCTCATTCTTAACTCAACTATTACTTTTCTAATTATTATCTCGACAATTCTTCTCGGTTTATTCTTAATCTACACGGTTTGAAAAACAACTTATTTAATCAATTTTAATTAATTACTTTCAAGATCATTACTCGATATCTTATTCCATTATTTTCTTGGTTAAACTATACGAGTATTTAAACTTAACTCGTCTAACACTTTTCTTCGACTCGATTAAAACTTCTCTTTATTTTCTTATCATTTTATTCTCTTTATTTTAACTCGATTTTCTCGATTCTTATTTATTTAATTAATAAATTTCTTTTCCTCTTTTATTTATTAAATTAAGACTAATTTCTTAATTAATAATTTTTCCTTTATTCTTCAATTAATTTTTATTTCAATAAAAATCTAGATTATTTTATTAATTTGATTACAAAATTTCTTTTTGATTTAGTTTAATCAAAACTCAAATCTTCAAGATTTATCTTATGAACACTTAGAACACTTAAAACACTTACTAGATATATTCTTCTATGAACTTTTTAATTCTTAACACTTTTAAAGCTTTAAAACTTCATTCTTTTATCACAATAAATCCTATTATCATCTAGGATTCAAATTAACACTTTAATACACATCAACATCATTTTAACATCAAAATCACTAAATCATCATATAATTATTTTCTTCAAAAATCACATGCATGTGTCGATTTTTCTCATATTTAACAACATAAAGATTAAATCATCACATCTCATAATAATCTCATGCTCAAAACATCACTTAAATCATAAAAAAAATCAACAAAATAATTTTCTCTTTTTTTCTTAAAACTCACGGCATTTTCACTAAAATTGGGGCAATCGATTTTTCAATTTTTCAAGCATATAACTCCATTCTCAACATGATAAAAATCATAAATCAAGCATCAAGATAACAATAACTCAAGAAATTCCAATTTTCTTATTTTCCTACTATTTTTTTCGGTATTAACCAAATTTTAGGGTTTTTAATTTCTTTTTCTTTTCTTAATTCATCGATTAAATCCTAGAGTTCGATTCTCCTATCGATTTCTTCTCACTTAATCCTCACAACGATAACCTAGGTTTGCCTAAACATAAAATAAATGTCATGCATGCATGTCTTCTTTCTTTTAGGGCTTATAGAGATACATATATACAAGAAATCAAATGAATTTTCATACTTTAGAAATAAATTGGATCTTCTCCTCTTGATCTTCTTGAAATCGAATTTGATGGGGAAAATAGGGCTCAACTTCTAGCTTTTATTTCTCTTGGAAGAACTTATCTTGAATCCTCAAGAAAATACAAAACAACAATTAATCATCCATTTTAGGGCTTAAGAGCCGAAAATTGTGAAGAAATAAGGATGATTTTTGGATTTCAAACTCAAGAACTTGGAGAATTATTACCTTTCAACTTGGGGCTTGGAAGAACTAAGATGATGATGATGATCTTTTCTTGATTTTTATGAGATTGGAGCTTGAATACAAGGCTTTAATGGAAGAAATCCCAAGTATGTGTGTGTGTGTATATGTTACGGCATTAGAGAGAGAGGGAGAGAGTTTTTCTTCTTTGGCTTTCTTGGAAGATTTTCGAAAGAGAGAGAGATGGATTGTGAATGGAAACAATTCTTTTCTTGTATGGAGAGAGTGAGAGATAGATTGTATAAATTTTGCATGCACTTGATTACCAACATTTAGAATAAAAATGATGATGTTTGTGTTGGAACTTGGTTTGATGTGATGGATCTTGCATGTAATCTATGCATCACAATTTACTAAGATTTGGTAAGAATATTAATGATGAATTCCACTTTAATAGATTTAGGGAGAGATTAGGGAGAGAGATGGGAGAGATGGCGGTAGAGAGGGAGAGAGATGAGTGGAATTTGTCTCATTATTTTATTACGGGTATTAATTACCCAGTCGTAAAAAGTTTTCCGGATAAAACGTCCGTATTATTCCATTTATACTAAAAACGGGTCTAATCTCTCTTCGTCTCGTTTCCGACATTAAAACATCTCAAACCTAATTCACTTCTCAATAGATAAATTATGAATTCCGATTATCTAATTTTTAAGTCTAGATTCCATATAACGAAGAAAACTTAAGAATTAATCGGCTTATTAATCCGTTAATAATTCAATTCTTATAACCTTCTCAAAATAATCTTGGATAAGCTTCTATCTTATCTCAATGATCTTAGAATTAATTCTAGGTTCAAAGATTTTAATTAAAATCTATTCTAAGTTCATCGGTGCATAGCAATTTCTCGGTTAACAACATTATTCACTTCAAATCAAAATCTTCGGAATTTTCTGAAAATTATACTCGTACTCATTCTCATATAAACAAACTCAAAATATGCATCACATTATCATTTCAAGAAATAGACACAGATAATCTCACGTAAAAACACATAAGGGCATTTTAGTCATTTTACTCATTTCTATTTATTTAGAAAAAAAATTATTCCTCAAATCTCGACATTTAAACTTACTCGGTTATTTAATACGCTCTTTAACGATATAGAAGTTCGGGGTATTACAATAACAGCTCACATCCAGAAGTTGAATCAACCAACTGGTCGATACATGGCAGTGGGTAATGATCTTTCGGGCATGCTTTGTTCAGGTCTCTAAAATCTATGCACATTTGCCACCTACCATTACTCTTAGCTACCATTACTGCATTCGATAACCATTCGGAATACTGAATTCTGACAATATGACCAGCGTCCAGCAAACGCTTGATCTCTTCTCTAATCACCTTCTCTGACAATATACCCGAAGGATCTCTTCTTATGCCTTACTGGCTTTGCTTTGGGGTCTACATTCAAACGATGTAGAGCTACAGATGGGTCTACTCCCCTCATGTCCTTTGGGCTGAATGCAAATAGATCCGCATTCTTCCGTAAACATCGGATTATTGCTTCCTTCTGCTCTTCAGCCATTTGCTTTCCTACCTTCGTGGTGAAACCCGTTTCTCCCGGGAACAGTTCTACCATCATTAAATCCTCTTCTACTGGCTGCATTCTTGGTTCTAGGTCTTCCTCTACACCCCTCATTTTTGCATCTTTATCCTGTAGTGGGCGTTCTGCCCCTAAGGCTCCCTTCATCTTCTGCTTGGCATACTTTATGGATTTCACATAAGACTCTTTCGATACTTCTTGGTCTCCGGAGACCTCACCTACCAATCCCTCCTTGAGAGCTGGAAATTTTATTTTCATGTGGTAGGTAGAGACCACTACCTAGAAGTCATTCAGTGCAGGTCTTCCCAATATTATGTTATACGCCGAAGGTGTATCCACTACCAGGAACTTTACATCCGAGTGTTCGAGGTCTCACCACTCCCGAGTGTTACCTAAAGGGTCACCTCCCCTTTGGGCTGTATTTCGCCTCCAGCAAAACCATATAATGCTGTGTTCACTGGAATTAAATCAGCATTAATCTTCATTCTCTGGAAACAATCCCAGAATAGCACATTTACCGCACTTCCAGTGTCCACGAAGATCCGTGCCACTCGCCAATTGGCCACTTCAGCACTGATCACCAGTGCATCGTTATGGGGCATTGTGCTCATCAAGTCATCGGGACCAAAGCTTACACATGCTTTTGGATTTGTCTCTTCTCCTGGGAATGAGCCCACCACGTCGATCTCCATGCCTATTGTCTCTGCTAACTCCTGGACCTCCTTATTCACTTGGGCTTTAGCAGCTCTCACATAGGCTTTACGAGCTCGGCCTGAGTCTCCATTAATATTTCCTCCCATAATCATGTTGATATTTCCTCTTTTCGGGGGAGGATCCTCTCGCCTAGGGGGAGTTCTCCCCCCTTGGTCAGGTCTCTTCTGCTCTGGCTCTTTCTTTTATAACTTTTCTCTCTTTCTTTTTTGACAAATTGGAGTAAGGTATCATCCTTTTTCAGCAGTCGCTCAATAGCATCATTCAGATGCCTACAACTGTTCGTGTCATGACCATAATCATTGTCATACTTACAGTACAACTCAGATCGCGGGTTGCGTTGAGCTTCCTTATAAGTACTCGGAAACCTGAAGTGGGGAAACCTGGCAGCAGCTTTCATGACCTCCACCAAAGATGCATTGAGGGGGGTATAATGGTCAAATCTTTCTGGGACTCTCTTGGGCTTCTGCCCTCCCTTATCTTTTTCAGCTCTTGATGCTGAGGATGACCTCTTCTCCGAGGTCTTCCTTTTGGGAACAGGGAGTTGTTCCTGTATCTTTCTAGCCTCTTGAGCCTCCTCGAGGTTGACATACTTTTCATCTCTCTGCAGCAACTCTTCAAAGAATAGGGGAGCTCTCTTGTTCAACAAATTAAAGAACAGACCCAGTGCTAAGCCCTGTATGAGCGCCTGTACCTTCACATCGTCCGAAGCCAGAGGGACTTGTAACTCTTCAGCGTTAAAGCGAGTCACATACTCTCGCAAGCTCTCTGAGGGTCCTTATCTCATTGCCATGAGTGAGGAGGACGTCTCGCACTAGCAAATTGGTGCAGGAACATAGACTTGAACTCGAGGATGAACTTATACTATTGGAGGGTAATTGAGAGAACCATTATTGCGCTACCTTCGACAGAGTCGTAAGGAAAACTCTGCAATTAACTTTCTCTATGTATTGATGCAACATTGCACCATTTTCAAATCTCATCATATGCTCATAGGGATCCGTGGAACCGTCGTATTCCAACGTCAATGTCTTGAAATTCGAAGGTAGTTGATCTTCTCTGATGTCCTTTGAAAAAGGAGACTGGCTGTTACCGGTCTTAACAGGCTTCTTAGGAGATTTCCTAGGTGAAGAGGCCTTCCGCTAGAGATCTTTCAATTGCTGTTTGAGGGTTGCGATCTCAGCAGCAGCTCCCTCATCTTGAGTTCTCACGATCCGTGCCTCGTCCTCATTTTCTGATTCAGTTTGAGGGCTCTCATACCTGTCGCTTTCATATTGACCTTCGTCCACGAGTCCTTATCTTGAACCGTCTCATCGGCATCTCGTCATGGTTAAGATCTTTACAAGATCCATTCGTACCTTCTTGGTTTTTTTCTTTGCTGTGTAGCCAGATCTCTTATTTTGGCCCTCTGAGGGAGCCAAAGCTTTGGATACAGCTTGCTTCACCATAGCACTGAGCTGATCCATAGACACCGCATAGGTGACACTCTGCTGCACAGGTACTTGAGGTTCCTCTCTTGTGACCTCTGAACCTTTACGACCTCCTTCTTTTTTAGGACTAGTCGACATCTTTGATGGAGCTACCTTCAGGTTATTCTGATTCTCCTCCTCAGTACGTTCCTCCGAGGAGCTGTCGTCGCGCACCACTCCTTCAGGTGGGGACTCTCGATCTCGGACTGATATATTTTCCATGACTGAACCTGCATTTTGAGGTATTCAACTATCAGTACCCGACCAAGGCACATCATCAAGGGCATAACAGGTGTTCAACACCACCCTTTCCCAAGACCATTATCAAGTCTCGCCGGGTATTTAAGGAACTCAAGGAATACGATTCAACATATTCCCCTTCCCCACCCACTTCCCCAATCTTTGTTGGGACTGTGTGAGACCTGCTCTAGGGGTCCCACATTTTCTTTCGATTTCACTCCTTCGTGCTACGAAGGTTTTTGAGGTTCTTCCTCTGGGGATTATCTATTTTCAAGCCATTTTTTAAATAGCTGATAGTTCCCTTTGTCCTGCTGTGCTACTCATAACTCCTCACCAGGTTGCGAACCAGAGAATTTTTTTTTAAAAAAGAGAACGTGAAAAATAAGTGAAGCTTTAAAACATTCCACCAGAATCTGAAAAGAGATTCAAAAAACGAAGGTCTCGAAACCTACCAGCCCTTCCTTTAAGAACAATGAGAGTCATTTCCAAAGGAGAAACACAGATTGACTAAAATATTCAAACCCATTTTCCTAATACTCTTTCTTTTTCTTTCGAGTTTAAACTTTACCCCGACATCGTTGAAATAAAAACACATAAAGAGAGTTTTAAGATGAGATTTCGATGAAAAATTCCGTTCCCACAGACGACGCCAGATAATGTAACTAGAAAAAGTAAATTATACAAAATCAGAGCAGAGAGATGAGCGAATACTAACACTTACTCAAACCACACTTTTCTTCCTTTTCCGATGGCCAGAATCGTCTCCAGTTGCAACGCTCTCTCACGACTCTGCAAGAAAAAGGAGGGCCGAGGATGTTTCCCGGCGAACCACCTCCGAAGCCTAAGTTAGTATTTTGGTTTTTCTTTCGTTGAAAAATGAATGTAACAGGAATAATGACCAGACCCCCAAAATTGTGTTTTTGTTTGATGATATATACTCGTGAGTCTTTGAGAATAAAGCTGAACTGCTGCTCCATCTTTTTCCTTCACCTTTACACGCGCTATCGCCTTATTGGCTGAGACTCAATGTACCTTCTAAGTGTACCTTACGAGCATTAATTAAAGTATCTTTGTTCGTCAAATATACAACTGAGGAAGAGTTTTAAGGAGAGACCTCAAGGTTGGCCTCTTAATAGGAGACCTCAAGAGAAATCTCTTAAGAGAGATCTCTCCGGGAGACCTCGAGGCAGATCTCTCAAGAGAGATCTCCCCGAGAGACCTCACCTCTATCATTATGCTACTACTCGTTTTGAGCGCTCTCAACATTTGCATGTGGTATTCAGGTCTCTTAAAGAGCTGGATATTTTTATCTCTATCACTCGTAGACCTGAGTACCTTTTGAACTACATTATCTACTCCCCCTACTCTGAATTTCGAAAGATCTTTCTTTTGGAAGTACAGAGTAGTCTAACTTATAACAAACTATTCAGATACGAGTTTTCCTTTCTAGCAATTTGGATTTTCCTTGGCAGAGACCTGCCCATTTTTAATTTTTGAACCAGCCCTCATCATTACTTTATCGGGTAGTGGGAAAAACTCTGCAACTTCCCACTACTTTTACTCAACCGCCTCTCTCTCTCTTATATTGGTGTTTTTACTTTTACCTTTCTTCACTCTTGCATTTTTCCCAATTTTACTGTGATTTCCTCATGGCTCAATCTTCCTCTCACTCCGAAGAAGGCACCATCTCCGATCAACCCACGTTTCAAACATCTGACACTCAGCCCCATCCATCCTTACATGAAGATTTACAGTCGGACACTTCTTCCCTTACTCAGGTCAAAAGGAAACAACATTCTGTTCGCTGCTCTCGGCGGGTGGCGTTAAAAAATTTTCCAAGTTCGACGCCTTCTTCCAATCCCGAAGAGATTATAAATTTAACCGAAGGTTCTTCCCCATCCGGTCAGGAGGTCAAAGAAGCAAGTTTCTCACTACCCCCCGCTGAAACTTCTCATTCCTCGAAGATTTTCGCCCTTTCCGCGATGGCTCCGAACACCATCGCAGGTGAATCCTCCCTGACTCTTGTAGAATTAGAATTAGTAAGATCGCTGTTGAACTGTGATAAATTTTTCGATATTAGCATGCCTAAACCATATGACTGCCCTCATCTGTTAGATTATCTCTCGGTAGCTTTCTGGTATAATCAAATAGAAGCAGGTTTAAGGTTTCCTCTTCCCACTTTCGTGACCCAAACCTGTGATCTTTATAACTTATGGCCTAACCAATTTCACCCTTCTGCTCTCAAAGTCCTCCTTACTTTTTTCATCCTACTTTGCGGTAATGGGGGCTTTCCTACTCCTTTTCTGTTTCAATCCGTATACAACATAAAACCCACTGGTGCTTTTTACTATGCTAGTGCTAGACCCAAAGGTCCCGCTCAACACATATGTCAACCCCGAAGCCCGGGTAAAGAATGGAGGGATAAGTATTTTGTTGTTACTCCAAAATAGGGTCATTGGCCTTTTTCTTACCCTCCATGGCAGGCACTTCGTCTGAAGCGACCTCACCCTGCCATTAAGGATATTTCTCTTATCGATCTCAAGGTGCTAACCAAGCTAACTCAAAGGGCACAGCTCGTCGCTTTTCCATTCAATTCCTTGCTATCTGACTCTAGTGTGCTTTCCTTCTTTGGATTAGCACCTCGTGGAGATCATTCTTTTTCCATCGAGGGTGGGTTTTATTTACTTTTACCCCCCTTTCTCTCATTTTCTTTTTTCTTCTCTTTTTTTTTAGGTTCATCTAATATTTTTTCACGTTTCATTTTGTGCAGAAATGAGTTGGATTCAGGATGTAAAGCTTCCTGATGATAAAGAATTTGATTTCGCCATTCTGCTAGAGGAACAAGCTCACCAAGAATCTCAAGCCCGCGATCCTTCGCCCCCGACAAGCCAAATTTCTCTAGTCATTCCAATGTCTTTGCAATCTCAATTGGCTCCTCTTACATCTTCCAGTGCAATTATTAAACCCACAGCTACCAAATCACTGAGTCGTGATGTTCCCTCCCCGAGCCTTGGCAAAGATAAGGCTACTTCTAGTGGGCTCCCCTTTTCTTCCTCAAAGGAGAAAACCAACATGGGCGCTTCTACCAACCTCAAGAGGCCTTTCCCTCCGCGAGCTCCTGGCGGCACCTCTAAAAAGTCCAAGCATACTTCAATCCACGGGAGCTCCCCTCCTAAAAGTATTGACTCATCGGGTTATGCTTTTAGAGGTCAAACCTCCAGCTCCCTTCGCCAGTTGCCTCCTTTGGAATGCCTTTCCTTGCTACAGGCCATCCCTCTCTCTGAAGAAGAGGCTAAAGCTGGATCTCTCTCTTTGGCTGATCTTCAAGAGGACAACGCTCATTGCTTGGTGCAGGTATCACTATTATTATGCTCTCATTTTAAGGGATCATTTACCTTTCATATTATCAACTCCTTGCTTGAATCATCTAATGTCTCCCTTTTTATAGTTTGGTATTGTTGTAGATAATCAACACTCATGGTCGATTGCTGCAATTCAAAGATAATTCTCAAGAGAATGAGATAGGGAAATTGAGGGAAGCGCTAGTCGCCAGCCAAGTATAGCTACAGGAATTGGCCAAGGCAAATGAGGATCTGCAATACCAGAATCAAGATATCTTAGATATCGATAGCAGGCTTTCCCTGGCCAATGATGATCTAAAGAGGAAGAACCACGAACTACTCATGTCTCAAGAGAAGATGTCCGCTTTATTTGAAGAGAATACATCTCTCAGCACCGTAAATGCAGAACTTAGCCATCATCTATCCCAAGTTAGCAAAGAACTTGAGGGAACCAAAAGCCTTCTTCAAGCTTCTAACATTTCCTATCAAATAGGCTATACTAAAGGTGTTCACTGGCTCCGCAGCTACATCTTCCGAACTTCTCTGGGTCAGAAAGCTCTTCAAATCCTCCACGAAGGTCTCTTGGAGTCCTTCAAGGCTTCTCCTGAGTATTTGTTGTCCATTCGCCAGGATATTGCTTCTCTAGCGAAGAGATGTGGCATGACTATGTTAGCCAAAGCTCGCAGCCTTGGTTTCAAAGAGCCTATTGAGGTAGATCCTATAGTGAAGTGCCTGCCTCCACCTCCCTCCTTCAAAGGTGATCCCTCTATCCCTTCAGGAACGGCTTGGTGGCTTCCAGTCATGCAAAGGACATTTGAAGCTTTTACTGCTCCTTACGATTTGCAAGCAACCTTCTCTGAGCCACCTAAGCCCAGTTATGACTTCTTCCCAAAGGACTTCTCTCCCGCTACCAAACCACAAGGTATCCTATACCTTATCTTGCTTTTATGCACTTAGTTTCGTATTCGCTATTACCACTCTTCGCCCCTTTTTGGTCATCCGTTTCTCATTTCTCTTTTTTTTTAGATACACCTTTGGCTGGTGGGACCTCACAGGTTGTTGGTGACGGGCTAAGAAGGCTGGAAGGTACTCCTGGGGATGAGTCTGCTAACGTTGGGAGAGCAGACCCTGCTGATGATGCCGCAAACTACTTAGCTTAGTTTGTGTTTGTCTTAAACTTTGAACAATATTTCTACCTGTTTCTGTACTGGACAACTTTCTTTCCTTTTTTTGTGCCGTGTCTACTCCTTGGCTACTTGAACAATTGTCCTCTGTTTTACCATCACTTTCTATGTATGTATGTTGTGTTCTTTATTCTCAGCTTAAACTGCCATGGTTGTTTTGTTATTATGTACGCAATTTTGCATTTTTATGAGGTACTTCTATACCCCCTTAGGGGTGTAAGGTACACCCCTACTCCCCCTACTCTAGATGGTTTTATCCCATTGTCAAACCATTTAGAGTAAACATTTTGTTCCATTTCACCGAATGTTATACTTATTGCCTTATCTCAACCTCACAATATTTCTTATTATCGCATAACGAAATGCAAATAGAAATAAAAATAAAGAAATGACTTCTCAGCTTTTATTTATTTGCAACAAGTTCTCTTCGTGCCATTACAGGAATACTTGTCTAGCTGAGCAAGTATCCTACCCAAAAAAGGCGGGAAGTGAGATCTGGCACGTAGACCTCCTCCGTTCAAGACAAAATTTCCAAAGTTTTCGTTAAAGCCTTTAAACATAATATTTCTTCAGATTGCTTATATTTCACGGCCTCGGCTCCACATATCCCTCATGATTTGTGAGCTCATACGCCCCCCCGGGGAGCACTTTGGTTACCACGAAAGGTCCTTCCCAGTTTGGCTCAAATTTTCTCAGTGGGTGCATTGCATCAGCTCTCTTGAGCACGAGGTCTCCTTCCTTAAACTTCTTGATCTTCACTTTCGCGTCATATGCTGCCTTTATGCGAGCCTTATAGGCCAGAGCTCGCTGGTGAGCTTCCTCTCGTACCTCATCAATCAGGTCTAAGCTATTAGCTCTCAAATCCTTGTTCTAATCCTCATCATAGGTCAAAATTCTATGCGTTGAAACCCTTACCTCCATTGGCATGACATCATCAGTGCCATATACCAAACAGAAAGGAGTTTGCCCTGTAGCTGTCCTTAGCCCAGTTCTGTATGCCCACAGTACCGAGTTTAACTCTTCCACCCACTGGGATCTTTCCTTCTCTAGTCTTGCTTTGATACTGTTAGCTATAGTTCGATTAGTGACCTCTACCTGCCCGCAGGTCTCGGGGTGAGCAACAGCAGCAAACCCCTGCTCTATCTCTCTAGCTTTACACCAAGCTTGCGTTTTCCTTCCAAAGAACTGCGTTCCATTATCAGATATCAGCACTCTGGGCAAGCCGTATCTGCAACAAATATTCTTCCATATGAACTTTATAATGCTTTTCTCTATTATCGAAGATAATGGCTCTGCCTCTACCCACTTACTGAAGTAGTCCACTGCTACTATAATATGGCATTTTTTCCCCACTGCCATAAGGAGCTTGCCAACTAGGTCTATACCCCACTTACCGAAGGGGCACTCTGCGTATTGAACTCCCAGCTCTTCTGCAGGTCTATGAATCAACGGGTCGTGCTTTTGACAGCTAGGACACCTTCTTACAAAAGCTTCAACATCTTTTCTCAAAGAAGGCCAGTAATACCCAGCTCTCAGCACCCGCCGAATCAGGTCTCGAAACCCCGTATGGCACCCTGCTATTCCCTAATGCACTTCCTTAATCACCTGCAAACCCTTTGCCTCCGTCATACATCTAAGTAACGGTTGCGAATAAGCTCTTCTGAATAGATGTCCTCCAATTACGCAATACTTAGCATAGATTTTCTTCTTTCCAGATCTTTCTCCTTCTATCAGTTCTCCTGTTCTTAAGAAATGTAGAATGGGTGCTCTCCAATCACTTTTTTTTCTATCTCGTGGATGTTCTTCTCTATTCGACACCTCTCCATTCTTAGTAGCATTACCTTTTCCGGTATCGAACAACTCAACAAACTAGCCAATTTAGCAAGGCAATCGGCCTGCGCATTGAGGTCTCTGGGTATCTGTTTCATCTTCAGATGCTGAAAGTTCTTACTTAGGTTTTTGACCTGTTCTACATATTTGACCATTCTTTCTTCCTTGACCTTGAAGTTTCCTAACACATACTGAATTACCAACTGAGAGTCAAAGTAAATGACAACCCTCTGAGCTCCCAACTTAGCGACCATCTCTAGTCCTCTCACAAATGCATCGTATTCAGCTTCGTTGTTAGAAACTCTAAATTCGAATCTCAGTGCAAAGTTAGGCTCATCCTGGTCTGGTGTATTATGATAACTCCAGCGCCACACCCCTCAACTGTCACCGAGCCATCCACAAAGACTTTCCACTCAGGCCATTGCGTGGGTTGAGTAGTTTCTTGAATAAAGTATGCTAAGACTTGCGCCTTGATAGCTGTGCGTGGCTCAAATTCTACATCATATTCTCCCAGCTCTACACTCCACTTTACCATTCTTCCTGAGGGGTCTGGCTTACTTAGCACTTGTTTAAAGGGGAAATTAGTTCTTACCACTACCTTGTGAGCTAAGAAATACAATCTTAACCTCCTCGCTGTTGTCATCACGGCCAGGACAGCTCTCTCCACATCTGAGTATCTGTGCTCAACTCCTTGTAGAGCTTTACTGATATAGTAGATGGGCTTCTGCTGGGAGGCCTCCTTCCTTATGAGGACCGCACTTAGTGAATGGTCCCCTACAGATATGTATAGATACAATATTTCTCTTGAGATAGGTTTAGTTAGTACTGGCAAGCTTGCTAGATGGACCTTCAAATCCTCAAATGCTTTCTGACAGCTCTCATCCCATTCAAATTTGCTAGCCTTTTTCTGTATCTTAAAATACGGAAAACTACTTTCAGCCGAAGTTGATATGAACCGACTGAGCGTCGTAATTCTTTCATTTAGTCACTGTACCTCCCTTACATTAGTAGGAGCGGCCATTTCTAGTATAACTCGAACTTTATCTTGATTTACTTCGATTCCTCTTGGGGTCACCATGTATCCCAGGAACTTTCCCGATTTGACTCCGAACGTGCACTTTGCTGGATTTAACCGCAGATTATACTTCCTTACTACAGTCATAACCTCCTTCAGGTCTCTAGCATGGTGCTCCGCCCTCACACTTTTCACAAGGATATCGTCCACATACACTTCTAGGATCTTTCCTATCTGGTTTTCAAATATTGCATCCATCATTCTTTGGTAAGTAGCTCCTGCATTCTTTAGACCAAAAGGCATTCTTACGTACGCGAACGTGCCACATACGGTTACAAAGGCTGTTTTGATCACGTCTTCAGGGGCTAACTATATCTGGTGATACCCCTGATATGCATCAAGCATGGACAACAACTTACATCCCGAAGTTGAATCGACCAGTTGATCAATGCACGGCAACGAATAATGGTCTTTTGGACATGCTTTGTTTAGATCTCTGAAGTCTATACACATTCGCCAGCTGCCATTGCTCTTGGCTACCATACTGCATTCGACAACCACTCAGAATATTGGATTCTAACAATATGGCCAACATCTAACAACCATTTAATCTCTTCCCTAATCAAATTTTCCTTCACAGGCCCGAAGGATCTCTTTTTCTGCCTCACTGGCTTTGCTTTTGGGTCTACATTCAAATGATGTAGAGCTATGGATGGGTCTACCCCTATCATATCTTCTGGGCTAAATGCAACTAGATCTGCATTTCTCTGCAAACACTGGATTATAGCCTTTCTCTGTTCCTCAATCATTTGTTTCCCATCTTCGTGGTGAAACCTGTTTTTCCTGGAAACAGCTCTACCATCATCAGCTCTTCCTCTGCTGGCTGCATTCTAGGTTCTAGGTCTGCCTCTACATTTTTCATTTTTGCATTTTCATCCTGCGGTAGACGCTCTACCGCTAAGGTCCCCTTCGCCTTTTGCTTGGCATGTTTAATGGATTTTACATAAAATTCTTTCAATACTTCTTGGTCCCCTGAGACCTCGCCTACCAACCCCTCCTTATGAGCTGGAAATTTCATCTTCATGTGGTAGGTGGAGACCACCACCTGAAAGTCGTTGAATGTAGGCCTCCCCAGTATTATGTTGTACGCTGAAGGTGTATCTACCACTAGGAATTTCACCATCCGAGTGTTTGATGCCTCTCCACTTCCTAATGTTACCTGAATGGTTACTTCTCCTTTGGGCTGTATCTCACCTCCAGCAAAGCCGTATAATGCTGTGTTTACCGGTGTTAGATCAGCATTGATCTTCATCTTCTGGAAGCAATCCAAGAAGAGCACATTCACGGCACTCTCCATGTCTATAAAGATTCTCGCTACCCTCCAATTAGCCACCTCAGTGCTAATTACCAGTGCATCATTATGGGGCACCTCACCAACCAGATCTTTAGGACCAAAACTCACACATGTCCCTGGGTTCGTCCTCTCCTGGAAATGAATCTACCACATCAATCTCCATGCCAACCGCCTCCGCGAGTTCCTGGACTTCTTTGCTCACCTGAGCTTTAGCAGCTCGTACATGGGCTTTGCGAGCTCGGCCTAAGTCGCCATTGACATTTCCTCCCATAATCATATTAATGTTTCCTCTTTTTAGCGGGGGATCTTCCCGACGAGAAGGAGTCCTTTCCTTCTGATCCATTTTCCTAGGTTCTGGTTCTTTTCTTTTGTACCCCTTTTCTTTTTCTTTTTTGACGAATTGGAGTAGCGTATCATCTTTCTTTAACAAACGCTCAATGGCATCCTTAAGATGCCTGCATGAGTTTGTGTCATGATCATAATCGTTGTGATATTTGCAGTATAACTCTGATCGAGGATTGCGATGGGCTTCCTTATAAGTGCTCGAAAATTTAAAGTGAGGAGACCTTGCCGCGGCTTCCATGACCTCTACCAAAGATGCGTTGAGAGGAGTATACTGGTCAACACCGATGAGTAATCACTGTTTCATTAACGAACAAGTTATTTGGAAACAATATTTATTTTCTCTATTCGTCCACTGACCATCTTCTGAGAAAGTTTGAGGGCTTTCATACTCGTCACTTTCATATTGGTTTTCCTCTGTAGGTTCTGTCTGTCGAGAAAAAAAATAAGAGTATTCAGATCATGAATAGCTATTCTCATGTTAATAAGGTTTGAATCACCTTATTAACTTTTCTTGCTAGTCAAGGTCTCACCGGACCCACTTATACCTATTTAGATTTTCCTTTTGCTGCGTTACTATATTTCTTATTTTGGCTCTCGAGCGGGATCAGAGCCTTGGACACAGCCTGATTCACCATGGCGCTGAGCTGGTCCATAGAGAGTGCATACTTAACATTCTGCTGCGCAGGCGTCTGAGGCTCCTCTCTTGACCCCCTGAACTTTTGCGACCTCCCTCCTTCTGAGGGCTCGACGATTTAGAGGCCCCCTCTTTCTGGGGCGTCACTAGCTTTGGCAAAGCTGCTTTCCGATTCTCTTCCTCGACGTGATCCTCTGAAGAGCTATCATCGCTTACTACCCCCTCTGGTGGGGGGTTCCTGGTCTCAGACCGACATACTCTCCATGACTAAACTGCATTTCAAAGCTTTCAGCTATTAGTCAATAGCCAGAGGTGTATCAAGTGTTCAACACCACCCTTTTCAAAAGGTTATTATCAGGTCTCACCAGACCTTTAGAGAATTCAGGGAACACGATTCAACATCTTTCCCTTCTCTATATTCTTATCTCAATTGAAACTGAGGCTAAGTGAGACCTGCTCTGAGCACCTCACATCCCTCATTCCCCCATGCTAGGGGGGTTTCTGGGGTTCATTTCTTGAAACCATTCAACTTCTTGCCATTTCTTAACGACAATAGCTTTATCTCTCTATGCACACCACTAATAATTTTTCGCGAGATTATGAAATAAAGGTTTTAAGAGAAGATGAAAGAACTCACACAAAAAAAGAGAAAGATTACAACATAAAGGTTTTCAGGTCAGAAATCCGTCTCTTTTAGAAACAACAAAACTTCCATTAGGAAAATTGGGAACTGATTATTTTATGAAATATTTCAACTTCGCTACTTCTACATTTTCATAATACTTTCTCCTACCCGAAAAATCATCCACCACCATTGAGGGATTCCTTTGAAAAGGGGGAAATCTCCCCTTCCTTCGGGTTTGAGCTGAAATCCGACTTTATTGAAAAAAAAAAGTATAAAGAACTCTCTACGAAAACATTTTTAAGAAAACATTTCGAGGAAAAACTCTGTTTTGTACAGACGGCGCAATATGATGTAAGCAGAAAAAATACATCATATAAAATCAGAGTGAAAAAATGAGTAAACGATGATGTTTAGCTAAATTGCACCTCTCTGTCTTCTCGTGTCATACGAACTGTACCTCCTCTAGGACAATCCTCTGAGATTCTCTCTGTCTTCTCGTGTCGTATGAACTGCACCTCCTTCATGACAATCCTCTGAGATTCTGCAAAAAAAGGAGGACCGGGAGTGTTTCCCGGCGAACCACCTACGAAGCCTAAGTCAGTTTTCTGGATTTTTGTAGAGGTGAATGTAACAGGAAATGAGTCAAGTTGCATCTGTGTGTGTTGGATTTGTTTTAGTGTATATATACCCGTGTATTTTCTTGAAAGTGAAGTTGTCTTATTATGGCATTTCCTATCCCAGTGTTTACATGTGTTTCTGTTCAATTGGCTACGCAGGATGTACCCTCTGACGGTACTATGTGTGCATTAATTAAAGCGTCCTTGCTTGCCAGGTGCACTAGCAGAGAAGAGACCCCGATGAGAGACCTCAACAAGAGACCTCATCGAGGGACCTCAGCAAAAGACCTCAGGGAGAGACCTCAAGGCAGGTCTTTTAAAGAGAGTCCTCATCAGCTCTTTGAAGGCCTCGCTATACTTTTTATACTTTATTACCAGCTCCAATCATTGTATCAGCTCTCGAATTGAGTATTGCTGTGATCAAGTAAAGGGCTCAGGTTCCCCGTAGACCTGAGTACCTTTTGAACTACATTAACATCCTTGAGAATAACACCACCAGTAAGCTCAGCATCTCCATGTTCTTTAACCTTTTGAAAAGAACCATCTGGCAAAAATACCTCAGTGTAGTAAGGCATATCATGTATCTTTATCAATAAATCTGGATTTCCACAAACATGAGTACTAGCTCCTATATCAAGTATCCACTCTTTAGATCCAGAAGTTCTGTTGTTGCATATATACTCTCTAACTCCAAAAGCATAGTGTCCATCTTTCATGATTGAATCTTCTTCTCTGTTCATAACCATATTCACTTCTCCTTTTCCTTGCTGGCATCATCCACCTTTCATAAGCATCTGCTCCATGCATTTTGCCAACTCAGTTTGTATCATTCTGCTCATATTAGCTGATACATCTCCATATCTTGCATTTCCTGACCCACTTTCCACATAATTGGCTCTATGCTTTCCTTAATTCTCCTGAAGTCTTTTGTACCAATCAGGATTACCACGAACCTTGAAGCATTCTGACTCCTCATGGCCTGGTTCTTCACAATGAGTGCAACGTAATTTCTGCCTCTCTTCTTTGGTTCTTCTTCCTTTGTAACCAGTCTGCTTTCCATAAGGAGTAGGTGGCTTAGATGCAATAGACTTGTTCAGATTCATAGCAGAATGGTTATTATGATCTCCATGATTTTCACTAACCATTCTCTGATCCTTCATTTGTAGTATCATAGAGTAAGCTCTATCAATAGATGGAAGAGGATCCTGCAATAATATATGTTCCCTTGCATTTTCATATACATCAGTCAAACCAGATAAGAACTGCATCAACCTCAATTCCTCTTCCCTCTTAATCAGCTCTCTGCTTACTCCACAATAGCACTCAATAGGAGAAACAATACATATATCTCATCCCATAAAGTAGTTAAATTGTTGAAATAAACCATCACAATTTGGTTTCCTTGATTATATCTCCCTATTTCTCTCTGCAACCTATATATTTTGGGACCATTGTTTCGTCCAAACCTTTGATTTAATGATAACCACAACTTCTTCGTGCTCTCTATGTTAACAAAAGCATTAACCATATCTTTCGAGATTGAATTCAAAATCCAGCAAAACACCATGTTATCAGCCTTGATCCATTTCTTATAGTATATAGAAATCATTGGTGGTTCAGTCAGCGTACCATCCAAAATTTCTAATTTACTACGTGCTGCTAATGCTCTTCTAATGGATCTACTCCAATGCATGAAATTGTTTCCAGTCAAAGGATTCATCACAAGTTGCATACCTAGATGATCCGATGCGTTTAGCTGCAGAATCTCATCAATTTGGTGTTGATCCATGCGCGATTCTTCACGATCTTTATTTCTCCTTCGCGAATCTCCAGTAGCTTGCTGCTTTTCAGCTGAATTTTGTTTCGTGACTCGATCTCGAGTGAAATCACCATCTTCTCCATTCTCTGAATCTCATTGCTCCGATGTTTCACCCATTTCCTCACTCACTAATACGTTCCAAGGTATTTTCCGGTTGCCTTTTGTCATCTCCAATCAAAGCTTCATGGCTCTAGATACCATGTAGAATTTCATAGAAGTAAATCGCAGAGAAATGAACTCATCATCATTATATTCATAGAATGAAAGTTTACAATTCAAGTTACATTTCTTCTTAGCTTAATAGAGTATATATACTACGTAGATATAACCGACTTACACACTCTAAACAAACACAAACTTGACAACTTAGCAATAGAATCTTAGCCATCTAATCAACGTCTAATCAAAGGCTAGGATCTTAAGACAACTAATCACGCGGATCACGGATCAAGATATTAAACCCTCGTGTGCATGCATGTAAACATGCACGCATTGTACACACTACTGCACTGCTGCCTTAACCTTATGTCATCTTTAAACTCAAAGATCATGACACTGACGGTTAGCTTATAGTTCCATTCGAGATTGGGACCGGCGAAGAGTTTTCTTTAAGTTGATGGAGGAGAGAGTTGCGGTCTTGAAGAAGCTCATCCAAGGCCTAACTTTTGGTAGCTCCAGCTGTGTATTGGAGTTAGGGGTGGTGAGCAGAACCAACCCGAAACCGACAAACCAAGCTGACCAGACGGTTTGGGTTGGTGCGGGTCGGTGTACAAAGAGACTTCGGGGCAGGTCGGTTTCAATAATGAAAACGGAATTTTGGGCAGATCGGTTTCGGTTTGGAATGATCCAAAACTGCTATAAACCGAACCGACCGTATAGGTTTAATATATATAATTTTATTAATTTTCATTTATTCATAAAACAAATACTACTCTTAAACCTAGTTCCACTCGCTCTCAATTCTCTGCCCCACTCCTCTCAACTTCATTCCCGCTCAATCTTTTTCTCTCTAATCTCTCTACTCTCAACACTTACTAACTTACACATGCTGTCTTCCAGCCCACCTTGTCGACGTCACCGCCAGTCGCCGACATCTTTGACTTCACTAGTCGTCGGCATCTTCGACTTCATTTTGCTCTCAATCTTAACGTTGCTACTGCCACTGGCTTTCTCTATTAAAAGGTAAGCTTCATCTCTGTTGAGTCTTGATTTCTTGATTTATCATTCTTTTGCAATTGGATCTAATTCTCTCATCCTTTTATGTAATATAATTCATACATCTATATGTTTTGTCTGAGAACATTGATTGGAATTTACCATAAACAAATATATTAAATCCTACTTGTTGAGTTAGGTTGAAAATTTAATTTCGATTCTGCAAAGGGTTTAGTTTTAGGGGCACAATGTTTAAGTGATTAGTGAATTTGAGATTCTGCATTTTTAAGATGTTGTTGGATGTTATGTTTATGGTTCGAATGTCTGATTTCACTCTATGTTTTTGTTTTTTATTTTTAAAATTTTTAGCCTGCAATGTTTGCACCTGAATCGGAAGTCGCACAAACTGTTGCAACCACTAATGCTCTACAAAACGCTATGCAACATCCACGTGAGGGTGCATCGACAAAAAAAAAGGTTGGAAAGAGAACTTCGTTAGTTTGAGATCACTTCACCCCTTTTACAAACGAAGATGGAGCACCAAGAGCTAAGTGTGACCACTGTGGACAGAAATATTGCACAAACACCAAAAGAAACGGTACGACCTCTATGATGAACCATCTTGATAAATGCAAACATTTCCCTCGTGTTGTTGGTGCTAAACAAACTTAATTGTCTTAGCAACCAATAACTGAGGGTGAAAGGGAGACTTTTGGTTTGGGTGAACTTATGAATTGGAAGTTTGATCAAGAGTTGTTTTGGAGGAAATTAATTGAGATGATAATTAAGGATGAGTTTCCTTTTAAGGTGGTTCATGGGGAGGGTTTTAGGGAACTTGTTAAAACTTTGCAGCCTAAATTTAGGCTTATCTCAAGGTGGACAATCTCGTGAGATTGTTATCAATTGTATTTGGATGAGAAGCTTAGACTTCGTAATTTTTTTGTTGAAAGTGGCCAAAGTGTTTGCATAACTACAGATACATGGACTTCTTTGCAGCGTTTGAATTATAAGACAAAAAGGTGAGGGTTTGTGTAGGCAACTTGATTCTTGCTTGCATGATGATAAACATGGATTTTCTCATCTTTATAAGAGTAATTGATGTCAATTTGTATTGAGAAATCATGTTTGTAATAAGTTTTGTGTTTAAGTAGTGTTATTTTATGAAATATGATGCTTGTTCGTACTTTGTTTAATTTTGCAGAAAATTGGAGTTAATATTATGCAAATTGAGCATGACAGAATGAAAGTACAGTTTGATAGGACTTCGTAGGCGAAAATGAATCCAAAATCAGAGTTATAACGAAGGAGAACGAACCAAAACAAAAATGCTGTGCGCTAACCCAGTATGACACGCGGACAGTGCGAGAATTTTAGGGGATTTTCCTATTTTTGATTATTTTTCCTATTTTGGTTATTTCCTTCTCCTATTAGGATATAACTTTGTACTCCCCACACTTATACATATATGTCCTCCAAAACACATCTAGATATCTTTCCTTTAATCTTTTAATCTCTTATCTTTTTCTTCTATTATTTTCATTAGGTTAGTTTAGATTTATTTTCTTGGAGGAGTTTTGAAGATTGGGAGAAGAGAAGAAGAGACACTCAAGAACTAGAGATTCGCCTACACTTTTTATGTAATATTGTGTATGATGTATATGAGTAACTAATTTCTTTTTATCCTAGGGTTAGAGAGTAGATGAATATTTGGATTTGTATTTTAGTTTAATTAATTGATTGAGACCTTCTCTTGCTTTCTATATTCTTGTGCTTATTCATGATTGATTGATTGGGCACCAATTATGCATATTCGTTGTGTTAGTCAAGATTCGAGAGATGAAGATTAACATGTGAACCGGAATATAGGACATACATTGCATGATCACTGAGAGTGAAAGGCTTTAATCTTAGGATCTTTTTGGAGTTACTTGCTTAAGATGTTTATCGGAGACGAAAACCCTAGTGAGTAATCCACGGTTTAGGCACTACGAGAGTAGGTTTAAACTAAATTTATGATTGTCTTAGTAAGAGTCGAGTTTGACAAACCAATTGATTGATTGAATTGAATTTAAATTTGAGTGTTCATTGAAATCAAAGCCTTGGGATAATCTTTCTCTTATTCTAATTAATCCAAATTACTTTTCCTTACTTTTGTTTTTACTTTTGTTATTTTTATTTAATTATTTGCAACATTAGTTTAATTGATCTAAAGTCCGAAATTCTGAATAGAGGAAGAACGATTGAAAGTAGTACTCATTGGAATTAATACAATCCTTGTGGAATACGACCTTGCTTCCCTGTACACAATTACCCGCGCACTTGCGGCGTGTGAATAAAATAGCAAACACGTGAGTGGGGAATTGCAAGGGTATTTTCTATGACAGTGGATAATGTTACGTCAAATGATACTTGTTCTTCATTTTTGAAAACTCGGTTAACTAAAAAAGGTTGTTGTCTGACTGATGGAAAATTTCGTCACATGTGTTGTGCGGCCTATATAATTGCATTAGTGTTTGGTGATGGGCTCAAAGAAATCAACTCTTCAATTCAAAAAATTAGAGATGTGGTAAGATATGCGAGACAATCTCCAGTGAGGTTGGTTAAATTTAGGGAGTGTTGTGTGGAAGAGAGCATCGAAAGTAAGAGTTTACTATGCTTAGATGTACCTACTAGGTGGAACTCGACTTATTTGATGTTGAGTGTAGCTTCCAAGTTTGAGAAAGCTTTTGATTCATATGCTGTGAAAGATCCATATTTTAGGATTGATCTTAGGGATGATGAGGGGGCTCCATTGGGGTTAGATTGGGATGCTGGAAGGAGGATGCGTGAGCTTCTTTCTTCATTCTTTGATTTAAGAACTAGAATCTCAGGCTCTCTTTATGTTACATGTAATAAGTTCTTGCATGAGGTTAATTATGTTAGTACAATATTGAATGAATAAGTGGGAAGTGAGGATGTAGAAGTGAAGTCAATCGGAACAAAAATGCGAGCTAAATTTGACAAGTATTGGGGAGATCCAACTAAGACGAATCACATCATTTTATTGAGTGTTGTTGTTGACCCGAGATACAAGTATGAGTTCCTTAAGTATGTGCTTGTGCAAGAGTGGGGTGACAATGTTGGAAATAAAATGGGCAAAAGTGTTATGCAAAGCTTGCACGAGTTGTACAACGCTTACAAAGCAATACATCAACCTACCACCACAACCCCACCATCTTAATCTTCAAAAGAAAAAGAATCAATTTAAAGCTTGAAGAAATGTGTGATGGTTGAGCGTTTCAAGAAGCAGAAAGTTTAAAGTGAAAAGGTATCGACAATAGATGAATTGGATGTTTATTGCAATGAGCTTGTTGTATCATCGAAAGATGAAATCTTTGACATTTTAATGTGGTGGAAGCATAACCGACACATATTCTTAGTGCTTTGCCATCTTGCTAGAGATGTATTAGTTGTCCCCATCTCAACCGTGGCCTCGGAATCCGCTTTTAGCACTTGAGGTAGAGTGCTCGATGCTTTTATGAGTTCTTTAACTCCTGAAATTGTTGAGTCACTCATATGTACTCAAGATTGGTTGAGGATGTCAAAAGATGCAATCACCATTGAAAAGAATATAGATGACATATTGAAACATGAGGAAGGTAAAAAAAATTGAAGCTTTTTTTGAGTTTATATATATATATATATATATATATATATATATATATATACATATATATATATATATGTATGTATGTATATGTTACTTGTATTAATTTGAATCTTAATTTGTAGGTATGAAGAATCTCTTCATCCATGACAAGAGTAATGGTAGTGTGACTCAAGAAAAGACCAATGAAGCTGAGGCAATGGATATTACACCGTTGTAATGATGAATTGAAACTTGAAATTCATTAGTTTGGTGGTTTTTGTCAATGGAGATTGGAGTTTACAATTTTATGGATTTTGTATTTGTTTATGGATAATTTAATTTATTTTTTTAGGAATTTTAGACTTTTTGTGGATTTTTGTTGATGACTTGATGTTAATGATGTTAGACGGTTTGAATGGTTCATTGTTGTGGATTGTTGTTAATGTTTGCTTTGATATTAAAAATTATAAATATTATAATGCTGAATAGCAGGTGAAAACAAGGGAAAATATGCCATTTTTGCCGGTGTCCATGTTGGGTTTAATGTGTCAATTTTAACCGAAACCGACCCGAAACATAAAGCGCCTCAAAAGGGGTCATTTTGATGTTGCTACAGTAAGAGGTATTATGAGAATACTCCGCCCATCTGAGATAAGAGGACCATGCTGCCAGTTTAGCAAGGGCAAAAGCTCGTAGATATTGCTCTGTTGTGCGATTAAACACCTCCGTTTGCCCATCCGTTTAGGGGTGATACGCCATACTATGGTGAAGAGTGGTGCAACTCAATTTAAAGAGATGTTTCCAGAATGCACTCATAATGATAGAATCGCAATTTGAGATAATGATAGTTGAGAATCCATGCACTCGAATCACCATGTTAATGAACAATTTAGTCGTGATCGCTGCTGTAAATTTCGTAGGTAACAACCCAAAATGGACGAATTTGGAGAGGCGGTTGACCACCATTAAAATCCAGTGTATCCTCGACTTGGGGAAGGCTAATGATGAAGTGCATGGTGATTTTGTCCCAAACTTTAGTAGGCACATGCAGCGGTTGAAGATGATAAACAGAGGGCTGCGTTGAGTACTTAGTTTGTTGACAGATAAGGCACGTCGCCATAAATTTCTTCGCACCTAGCTATATATTGGGCAAATAAAATCAAGTAGCGAGATGCAAAAGAGTATGTTTCACCCCACTGTGCCCTACCATGGGAGTTTGACGGTGCCGAGTTTGTCATCAGGAACTTGGGCGCGCCAAAATACAATTTATATCTCCCGATGACCTCCACTAGGAATAGCTAGGGCAAGTATACATGGTCGAAACCAAGGGAGGTAGGTTGTGATGATCTCGGTGTCACTGGACAGTAGTTGGAATTGGTTTGGAGCTTCTCTTAATATCAATAATAAACAAAACTGAAATAAAACACGAAAGATATCAAATATAGTGGGTATGCTTGAGTCGGTCTTGTCTGGGTTCGGTGTGTGTATGTATGTTTGGGATCATAGGCCCTCGAATAGCCACTGTGTGAGCCCTTCTCTCAGTTATAGGGTATTAACACTCACGCCCCTTTACTCTCACCATGTCACGCACGCGAGCATCTCAACCCTAGTACTTTCTTTCTGCATTGAGCCCTCCAAATCGCTTTGGAGCCGACCTTACTGTCCACAGAATTAGCTCGCATCTGGAAAAGTCACCAATTGAGTCCTCTGCATCAACAACTTTTGGATCTTGAAGGCCCGAGATGACTAGAAGCATGACTTTCGTCATACACCACTCTCTAGCGCTCGCAACACGACCGGAGATGAGGGGAACCCCTACACCTTTACCCACTCCGCCACTCCTCCGTAGGCCTCTGCGAAGTCGTGGAGGCTCGACCACTTTGGAATCCCAGCGCATCGGGAATGACCTCAACAGATCTCCGGCAAGCTTTCGGCCTCACTTCTTACACAAAACACACACACCTCACCTCATCTCAACCAACTCGACCAAAGATAAACTTAGCTAGACATGAAAGTAAAGGAAAGACAAGAAATAGTAAAGGAAATCATACTTTAACATAAAAGTAAAGGGTGGAGCTTGTTTCTGTTACAAAATGAGTTTTAGAGACCTAAGCTACTGAAAGAATCCCTAACTTCTCAATGAATACCCTAGAATGGTGAAGAAGATGACTATTTATACTCCAGTCGCCAAGTTGGTAGGTTGGGTTTTTAACCATTTTCAAGTCCGTGGAGACCTCTTTGGCATCCGACTTGTGCCCTGGTAGTTGGTACGTCACTTTAAGTCTTTTGTCCTTGTTTTTTTCCTTTGGCCGCCTTTCTGCTGCTGTTGGAGGTTCCCGTTGACGATGCTGTTGTCCATGTCAAAGCTGTTATTTCCATTTTCGACAAAGTTTTGACTTTTAGCATACGAAGTCTTCGTGCCTTTGCCGTTTATCATTGTGGCCATCATCTAGCTCCTTGTGACCCTAGCTCCCTGTTGCTTTCTTTCCTCTTTTATGCCCCAAATCTACTCTTTTGTGCCCATTTGTAGGATTGTGGTGCCCTGCAAGCCACTGTGTCCTCCCACACACAAAAAGACCCAAAACAAAGAGAAAAAGACTCTATCTAAACCTCTACTGACACTGAAAAGAGCACAGAAATAGGGCTAGCCAGAGTTGCATGCGCCTCTAACAACAACTTAGTAATGAGCATCGAGAATTTGCTGATGCAGAATCTTTGTTGAAAGGTAAGAATTCCGTCAATTATAGCATATTCTGATCCCAATTCTCGAGCATGAAACTGCCTAAATAGGTCTTTCAGGTCTCCGCAAGTAGAGTTTTATTGTCGAAGAACAGATAGTAACTCCGATATAGGAGTACTTCGAGTAAAGAGGGCATGAGCAATATTTAGAACCTTCTTTGTTTCCTCATCTTGCTTGACGTGGCGATGAGATAGAGCATATGCAGTTAAGTTGGTAGATCCACTTCGATAATCAATGCGGAAATGGAAGCCTAAGTGTTTCCTTACATATGTCTGCTGCTCGGGGGTTTGTATGGTCTGCTGCAAGAGCTCACGAATGCTCTTATGATCAGTGTGGACGACAAAAACCATCCAAGAGCTATTTCCACCATTTGTGCACGGCCTCCACTATCGCGTGCAGCTCCTTTGTGTATACCAAAACCGCTTGCATCCGATGATTGAGCTTCTTGCTAAAATAAGCATTACGTTGCTCCCTCTACATCAACACCGCGCCTACTCCTTTCTATAATGCATATGTTTCAATAATAAATTCAAGAGAATAATCAAGCAAGTGTAAAACTAGGGTAGTCATCATAGCCATCTTGAGATTTTCGAAGGCAATTTCAGCTTCTGGAGTCCACTTGAAGGCATCAATACATAGGAAATCAATAAGAGGTGCGACAATTCTACATAATGCTTCACGAATATCCGATAGTAGCCCTGAACCCCAAGAATCCTCGCAGCTGCTTCACATTGCGAGAAGTAGGCCACGCGCGCATAGCTTCAATTTTCTCTGGATCCGCAAGAACGTCGCTGTCTGCAATGATGTGGCCAAGGTAGGATACAAAGGCTTGACCAAATACGCATTTTGAAGTCTTGAAAACAAATTCATGTTAGTGTAGTTGTTCAAAGACGTGTCAAAGATGATCAACAAGCTCTTCCATGGTGGCGCTGTAAACTAAAATATCGTAAAAAAGAAAGCTACTACGAGCTTGTGTAGAAACGGTGCAAACAATTGGTTTATTGTGGTTTGGAAAGTCAAGGGCGCGTTACATAGCCCAAACGACATGACGAGAAACTCGAAATTCTCATCAGCTATACGGAAAGTCGTCTTAGTAATTTCTCTATGATGCACCTGAATTTGATGATAACTTGCCGTGTAAATCCAATTTTGAAAAGATTTGAGCTCCAAATCATCCAGCAACTCATCTATAGTGAGAATAGGGAAATTTGCAGACTGTTACTGCATTTAAGGCCCTATAATCAACATAGAATCAGAAAGTACCATCCTTCTTGTGCACGAGTAGCACGGGCGAAGAAAATGGTAACTGGCTCGGACGGATCATGCCTTGCTCTAGCATTTCAGCAATGAGCTTTGCCATCTCTTGCTTTAGAAATTGAGGATAGCGATAAGGACACACATTGACAAAAGAAGTGTTGGGCTACAAGTGAATGCGGTGATCAATGGAACGGTTCGGCAGCAGGTTGGTAGGCAGAGAGAAAATATGTTGAAATTGTTGTAGACTTTGGTAGAGGGCCGCAATGAGACGGGGACCATTTCTGATCACAATTGTGGCAAATCCCCTTCTCACGCTTCTCGCGAAGAACTCAAGCAAGCTCGAACGAACGGTATGACCTGTGAGCTCCTATGGTGCCCTTTTATGGCTTTCCTATTTGTCAATGATTCCTCTCTAAAAACTAGAGAAAACCAGGTCTGATCAAGAGATAAGCCAGCAGGAGCTACGAGTTCGTACTTTCACGTACAATTAAGGAATTTGTCCTACCTTCGAGCCTTAATATTACGATGTTGATATCCTATTTTCGGTGGTGTCTGGAGGTGACTCTCAAACTGATACACTTTATGACGATGCTATTTTCTACTAATATTCCTACAAGGGATGCTGAGACTTATATACGATGTCGTAAAACCGCGAGGCCAAGCGTCTTCTTGGTTGGGCTAGCGATTCGTGACATAGAACGGGAAGAGTACGAGATGGCAGACATGTCTATTTCACCGAGCCTCTCTCCGAGACAGTGCCCAGATCGTTACGCCTTTCGTGCGGGTCGGAACTTACCCGACAAGGAATTTCGCTACCTTAGATCCAGAAAATCGAAACGGACTCTTAAGCAGCAGTGATGATGTTGATTTAGGTACCGTGGGCGTGGCAGTCGTGGACAATGAACCGCCTGACTACAACATCATGGGTGTGGGTGACGAAGGAACTACATGAATGGGCGTCGCCTTCACTGGTGGTCGCGAGAACCACCATTGCTCGGCGCGTGTCTCTTCCAAGTGAGCCTCATGAGCTCTAGCCAGTGTAAAAGCCTCCGCTAGTGTGGCCGGCTTAGAGAAGGAGAACTCCTGATAGATGTCATATTTGAGACCAGACACGAAGAAACTGACCAACAACGTCTCGGACATGCCCTCAAACTTGTTCATGAGTGCTTTGAATTTAGCCTAAAAATCGCTCATAGAGGATTTTTGGGTGAGTTCGAACAAGGCGCCTTTTGGATCATCATAAGTAGAGCCATCAAAGCGACGGCGGATGCTGTCAAGAGGGGCCATGTCGAGATCAGCTGGTTCGTCTTCATCCACTGGAATCACGCAACGGCTCTCCCCTCTGAATGGAAGGAGACGATGTTTGGGATTCCGGCGTCCGGTGGAAATTGAAAAAGGCTTCCACGTGGAAAATCCAACTGGTTGGATCTGAGCCATCGAGCATGGAATCTCCATTTTCATGGACCAGAAATGCAACACTGCCTTAGGATATAGCGGTGGAGATGGTGGCGGATGAGACCAGGAAGAAGAACCCAAGGACTCGGAGAGTTGCACATCGGCAAATTGTTGGTCGATAGAAGTTACTTCTGCAGCGTCGCGGTGGTAGCCTCCAACTTGCCTTCCAGAGATTTACAGCAGTGAGCACATCCGAATTAGCATGGTAGGAAAGAAAAAAGGACAATAAAAACACCACTTGTTAAGAGTAAAAACAAGATAAGACTATTTCGAGTGAGCCTAACTCCAAAGAAGAGAGAAAAAAGAGATAATTTCATTCATACTCCTTTTCAGTACAATCTCTGTAGCTAAATAACAACAACTACAAGGTCGTTTTTCAGCCAACAAAATTGAAAATCCTAACAAACAGTGTGAACCACAGGAGCTTTCATCCTGCCTCCAGGGCATATGCATCCCTTCTCTACGATTCCTCCACGTGGATATTATTATTCTTTTGTTTTTTTTTTTTCATTTCCATTTGTCTAAATAGAATTCAAGTAGCCTTGGTTGGGTAGGTTGGGTATAGTAATCTACGTGGCGCATGCATGATATTATATTTGTTCTTTTTTGGTTGCGTACTGATAGAGAAAAAGGGGAGGGGAAGTTGCTTAACAAAAGTAAGGTTATATTGGGTATTGTTAGGTTTAATAAAATTATAAAACTGAAGTTGCTTTCTTCGGCGCTGCGACTTCTTCTTCTCTTCTTTCTTCTTCTCTTCCTTGTTTTCGACTGTACTTTAGTTCATTACTAATGCTATCGTGTTGAAATGCTGGAGAAGGACGATTCTACACGAGTCACTTTCTCTTCTAACTGTACCAGAGTGTATCAGAGGTTCTACTGTTTAGAGTATATAAAAATACAGCAGTGAATGGGCCGGTAGTTCGACCGTTTTAAGGGATGCGAGTAGAAGGAGTCGTCTTTAATTTAAGGTGTGGTGTGGTCCGATATTAAGAAATGAATCTTATTTGCTAAGATCCTGTTTCGATTAAATTTACAATACAAGTACTGTAATTGATTTTGTTGCGAATGATTTAGGAAGATCACAATCGCCTCTCTTGCATAAATCGGGAATCGCCGACAACAGGCTGTGGAGGATTACATACGGAAGCGCGGCGGAGGGGTGTATTTGGAGAAATTAGAGGAGTAAATAGTAAAGGGAGTGATCGGTGCCGCCGATGGGTACCAGATAAATTGAATGACGAAGAGCAAAATAAGGGGTTCGGGCTGGGAAAATCGGGAGTGAGAAGGAGTGTATTAGGTCGGAGTGATACCGAAAAATTGCACAACCAATAAGAACACAAGCGGACGGTGACTGAATTGGGTTTGTGAAGGAGAAGAGAAGGGGAGGATTAACTATGTTGACTTTTCACATGCCACGTGTATACATCTCGGAGGGGTGGTGCATATGCCCCTGGAGGAAGGTAGTAAACTCTGGTGAACCACGAATACTCAAAGTAACAAGTGTTCCTCACGTAATTCATGATAAAATCATCGTACATGTTGGAAACTTCCTTTCGCAAACGGGCCTCCCTTTAGCTATTGGGCTTATCATGTTTCCTCTTCAATGATATATTCCTTGCACTCGACACATTAGAATCAGGCCCAACAGTTGCATCAAAGACAAAATATACATCTCGAGATAAAATTAAGAATCTTTTAGTGAAGAATATTTTCCTCCGGGCTTCATTTGAAATGATCATTTATAAAAAAGAAAATTATTTATTCCTATAAATTAATGTGAATTTTACTATTTTATATGCTTTTCATTCTTAGGCTTAATACCTTTTCTAAATACTCGTGCCGAAAATTAAACAGATCATTTCAAATATACAGTAATTTATTTCTATTGTTATGTTGACCAATTACTAAAAATATCATGGGAGTAACTTATACTTTTGACCTTCCTTCTAAGAATAAGCATGCTAATTCAAATATTCTTCAATAGAGTATATTTATAAACCTAACAGTGATTTCGCTGTGTATGTAAGAATCATTTAAAAATATTATAAGGTCATTGTAATTTCTCTAATAATTTTTAACCAATAGATAAAGAGTACATGCAATAACTCATCTGTCAAATCCACCATTAAAAAAAACTTACAATTTTTAAACGGTGTACTATATAAAACAATGTATATTAGAACATGTAGTAAAATAATTTAATCAAAGACTAAAATTAAATCTAGCAAGAACATTACATTTGAAATGTTAAATACAAATGGTAACAATTATTTCAGAATTGAACTTCTTGCTGATTTTTAAAGAATTTTATGAGTTTTTCTTCTGAGATTTTCTTTTAAGTGATTTGAATCAGTTCAAATGAACTTTTGTGGCTTTCAACCATTTATGATTGAGATATAATCTATTTTTTAAAGCTCGTAATTCAAAAATCCCGAAGCTCATCAATTTCTATTATTCATTCATTCTTCTTCTTCATCTCGTTTCTCCTACTGTGTGATTCTTCATCAGAGATTCTTATTGGCGATTATCGTGATTATTCTTCATTTTATTGCAATTATCTTCGCCTCCAAGTCTTCATTTTTGCAAATTATCATTCAACTTTTTTTAAAACAATTTTACAAATTATAATTTTGATTTTTCTTCTTCTCTTCTTTTGTCTCATTTGATTTGATTATTTCAACGCTGATCTAGGAGTTGGTTTACTCGGGTATATAGAAACAACGATGAACTTACAAGTAATTTTCATATTTCTTTTGTTTTTGTCAGATTCAGCGTGTCATGTGAATTTTTTTGATGCTAGAATCTTGTCAATTCCCGTAGAATTTGTGGCATAGACAAAGGAAATAGAATCATTTATGTAGTACAAACCCTAAATCATAGCCAAGAACGCTCTTATTTTATGATGCAACATTCATAGACGAGATCGAACATTAGTCAACATTTATATGTTTTGATGCAATAAGATGTTATTTGTAACAAGTAGAAAGCTTCAATAGATGAATGATTCTCGCTTAGTGGTACATTTAAACGCAGTTGTGCTATTCCCGAAAGAACGAAAATGATATATAACAAGTCATGAAACAAGAAGCTCTAGACGTATGCTAGCAATAAACGTAGAAGCTTCAGAGATAACTCATCTCGGCACTGCTGGAAACGGATTAAAGGGAACTACGACAAAGCTTGTAAAACTGCACTCTATGAGAAGTCATATTCCATCTTACAAACAATTTACAATTTCACACACACAGACGAAGTTAGGGAAACTTACCAGCTATTCAGCTCGGCAGCCAAGAGAAACTACAAATTAGTCAATACAGGTTACGAGCCATGCTGCTCGAGAAAGGCATCATTTATTCAAAATGCCTTTCAACCTCCAATACAGTGAACCATTCAACTTTAGCAAACAAAATACAGAAATTAATAGTGCGAAAAAATTCTGTGACAAGAATAGATATATTTGATTGAGTTACTAACAATATATCTGCGCAAAGTCATCTTAAATATATCTGCGCAGAGTCATCTTAAAAACCACCAGTTTACCGATAGCATTTGCAAGAACTTATTCACTGTAGATTTGCAACTAGAAAACCCCTCAAATAGCGTATCTTCTATTAAGATAAGTCTACGTATCGATGGTACTAAACCTTGAACAGATACCTCAGGCATTCACTACATCAAGTTGTGTTAAATATCATGTTAAAACTAGGGCTAATTGCATATTCAATCACCACCTTCTGTCCAAATTTGCTTTACAACATCACTTTTCTATGTGTAGCAAACTCATACCCAACCTTTTGACTTGTTGCAACTAGGATCACCCCCAATTTTTCCAGACACCAAAAATCCGACGTGTTATTAATCTAACCCACTACTTATTCAGTTCACAAATAGCGCTTGGATGCCACAGTCATGGAGATAGATACACGTGCTTCACGAAACCAAGAGTGTCGATAGATACTACTCCCTCCGTCTCATTACAATAGGCCTCCTAGCCTTATTTGAACGTCCCATTTAATAGGCACCTTTCTAAAATAAGAACTCAACACATAACAAAAACTCTAACATAACTCACTATTTACACCATATGCCACAAAAAAAAAAGCTAATTTCGTCCTTATCTCTTACTTGATTAGACAAAATACCCCTCTTTTCAACTTTATCATATACAACTCATTTTCAACATCCGTGCTCAAGCAATGGAGGCCTATTGAAATGGGACAGAGAGAGTATATTTGAAAGAACTTATCCGAATCAAATCATGAAGCAAAATGCTGCTGAGATCACATAAGCCATAGAAACTTTTCTATACATCAAGAAACATGCATAACATGCTTTATTTCTTGCTCTGTTATGTTGATTCGAATTATATTAAAATAGTGACACAAAAAGGTTTCATCTTTCACTAAAAGAAGCACCAATCTCAATCACAGTAACATCTAAAACAAACAGATTCAGTTTATCACAGTATAAAGCATGCAATTATCTTTATGCAGATATTCCATATAACACACATAAGTAAGTATAAAGAATCATTTTATTCATATTTCGAATATCCCTCAGCAAGAAACCCAATTCTTATGAGTACTAATAAGGGCCGAGAGCAGCCCGGCAGACGACACGAAGAGCGGCGCCGTCAGCAGTCCTCCGCCGTCTCTAATATCAGCCAACGCCATCAACGCATCGGCCAAATCCTGCACCACCGAGAGCCGCTTCATCACCTTCTTCTCCCTCAATTTCCTCAGCTTCTCCTCCTCCTCCCCGCAATTAATCCCCCGCACCACCGCCACGTCGATGCTCGACGCAGCACACCGCTCCTCCACCTCAATCTCCCGCAACTCCATCACCTTCAAGCTCACGCTCCCAAAATAGCCGATGAACTCGCACCACGCGCTCAATTTCTGCAGCGCGGGCAAATGCCTCTTATCGATAAGCCCGGCTTTTCCCAGCCACACCAACTGTTCGACGAAATAGTAGAAAGCCTCGCCGCCGTAGGCGACGGCTGAAAGGAACAAAGTGAGGCGGGAGTGAGACGCGAAGTGGATCGCGCGTAGAGCGTTGACGTCCTGGACGAACTTGCCGAGGCGGAAGGCCTTGCGGCTGACGCCGACGCTCGACTCGAAGGATTGGAGGCGGGAGGTGAGCGGGTGGTGGTGGCGGAGGAGGGAGGAGGCGAGGGCGATCTTGGCGGCGTAGCGCGAGATTTTGAGCAGTTTGTCAACGCCATCGCGCTTGGCCAAGTAGATTTCAAGGTGGGTTAAGAAATCCCGCTTGTTTTTCGGAGCAGATTTTGCGGGTGAATTCGTGTTCTGGGATTTCGGCTTGGGGTTGGAATCCATGGGAATTGAGAAATGAAGAAGTTATCTAAACTACGAATTTGAAGAATGTTTACTTGGTGGGAAATTTGGACAAAAGGGTTTCGAAGTTGGAGCGAGAAATGTAATGGCAAAGAGATCTTCATCTTGATTTGCGTGCCGGAAAATTCATTATTTTTTTCTACATGACAAAATAAATTATTGGTATTATTTTTTTCTACATGACAAAATAAATTATTGGTAATTCTTGTTAGTTTTTTCATTTTGATATACAGAACTATGTGTACCATTTTTTTTTTCATTTTTCAATTTTTTTTTTAAATTCAGATTTAGGTTTTCTCCTTTTTTTTATTTGCCTCTTCGTTTTTTTATTTTTCTCTTCTTCTTTGGTCAAGATTCAAGTATGAGGAGCCGAAAAATCTAAATTGTTGCCCGACTATTATCCTTATATTAGTAATTGTAGCGAAGGCGGAGCCATAATATCGTAGCTGAAGGCGGAGTCGGAAAAAAAATTGGGAAATTAAAAAAGAAAATGTACATCTAAATACTCTTAAGTTGTGCATATCATTATACTGTGTAGTTCATATAGATACACGTTGTAATACATATGAGCTTACCGTAAAAAAAATCGAAAAAAAAATATACTCCCTCCGTCCCGTTCAACATGTCTCATTTCTTTTCGGCACGAAGATTAAGAAAAGAAGGATTAGATGTGAATTGTGTGTTTAGTGTAGTGAATAAAGTGACATAAAGTATTTTTTGATTGATAAAGTGATATAAAGTGGTTTTGAAGTGATATAAAATGAATAAAGTGATTTATTAATTATTTCATTAAAAGGAAACGGAACATGTTGAACGGAACGCTAAAAAAAATGAGACATGTTGAATGGGACGGAAGAATTATATATATATAGGTGCGTGCATAACACGCGCCGTGCGCGGGAAGCAGGCGCGTACAGTGCACGCGCCAGTCTCACAATGTGAGACCGGTCGCATAGGAGAATAACTCTAAATTATTTGTATACATGATTTGTTTTTTTTTCTTTGAAGAATATACTTTCTTTATCATATACTCATGGTTTTTGCGATAAAAAATTCAAATAATAATTAAATAAAAAATTATAGCAGTTCAATTTTCAAATCTATTTCTAACTAAAATAAAAATAAAGAGAAGAATCAGAGCCAACAATTTTAGGGATGGCAATGGGAGGGTTCGGTGCAGGGATTGCTTTCCCATCCTCATACAGTCATACTTGCGTCAAAAATCACCTCCATACAGCTTCATACTCGTTTAAATTGAGGAGGGTTCGGTGGGGGGATTATTTAGCGGGAGAAGGGCCGGGTACCTATTTAGAAGTATATATCATCCAAAATTCAAAACTTTTATTAATTTAAAAAGTTATTATCTCTGTAAATCAAGGAAAAAATAATAAAAGTTGATGAAGTCAAAGTTATTGGAGACAATATTATTTATAAGCCAACTCATATTTTCTCTTCCTCTCATTTTCGATGTGGGACAAAAAGTAGTGAGAGGGGAGGATAATGAAGAGAAACAAATTGTCTCACATTGAAAATGAATGGAAGAAGAAATGAAGAGTTGCATGCGTTACATAAAGGATGAGAGAAAATAATGTACATGTGCCTACCGAATGTGGGTTTTCGATTCCCATTAATTTGAATATTTATATTAATTAATTTTGTTAATTATTATTATGTTAGTATTAATTAAAAAATATATATAATACAAAAATTATTCAGGCAGGTTCGGGAATAGAAGTTCATACTCATCCCCACCCCACATCGCCCCCAGATTATTGACCCAAATCCCCGCCCCATTAAGGGCGGGTACTCACTGAAATAATAGTCATCACTACAAATTCCTCTCAATTTGGAGGTACCACTTAAAGTCGGGCTCTTGGGAAAATCCGAAAGAAAATTTCATAGAGGAAAGAGAACCCATCTAATAAACAACTCTCGTAAAAGAGAAAGAGAACATATTAGCTCTACCAAGGTTGGTAATGGCTGCAGGATGTCCGTCTGACCAAAAACCATCTTAAATGTTCGGATCCTTCATAGCATCGGCAACATGGTTTCCTTCTCTAGACATATGATATGAGAATAGATAAGACCGGGTTGAGGCCTTATCAACAACAAAAAAAAAAATGAATGAAAGAGTACAAAATTGAAAAAAAAAACGGTCCTCATGTGAAGAAAGCTGATCTACCTCTCTTATTGCCTCTTGCTGAAGATTTCGTGTTGGTTTCCCTGCAAAAAGGAAAAAAGAAAGTCCCACACCGGGGGTTAAATCCGGTGAGGACCCTCCGACGCTCAAGTCAGTTACTTGGGCAAGGCGAAAAGGTAGAAAATAGTGAGTGAAATGTGTTAGCAATACCTTGAGCTATGGGGTGTAGACTTGTTTTTAAAGGGGGTTATTATGAGGGTAAAATGGTAATCTTACAGGAGTGTGTGCATGGCCCTCTTGGGTTGGGCCTCGCACTAGTTGTTGGGCTGTTAAGTGTCAGACAGTAGGAGCGGGTTGTTGGGCCTTTAATCGTTATTTGTGAGCTTAGGCATATGGATTACAAATCCCATATCAACCACCCTCCCCTACTCTCAGTGATGTAGCAATATTAAGTCACTTAGAGTAGAGAAATTCTGGGGAATAAAACATCACGTCCTTACGCCATAACCTCTCCTGACATCTGCTTCAATCTCGATCGCTTATATTGGGAGACTCTTGATCTCCAACCGTAGGATGTTAATCATATAACTGCGCCATTTTTTTGCAAATTGGGTGGTTTATTCATTCTCACTAGTCTATGTGTATCCCACCTTTCACTTTAGTCTCTCTCTCTCTTCCTTAATTCCTCTTTTTCCTTTCCCAATTTTCCTCTTTTGCGATTGTTCATTTTCCCATCTGGTAATTCTTTTGCAGTTTCTCCCTCATCCTTCACAGAGTCGGGCGGTTCTTCTCCTGCTCTTCCATCTTTGATTCATTTTTTCTCACTTTCCTCAGGAAATTCCAAGTATTTTCATTAAACTTTTGCACTCTCCGGTGTATCTTCATAATTCGTCTCTATCTTTTGGTTGCGGGCTTGATTTTAAAGGGGAGATGTCGAATTCTGCTACGGGATCCATTAGCACAAGCTTAGATGATGAAATAATGAACTATGCTGGTTCTCCTACCGTTGCTTTTTCTGAGAGTTCGGGTTCGGAAACCCCTAGTCCTGTGCCTGAGCATATTAGGATTAGGATAGAGAAATGAGAGTCTAGGTTAAAAGAGATCCTTAGCCATCCGGTGAATACTGATTCGCCGGCAGTTTCAGGAATTTCTATGCTGCTGGGGAATAAGTTTGAATCTATCCAGCGCTTGCTTAAGTCTCATGATTTCGTCTTTTCTCAAGTAAATTCCAATAACTTTGCAAATTAGATTTCTTTTCCTGCAATGATTTTTTGGAAAAATCAAATTCTGGCTGGGATTAGGTTCCCTCTCCATCCCTTTTTGTGCGATGTATGCGCAGATCTGGGCATCATGCCAAATCAATTGACTCATTCTGCTATACGTACAGTTTTTGGGTTTTATATCCTTTTCTCTAGTTTTCTTTACGAGCCTGCATCTAGTCTTTTTATCTGCTGTTTCGATATTCAAAAGAGTGGTAATTTTTTCTATTACTTCCGGAATCGCCATGGGATCCCTGCTCATTTTCTGATTTCTCCCGAAAGTACTGACAAAGAGTGGAAAACGAATTCTTTGATGTCATGCCTCTCGATGATTATTGGCCTTTTTCTACTCATGTTTGGAACCTTTCTGCCAAAGTCCTAGTCATTGGAACACCCTTGCCCAGCTTCTTCCTTACGATGTCCAAGTTATGGAGGCCTTATCCACATATGCGAATAGTGATAACCAAAATCAGTGGAAAAAAGAAAAAACGAATAAGTTTAACATCATGAAGATGTTGCGATCTCCAGGCATCCTTCGCTATTTTTGATTCATTGGCGATCCTCTAGAACTCTTTGCCATCATGTATATCTTCTTAGATCTTCTTTCCTTGTAAGGATAAGGCTTGGAAAATACGTTTGATATATGCTTGATAAGTATCTTGTCCGCATCTATCATAATCATGGAAAAGATCTTACAAAATCTGCGCAGATAAGGAAAGTCTCTGCTAGACTGCCCCAGGTTCCCTTAGCACAGACTGAAGCACACTTCACAGAGTTTGTTCTACGCAGCGACTTCAACACTTCAGCTGTACTTTTGACTACATAAACTTTGCTAACATCTTTGAGCACCATCACCTCTTGAGCAGCAATGCCTCAAATCCAACAATCTCCCCCTTTGTCATTTATGTAGACAAAACCAATCATCAAGAAAACAATCAACCATAAGCATCTTCATACCTTCAAATCCTCCAAGTCCGAACTTGTATGACGTATGCCAAAGCTCCCCTTCTAACTAGCAATTAGAAAAACTGTGTTGAACTCCCCCTTAAATAAGGCATGGAGTTAACTGACCACCAAGTAATTCTTCAATCATCGAGCGAATGATCTTCAATACAACATCAAAGTAAACCATCAAAACAATAAGTCATAAACTGGGAAGCTTAAATACATGTCCATTGAAAACATCAAGGAGCAGAGGGATTAACTCCTTGGAACCAAAATAAGTCTGTGCAAATAAAGCCACAAACACTAACACACTAACACCAAAAACAGAAAACCAGAAAAATCAAAAAATATACAACTCCGTCTACTTTTCTTCTACTCTCCCTTTTTGTCTGGCAGAAATAACAAAGCAGGGGGGGAGGGTCTTCCATCCAATCTTTAGAAAGATAGGGAACCTTTCTTCTTCGCAGCATGAGCTGATGCTTGAAGGTCATCTTCATCCTCCTCAGTTTGGGTATCTTCATCACCCAACTCCTCCTCAGCATCCTCAATATAATCGTCAGCTGCTTCTTCATCATCGACGTCATCAGTATCAACATTATCATCATCATCATCATCATCATCATCATCATCTCCTGGCACAGACCTTGCATCACGTGGCTCCGATCCAGATGGCACAGCTTCTCCTCCAGCAAAGACTGCTTTGGCATCATTGAGTAATGCCATGTAATACCCCAAAGTTTTCTAAGTCTTTGATTGCGTTTTAAATAAGTTTATATGCCTATATGATGTGCCTTGAATGATAAAAATTTTCAAGAAAAGAAATTTTCTTGTGAAATTACTAAAATACCCTTATGTGCTCTTATGTGATTTTTCTCGTTTCGATTATTCGAATCGAGTATGTGATGCATTGTTTGAGCATTATTATATGAGTATGAGCTTGATTTTAAATTTTGGAAAGTTCTGAGAATTTTTAGATGAATAGTAATGATAATCGAGATTTCACTATTCATCGAGTAATTCCGAATTTCGTGTAATTAGTGTCTTTTGAGTCTAGATATTATATTAAGACTTTTGAGCTATGTCAGAAAAAATTTCCGAGATCATATGAGAGAGTTTTAAAAAAATTATTGCTTAACGGTTTTAATTAACCGAACAATTTTTAAGTTTTTCTTTGTTAGTCGGAATTTTGATTTAAAAATTTGATATTTGGATTCCTTGATTTATTTGGTGTGAATAAGACGAAGTGGAGATGTTTTCAACGTCGAGAAAGAGTCGAGGAGAGTTTTGAGACGTTTGAGAGATAAACGAAATAATGGGATATTTTCTACTGGAAAACTTTTTATTCCGGGGATTTTTAGCAGATAAAAATCTGCATATCTACCCTAAATCTACCCAAATCTCTCCCCCACTCTCACTCCCTAGGCTTGTAATACACTCTCTCTTTCTCATAATTGTAGTCGAGATTCTTACTCTCTCTCTCTCGATTTTTCCTCTCAACACATTAAATACATCTCCTTCCACTCATTTCATTCACAAGCAATTAACATCCATCTCTCTCATCTCTCTCCCCCTTTGCCGACATACACATACACACTCACACACACTAGTAATATCTTCCATGGAAGCTTGAAGTTCAAAGCTCCAAAGCTTCAAAGATCATCTTCATCTTTCATCTTTTGATCAAACTAACAAGGTAATCTTCATCCTCTCAACCTTGTGATAATTTTAAGACCAAGATTCATCCCTTTTTCTTCCTTCTATTTTTCGGCAGCTTGTGCCATGGAGAGGTGCTCGATTTTTCTTTATCTTTGAGGTCTAGAAGTCGAGCTCTACATGGTTTCATGCATGGAAATCAAAGCCAAACCTTGAGCCCTCTTTCCTCTCCAATACCGTTGATCATCAAGCCTTGAAGGAGGAGTTAAAAGATGAGAAGTAAAAGAGAAGGAATTTCCCCTAATTTTTCTTACCTAAAAATCAAAGAAGAGGAAGAAGAAAAGAGAGAAAATGTTGACGATTATTTGATGATTTTTCTTGATGATTTGTTTGATGATTTCTTAGATGAAATGTTTGATGATAGATGTTTATGATGATTTGAGCGATTTGTATGCATGCTTATGAATATAGAAATTTTTGTTGATTTATTTCTATAAGTGCCGAAAATTATAAAGAAAAATAAGAATTTGGAGCTTAGATCTTTATTTATGGACTTGATGATGTTTTTTATGAATATAAGTACATAAAAGCATGAGAATATAATTTAGTTAAGAGTTTGAATTATCTTATGAATTTATATGAAAATTATATATATATATATATATATATATATATATATATATGTATGTATGTATATGCATGAAGATGATGAATTTGTGATGATCAAAACGATATTAAGTGAAGTATGATGATTGTTTCGCCTGTTTTTGGTTTTTTTTAGTATGGTTTATTTAGTGCATTTCGTTTGATTTTCGATGTGGTTCGCTTTGTTTTTACATTTAGGATGCATTAATGTTTCACTTCGAGTTTCGTGTGGAAAATGCAGGTTTCGTCGCAGGTTAATGATTATGAGAGACATGTGCTATGAAATTCCAAAGTGTATGTTCGACGTTCGCCCGACACAGAGGTTATGTTGGGCGATCGCCCAACTGATGGCGTCAAGGAGCGAGTGTTTTCAGAGAACACCTTTGGACGCTCGTCCACCATTCGGCGATCGCCAGCTTGAAGAAGAGAGACCCCGACGATCGTCCGAGTTCAGCATTCGTCCGGCATGCGATTTTTGGGGGCTGAGTGATCTTCAGAGAGCAACCTTGGACGACCGCTCAAAGCCGACGCTCGTCCAACATTCTTGCATGTGGACGAGAAAACTTCAGAGAGGGACCTCCAACGATCGTCGGACCTCGGCGCTCGTCCGTGTCTGCGTGAAATTGTGGTGTTGAACAATCGCCCATGTTGGCGCTCGGACCTCAAACGAAATGGACTAAATAAACCATAATAAAAACAACCAAAAACAGGCGAAACAACCCCTCCACACACAAAACCTTGCTTGTCCTCAAGCAAATCTTATTAAAAATTAAAATGAAGAAAGTGAAAGCTTGAACTAAATAATTCATATCTCAATAAACTCTCAATCACAAGACAATCTTTCACTCATCAATCCACAGCAGTAATCACACAACAAATGAGTTGCCCTCCACACAAGACCTCAATCTGCCTAACATCCAAGCACAAGATCAAAGAAAGGAAACAGTGACAACAAATAGTATCCCAACTTGAACCATTTATAAAACTATACTAAAGAAAATGCGAATTCCGGGCAATCTTCACTAGGTGAATTCACGAAAAATCTGGCCTCCTAGCGTGGTTTCCCATACCCATTCCTCAAACTTTAAGAACGAATTGAAGTCAATGAGAAAGAGGGGTAGAGCCCTTCACAACACAACAAAATTAAACGGACAAATTAAACAAATGTCAAGTCAAATTGGGTTATATGGCCATAATTCATAAGGTGCGGACATTTAGAGGTCATCTAAAGTATCCTCATGTGGTTTCCCATGCTCATGGTTTCCAGAAGAGCAGAAGCCTCCCAAAGTGACTCAACTTATTAAAACATTAAACAACTTTTTTTTTTCCTTTTATTTTATTTTATTTTTATTTTTTTGAATTGGGATACCCTTCTAAAACACCACCTCCTAACCTTCACCTATACTCAAAAATTAAGCATCAATAATTCAAGTGTGAATCGCCCCATAATTGACATGCAACAACCGCACCAATCAATTCATAATAAAACCATCCTGATCAATAAAATCTATCAAGACATGAGTTATAAACTTCAACCTCAACTTCTACATCATAATTCCAAATAAGAAATACCCGAGGACACACAAGATAATTATTCCAACAAACCCCCCCCCCCCCCCCCCCCACGAAAAATACGCGACAATGTCCCATTGTCACCCAATAAGACATAAAAGAAGGAGGAAAGAATCACAATGCAAACCAAAGGAGGGTCGAAACAGAACATAATCACCAACAACCTAGCATTCTATAACAATCACAAAAACCATAACATGAACAAAAAAGGAACAACAACAATCACAAAAACGAAAAAGAAAAGGGAAAGAAATGCGTACGCAACAACAGTGAGAATCACCGTTGATCCGAAGGGGAATTGGATGGGTTGCCTGGAGTGAAATGCTGAGTAGACGGACCACCGGGAGTAAAATGCCAACGAGCTATTTGGTTCTCCAAGAAATCCAATTGGCGGGTCTGAGAAGCCATTTGTTGCTGTTGCTGAGCCCAATATTGAGCGTTAGTGGCCCAATTTTGAGCTTGCTCTGCCCAATGCGTATTCTGAGTCGCCCAATACTGAGCTTGCACATCCCATTGTTGATCATTAACAGCCCAATGTTGATCATTCCTCGTCCACTGTTCCTCGTTCTGCTCCCACCATTGATCTTGACGAGACAATTGTGCATTCTGTGAAATCATCTGCTGCTGCAGATGCCCAAACTGCGACCCCATCTCTCCACGGAAAGAAGCAAAATCCTGCTGAAAAGCTTGGAAATCATAAGGAACAGAGTCAGGAGGAATAGAAGTAGGAGGGACAAAGGCGGAGGGCTGAGAAGCATGCTCAATCCAACGGGGAGATTCATCCTCACTCTCAACTACGGTGTCAGCATTATTGTCCCCGTCAGACCCGACATTAGAAGGTACAGGGGTAATGGGTCGAGGCACGCGAGTGCCAACAATCTCGGCGTCACGATGATGTTTCACTGCAGGGCGCGCCTCGTAGGGAAGAAAAGTTACCAGATCACTAATAAGATGCCCGTGCTTCAATTCAGTAAAACCCAAATACTTGCTTTTCAGAAGAGTCTGAGTTGGAGGCGGGAAATCCGCAGGAACGGCTTTAAAATGAGAAGCCAGAGTAGTGGCCAGATGAGGCAAAGCACCTCAATATGTAGATGTACGAACAATATTCTGCAAAGTGGCAAAAATAAAAGGGGCCGGCTAAATTTTCCGCTTCTTGACAGCACAATCAAGTAAATAAAGCTCCAGCGTATGCACCTTATTAGCCTCATCACGGCCCTTAACATTATAGACAATAAATTTGTGTAAAATACACAAGACCGGATCACGAATTAAACCACTCGGCAAACCACTTGTATCCCAATTATTACACCGAGTCAATTCACTCCAAGCTAGAGATTGGTCAAATGAATCAGGAACAGCTAATTCACTAGAAGACTTGCGAAAACCAAAAACTTTGTGCATAGCAGAATACCCAGCACGATATTTGGTACCCAACAACCGGAACCCTAAACTTGAACCAGTAAGAAGAGTTGATGCTAGTGTAGTGGCACCGAATTATGAGTTACAGAAACAGCTCGCAGGGATGATGAGGGAGCTGCAAGAATTGAAAATGAATAAATCTACAACTTCTCCACCTTGATCGGAGCCCGTTAGACGTGAAATCATCCATGAACCCTGTGGCATTTGTGGAGAGCTGGGACATAATCCTGAGGAGTGTCAGAGAATGGGGGAATTGACTTATGAAAGAGGCGCAGAAGTGTATGCGGCATAGGGGTTCCCTCCTCGACAACAGTTTGATTAGGGCCAAGGGTCTAATCAGAATCAGCGACAACAGAACTCAGGATGGCAGAATCAGCCTACCGCTGGATGGCGGAATCAGAACCAAGGCCATGGATATGGAGGAAATTTTCAAAATCGCCGTCCTCCATAGCAGTTCACTCAGTATCCTTCCCAACAATTTAATCAGTTTTCTAGTCAGCAACAGTGGTACCCACAGCAGCAGCAACATTGGTATCCGCAGCAGCAGCAAAATTTTAACTCTCAGTGGCAGACTCCAGCTCAGCCAAGCCAGTTCCAGCAGGGACCATCACAATTTCAGCGCCCATAGCCACCACCTGCTCCAAAGAACCAGTTTGAAGATAATCTCAATGCATTCATGCAAGAAAGCAGGCAGGCGAGAGAAGCTCAAGATGCAACCATCAAGCGTCTTGAGATGGCTGTGGGACAAGTTTCTGGTACTGTGAACCAGATGCAGCAGCAGCAACAGAATGGAAAAAATCCCCAGCCAAGGTCAACAGCCACATCAAGCTTCAGCTGTCACCATTTTGAGAAGTGGAAGGACGGTGGATAATAAGGTGGGCGATGCACCATTAGAGGTAGTGCAGCCTAGAGTCGAGGAAGAGCAATCAGACATCCGACTACATAAGGCTGAAAAGCCTTATCGCCCGTCAGTGTCTTTCCCTAGCAGATTGCGGAATGAGAAGCAGGACCAGCAGTTTTCTGACTTTTATAAGATGCTATCCAAGGTGAATGTGAATTTGCCTCTGCTCGATGTGATCAGAAACGTGTGCCTGCCTATGTGAAGTTTTTCAAGGAGTTAGCATCCAAAAAGAGGAAGTTTGATGAGCCCGAACAAGTTCTAGTATCCGAAAGTGCTAACTCAATTATGCAGCAATCTCTACCCCAAAAGCAACGAGATCCTAGGAGCTTCGTAATTAAAATAGCTATAGGGAATGGAAAGGAAGCTTCTAGAATGCTGGATTTAGGAGCAGGGATCAATCTTATGCCCTACTCAGTTTTCAAACAGTTGGAATTGAGAGAGTTGAAGCCGACACGAATGTGCTTGCAATTGGCAGATAGGTCGGTTCGTCATCCTCGAGGAGTTATTGAAGATGTCTTGGTTCGAGTGGGGAAACTCATCGTGCCGGTGGATTTTGTGGTTCTAGAAATTGGAGATGTTAAGGAAGATGGACGAGAGCACACTCTGTTATTGGGAAGGCCATTTATGGCCACAACTAATACTCTCATTGACGTCAAAAATGGCATAATCAAGATGTCAGTCTTGGGTGAGTCAGTCTCATACGATGTCCGAGCCAATAAGGGGATTCCGTCGGTCAACAACATGGATAATTGCTCTTAAATTGATGCTATCGAGACACTTGCCGAAGCGTGTTTTATGAAAGAGCAGCAGATTGAGGAGGTGTTTGAAGGCTCAGTCGACTTGGAGAAGCGACTCAGAGAGGAAGCAGCTATGGAAGCCTTGTTGCCAACCAATCTACCTGTTGATGAGCCATTGATAGTAGAGGCTCCTAAAGAAGAGAAGGAGATCGAGCTTGAGCTCAAGGACCTGCCAGCTAACTTGAAGTATGTGTTCCTTGAAAAAGGAAGAAAGAAGCCTGTCATAATCTCTGCCGAGCTCAAGGCAGCCGAAGAAGAAGCATTGGTCGAGGTGCTCACAAAATTCAAGGCCGCTTTTGGATGGTGTTTGTCCGATATTAAGGGGATCAGCCCTGCAACATGTATGCACCGGATAAACTTGGTAGAAGGAGCTACTCCAAAGAGGGATGGCCAAAGGCAATTGAATCCTGTATTAATGGAGGTTGTGAGGAAGGAGATCTACAAGGAGTTGGCCGAGGGGATTATCTTTCCCATCGCTGACAGTGAATAGCTCAACCCCGTGCACGTGGTTTCTAAGAAAGGGGGAATCACAGTGGTCTTGAATGATAATGAGGAGTTGGTGCCTATGAGACCTGCTACAGGTTGGCGGATGTGCATAGACTTCAGGAAACTTAATGCGGCCAGCAAGAAGGATCACTTCCCATTGCCCTTTATTGATCAGATGCTCGACAGATTGGCGGGACATGAGTTCTACTGTTTCCTAGATGGACTGTCTGGCTACTATCAGATTGCGATTGCACCCGAGGATCAAGCTAAGACAGCCTTCACGTGCCTCTTTGGCACATATGCCTGCAAGAGGATGCCGTTCGGACTCTGCAACGCACCAGGTACCTTTCAAAGATGTATGATATCCATATTTTCTGAGATGCTTAATGATTTTGTTGAGATCTTCATGGATGACTTCTCTGTGTTTGGGTCATCTTTTAATGATTGTCTTCGAAAAATTGAACGGGTCTTAGAGAGGTGTGTTGAGAGTGGTTTGACTCTTAGTTGGGAAAAGAGTCATTTTATGGTCCGTCGGGGGAATGTGCTAGGCCATATAGTCTCTAAGAGGGGTGTAGAGGTCGACAAAGCTAAAGTGGATGTGATTGAAAGATTGCCCCCACCTCGCGATGTCAAAGGAATTAGGAGTTTTCTTGGTCATGCCGGTTTTTATCGGTGTTTCATTAAGGATTTTTCTAAAATTAGTCAACCTCTATGTCGTTTGCTTTCTCAAGACGTGCCCTTTATTTTTTGATGCTTGCCTTTATGCTTTTAATTTTCTTAAGGAGAATTTGAGTACTGCACCTGTGGTTATTGGTCCTATTTGGTCAGAACCTTTTAAAATTATGTGTGATGCATCTAATTCTGATGTTGGTGCTGTTTTGGGTCAACGTATTGATAAAATGCTTCGTGTCATTTATTATGCGAGTCTGACTCTTACTTCTACTCAAGTAAACTATACCACTACAGAAAAAGAGATGTTTGTTGTTGTGTTTGCTTTATATAAATTCCGTGCTTACATAATAGGGTCTAAGGTCATCATTGATAGTGATCACGCTGCTTTGCGATACTTGTTGACCAAATCTCAGGCTAAGCCAAGATTAATCCGTTGGGTGCTTTTATTACAAGAATTTGATTTAGAGATTCGTGATAGGAAAGGTAGTGAGAATGCAGTAGCTGACCACCTATCTCGTCTTGATAATCTTCCTCCGCCTATGATTTGTGATGATTTGCTTGAGTTGTTTCCTTTTGAGCAAGCTTTGAGTGCAGGAATTGTTCCTTGGTATGCTAACATTGTCAATTATCTTGCTTGTGATGAATTGAGACCTGACCTTACTTCCCAAGAAAGTAAGCATTTTCTATCTGTGTGCAGGCAATACTTTTGGGAAGATCCTTACCTATTCAAGATTGGTAAGGATGATGTGATCCGATGGTGTGTGCCGGATGATGAGCAAGTTAAGGTGCTCCAGTTTTGCCATGAGACACATTGTGGAGGGCATTTTGGAGGACAGAAAACGGCACACAAGGTGCTCCAATCAGGTTTATTTTGGCCCTCATTATTTAAGGATGCACATTGTTTTTATCTTGCCTGTGATCATTGCCAAAGGGTAGGGTCCATCGGTTGTAGGAATGAGAAGCCCCTTAATAATATACTTGTTGTTGAGATTTTCGATGTGTGGGGCATCGATTTCATGGGACCATTTCCCAAATCCTTTGGCTATGAATACATTCTCTTAGCTGTTGATTATGTGTTCAAGTAGGTTGAGGCAATCCCCACTAGGACTTGTGACTCTCATGTTGTGCTAAGGTTTGTACAGGAAAATATCCTTTGTCGGTTCGGATTTCCTAAGGCTATAATAAGTGATGGAGGGAAGCATTTTTACAACAAGCTTTTTGAGAAGCTTATGAAGAAGAATGGAATAACACATAAGGTGGCTACTCCCTATCACCCCCAAACATCGGGCCAAGCAGAGACTAGCAATTGACAAATCAAGGGAATTTTAGAGAAGACTGTGCAGCCATCTCGTAAAGATTGGTCTTCAAAGCTCAATGATGCACTTTGGGCGTACCGTACGGCGTGCAAGAGCATTTTGGGGATGAGTCCGTACCGGCTTGTGTATGGAAAGAATTGTCACTTGCCTGTTGAAGTCGAGCACAAGGCGTATTGGGCAATCCGGGCAACAAATTTCGATCTTGAGGCCGCAGGGAAGCAAAGAATGTTGCAAATGTCCGAGTTGGAAGAGCTCCGGAATTAGGCATATGACAATGCCACGATTTACAAGGATCGAGTGAAAAGGTAGCATGATAGTCGGATTCTGTCCAAGGAGTTGAAGCCCGGGATGAAGGTTCTTTTGTTCAACTCAAGGTTGAAATTGTTTCCAGGCAAGTTGAAGTCCCGGTCGACCGGTCCGTACCTTATTGAAGATGTTTTACCCTTTGGTGCTGTCCGCTTGCTTAACGAGTAGACTCAAGAGTCTTTCCAAGCCAACGGTCATCGAGTAAAACCGTACCATGAAGGAGAATATATTGTGAAGGAAGTGGAGTTAATTTGGCTCGTGGATTTGAAATGAAGTTTCGTTTTTTTTATATGTCGAGCTAACGACGTTAAACAAGCGCTTCGTGGGAGGCAACCCACTGTATATATATATATATATATATATATATAAAATTCCGTGGCACAGGGGTGACGATCGCTCGCTTTGGGCGACCGCCGACATGGCTTTTTTCCAAAGTTCCGAACTTTTCAGAGAGGGGGGTGCGACGATCGCCCGTGCCAGGCGAGCGCCCGGCACAACTCGTGCGGCCTTGTTTCCATTTCAGAGAGTGTGGTGCGACGCTCGACCGAAGTCGACGAGCGCTGGGCTCACCTTGGGTTCCTTGTGCGACGATCGTTCACAGTGGACGAGCGTCCAAGCCACTTCCTATAAATACTCTTGCCCTAATTTTTAGTTTCGCCGCCATACTTCCAAGAGTTGTCTCATTTTCATCGCCTCCTTGCCGTTTTCCATTGCTCCTTAGGCCGGCGAGCCTCCACTCTGTTCCACCGTCTATTCCGTTGGCCACCTGCTCTCAGCAAGCGTGGGCTCTCTCTGTAGGCCGGTGACTCTCCAATCCGTCACGCCGTTCCTTCTATTTCGGCGAGCGTCCAGCATCTTCCGGCGAGCGTCGCCTCTGCCTCCACTTTGTTCTGCTCTGACGAGCGCTGCTCTTGCGCTACCTCTCCGGCGAGCGTTCGCTCTTCTATTACGCTTGCTTCACACCGGGCGACCGTCGACCTTTTGCCTAAATTCTGGATGAGCGTCAATTGTGCGGCTTATCCACCATCAATGGCACGTACAAAGCGTACGGGGAATACGGGAGAGGCCAGTAGCTCTGTTCCACGTATTGCAGAGACAGAAGATATGGATACTGATGCACCTTAGGACATTTCACCGACGTATCAGGCCATTTTTCCTATTTACTCAGTCCCCGAAGGTAAACTGTATCTTCGTCTCAAATGCCGATCTGTTACATTACCGTGTTTTATTGATTGGGAAGTAATGGATTCGTTGGGGGTTCGGGAGCAATTGGATAAGTATCTTAAGGTGTTAGGGTTGTACAAGTATGCTCATACTGAATGGCATTCGTTTTCTCCATTGTGTTTGGAATTTCTTGCCACCATGGAATTTGAGGATAATCTTACTGGTATTACATTCCGATTGTTGGGTACCAAATATCGTGCTGGGTATTATGCTATGCACAAAGTTTTTGGTTTTCGCAAGTCTTCTGGTGAATTAGCTGTTCCTGATTTTTGACCAATCTACAGCTTGAAGTGAATTGACTAGGTGTGATAATTAGGATACAAGTGGTTTGCCGAGTGGTTTAATTCGTGATCCGGTCTTGTGTATTTTACACAAATTTATTGTCTATAATGTTAAGGGCCGTGATGAGGCTAATAAGGTGCATACGCTGGAGCTTTATTTACTTGATTGTGTTGTCAAGAAGCGGAAAATTTGTCCGACCCCTTTTATTTTTGCCACTTTGCAGAATATTGTTCGTACATCTACATATCGAGCTGCTTTGCCTCATCTGGCCACTGCTCTGGATTATCATTTTAAAGCCGTTCCTGCGGATTTCCCGCCTCCAACTCAGACTCTTCTGAAAAGCAAGTATTTGGGTTTTACTGAATTGAAGCACGGGCATCTTATTAGTGATCTGGTAACTTTTCTTCCCTACGAGGCGCGCCCCGCAGTGAAACGTCATCGTAACGCCTAGATTGCCGACACTCGTGTGCCTCGACCCATTACCCCCGTGCCTTCTGATGTCGGGTCTGACGGGGACAATAACGCTGACACCGTAGTTGGGAGTGAGGCTGAATCTTCCCGTCGGATTGAGCATGCTTCTCAGCCCTCCGCCTTTGTCCCTCCTACTTCTATTCCTCCTGGCTCTGTTCCTTATGATTTCCAAGCTTTTCAGTAGGATTTTGCTTCTTTCCGTGGAGAGATGGGGTCGCAGTTTGGGCATCTGCAGCAGCAGATGATTTTACAGAATGCACAATTGTCTCATCAATATCAATGGTGGGAGCAGAACGAGCAACGGTGGGCGAGGAATGATCAACGTTAGGTTGTTAATGATCAACAATGGGATGTGCAAGCTCAGTATTGGGCGACTCAGAATACGCATTGGGCAGAGCAAGCTCAGAATTGGGCCACTAACGCTCAATATTGGGCTCAGCAACAGCAACAAATGGCTTCTCAGACCCGCCAATTGGATTTCTTGGAGAACCAAATAGCTCGTTGGCATTTTACTCCCGGTGGTCCGTCTACTCAGCATTTCACTCCAGGCAACCCATCCAATTCCCCTTCAGATCAACGGTGATTCTCACTGTTGTTGCGTACGCATTTCTTTCCCTTTTCTTTTTCGTTTTTATGATTGTTGCTGTTCCTTTTGTGTTCATGTTATGGTTTTTGTGTCTGTTTTGTGTTGCTTTGGTTCTTTTGCTAGGTTGTTGGTGATTATGTTCTGTTTCGACCCTCCTTTGGTTTGCATTGTGATTCTTTCCTCCTTCTTTTATGGCTTATTGGGTGACAATGGGACATTGTCGCATATTTTTCGTGGGGGGGGGGGGGGTGTTTGTTGGAATAATTATCTTGTGTGTCCTCGGGTATTTCTTATTTGGAATTATGATGTAGAAGTTGAGGTTGAAGTTTATAACTCATGTCTTGATAGATTTTATTGATTAGGATGGTTTTATTATGAATTGATTGGTGCGGTTGTTGCATGTCAATTGTGGGGCGATTCACACTTGAATTATTGATGCTTAATTTTTGAGTATAGGTTAAGGTTAGGAGGTGGTGTTTTAGAAGGGTATCCCAATTCAAAAGAAAAGGAAAAAAGAAGTTGTTTAGTGTTTTAATAAGTTGAGTCACTTTGGGAGGCTTCTGCTCTTATGAAAACCATGAGCATGGAAAACCACACGAGGATACTTTAGATGACCTCTAAATGTCCGCACCTCATGAATTATGGCCATATAACCTAATTTGACTTGACATTTGTTTAATTTGTCTGTTTAATTTTGTTGTGTTGTGAAGGGCTCTACCCCTCTTGATGGTCCCGATACGAGTTATTGGTGTATGGAGGGGGGAGGGGGGGAATACACCAGTTAGGATTTTTCAACTTTCGAAAAACTTAACACTTGAAATCAACTTCAACTGAGTAAAAGGACTCAGTTGGGATCTCACAGCTGAGTAAGCAACCTCAGCTGGAAGAGTGGTGCTGTGCGGAATGTGGTGGAAAATGAACTCGTAAAAACAGACTCACGCTTTTATGCACGGTTGGTCAAAATCAAAACTGTTGAAGTGAAAGTATGCAGATTGTATGCGGTTAGTTTGTCAGTTGAGATATGCAAATAATGACTGAACACAAATAAACACGACACACAAGATTTACGTGGTTCGGAGAGAACTCCTACGTCCACGGGGAGATGTGAGTCCACACACCTCAGTCCAAGTTCTTCTGGACAGAACCACTCAGCTTACGCGGGCTGAGCAACCGCTAAGGTTAAGTTTGCGGGTACTTATCGACCTTACAGTTAAGATTATGGGTTCTTAACAACCTATGCTAAGTTTCCGGGCACTTAACAGCCTATCTACTCAGTTGCAGGAAGAGTAGGGTCCTAACTAACACTTTTTAGGGTGTGAGAGTGGGTGGGTTTTTCCAACTACAGCTCGATCACAAATGAGAGCTGGATCTAAGGTTTGAACGAATAAACACTCAACCTAAGATCAAAAACAGTTTCGATCTCTAGGAACCCTCAGCTACTAATGTTCTCTCAAATTGGAACTCTCAGCTGCTGATGCTCTTAGATGATGATTTTGCAGATTTACTTTTTGCTTTGATTTCTCTCGAGAAGGCTCTTGAATTTTCGTCGTCTATGTATATCCTTCTCGTCGTGTGTAGTATCTCTCTCGAATGAGAGAATGCCTCTATTTATAGGCGGAGAGAATCAACTAGCCGTTGGAGGAACAGTTGATCTCAGATCGGTTGATAGCGATGGCTTGTCTCTCATCTCTGCAGACTTTCCCGGTATGGCATCTGTGCTCTTCTGCTTTCCATCTGAGACAGTCTTGTGTTGGGCCAGATGGGGTAATGACTGAACGGTCAAACCCTCATGTGACTTCCTTTTGAAATTCAAATCTTTGACAGTCAACTTCGGTTTGTCGGTTGTTTCGCCTATTTTTGGTTGTTTTTAGTTGGGTTTATTTAGTGCATTTTGTTCGCTTGCCGTTGTGTTTTGTGTTGTTTTTATATTCGGAAAGCTCTAATGCTTTGGGTCGAGTTTTTGTTGGGAAAATGCAGTATTTGTGTTTTAGGCGTTGGATCACAAGAGAAATGGCTGAAAAGTGTATGTTCAACGATCGTTCACATCTCGACGAGCGTCCAACAGTGATGTGAAGTATCAGAGAATCACCTTGGACGATCGTCCAAGGTCAGCGGTCGTTCAGCCTCGACGATGGTTCACTTGGTCGAGAAGAGTTTCAGAGAGGATACTCCAGCGCTCGTCCACGTTCGACGCTCGTTCATTTAGGCGTGATGTTGTTGTGATGGACGATCGTCCATGTTGGACGATCGTTCACTTTGAGGCGGCGATCTTTCCTTATAAATAGCCGAGCTATTTATACGTTTTCTCGCTGGCTCTCTCTCTCTCCAGTTTTTTTCGGCGATTTTTGTTCTCTTTTCTTTGACAAACAGAATTTCGTTCCTTTTCTACTTCCAGTTTATGTGTTCATCTAAACACTAGGGTAGATTATTACTTTCGATTCGTACGGAGTTTGTGACAGACTTCTACTACGAATTAATTATCGTAAGTTTATTTTATTTTGCATCTCAATTATTTTTATGATTCACTTTGTTTTTAGAACTAGGGTTTATATTACTGTCTAGATTAATTGTCTTTTTAATTTCTTAGGGTAATCAAAATCCCAACCCAATCAACCTTTATTACTTTATTTTTATTTTTCTGTTCTTGTCGTAATACAACAATCACCCTGTTAAGCCTTCCTTGTGAGACGATATTCGGGACAACTTATCTAATCTATAACAACCACATTTAATTGCGTGCGACTTAGATTAATTTAGGTTGAACAAATTTGGCGCCGTTGCCGGGGAAGGCTTTAGGCAATTTTTGTGTTATAATTTTCATTTTAATTTTTGTTTGGTTATTTTTCTCCCTCCGGTGCATTTAATCTGTGTGCTAGTGTTGTGTATGCAAGGTCGCAGAAGTCAGAAACAACCGTTAGCACCGTATATTGACAACATACACAGGAGAAGTGCAGTTTTGGAAGAATTAAGGGAGGTAACTGAACTGCTTCCTGACAAGGTTGAAGACGGAGCTTTGTTTGGGAATTTGTTTTGTGATTCTGAGGGACAGTGTCAATTGAATTTTCAAGGAAATATGGCTACCGAGGAAAACCAGCTCATGGGAGAATACTCCCGACCAGTTATTGAGGCCACGACGTCGGCCATTGTTCTTCCTGCCGGGGTCAGAAATTATGATTTGAAGCATAACTACTCTAGCATGCTTCCAGCTTTCCATGGAATGCCCAATGAGGATGCACTCCAATTCGTCCGAGAGTTCTGTTCTATAGTGCAGACTTTCCCTCTGTCGGACCTTACAGAGGATCAATTAAGGCTCAAGTGCCTGCCTTACACCTTGAAGGATCGGGCTCGGGCGTGGCTGCTATCACTCCCGTCAAATTCTTTTAATTCGTGGAAGGATGCTTGTGAGAAGTTTATGTTGAAGTTTTATCCAAACCACAAGACACAGGAGATTCGTACGCAGATTATGAATTTCACGCAAGGAACTGACGAGCCTTTCCATGAGGCTTGGGAGAGATTTCAAGAGCTCCTCCGACAATGCCCACATCATCAGTTATCCGCGATTATGATTAGTCAGTTCTTTTATGATGGACTTCTTACTACTACTCAGTTCATGGTGGACAGCATGGCAGGGGGTAACATCGCTAAGAAGACCCCCATGGAACTCAACCAGATCTTCCAGACCTTGGCGGACAGTTCACAACAGAAGTCGATCCGAGGGAGAAGAGTTGATACCAATGCGGTAACACCAAATTATGAGCTGCAGAAACAACTCGCAGGGATGATGAGGGAGTTGCAAGAATTGAAGATGAATAAGTCTGTGGCATCTTCTCCTCGGTCAGCACCTGTTAGGCATGAGATTACTCCTGAAGCCTGTGGTATTTGTGGTGAATTGGGGCATCATCCTGAGGAGTGCCAGAGAATGGGGGAGTTGACCTATGAAGGAGGCGCAGAAGTGTATGCGGCACAGGGATTTCCTCCTCGACAGCAGTTTGACCAGGGCCAAGGGTCTAATCCGAATCAGCGACAACAGAACTCGGGATGGCAAAATCAGTCTACCACTGGATGGTGGAATCAGACCCAAGGCCAGGCATATGGAGGCAATTTTCAAAATTGCCGTCCTCCACAGCAGTTCACGCAGTATCCTCCTCAGCAATTCACTCAGTTTTCTAATCAGCAACAGTGGTACCCACAGCAGCAGCAGCAGTGGTACCCGCAGCAGCAGCAGAATTTCAATACTCAGTGGCAGAATCCAGCTCAGCAGAGTCAGTTCCAGCAAGGGCCACCACAATTTCAGCGCGCATCGCCACCACCTGCTCAGAAGAACCCGTTTGAAGATAATCTCAATGTGTTCATGCAAGAAAGCAGACAGGCCAGAGAAGCTCAAGATGCAACCATCAAGCGCCTTGAGACGGCGGTGGGACAAGTGTCTGGTACCGTGAACCAGATGCAGCAGCAGCAGCAGACGGGCAAGATTCCGAGCTAAGGTCAACAGCCACATCAAGCGTCAGCCGTCACTCTGTTGAGAAATGGGAAGACGGTCGATAACAAGGTGGACGACACATCATCAGAGATCATACAGCCTGGAGTTGAGGAAGAGCAAGCAGAAATCCGACTACATAAGGCTGAAAAGCCTTATCGCCCACCGGTACCCTTTCCTAGCAGATTGCGGAATGAGAAGCAGGACCAGCAGTTTTCAGATTTTTATAAGATGCTATCCAAGGTGAATGTGAATTTACCTTTGCTCGACGTGATCCGAAACGTGCTTGCTTATGTGAAGTTCTTCAAGGAGTTAGCGTCCAAGAAGAGAAAGTTTGATGAACCGGAACAAGTTCTAGTCTCAGAAAGTGCTAACTCAATTATGCAGCACTCTCTACCCCAAAAGCAACGAGATCCTGGGAGTTTTGTGATTAAAATAGCTATGGGGAATGGGAAGGAAGCTTCTGGAATGCTGGATTTAGGAGCCGGGATCAATCTAATGCCCTATTCCATTTTCAAGCAGTTGGAATTGGGAGAGTTGAAGCCGACAAGGATGTGCTTGCAATTGGCAGACAGATCGGTTCGCCACCCTCGTGGAGTTATTGAAGATGTTCTGGTGCGAGTAGGGAAACTTATTGTGCCGGTAGATTTTGTCGTGCTAGAGATTGGAGACGTCAAAGAAGATGGACGAGAGCACACATTACTATTGGGGAGGCCTTTCATGGCTACAACCAATACTCTCATTGATGTAAAGAACGGCATAATTAAGATGTCAGTTTTGGGTGAGTCAGTTTCTTACGACGTCAGAGCCAACAAGGGGATTTCGTCGGCCAATAGTGTTGATAATTGCTCTTACATTGATGCTATCGACACACTTGCCGAGGCCTATTTTATGGAAGAGCAGCAACTCGAGGAGGTTTTTGAAGGCTCCGCCGACTTGGAGGAGAGATTTAGAGAGGAAGCAGCTATGGAAGCCTTGCTGCCAACCGACCTGCCTGTTAATGAGCCAATCATAATAGAGGCTCCTAAAGACGAGAAGGAGATCGAGCTTGAACTTAAGGACCTTCCGGCCAACTTGAAGTACGTGTTCCTTGAAAAAGGAAAAAAGAAACCTGTCATAATCTCTGCAGAGCTTAAGGAAGCCGAAGAAGAAGAATTGGTCGAGGTGCTCACAAGGTTCAAGGCTGCTTTTGGATGGTGTTTGTCCGACATTAAAGGGATCAGTCCTGCAACATGTATGCACCGGATAAACTTGGTGGATGGAGCGACTCCAAAGAGAGATGGCCAAAGAAGATTGAATCCTGTACTAATGGAAGTGGTGCGGAAGGAGATCTATAAGCAGTTGGCCGAAGGGATCATCTTTCCCATTGCTGACAGTGAATGGCTCAGCCCCGTACATGTGGTTTCAAAGAAAGGACGAATCACGGTGGTCTTGAATGATAATGAAGAGTTGGTGCCCATGAGACCGGTTACAGGTTGGCGGATGTGCATAGACTTCAGGAAACTTAATGCGGCCACCAAGAAGGATCACTTCCCATTGCCTTTCATTGATCAGATGCTCGATAGATTGGCGGGCCATGAGTTCTATTGTTTTCTGAATGGACTGTCAGGCTACTACCAGATCGCGATCGCGCCCGAGGATCAAGCGAAGACAGCCTTCACATGCCCCTTTGGCACATATGCCTGCAAGAGAATGCCGTTCGGACTCTGCAACGCACCAGGTACCTTTCAAAGGTGTATGATGTCCATATTTTCTGAGATGCTTAATGATTTTGTTGAGATCTTCATGGATGATTTTTCTGTGTTTGGATCATCTTTTAATAATTGTCTTAGAAAAATTGAACGGGTGTTAGCGAGGTGTGTCGAGAGTGGTTTGACTCTCAGTTGGGAAAAGAGTCATTTTATGGTAAGGAGGGGGAACGTGTTAGGTCACATCGTCTCTAAGAGGGGTGTAGAGGTCGACAAAGTGAAAGTGGACGTGATCGAAAGATTGCCTCCACCTCGTGATGTTAAAGGAATTAGGAGCTTTCTGGGGCATGCCGAGTTTTATCGACGTTTCATTAAGGACTTTTCAAAGATCAGTCAACCTCTATGTTGTTTGCTTTCTCAAGATGTGCCTTTCATTTTCGATGATGCTTGTCTTAATGCGTTTAACTTGCTTAAGGAGAAGTTGAGTACTGCCCCTGTAGTGATTGGGCCTATTTGGTCCGAACCTTTTGAGATTATGTGCGATGCTTCTAATTCTGCAGTGGGTGCTGTTTTGGGTCAACGTATTGATAAAATGCTTCATGTTATTTATTATGCGAGTCTGACTCTTACTTCTGCTCAAGTGAATTACACCACTACGGAAAAAGAGATGTTTGCTGTAGTGTTTGCACTAGACAAGTTTCGTGCATACATCATAGGGTCTAAGGTCATCATTCATAGTGATCATGCTGCACTGCGTTATTTATTGACCAAGTCTCAGGCTAAGCCAAGACTTATTCGTTGGGTGCTCCTACTCCAAGAATTCGACTTAGAGATTCGGGATAGGAAAGGTAGTGAGAATGCTGTCGCTGACCACTTATCCCGTCTTGATAATCTGCTGTCTCCTGTTATCTGTGATAATTTGCTTGAGTCGTTCCCTTTTGAGCAAGCTTTGAGTACCGACATAGTCCCTTGGTATGCTGACATTGTTAATTTTCTTACATGTGATGAATTGAGGCCTGACCTTACTTCCCAAGAAAGGAAGCGTTTTCTATCTGTGTGCAGGCAATACTTTTGGGAAGACCCTTACCTATTTAAGCTTGGTAGGGATGATGTGATCAGAAGGTGTATTCCGGATGATGAGCAAGTTAAGGTGCTCCAATTTTGCCATGAGTCGCATTGTGGAGGACACTTTGGAGGACAGAAAACGGCTCACAAGGTGCTCCAATCGTGTTTATTCTGGCCTTCATTATTTAAGGATGCACATGTTTTTTATCTTGCCTGTGATCGTTGCCAAAGGGTAGGGTCTATTGGTCGTAGGAATGAGATGCCTCTTAATAATATTCTTGTGGTTGAGATTTTCGATGTGTGGGGTATCGATTTCATGGGACCGTTTCCCAAATCCTTTGGTAACGAGTACATTCTCTTAGCTGTTGATTATGTTTCCAAGTGGGTTGAGGCCATCCCCACTAGGACTTGTGACTCTCATGTTGTGCTCAAGTTTGTACAGGAAAATATTCTTTGTCGGTTCGGATTTCCTAAGGCAATCATAAGTGATGGCGGGAAGCATTTTTGCAATAAGCTGTTTGAGAAACTTATGAAGAAGAATGGAGTCACCCACAAGGTTGCTACCCCTTATCACCCTCAAACATCGGGCCAAGTAGAGACGAGCAACCGACAAATCAAGGGAGTTTTGGAGAAGACGGTGCAGCCATCTCGTAAAGATTGGTCTTCAAAGCTCAATGATGCCCTTTGGGCGTACCGGACAGCGTACAAGAGCATTCTGGGGATGAGCCCATATAGGCTTGTATATGGAAAGAATTGCCACTTGCCTGTTGAAGTCGAGCATAAGGCGTATTGGGCAATCCGAGCAACAAATTTCGATCTTGAGGCCGCCGGAAAGCAAAGACTGTTGCAAATGTCCGAGTTGGATGAACTCCGGAATGAGGCTTATGACAATGCCAAGATCTACAAAGATCGAGTGAAGCGGTTGCATGATAATCGGATTCTATCCAAAGAGTTGAAGCCCGGGATGAAAGTCCTTTTGTTCAACTCACGGTTGAAGTTATTTCCAGGCAAGTTGAAGTCCCGTTGGAGTGGGCCGTATCTCATTGAAGAAGTTCTACCTTTTGGAGTTGTTCGGTTGTTAAACGAACAGACTTGTGAATCCTTCCAAACCAACGGACATCGAGTGAAACCGTACTATGAAGGAGAACCTGTTCTGGAAAGAGTCGAGTCAATTTGGCTCGTGGATTCCGAATAAGTTTAGTTTTTGTATGTCGAGCTAACGACATTAAACAAGCGCTTCGTGGGAGGCAACCCACCGAAAAAAAAAAAAGAAAAAAACGGTACTGTGGCGCAGGTTCGATGCTCGCTCATTCCGGGCGAGCGTCCAGTGCGTGTTGCTTCGACTTCAGAGACGAGGTGCGACGATCGTTCACCTTGAGCGATCGTCCAACGGGTTTTGCTTCGACTTCAGAGACGAGGGTGCGACGATCGTTCACCATGGGCGAGCGTCCAGTGCGCGTTGCTTCGACTTCAGAGACGAGGGTGCGACGATCGTTCACCTTGAGCGATCGTCCAGCGGGTTTTGCTTTGACTTCAGAGACGAGGGTGCGACGATCGTTCACCTTGGGCGAGCGTCCAGCGCGCGTTGTTTCGACTTCAGAGAAGGGGGTGCAACGATCGTTCACCCCGGGCGATCGTCCAACATGACTCATTCCTCGGCCCATTTGTTCTACGGCCCAATTCTGGGCGATCGCTCATCGCCAACGAGCGCCCACTTCCTGGGCTATAAATATGTCGGCCCTAATTTCAGAGCAGTCGCCTCCTTCATTTTTGTTTCTCTCAATCGCTCTTCGCGTGTGTTTGTGGAGGTTTTCTCTCTTTTGGTTTTGTTTCCGTCCTTGTTCCAGACCAGCGCCTTCTCTACCATCCCGTTCAACGATTCCTTGTGGCGGTTTTCTCTCTTCACCGGTGAATTCGACCACTCCACAGCCGACGAGCGCTCAGTTCTTCCGGTCGGCGAGAGTCTGCTATTTTCACCGACCACGCACCTGGCAAGCACCGACTTCAGACGATCGCCCAGTCTCTTCCCCTTGCCGTCCTTGCTGAGCGAGCGTTCACTGTCAACGAGCGCTGATTTCTCATACCCGGTGAACGCTTAGTTTTCTTCCTCGTCGTCAGCGACCGCCGGCTTCGTGGGTTCATATTGGCCGAGTGTTCGTATCCGGAAACGTCTAATTCACTATGGTCCGCACCAAGAACGTTGGAGGGAGTTCTTATTCCCATACTACTGGCTCCGAGGCTATGGACACCGGTGCGGCTGCACCACAGAACATTTCAGCGACCTATGCTGCTCCTTTCCCTATTTACTCGCTCCCTGAAGGTAAACTTTTCCTTCGCCTCAAGAGTAAATCTGTTACGGTACCTCGTTTTATTGATTGGGAGGTTATTGAGTCTTTGGGGGTGAAGGATGAATTGAATAAGTACTTAAAGGTCCTAGGATTATTTCAATATGCTCGCTCAGAATGGCCTTCATTTACTCCTTTGTGTTTGGAATTTCTCGTTTCTATGGATTTTGAAGATGATCTCAAGGGTATCACTTTTCGGTTGATGGGCAATACATATCGTGTGGGGTATTCTGTTTTGCATACGGTTTTTGGGTTTCGGAAAGCTCATGGGGAATTGTCTGTTTCTCCGACATTTGATGCCAAAGCGGCTTGGTATGAGTTGTCAGGATGTGACAATTGATGGAATGGTGGTGTCCCTAGTGGTTTAATTCGTGATCCAGTTTTGTGCATTTTACATAAGTTCCTTGTCTATCACATTAAAGGTCGGGCAGAGGCTAATAAGGTGTACAATGTTGAGTTATTTTTGTTGGATTGTGCTGTGAAGAAGCGGAAGGTTTGTCCGGCTCCGTTTATCTTTGACACTTTGCAGAGCATTGTGCGCACTTCGATATATAAGGCTGCTTTGCCGCACCTTGCTACTGCGTTGGCATATCATTTCAATGTTATGCGAGCAAATTCCACTCCTTCTAATCAAGTGCTGTTGCGATGCAAGTATTTGGGCTTTACTGAATTGAAACATGGATTTATTGCCCGTGATTTAGTGTCCTTTGCTCCTTATGAGTCGCGCCCAGCAGTTAAGCGCCAGCGTGGTGCTGAGTTCGTTGGTCCTAGTGCGCCCCCACCTCCTGCCTCTGGTTCTTCCGATGCTGAGTCGGATGGAGCCAATGATGATGCCACACCGGTGGGGAGTGATGAGGAGTTTCCTCCTCAGGATGGGGTTATTCGTCAGATTGAACAAGCTCCCCACTCTTCCGGCCCCAGTTCTGTGCCTTATGACTTTTCGGCGTTTCAGCAGGATTTTACTTCTTTCCGTGGGGAGATGAGTTCCCAGTTTGGGCACTTGCAGCAGCAGATGATTCTACAGAATGCCCAATTGTTCCGTCAAGATCAACGGTGGGAGCAGAATGATCAACGGTGGGCGCAGAATGATCAGCGTTGGGTAGTTAATGAGCAGCGATGGGAGGCACAGGAGCAGTATTGGGCGGCTCAGCATACACATTGGGCGGAGCAAGAACACAATTGGGCCTCGAATTCTCAGTATTGGACCCAGCATCAACAGCAAATGGCTTCTCAGGGTCATCAACTGGATTCATTGAAGCAGCAATTTGCTCGTTGGCATTTCGCTCCAGGTGGTTCGTCTGATCCACCGCTGGATCCGCAGTGATTCTCGTTGTTGCTGTGTACGCCGTTCTTTTCTCCTTTTTCTTTTTGCTTTCTTGTTTTTGTTTTATTTTGGTTTTTGTGTTTGTTGGATCTTTTGCTAGGTTGTTCGTGCTTATGTTAGTTTTGATTCCTTCGTTGGTTGTCTTGTGATAATCCCTTCCTTGTTCTCTTGCGTTTTGGTTGACAATGGGGACATTGTCGTGTTTTTTCTCTGTGGGGGGGGGGGGGGGGGAGGGATGTGTTGTTATTATGATATTGTGAGACCTCGGGTTTTTCTTATTTGGAATTAAGATGTTGAAGTTAGGTTTGAAGTTTATAACTCATGTTTTGATAGATTTTATTGATCAAGGTGGTTCTATTATGAATCGATTGGTGCGGTTTTTACATGTCATTTGTGGGGTGATTCACACTTGAATTAATGATACTTAACTTTTGAGTATGGGTGAACGGTTTGGAGACGGTGTTTTAGAATTGTATCCCAATTTAAGCAAGTCTAAAAAAAAAAAAAATAAAAAATAAAAAAAAACGAGTCATAAAGGGATCAAAATGATCTTGTTTAATAAGTTGAGTCACTTTGGGAGGTCTCTGCTCTTCTGGGAACCATGAGCATGGGAAACCACATGAGGATACTTTAGATGACCTCTAAATGTTTTCACCTCATGAAGTATGGCCATATAACCCAATTTGACTTGACGTTCGGTTATTTTGTTTGTTTAAGTTTGTTGTGTTGTGAAGGGCTCTGCCCCTCTTTCTCATTACCTTGAATTCATTTTTAAAGGTGGGAAATGGGTATGGGAAACCACGCTAGGAGGCCGGATTTTCCGTGATTTCACCTAGTGAAGATTGCCCGGGTTTTTTTCATTTTTGTTAGTATAGTTTAATAAGTGGTTTGAGTTGGGATACTTTTTGATGTCATTGTTTCCTTTCTGTGATCTTGTGCTTGGATGTTGGGTGGATTGAGGTCTTGTGTGGGGGGCCGCTCATTGGTGTTGTGATTACTGATTTCGATTGATGAGTGATGAATTGCTTTGTGATTGAGAGTTTATTGCGATATGTGTTATTTAGTTCAAATTTCACTTTCTTCGTTTTAATTTTTATTAAGGTTTGCTTGAGGACGAGCAAGGTTTTGTGTGTGGAGGGGTTGTTTCGCCTGTTTTTGGTTGTTTTTAGTTGGGTTTATTTAGTGCATTTTGTTCGCTTGCCGTTGTGTTTTGTGTTGTTTTTATATTCGGAATGCTCTAATGCTTTGGGTCGAGTTTTTGTTGGGAAAATGCAGTATTTGTGTTTTAGGTGTTGGATCACAAGAGAAATGGCAGAAAAGTGTATGTTCAACGATCGTTCACATCTCGACGAGCGTCCAACAGTGATGTGAAGTATCAGAGAATCACCTTAGACGATCGTCCAAGGTCAGCGGTCGTTCAGCCTCGACGATGGTTCACTTGGTCGAGAAGAGTTTCAGAGAGGATACTCCAGCGCTCGTCCACGTTCGACGCTCGTTCATTTAGGCGTGATGTTGTTGTGATGGACGATCGTCCATGTTGGACGATCGTTCACTTTGAGGTGGCGATCTTTCCTTATACGTTTTATACGTTGGCTATTTATACGTTTTCTAGCTGGCTCTCTCTCTCTCCAGTTTTTTTCGGCGATTTTTGTTCTCTTTTCTTTGACAAACAGAATTTCGTTCCTTTTCTACTTCCAGTTTATGTGTTCATCTAAACACTAGGGTAGATTATTACTTTCGATTCGTACGGATTTTGTGACAGACTTCTACTACGAATTAATTATCGTAAGTTTATTTTATTTTGCATCTCAATTATGTTTATGATTCACTTTGTTTTTAGAACTAGGGTTTATATTACTGTCTAGATTAATTGTCTTTTTAATTTCTTAGGGTAATCAAAATCCCAACCAATCAACCTTTATTACTTTCTTTTTATTTTTCTGTTCTTGTCGTAATACAACAATCACCATGTTAAGCCTTCCTTGTGAGACGATATTCGGGACAACTTATCTAATCAATAACAACCACGTTTAATTGCGTGCGACTTAGATTAATTTAGGTTGAACATCGGTTGAAAGTCTTGACCTTCATCTGAGCGATCTTCAGCTGATGTTCCGATCTGTCGAGCTCTCAGCTGACTTTGAACTTCAAACAGTTGAACTCCTTGTTCGGATTCTATAACTGAGGTTCTGAAACTGAACCCTCAGTTGTCTTCCACTTCTTTACTCAGTTGGATTTGAACCCTTAGATGATTTCCTTTTCATCTGATGTTCTCTTCCTCTCTGCTGCTTCTCATCTGATGAACCCTTAGTTGGTTTCCTTCACAACTGATGTTCTGAAGACTTCCCCTTGTTTCCATCTGATCATATGAACTCTCAGTTGTCCTTCTTCACAACTGATGTTCTTGTTTGAGTGACGCCTTGTTGCCATCTTCAGCTGGAGACCTGTAAAGATAAAATCTTAACTTTGCTCAAACAGCGAGCCTAAATTCTAACATTAGGTTCTGGCAACATCTACTCGGTTGGGGTCAGTCGGTTTTGGAATTCATCAAAACTTATACTAATAAATTTCCCAACAATTTCTCCCTTTTTGATGATGCCAAAACCACTTACAACTTGAAACCACTACTGATCTAAACCTCACTAACTTATCTAAAATCTCTGCTGAAATTCTAGACAGTCTATAAGATAAAACATCAAAGGGTTAGGACAGTTATAACATGAAATTGAAAGACTTTGTGATTCAGAGCTTGGACAATGAGGAATTGTTCATCAAGGTGAATCGTATTATATACTTTGAAGTTTTTGTTACAACTGAAGGTTACAAGGTTAAGCACAAAACAGATAAAGATACAACAGTTGCTTAAAAAACTACAACATCCAAAAACATTATCAGCTCAAAAACTTTGACAGCTCAGAAATACTGTTGACCGTACTTGCTGAAGATACGGTTGAAGATCTCCTTCTTCGCTTCCGACTCGATCCCGGTGTTGATGCCGTGTTCCTTGCAGACTTGCCTCGCCTCAGCCATGATCGTATTTCTATTTGGCGTGCTCGTGCCTTTGATCATGGGAGGGCGGTACCTGCACATCTTCGGAACTGGAACAGAGTTGGGATCAAGCTGAGCATTCAGCATAGCTCGCTTGAACTGACTAAACAATCCAGGATCTCCAGTTCTGAGTTCCCACAGGGCTTCCTTGAAGGCTTGCCTTGGATCTTCAGTCGAGTAGACTTTCCTGTAATAGAAGTCATTGACGAACTCATGCTTGAACTGTTCCCAGTCATCGTTCCACTCCGCATTCATCCACTTGTCAACATGTGGGTATCGAGACGGGAGCGGAGCGTCCTTCTGCAGTTGGTGCGTCGACTTCTTAGCCTCAACCTTCATCTGGTGCTTGTTGATTCTTTGCACACTCTGGCTGGCTTTGTTCCTGTCGACTCTCTTTTCCACCTTGGCCAGTTCTTTCTCGAACTTGGCCACCTTTTTGGCCTAATCGGCAGCGAACTTCTTGATCCATGAGGGATTCAAGTACTTCTCCTTTGACTCCCCCATAGCTTTGGCAGCTTCAATGCAGTCTTCAACAGATACCCCGTCAAGTTCTGCATCGAGCTCGGCCGTGAGCTCGGCTACGAGATCGTGGGAGACTTCCAGTTCGGGCTGCGATCCTTCAGCTTCAGCTTCAGTTGGCACTCCTTGCTCAGCTCCTTCGGCTTGCTGGAGAACAGCTTTCCCTCGTTCAGCAACAGCTGCTGGCACCCTGTCATCCTCAGCTGCTGGCTCCTTGTCTTCCCCCTTTTTGGCATCATCCAAAAGGGTGGCAACAGTGCCATCCAGGGAGTTCAACTTGGCTTCAGCTTGTTGAACTCTGGAAAACAGTTCGTCAATAGTATCCTTCTCAGCTACCTTCTTGGCCAACTCCAAGTCTTGGCGCTCCTGCTCAGCTCGCTGCACAGCTGCAAAGGTCGCAGAGACCTCTTTGTGGAGAGAGACGAACTCAGCTCGGAAGGAGCCGAACTGAGACATCCACTCCTGGTCCTGAGTCTGCTGGGACTTTGCGAGGTCAGATTCAGCAACGGTCTTGAACACGTTGAAATCCGAGCTGAGGCTCTGAATGGCCTTCCTTAGATCTGAGACCTCCAAGCTGGAAGAAGTAGAGAGGTCATCAAGCTTGTGCTGAAGAGACGAGGAGAGGAGTTCCAGCTGATTCTTCAAGCTGGCATTGTCGGCCATCAGCTGCTGCATCCTGTCAGCTTCTTCCTCCTTGCCCAGCTGGATCTTGGACAGCATCTCCGTCCTCAGCTGGTTGACCCTCTCCGAGATCAGCTCGCAGATGGCGTCGGTTGAGAGAGCTGGCTGATCGGAGGGTCCGGGCAGAAGCTGTGGTTGTGGCTGGACAGCAGGCTCCGAAACAACCATGGCAGATCGGCTTGCGAGGTAGGCCTTGAGCTTGTCTTCTTCTTTCTTGGCCGCCTCATCAGCTGCATCGATGTCGTCCATGCAGGAGGCATTTTTGGCGAGCATGTCATCAAGAAAGTGAACAGCTTCAGGGTTGTTGCACAGCTCCCTGGTGTCTGTCCCTTCTTGGATGCTTTTGTCCAGACGTCGTCGGAGCACAACCACCTTTTGGTTGTAAGCCACCTCCAGGCTCTGGTAGTCGAAGTACTCCCTTAGGTTGGACTCTTCGACCTTTAACTTGTCCCAACCATGGATCCTGAGGGTCTCCTCCTTCACGTACCAATAGCTGAATATGACGCTGAACTGGTATAGAAGTTCCGTCCCTAAAACAGAGAAAATGGGCATCGATGTCGCCTCGGGGAACATACCAATCAGCTTGCGGAAGCAGTAGCTGAGTCTTCCTTCATATTCAGCCAGGATCGTCTGGCGGTTGGCTTCTTCATCGATCTGAGGGAGGTCGATATCGAAGGTTATGGGTTCGATGGTTTCATCAACGTTGGCCGAAGATATGGTCACAACGTTGGCATCGAGCGAGAGGCTCGGAATATCTGACTGAGGACCAGTTGAGAGAACTGGATCCTCTTTGGATGGAGAGTTGGCTGGCTGGAGGGTTTCTTCAGTCACAGGTGGGTTAACCTGGCTGGCATCAGCTCTAGATCGACTGTCGTGGGACTCCTCAGATGAAGAAGAGTAATCTGAGGAGGAGCTGGCATCCACCACCTGGACCTCCACGTCTTCACCTGCCTCCTCAGCCACGTCCTCCTGGCGAGGTTGAAGAATAAACCCAGCTGGGTCAACCGATTGGCTGGATTCGGTTGACTCTTTTTCCTCAGCTGGCTTTGTCACCATTGGACTGGTTGAAGGACGAGCTGCGGGCTGGATGATCCTGATCCTTGGCCTCTTCTGGAGGGGTTCCTCCTCTTCTTCTTCTTCTTCTTCTTCCTCAGCCACCTCCTCCAGCTGGTGCTTCGCTGGCTTGGACCTTGAAGGGCGGCGAGCAGCTGGCTCCACAGCTGGCTTGGGGGCACCCTTGGGGGTGTAGACAGCTTCTACAACATCCCTGGCCTTCTTGGCTGAGGGGAACAGCAACAGCTTGCTGACTGGAGTGTCCTCACTTCCTTCCCATGTCAGCGGCAGACCCTGTGTGGCTTGGAGGATGAGGGCTGATATCTTTGTCCCGAAGTTGAGTGTCCCCTTGACACTCAATAGCAGTTCTCCAGACTCAGCTGTTATCTCGGAGATTTTCTGTTTCTCCATCAGCAGCTGGTTCTCTATATATCCCAACCAGTCGACCTAATGTAGCTCTTCCAGGGCCTTCTGCTGCTTGAGCTTAGGACGGCTTATGTCCCCGAAGGCTCCACCATATGCGAAGATGCATTTGGAAATTACATCGAAAAGAAGTCGGTGCTCCGGCTTCAACTTTGTCCTTTGCATGCTCCCCTTCAATGGTTCGGGAACAAGAAGGATGGTTTGAAGGAAGGCATCAGCTTCCTTGTTAGTAAAGTTCCCCACCACATCTGTGGCTTCACGGTTTCTGGGGATGAGCTTCTCCAGCTCCTTTGACACCTTTATCTCCACAACGGAGTCTTCTACTGTCCGGGAGGTTCTGTGGCGTTGCTTGGATGAGACGATCGTGACAAGCCCATCTTCTGCAACTCGTTGCAGATTCCGGTAGAAATGTACGATCTGCTTCCTGAGCAACAGGGCCAGAGAGAGGGTAGCCCAGTCAAGAAGATGGTAGTCGGAGAGGATGGCGGCGACTGGAGCGAGCTCAAGCGAGGAGAGAGCCGCTCTGGATAATATCTGTTCGAAATGAATCTTCGACATCACCATGTCGAACGATTCCTGGAACGTTGCAGGCTCTGAGGAAACCATCTTCTTAGAGGCTTTTGACTTGGGCGCCATCTCGAGGAGATATATATGCAAAGAAAGAACGAAACACTTTACTGGAAATGGCGAAACAAGATTTAAGAAGATGATCAATAATGAGTAAAGATATGCACGAAAAGAGAAGGTAAGGATCACTTCCTGATTTGCCGTATTATATAATCTTTGACTTGAATAAAATCAACGGCTGGGGTTAAATAGCGCGAATCTATTAACGGCTGAGATTACGCGACTATTGGTTAATTTTGACTGATATACCACGCGCGCGAGTGAGAAGGCGAATAGTTTAGGGTGTCAACCCAGTCGCACTATAAAGTAAGGCTATAGATGTTCAGCCAGAATTTACATTAAATGCGATATGATGGCTTGTTTAGTCTAGCTGACATGTTCAGGAATGTTTGAATTTATTTCAAACATTCTTATTTATTATCATAACACCTTCAGTCATAAATGATACCTGTCAGCTGATGTCGATATCAGCTGTATACCACAGTTGTGCTCCTCAGTTGCCGCATACCATCAGCTGACTTGAGTTCGTCTGTTCAGCTGACGTCTGTTCCATTGTTGCAGCATACCATCAGCTGACTCAAGTTCATCTGTTCAGCTGACGTTTGATGTCTTCAGTTGGCAATTCGTATCTGAGATGCCTCCTTCATCTGAGCTTCCCCCTTAAGTCGATATCTGACTCTTCAGCTCGGATGGATCCTTATCAGCTCGGATGACTCTTCTGCTTGGATGACTCTTTAGCTCGGATCCAAAAGTCCTAGAAGATCACACAACATCTTGAACCGGGCTTCAGGAAGAGGTTTGGTGAAAATGTCAGCTCTCTGAATCTCAGTTGGGATCTTCTCCATGGACACATCCTTCTTCTCAATATGATCTCGGATGAAATGATGACGAATATCGATATGCTTAGTCCGAGAGTGGTGAACAGGGTTTAGAGAGATAGCTATGGCACTCGAGCTATCACAATGAATGGAAACCTGTCCAGTTAAGACTTCATAATCTCTCAGCTGCTGCTTCAGCCACAATACTTGCACGCAACAGCTTCCGGCAGCCATGTACTCTGACTCGGTTGTCGAAGTAGCAACACACGCTTGTTTCTTGGAGAACCATGAAACCAGCTTGCTTCCCATGAACTGACAGTGTCCAGAAGTAGACTTCCTGTCCAACCGATCTCCTGCTAGGTCGGCATCGGAGTATCCAGTCAGCTGGATATTGTCATTAGTTGGGTACCACAATCCAACATTGACAGTTCCCTTCAGATACTTAATGATGTTCTTTGCTGCCAACATGTGTGCTTCTCTTGGTTGGACTTGAAAACGAGCACACACTCCAACTGCGTATGAAATGTCTGGTCGGCTGGCAGTTAGGTAGAGAAGCGAACCGATGATCCCTCTATATTGGCTGGCATCAATGAGCTTTCCCTCAGCTCCTGGTTCGATCTTCCAGTTCGTGTTCATAGGGATTTTGGTTGTCTTACTTGTCTGCAATCCGAACTTGGTGATGAGCTCCTTTGTATATTTGGACTGGTTGATGAAAATCCCTTCAGGTGACTGCTTCACTTGTAATCCAAGGAAATAATTCATCTCGCCCATCATTGACATTTCGAACTTATCTTTCATGAGATCGGAGAATTTCTTGCACAGCTCCTCCGACTTGGACCCAAAAATGATGTCATCGACATAAATTTGCACAACAAGTATATCTTCTTCAACTTTGATGGTGAACAGAGTTTTATCAACTGAACCTCGTTTGAATCCTGAGTCCAGAAGAAATCCACAAAGAGTGTCATACCATGCCCTTGGTGCTTGCTTTAGACCATAGATAGTTTTCTTCAGCTTGTACACTCTTCCATCTCCAATCTCAAAACCAGGAGGCTGTTCACCATATACATCTTCTTTTATATCTCCATTGAGGAATGCACACTTCACATCCATCTGATATACTTTGAACTTGTGATGTGCGGCATAAGCTAGAAAGATCCGGATGGCTTCCAGCCTTGCAACTGGTGCAAAGGAATCTTCAAAGTCAATTCCTTCTTGTTGGCAGTATCCTTGAGCTACCAACCTTGCTTTATTCCTCACAATGAATCCAATGGCGTCTCTCTTGTTTTTGAAAATCCACTTTAGTCCAATCACCTTGACACCATTTGGTCTTTCTACCAACTCCCATACACAGTTGCGTAGAAACTCATTCAACTCTTCTTGCATGGCTGTTGTCCAGTGGACACAGTTGAGAGCTTCCCCAACATTCTTTGGTTCTGGAACATCAGCTACAAAGCAAGAAATCATGGCAACATCTCCAGCTTGCTCGAACTCTTCTAAAATTGCCAATTCCTCAGCATATTGGGCATAAGTGTTGGATTCTTCCTCGGTTGATTCTGGATTTGCAATTCTGCTCCGTGTGCACACACCCTCGGTTGGATCTCCGATGATGTCGTTGGTGGAATGAACTTTATACCATCTTCGGTTGCGTCTTCCTTCTTCTTCCAACTGTGGCTGTTCAGAAATTTGAGTTGGAGTCTTCAGAGCTGGTGATTGATCAGCTGTTGAGTCTGGATCCTCAATATTTACAATAGTTTGAACTGAGCTCAGTTGGGCATCGGATGCTGATGCAGTTGGAGGGGCATCAGCTGAAGTTCCCCCTTGAGATGAGCTGAGGTCTTCGCATTCATCTTCAGAGGAGTATGGATCCTCATCCTCAGTTGCCCATATTAGAGGTTCAGCTCTGTTCTTTTCCCGAAGTGCTTGCGATCTGGTGAGAACTGGTAGAACAGCTGGATCCGCGTGTTGTTCCTTTACCTGTTCCCTGCACTCAAAGGTAGATTCATCAAAACTAACATGAGGTGTTATTTCCACAACACGAGAGCTGTTGTTGAAAACTCTATATGCCTTGATCCGAGCTGCATATCCAAGAAATATGCCCTTCGAAGCTTTGGCATCAAAAGTTTTCAACTGAGTCTTCCCATTGTTGTGAATATAACACTTAGATCCAAAAACACGAAAATAAGAAATATCTGGCTTTCTGCGTCTCCACAGCTCGTAGGGCGTCTTTCCCAACCGCTTGGTGAGAAGATATCGATTCTGAGTGTAGCATGCTGTGTTGATCGCTTCAGCCCAAAATCTCTTTGGCAGTGCTGAGCTCGCTAACATGGATGTGGCTGCATCCTTCAGAGTTCTATTTCTTCGCTCAGCTACGCCATTCTGTTGTGGAGTACGCGCGGCTGATGTCTGATGGGTTATGCCATTCTTTTCGCAATACTCAATGATGGTTTCATTTAGAAACTCCGTTCCACGATCTGATCGAATAGATATGATCTTCATCTCTTGTTGGTTCGATATCCGATCCATCAGCTTGGGCAGCTCATCTCGGGTTTCACTCTTGTGGCGCATGAAGATGGTCCACATATATCTTGAGTAGTCATCAGTTACAACCAAAGTATATTCGTTTCCATTAATGCTTTTTGGTGTAACTGGCCAGAAGAGATCCATGTGGATCAGCTGTAACACTCGGTCAGTTGAAGGAGTTGTCTTCAACCGGAAGGAGGACCTAGCGAGCTTTCCCAACTGGCATGCACTGCAGATGTGTGTTGTTGAAAACACCCGGTTAGGTATGCCTCTTGCATGTTCTTGTCTGGCGAGTCGGTTCATCGTCTTGAAGTTCAGATGGTTGAGCCTTTTGTGCCACAGCCAGCTCACATCCGAACTGCTCTTTGATAACAGGCAAGTGTCAGGGAGGCTGCTGTTCCAGTCAGCGTAGTATACATTCCCTGTTGGAGATCGATTTCCCAACAGTATCACCTGCTTTGATCCGACATCTTTAACTCTGCAACCCTGTGCATCAAACTTGACAGAGAAACCATTATCACAGAATTGGCTGATGGAGAGCAGGTTATGCTTCAATCCATCAACATAAGAGACATTAGAAATTGAAACATGATTGGTTTCAAGGGTACCGTAACCTCTGATATAACCTTTTGAGTTATCACCAAAAGTAACTGATGGACCTTCTTTCTCCACGAAACTTCCAAGCAAATCCTTCAGATTTGTCATGTGTTTCGAGCATCCACTATCCATCACCCACATTGTTGTAGACGCCTTCTTCTTCCTCAGCTGTTTCTCCTGTACCTGCAAAGAGAAACTCGCTTAGGTCCCCAATTTCAGTTGGGTCCTGGAGGGTTAGAACCAGTTCCCGCTGGTTCCCGCTGGAACTGTGCGTCGCTTTTTCCTGTACACTCGAATAGCCTTGTCATTCCAAATGATCTGCCCATTTTCATCAACTATAACAATGCCTCGGTTATCCTTAGGCTTGTTGTAATCGTTGGTCTGTTTCTTTGGAGGGGATGGATTTCTCCTTTGCTGGGCTCTGGGAGGAGTGGGGTTCCCCCTGTTTGGTTGACGTCTCTGACCCTTTTGATTCTGCCAATGAGATCGGTCGTCATTGTGGAATCTTCTTGGCTGATTCTGATTCCATTGCCTTGGCTGTTGATGATAGCTGTTCATGCCCGGATGTTGATTCATGTTGTGGCATGAGTAACCATAGCTGTCGTAACTGTTCCACATAGGTTGACTCTGTTGGAACCTCTGGTTGTTGAGGTGATGGAACCGTTGTTGATTCTGTCGGTTGACGCTTGGTCGGTTCTGTTGGTTCCATCTCTGCTGTGGTTGGTTTGTTGGTCGATTATCACGTCGGTTCTGAGCTTGGTTATGTTGTCGATTTTGAGCTCGGTTCTGATTGTGACTCCGACGTCTCCGGTTCCTCCGTTGAGTCTTGGAACCTTCCCCCTCGGTTGTAGACTCCACCGACTGTTTCGTTGGTGCTCTATCTGCAGCTCCTTTGCCTTTCTTAGCCACAGTTGCCTTTGTCGGTTGTGATGGTGTTTGTTCAGTTGCAGACTCAACTGTGTTAGGTTTGGCAACCATGACTTCCTCAGCCTTGGTGAAGGTAGCTGGTGGAATTCTAGTGTCCTTTGCCACGTCGTATTCGAGTCCAGACACGTCATCCGTTTGCCGTCTGTATCTGATGAGATTCTCGATGATCTCGAATGACTGATATAGTTTTGTCAGGTTGTCCTTCTCAGTTTGAAGATCCTTGAGAAGAACGGCTATATGCTCGGTCTGGGCATCTGATGTCTTCATCAGCTGGTCGATCTGAGCCTCTTGCTTGTTCAACTGTTCGTTCTGTGCCTTGATCTGTTCCTTCAACTGTTCATCGGTTGAAGCCTCAGTTTGGTTGGCTGTACTCAGTTGACTTTTCAGCTGGTCAATTTCTTCAGCTTGTCTCTTGATCAGATCGTCCTTTTCGGTTAAGGAAAACTCTTAAACTCAACCGGCTGCTGATGCAGTTCCTCACTGAGTTCTTGAAAATCATTCCAGGAGGGTTCCAACTCATCGCTCAGAGATTCCTGCAGGTTAGAAGTATTGGAAGAATTTAAGCGAGCAGGATTAGATTGTACCTCATTATCATCTTGATCGGTTCCAAGTGCCATGAGGCATTGATCCGGACTGATGACTTTGTTGGTAGAGGTCAGTTCATCCTCATATTCAGTGTCTGTGAAGATGTCCATATCGTCAGCTGCCTCTTCTGCTACCATGGCCTTGTTCTTTGCAGTTTGCTTGGCCCTTAGTGCTTCTCTTTCCTTCTTTGAAAGGTCTGGGCAGTCAGCTTTGAAGTGTCCTTCCTTGCCACATTCGAAGCATCCATTGGTGATTGGCTTCGAACTGTCTCGAGTTCGGTTTGATTTATAGAAACGTTTATATTTGCCGAACCGAGTGTCCATGTCGGCTAGTTTCTTTGACAACGCTGCAATGTTCTGTTGCAGTTCCTCTCTGCTCGGCTCCTTTGCTGTCGTGTCAGCTGATCTGGTTGGCCTTGACGATCTCGACTTTGAGTAGTCAGCTCGGAGGGCCACTGACTTTGATGCTGAGCCGACATCCTCAATTCCATTTGTCTGACTTGAGGGCTGCAACCTCCTTCTGTTGACCTTATACTCATTTCCTTTCAAGATTGAGAACAATCTTTCAGTTCCCATTTCACCAAGGTCAGCTCGGCTCTCGTGGATATTTGTGAAAGTATCCCACTCAGCCGGTAGAGCTTGCAACACTTTGAGATTTATTTCTCTTAGAGTGTATTTTCCTTTCCGGATAGACTAGATTCTTCTGATGATGTCCATAAACCGGAGCTCTAGCTGATCGATAGTCTCATCAGGTCGCAGACTGAAATTGTCGAAATCTTGACATGCATGTGAGAACTTGTTTTCCTTCGTCTCGTCACTCCCTTCACTTAGCGAAGCCAGGATGTCCCACATCTCTTTTGCAGTCTCACACTCCTCTATCCAGGGCAGATAGTCTTGTCCAACCGTGGACATTATTGTGCTCTGAGCCCAGATATCCAGCTGGCTCACCTTGGCCTCCTCCGGAGTGTAGTCTTCTGGCTGTTTCTTCACATACTTCACCACTGCATCTCCATCGTTGGGATTTGTGGGAGTGCGAAGTATTCTGTCTCGTATGACGATAGGTCCAGATGTGAGAACTTGTTGCATCCTATGATGCTTTGACAGAAGGATCTTCTTCATTCGAGTTCTCCATGATGTATAATTGACTACAGAGAACATGACTACAATCTTGTCCTTGACGTCCATCTGCACAAACAAAAACAGGACAAAAATGCGAGCAAGTATGCACTAGCGTGAAAAGATCTGTTCAGATGACCACTGAAAAAAAAATTCTCGAATTCACACCTCGTGAAACAGAGTCAGCAGTCTTTTGAACCACTGCTCTGATACCACTTGATGGTCCCGATACGAGTTACTGGTGTATGGGGGGGGGGGGAATACACCAGTTAGGATTTTTCAACTTTCGAAAAACTTAACACTTGAAATCAACTTCAACTAAGTAAAAGGACTCAGTTGGGATCTCACAGCTGAGTAAGCAACCTCAGCTGGAAGAGTGGTGCTGTGCGGAATGTGGTGGAAAATGAACTCGTAAAAATAGACTCACGCTTTTATGCACGGTTGGTCAAAACCAAAACTGTTGAAGTGAAAGTATGCAGATTGTATGCGGTTAGTTTGTCAGTTGAGATATGCAAATAATGACTGAACACAAATAAACACGACACACAAGATTTACGTGGTTCGGAGAGAACTCCTACGTCCACGGGGAGATGTGAGTCCACACACCTCAGTCCAAGTTCTTCTAGATAGAACCACTCAGCTTACGCGGGCTGAGCAACCGTTAAGGATAAGTTTGCGGGTACTTATCGACCTTACAGTTAAGATTACGGGTTCTTAACAACCTATGCTAAGTTTTCGGGCACTTAACAGCCTATCTACTCAGTTGCAGGAAGAGTAGGGTCCTAACTAACACTTTTTAGGGTGTGAGAGTGGGTGGGTTTTTCCAACTACAGCTCGATCACAAATGAGAGCTGGATCTAAGGTTTGAACGAATAAACACTGAACCTAAGATCAAAAACAGTTTCGATCTCTAGGAACCCTCAGCTACTAATGTTCTCTCAAATTGGAACTCTCAGCTGCTGATGCTCTTAGATGATGATTTTGCAGATTTGCTTTTTGCTTTGATGTCTCTCGAGAAGGCTCTTGAATTTTCGTCGTCTATGTATATCCTTCTCGTCGTGTGTAGTATCTCTCTCGAATGAGAGAATGCCTCTATTTATAGGCGGAGAGAATCAACTAGCCGTTGGAGGAGCAGTTGATCTCTGATCGGTTGATAGCGATGGCTTGTCTCTCATCTCTGCAGACTTTCCCGATATGGCATCTGTGCTCTTCTGCTTTCCATCTGAGACAGCCTTGTGTTAGGCCAGATGGGGTAATGACTGAACGGTCAAACCCTCATGTGACTTCCTTTTGAAATTCAAATCTTTGACAGTCAACTTCGGTTTGTCGGTTGAAAGTCTTGACCTTCATCTGAGTGATCTTCAGCTGATGTTCCGATCTGTCGAGCTCTTAGCTGACTTTGAACTTCAAACAGTTGAACTCCTTGTTCGGATTCTATAACTGAAGTTCTGAAACTGAACCCTCAGTTGTCTTCCACTTCTTTACTCAGTTGGGTTTGAACCCTCAGATGATTTCCTTTTCATCTGATGTTCTCTTCCTCTCTGCTGCTTCTCATCTGATGAACCCTCAGTTGGTTTCCTTCACAACTGATGTTCTAAAGACTTCCCCTTGTTTCCATCTGATCATATGAACTCTCAGTTGTCCTTCTTCACAACTGATGTTCTTGTTTGAGTGACACCTTGTTGCCATCTTCAGCTGGAGACCTGTAAAGATAAAATCTTAACTTTGCTCAAACAGCGAGCCTAAATTCTAACATTAGGTTCTGGCAACATCTACTCGGTTGGGGTCAGTCGGTTTTGGAATTCATCAAAACTTATACTAATAAATTTCCCAACACCTCTTTCTCATTGACTTGAATTCGTTCTTAAAGTTTGAGGAATGGGTATGGGAAACTACGCTAGGACGCCGGATTTTTCGTGAATTCACCTAGTGAAGATTGCCCGGAATTCGCATTTTCTTTAGTATAGTTTTATAAATGGTTCAAGTTGGGATACTCTTTGTTGTCACTGTTTCCTTTCTTTGATCTTGTGCTTGGATGTTAGGCAGATTGAGGTCTTGTGTGGAGGGCAACTCATTTGTTGTGTGATTACTGCTGTGGATTGATGAGTGAAAGATTGTCTGGTGATTGAGAGTTTATTGAGATATGAATTATTTAGTTCAAGCTTTCATTTTCTTCATTTTAATTTTTAATAAGATTTGCTTGAGGACAAGCAAGGTTTTGTGTGTGGAGGGGTTGTTTCGCCTATTTTTAGTTGTTTTTAGTATGGTTTATTTAGTGCATTTCGTTGATTTTTGATGTGGTTCGATTTGTTTTTACATTTAGGATGCATTAATGTTTCGGTTCGAGTTTCGTGTGGAAAATGTAGGTTTCGTCGCAGGTTAATGATTATGAGAGACATGTGCTATGAAATTCCAAAGTGTATGTTCGACGTTCGCCCGGCACAGAGGTTATGTTGGGCGATCGCCCAACTGATGGCATCAAGGAGTGAGTGTTTTCAGAGAACACCCTTGGACGCTCGTCCACCATTCGGCGATCGCCGGCTTGAAGAAGAGAGACCCCGACGATCGTTCGAGTTCAGCGTTTGTCCGGCATGCAATTTTTGGGGTTGAGTGATCTTCAGAGAGCAACCTTGGATGACCGCTCAAAGCCGACGCTCGTCCAACATTCTTGCATGTGGACGAGAAAACTTCAGAGAGGGACCTCCAACGATCGTCGGACCTCGGCGCTTGTCCGTGTCTGCGTGAAATTGCGGTGTTGAACGATCGCCCATGTGATGCGTCTTCGACTTTTGGGCCATTTGGCCCTATTTTTTCATGTCTTTTTGTGTGGTTAGTGTCTGTCCAGGGGAAGGAAGTTATTGTTCGAAGGAAGGAAGCTCAGTCCGAGTCAAACAGAAGAAAGGTGGTCAGAATGAGCAGAACTGGAGTGAATTCAGTCGGTTGCAAGGACTACGCAAAGGAGTATGCAGCGCATGAGATGAATCGAAGCAAGAGACGAGGTTGAAAGGAGGATTCCATGTGAACCCTGAAGCTAAGTTGCTGTTCATCATTCGCATTCGTGGTATTAACGCAATGCACCCAACAACAAAGAAGATCTTGCAACTGCCTTGCTTATGAAGAATCAAATCATGAAGCATGCAACCAATTTGACCACTACAGCAATTGCCAGTCAGTCGCCAGAGCTAAAGAAGGAAAGCCGCGTGGAAAAGATTCACAGCATATCTACCGAGCGTTTATGGAAAGAAGGATCTTGAAGTCAGCGCATCACCCTAAATCAATCAATTAATCGGAGATTGCCAATCACCAATCAAGTCAATCAGGATAAATCAGCATCTCGCTCAACATGGAAAGTGCCAATCATGCCGATTCAGTCTACTCGCTTAGGGTTTTGCTCGTTGCCATTGCTACTATAAAAGTCCAGCCAAAGCGGCTGGCACAATGTTGGTTACTTCGCCATTCTATAGTTCTTAGTCCAAGAAACAATTTTAATCTTAGTTTGATATTTTCTTTACGATCGAAACAGTTTATCCGCTTAATTTACATTCTGTAGTGAAGAACGAATCCAAGGCTATTTGCCTTAGGTACTTTTAATTCAAGTATTTCGTATTTCTTTTCATTCATGTGTTCTATTTCGCTTATCATTATATATTTAATTATGTGTAAGTAATCTACTTGGTGAGATTTGGGTATGGGAAATGATTGACTGTTGATATGTGAAACATTCGTGAGGCACTTGTGCCATCGGTTGAGTCCAGTAGTTCCGGAAAGACTGGAGCAGAACTCATGGGCAGTCCTGACTTAACGGGTGATCACCGCTCGGTTGGAGCTGTACCATGTCAAGCAAAGGCAGGGCATGACAGACGGCAACGTTCGATGTGCCCATGACCGAGTAGCTAAGCAGCACCTGACATGGTGCTGTAGATCTGGATGGTGAGGAATGGACAAGGGGATACTGCGTCCTTCTTCAGTCTTGGGCTTCTCTAACAATCACCCATCAACTGTGACGAGGCATCAAGCCATGGTTATCGACCAAAGGACTCATCTCGCGTATCGTAGACATATCGATGACCGGTTGGACGTAGTACCGGAAATGGATATCCCGCGAGTTATGTCTACTCTGTAGGCGCGGACATGGGAAGTTTGGAAGAGAAGGTTGGTGAGGGTCATACTTAGAGAGATCGGGTATGACTACTATCTAAGGAGGAGTGAAGCACGGCCTTGTGACCAGGGTGAAGCGTGACCTTCGGACCGAGACGACAACAAGGGATTCAACCATCCCAAGTGTGGAGTATGAACTCTTGAAACGCCCCAATGTCTTTGGGCTACGCCTTGAGTTTATATGAAGCATGGACGGATCTTCAGTGTGCCCATGACCGAATTAACATATCAACAATGATCATAACCTACCCCAAATCTTACCCCCCTTTTATATTTGAATTCCGTTTAGTTTATTTTGTGCAGATACACAGATTGAGACCGTGACAACTCGATTTGTGCACTGAAGAGTAAGGTGGTTCATCACTCTCCATGGGATCGACCCTAGCTTGCCACGAAGACTAGCCAGTCCAGTAGTGGGCTCAGAAGCGTGTATTGTCCGTCCAGGGCAAACATAGGTATCTTGATCGTACCGCACGACGGGTGCGTGTCACCATGTTGGGCGATCGCCCGTGTTGAGGCGGCGAGAATTTTGCTTATAAATAGGGTTCGGAATTATTTCCTTAGTTACGTTTTTACTTTTGTTTCTTTTTCCCTCCCGCCACAGAACCGCTCCAATATTACTTTTCCAGTTTTTCTTTAAATCTTGTTCTTTCCAGTTCTAGATAGGTTTATCGCTTTCAATTCGTACGGATTTTGTGACAGACTTCTACTACGAATTAATCATCGTGAGTTCTTTCTTTGCATCTAAATTATGTTTATGGTTTATTTTGTTCTTAGAACTAGGGTTTTTAACTCTTCTTAGATTAATTTGTCTTTTAATTAATTAGAGTTAGAATATCAAACTTTAATCAATCTTTATTGCTTTCTTTTTATTTTCTGTTCTTTTCGTAATACAATTAACGCCCTGTTAAGCCTTCCTTGAGAGACGATATTCGGGTTAACTTATCTAATCTAGAACAACCATGTTTAATTGCGTGCAACTTAGATTAATTAGGTTAAACAATGATGTTGATGAATTTTGAATGAAGTATGATGCATGAGAATTGAGAAATTAAGTGATATTAATTTTTATGAATTTTTCGATGAAAATAAGTATATATATGTGTTCTTGATGTTCTTGAAGAACATAAAAATATGAAGATGAGTTCATAGTGTTCTTGGTGAAATTTTGAAGATTTGAAGATGAAATAAAATAATTATTATTTATTATTATTTTAAGAATAAAAATCGAAAAATATATATTTATTAAGTTGATGGATTTCTTTGATGTGATGATAAATATATAAGATTAAATGAGATTTTGAGCATGTTTAGAATTAATTGAGAAAAGCATAAATTCCATGAATTTTTTTTAGAAAAATTCGATCCATATAAGAAACAAGAAAATAATAATTTTTGGGTTATGAGCTTGAATTTGGAATAAAACAAAGAAAGAAGTTTCTTTGTTGAGAATGTGAAAATTTTGATGCATAAGAGGAGTAGAACTCATAAGTTATGATGTTTGAGTAATTTAAGAGATAAAAGAAAAATAGAATATTAATATTAAAATTTATTTGAGGAATGAAAGAAATTAAAATAAAGGAAACTGAATTTTCTATGAAGAAATGTTCTAGAAATCGAGTATGTGAGCTAAGAAATGAATTTTACGTATTTGAGTTCGTTTATTTATTTTGATTGAGAACTCAATCAAAGGAAATTTTTTTTTAGAAAAATAATAATAGCTTTAATATTCAATTTAGTGGAATAATTTCCTTAAAAACTAGAAATTTCGAATTATATGCGTTATAAGTTGGATGTTTACATGCTTGAGTATGTTTGAATGTTTGGATGACGATTTTATGAGATGAAGTATTATTTGCATAAGTTAGAGTTGTAAAGTTTGAAAACGAACAAGTTTGCATGTTAATAAGGGAAAAACCGAGTTTAATGAGTTTTAATACTTGGAAGTTGAGTTCTTGATGTTATATGATATATTGAGTGATTTGATGATGATGTTTGAGTAAAAATAATCGAGTTTGCTTTTTTTTTAAATTGTTTTAATTGGAGTTAAAACGTAGAAGTTATCGAGTATTGAAGTCTAAAAATGAAAAATATGATTTTATTTAATAAAAATGAAAATTAAAGAAATTTTAATTGAGAAAAAGATTAAATAATATTATTTGGAGTTGAGATATTGATGGTCCCGATACGAGTTCTGGTGTATGGGGGGGGGGGGAATACACCAGATAGGAATTTTAAAAACAACCCCCTGAAAAATACCACAACTGAGTAAGAGGACTCAGCTGGAATCACAACTGAGTAAGAAAACTCAGCTGAAAGAGTGGTGCTGTGCGGAATGTGGTGGATACAAAAATAACTCGTATAAAACAACTCACGCTCAGATGCAAGGTCGGTCAACAACCAAATCAGTTGAAATGTAAAGATGCAGTTTTGAGTGCTGGTTAGTTGGACAGTTAGATATGCAGAAAGTAACTTAACAGAAAACACAAAAGCACAAAGGAATTACGTGGTTCGGAGAGAACTCCTACGTCCATGGGGAGTTGTGAGTCCACACAACTCAGTCCAAATTCTTTAGGACAGCTACCACAAAGCTTACGCGGGCTTTGCAACTGTACAGATAAGTTTGCGGGTACTTATCAACCTTTCTACTCAATTTCGGGAAGAGCAGGATCCTAACAACCTTTTTAGGGGATGTGTATAAGGGTGGGTTTTCCAACTACTAGCACTAACAAAAAAGTGAGCTAGGTTCTAAGCTTGAACAAATGAAGACTCAAACTAAGATCGAAAACACCAAGACAGATTCTAACTCTCTATGAACTCTCAGCTGGTGATGTTCTTAGAAATAGAATAATTGCAGTTTAGCTTGTGCGTAGTATATCGTCGTTCTTTCGCTCTTCTGTCTCTTGTCTTGATGAATGAATGAATGCCTCTATTTATAGGCGGTGAGGATCAACTAGCCGTTGGAAGAGCCGTTGATCTCTGTTCTGTGAAAGCGATGGCTTGTCTCTCATCTCTGCAGATTTTCCTGATTTGGCAACTGTGAACTTCTGCTTTCCTTCTGAGACAACCTTGTGTTGGGCCAAATGAGGTAATGACAGAACGTCAAACCTTCATGTAACTTCCTATTTGAAATTCAAATTTCAACCTTTGTCTTTCAACATTGGTTAGTCGGCTGAGACGTTTGATCTTCATCCGAGTGGTCTTCAGCTGATGTTCCATTTGATCGCTACCTTCATCTGACCTTCTGTCTGAAAAGGAACAGTTGAACCCTCAACTGCCTTCAACTTCATGTTGGTGATTTATCAGATTGAGTCCTGCAACTGATGTTCCATCTGATCAGGTGGATTGTCACATCCGACGAGCAGTTGATTACTCAGATGTTTTCTTTCATCCGATGATCTATATCCGATCAATTGGCTTGAACGCTCAGTTGTCTTTCTTACATCTGATGTTCCATCCGAGTTTCCATCTGAAGTTCTATTCGAGTATAGCCATGTTGCCGTCTTCAGCTGGAGTCCTGTAAAGATAAAATTTGAACATTTCTCAAACAGCGAGCCTAAATACTAACATTAGGATATGACAACATCTACTCGGTTGGGGTCAGTTGGTTTTGGAATCAATCAAAACTTTACTAAATTTCCCAACAGATATCAAATTGAGAAATTATCCGAGTTTAAGCTCGTATTTTGAGAAATAAAAACGTAGTTTAAAACCGAGAAAATTTTAGTAAAAGTTTTGGATTTTAAAATCCAAAATTATGTTTAAATTCTTTAATTTAATTCAAGTATAGCGAGATTATTTTCGTTGAAATCCAAAGTTTTGACTTTCTAAAGTTGAAAGTTGAGTAGTAATAAATGAGCATGAGACTGCATTTGAAATGTGAATTAAATTCTGAGTTCATTTCTATGTTTGATTGAATTTATGTGATTAAGTAGAATTTTTCTTTTTCCGCCTATTTATGAAGTCAGTCCTTTACCTGTATATGAATGCTCGATTATTGATGTGAATGATTTGTGATATTAATAGTCGAGGAATAATTCTATAATTTTATGAGTTCGTATAACTCGAGAAATTGAGAAGTACGAGACGAGATAAATAGTAAATTCTCATTTTGCGTGAAATATTTAAATATTATTGTAGAGTCGAGAGTTCGAGTTCGAGAAATTAATTTCGCAACCGAATATAGATGAGAGATCGAAGAAGAAATCGAATTAGATAAGTTAAGATAAGAAAGATCCGAGCCAAGTAGAAGTCCTTCAGCCGAGCCCAAAGTCTATTTTACGTTTTACTAGATAGTAATCTCGTCCTTATTCGATGTTATTCTTGAAGGGCCAAGCGGGACTGAAAAGTAAAAGAGGAGACAAACAGAGTAAGCTACCTTGACTAAGTTTCCTACAGCCAGGTGGGCTTTTCTAAAACCGAAAATCTGATGAATGCTATTATTTATTGAGTATTATTATTACGCGAGTTCTTAAAGTTAATTGACTTGCCATTTATCTGAGTTTGGTATGCTTTATCATCTGCTTGAGTTATTATTATCTTGTATGAGGCAGGAACCCATGTGTGGTATTTGAATTGTTTAAAGTGACTGTGATGCTTTACTTCGGTTTAGCAGGTCACAGTGTTTGAGAAGGAGGCATACTTCTCGACACTGTATTAAATATTATATCTTGACTGCCTAGTCCATTTAGAAAATGAAATGTTTTTGCATTCACAAGTAAAATGTTTTAAATTATACTAACACTTGTGATGCAGTGGCAAGACAAGTTCAATTATATAGCTCTAATGAGCAAAACTTTTTCAAATTATTTTGGCATGTGTTCACTGAGTACGAAATACTCAGCCCTGCATGTATTTCTAAATGTGCAGGTTAGCATGGATGAGGATGGCGAGAAAGATCTGGTGGTGTGTCTTAGGTCGAGTCATTTGTTTAAGTTGGCAATTACATGTCTTCATACATGTAGTTGTTGGAATTGAGTTGAGTCTCCACTGCAAGACAGTTTCTTTCAATATGTCTTTTGATCTAATACTCTGATGGTTTGTTGATACAATGAGCTTCGTGCTTGAAACAATTTCATGTTTTCTTTAATTTTCGTATGACTTGAATTCGATATACTTATTATATTTTGTTGAATCCATGTAAATATCTATGCTCGTTTATTGTTGAGTTGTTTCTGGAAAGCATGTTGACAATTGTTATCGCTTTCAGTCAATATTCCCTTGTTCCCGAGCATGATTCCTTGTTGAGTCAAGTTTTATTTGATGGTTTCACGTTTACAATTCGATGGAGTCTATTGTACTGTCGCACCTCGAGAGCGGGGTGTGACAGAAGTGGTATCAAAGCAGGTTGTCTGCTCTGAAGCTTAACCTTTCTTTGATAGTCGAGTCTAGTTTTATTTCCTAGATTTATTTGAGTCAGTAACACACCAAACAACCCCATCTCATCCGGCTATCAGGTACGAATATTTTTAAAAGGTTTAAATATTCAGTGATTTAAAGTTATTTAATATGTTATTTGCGCTCGTCTAGAATTAGAAGCTTGATAAGTAGCTTGGATAACAAGATTGCTTTAGAATGTCGTCTCTAATTTTTTTGCTTTGATGTGGAAATCGAAAGTATGGAATGATTGTGCAAACGATTTAAAGAAATGGAATTGCCGAGTAATCCGGGCAATAAAACCTCTTTGTGAAGCAAAAACGAGTATGTGGGGGTCGGAATTCCAAACGTGATATATATCTATTTTAGTGTGCCTAATTCGTTTTAAATCATATAGGATGGATGATGAAATGAATAGAGCAATGATGCAGGAATACCTGTATATCCGAAATGCATAATGACGAGACCATCGCTGAATTCCTAGCCCATTACCACAAGGTCTGGGAAGTTGTGAAATACCTAGACGTCAGTGCGTTTGATGGAATGATCTATCTGATCCAGGCACTTCCCCGAGAATGGCGAGATTGGGCTGCTTCACTTGTGCCGAGCCACATAGGAACCCAGTACTTGGGTGTGTATCTGTATGGCAACTGCAAGCCTTCATTGCCGCCAACTCTGGACAGTTCATTGAGTTCGGTGCCCCACCTCCCGGACTCTTTGACCCTATTTTTCCAGCCATGCCCAATGGTTTGATCATGATCCTCAGCCTTAGCCTCAAGATGAGCCCGCTCTACCCCGAGTCCTCTCTCCGCCTCCCCAAGAGCCAAGAGCCTCTTATCAGCACAACCCTTACTTAGGATACGTGTTTCCTCTCCGTTCCTACGACCTTTTTGCTTTTTCTAGCTCAACCGCGACCCAGCTAGACGGTACGTACAACTCTGTTGATGTTCCATTTTATCCATACGATCAGCCTGAGCTGTTTAGCCACATAAGCCACACTCCTTCTCCAGTGCCGCCAGTAGCTGAGTCTTCTAGGGCGAGACGTGCGAGAATCCGAAATAGTAGGTCATCGGGAAATTCTGCGGGCGAAGCTACGGTAGCCCGTAGGTACCTTCAGTCAGTTCTGGACGATAGTTATGTTTCTCCTTACACAGATGCCGAGTCTTCGGCAGCAAGGTTTGACCAGGGGATAGAGCGAGAGATCGATGGCATTTTTGGATCTTACCTTCGTCATGAGTATGAGCAAGAGCACTGAAGAGTCTGAATTAGAGCATGTCAACACTCGCTTTGAAGACGAACAAATGAGTAACTTCCTAGAGGATTTAGTCCATGCGGAAGGTCAAGGTAGTGACGAAGATGAGGAGGATCCGGAAGAGGATCCCAAGGAGTAGCAAAATGGAGAAAGTGACCCTGGCGACGGTGGTTCACGTGTTTGGGGTGTGGTTCGAGAAAGCTTGTGGAAAATTTCAAACAATCTTTACTTTATGTCGAGAGTTGAACTCTTTTATTTTCCTTAGTGATGTATATTATAAAACTCGATGCATAAATATCTAGTAGGTTGAACGTGAGGTAGTAGCTCGTTAAGTAGAGCGTGTGCAAAGTTTAGGGAATTTTTTCCGGTGTAAGTATTAATCCCTTTGCTTTGATATAAGTCCTCACAAGAGGCCATCATTTCGAATGATATGAGAATGAAGCCGTCAGACTGTTAAAATCAACTTTGAGTCTCACAAATGTTTATATTATTTTGAGTATCCGAGATCCTAATTACCTTCGAGTAAAGAGCGAGTGAAGAAATAAGAGTTGAGTAAATTAAATGAGTTATTTTTTGAAAATATTTTATTGAGTGAAAGTTTGAGTAATGAGAATGTGTCATATGTGATAATATTTGAGTATACAATTGTCTTAAATGCCGAGAATGATTTGCTTTGAGGATATGTGAATTTTGAAGTGCATGCTAATAAGTGATTGATTATTTGTGCTGAGAAATGATTTAATTGAGATGTTTTATCTGAGATGATTGTATTATCTGAGATAACTATTTTATTGAATTTTCCTTGATATGCTGATAAGTATCGATTGAGAATCAAATTCCTCTCAATAAGGAAATATTTTCAAAAGTTGAGAAAAATTCCAAGTAAGTTAGTCTGTTTTGCAGAAATTTCTTTCCGAGTTGCTTAATTTTTCTTTTGCATTTCTTTAGAATGCCACCAAGACGAAGAAATGTGAGAGTCAAAAGAAACGAGGAGGAAGAGCGACAAGACCCTACCCCACCTCTTCAGAATAAGAGACGAATAGAATAACTTTTTCTTCGCCAAAATCCTCCGACTTTCGATGGTAAAGGCAGTCCGGCAGAAGCCGAGGACTGGATTCGTTCTCTTGAGTGAATTTTTAGATTTCTTCATTGTAGTGATCGTGAACGTCTCGAGTGTATGACGTATAAGCTCAAAGGAACCGCCGACTATTGGTGGGAAGCATGTCAGAGGACGTATTCGCCAGAAGAATGCGAGAATTTGACGTGGGAACAGTTTAAGGAAGCCCTATACGAGAAATATATGCCTAGGAGTTATCGCAAGTAGAAGGCAAACGAATTTGCGAATCTAAGATAAGGAAAGAGAACGGTAGCCGAGTATGATCGTGAGTTTAGCGAGTTAGCTCATTTTGCACCTGGTAAGGTGGATACCAATGAGAAAATGTGCGAACTTTTCCGAGCAGGATTAAGGCAGGATATTCGAGTTGTTTTTGCAAGTCAGAGTGGTTTGACTTATGCTGAAACCCTTAATCGAGCCTTAGATATGGAGTTAGCAATGCAGCTAGAAAGAGGTTTGCATTCCTTAGCGAATCCTTAATTTCAAAATCAAGCGATGACAGCTGTGACCTCACACCCTTCTCATCACAGCCATCATGCAAAAAGAAAAGGAAAGTGGAATGGTGGAAACCACCCGAACAAAAAGTCATGGTAAGGACGAGGACAACAACAACCCCAACAATCTCAGAAAGCAAAAGCTCAGCATGGTAATCGAAGTAACGTACTCATAGGACCTCAAGGACTCCCTCCTTGTTCAAAGTGTGGCAGAATGCATCAAGGCATCTGCAAAGGTGGAAGTAATATCTGTTTTACTTATGGACAGCCTGGTCATTTCTCGAACCGGTGCCCAAGTAAACAGAAGGGAATGATCAGCGGAAGACCGAATCAGTACTAGTCTTCACAGATGAGAGTAGTGGAGGCAGCTCCGCAGCGGAAGTATCCCCAGAATCAGCGTAAACCATAGTCGCAAAAGCAGCAACCATCTTCGCAGGAGCAGCCGCACTACCTAAGAGCATTCGCAATTGAATAGAAACCTGGAGTTAAAGACCAATGAAATCTTGCAGGTAAGGGAAAACTTAATGACGTACCTGTTATCATTTTATTCGATATTGGCGCTTTGCATTCGTTTATATCTAGCGCTTGCATAGAATGTCTTGGCTTAAATATAGAAGAGTCGAACTGAGTGCTTAGAGTGTCAACCCCTTTAGGTAGATCGGCATTAGTTTCACGTGTTTGTTCGAACTTAGAATTCAAATTCGGAAATTGTAGATTATCCGCAAAATCCCTGAATCTAATCCAGATGTGAGATGTGAATATAATCTTGGGAATGGATTGGTTAACCGAGAATTTCACAACGATCCGATGCGATTAGAGACAAATTTCATTTCAACTTCGTGGAGAAGAACCGACCGTAGTTTTCGGAGTTGAGAAGAGAGTAAAGAAGAGTATGCCGATAATTTCAGCCATAAAAGTGAAGAAGTTAATAAGGAGGAAGGATACGAAAGCGTATCTGATTTATTTAAACAAAGATAAAGAGCAAGGACCGAGTGTCGACGATGTAGCCATCGTAAGAGAGTTTAAAGACGTATTTCCAGAAGTCTTACCGGGTTTGCCTCTGGATAGACAATTGAAGTTTATGATCGATTTAGAACCTGGATCAGCCCCTATTTCGAAGGCACCATATAGAATGGCTCCGAAGGAACTTCAAGAGTTAAAGATTCAGCTACAAGAGTTGTTGGATTTAGGCTTTATTCGACCGAGTGTTTCTCCTTGGGGAGCACCAATTCTGTTTGTGAAAAAGAAGGACGGTAGTGTGAGAATGTGCATAGATCATCGAGAGCTTAACAAGATTATCCTCAAGAACAAGTATCCTCTGCCAAGGATAGATGATCTGTTCGACCAGTTAAAAGGAGTAGGTGTTTTCTCCAAGATTGATTTAAGGTCTAGATATCATCAACTGAAGATCAGACAGGAAGATGTTCCAAAGACTGCTTTCAGAACAAGATATGGACATTACGAATTCGTAGTAATGCCCTTCGGATTGACAAATGCTCTAGCTGTTTTCATGGACCTGATGAACAAAGTTTTTCACGAGTACTTGGATAAGTTCGTGATTGTTTTCATAGACGATATTTTGATATACTCTAAGAGTGAAACAGAACACGAGATGCATCTACGAATCGTGTTGGAAAAGTTGTATGCCAAATTCAGTAAGTGTGAATTTTGGCTAAGGGAAGTGAATTTCCTAGGACATGTTGTTTCGTCCGAAGGAATTAAAGTTAATTCAGATAAGGTGAAAGTTGTTCAAGAATGGAGATCGCCGACATTAGTTCATGAAATCCGTACTTTCCTCGGTTTAGCTAGTTACTATCGGAGATTTACAGAAGGATTTTCCAAGATCGCGAAGCCGATGACAAGTTTTCTAAAGAAGGAATCAAAATTCAAGTGGACGGAGGAATGCGAGAAAAGTTTCCTAGAGCTCAAGTCGAGATTGACTACAGCTCCAGTGTTAGCCCTTCCTGAAGCGGGAAAGGACTATACAAGTTTTACTGATGCATCATCCAAAGGTTTAGGATGTGTGCTAATGCAAGATGGAAGAGTGATTGCCTATGCTTCAAGACAGCTCAAACCCCATGAAGGGAAGTACCCCATGCACGATTTAGAGTTGACAGCCGTTGTGCATGCTTTAAAGATTTGGAGACACTACCTCTACGGAGCTAAGTGTGGAATCTTTTTAGATCATAAAAGCCTGAAGTATTTCTTCGAGAAGAAGGAGCTAAACATGAGACAAAGAAGATGGCTTGAGTTGGTAAAGAACTACGATTGCAAAATTTCTTATCATCCCGGGAAAGCTAATGTAGTAGCCGATGCGTTGAGTAGAAAAGGGAAATCAGAGAATGAGGAGAATACGAAGTTAGGATTTCTCCTATCTGAGGAAGTAAAGTTGATCGAGGAATTTGGAAGGATGAGAATTGAAGTAATTCTACCTCTGATGTCGGTAGAGCAAGTAATTGCTTCATTAGTAGTGATGCTAGATCTGAGATCTCGAATCATAGAAGGCCAAAGGAAAGATGAAAGTTTGGAGAAATTGAGACTTAAAGTTAGAAAAGGAGAAGTCAAAGATTTTAAAGAGTCAAGTGACAACGCTTTATTATTTCGATGAAGAATTTGCGTGCCAAATGACGAGAAGCTTAGAAATGAGATAATGAGTGAAGCTGTACCAGGATTTGAAGCAACAATTCTGGTGGAAAGGAATGAAGAAAGATGTAGCCATGTACGTTGAAAGATGCCTAGCTTGTCAACAAGTGAAGTCTTTGCATCAAAGACCATATGGACCTTTGCAACCGCTACCAGTTCTGAAGTGGAAGTGGGACGATGTCACTATGGATTTTGTGATGGGTTTTCCCATAACAAGGAAAGGAAATACAATTGTCTGGGTAGTTGTGGATAGATTGACGAAGTCCGCTCATTTCATACCTATTCCACACACCTATGGATCCGACAAGTTGGCACAGATTTATGTTAAAGAAATTGTGCGATTACATGGAGTTCCAAGTACAATCACTTCCGATCGAGATTCGAAGTTTACTGCCCGTTTTTGGAAAAGTTTCCAAAAAGAGTTGGGAACACAGCCGCAGTTTAGTACCACTTATCATCCTCAGACGGATGGTCAATCAGAGAGAACAATCCAAATTCTTGAAGATATGTTAAGAGTCGTTTTGTTAGACAAAGGAGATGATTGGGAGAAAATCATATCCCTTGTCGAATTTGCCTACAACAATAATTATCAGAATATGATTGGAATGGCTACTTACGAAGCTCTTTATGGAAAGAAGTGTAGATCTCCGCTCTACTGGGACGAAGTAGGCGAGAGAAAAGTTATAAGACCGGAAGCGATTGAGGAGATGATAGAATCTATTCGTCAGATTCGTGAGAAAATTCAGGAAGCTCAGAGTCTGCAGAAGTCGTATGCCGATAATCGTAGATCCGAGTTAGAGTTCGATGTAGGAAGTAAAGTCTTTCTAAAAGTATCCCCTTCGAGAGGAGTACACTGCTTTGGTGTTCGAGGAAAGCTAAAGCCGCGATTTATAGGACCATTCGAAATCTTAGAAAGGATTGGAGCCGTCTCGTATAGATTAGCTTTGCCTCCCAGTTTTGGAAATTTGCATAAAGTGTTTCACGTGTCGCAATTGCGTAAGTACGTTTTCGATCCGAAACACGTGATTCGACAATAAGACGTAGCTTTGAAGCCAAATTTAAGTTACGAGGAGAGACCCGAGTGAATTCTAGATCGTAAGATTCAGCAGCTTAGGACGAAATCGATTCCCCTAGTTAAGATTAAGTGGTGTCACCACGATCTTGAAGAAGCTAAGTAGGAACTTGAAGAAAAGATGAGAGTGAAGTATCCTGAGCTATTTCCTCAAGGTTAGCAAATTTCGTGACGAAATTTTTTTAAGGGGGTGAGGATGTAATTTCCCGAACTTTTCTAAGTCTTTGAATGCGTTTTAAATAAGTTTATATGCTTATATGATGTGCCTTGAGTGATAAAATTTCTAAGAAAAGAAATTTTCTTGTGAAATTCCTAAAATGCCCTTATGTGCTCTTATGTGATTTTTCTCGTTTCGATTATTCAAATCAAGTATGTGATGCATTGTTTGAGTATTATTATATGAGTATGAGCTTGAGTTTAAATTTTGGAAAATTCTGAGAATTTTTACTTTTTGATGAATAGTAACGATAACCGAGATTTCACTATTCGTCGAGTAATTCCGAATTTCGTCTAATTAGTGTCTTTTAAGTCTAGAAATTATTTTAAGACTTTTGAGCTATGTCGAAGAATTTTCCAAGATCATATGAGAGAGTTTTAAAAAAATTATTGCTTAACGGTTTTAATTAACCGAGCAATTTTTAAGTTTTTCTTCGTTAGTCGGAATTTTGATTTAAAAATTTGATATTTGGATTCCTTGATTTATTTGGTGTGAATAAGACAAAGTAGAGAGGTTTTCGACGTCGAGAAAGAGTCAAGGAGAGTTTTGAAACGTTTGAGAGATAAACGAAATAGTAGGGATATTTTCTACAGGAAAACTTTTTCTTCCGGGGATTTTTAGCAGATAAAAATTTGCATATCTACCCTAAATCTACCCAAATCTCTCCCCCACTCTCACTCCCTAGGCATGTAATACACTCTCTCTTTCTCATAATTGTAGTCGAGATTCTTTCTCTCTCTCTCGATTTTTCCTCTCAACACATTAAATACATCTCCTTCCACTCATTTCATTCACAAGCAATTAACATCCATCTCTCTCATCTCTCTCTCCCTTTGCCGACATACACATACACACTCACACACACTAGTAATATCTTCCATGGAAGCTTGAAGGTCAAAGCTCCAAAGCTTCAAAGATCATCTTCATCTTTCATCTTTTGATCAAACTAACAAGGTAATCTTCATCCTCTCAACCTTGTGATAATTTTAAGACCAAGATTCATCCCTTTTTCTTCCTTCTATTTTTCGGCAGCTTGTGCCATGGAGAGGTGCTCGATTTTTCTTTATCTTTGAGGTCTAGAAGTCGAGCTCTACAAGGATTCATGCATGGAAATCAAAGCCAAACCTTGAGCCCTCTTTCCTCTCCAATATCGCCGATCATCAAGCCTTGAAAGAGGAGTTTGATTTCAGTTTTTAAGTATGATATATCTTGATTCTTGTATATGTATATGTATGTGGAAAAGATATTTAAATATTATTGTAGAGTCGAGAGTTCGTGTTCGAGAAATTAATTTAGCAACCAAATATAGACAAGAGATCGAAGAAGAAATCAAATTAGATAAGTTAAGATAAGAAAGACCTGAGTCAAGTAGAAGTCCTTCAGACGAGCCCAAAGTCTATTTTATGTTTTACCTTTTATGAGATAGTAATCTTGTCCTTATTCGATGTTATTCTTGAAGGGCCAAGCGGGACTGAAAAGTAAAAGAGGAGACAAACAGAGTAAGCTACCTCGACTAAGTTTTCTGCAGTCAGGTGGGCTTTTTTAAAACCGAAAATCTGATGAATGCTATTATTTATATTTCTGTATGACTTGAATTCGATATACTTATTATATTTTGTTGAATCCATGTAAATTATCTATGCTCGTTTATTGTTGAGTTGTTTCTTGAAAGCATGTTGACAATTGTTATCGCTTTCAGTCAATATTCCCTAGTTCCCGAGCATGATTCCTAGTTGAGTCGAGTTTTATTTGATGGTTTCACATTCACAATTTGATGGAGTCTATTGTACTGTCGTGCCTCTAGAGCGGGGTGTAACATGCCACAATCTCATTCGTGCGCATACGAAGCCTCTTCATCTGGAACAGAATGGAGTTATACTCACGCTCTAGCACACGCAACATCCTCGTAAAAATAGCCCGAAGATTAGGCTCACTTAGCACAGGTTCTGGCGCAGTGGATGTCGGCTTCTTCCTTTCCACAATGCGAACAGATGGTCCCTCGATGTCATTGGGATGAATAGCTTCATTGAATAGCTTGTCATGGATGACAATGCTCTTAGTAGTACGCTCGAAATGCTCTCCAACGTGCATAACATTAGGAAATTAAGATGAGATGATTCCAAAAATCAGACTAGGATAGCCTAATGCCATAGGCTTTTTCAGATTTCCAGCATGTTGAGTGACGTAGTCGAAGACCAAATGTCCAGAGTCGAATGTCTTGAAACACCCAATCCCATACAACACTCTTGCTGTTTCTTGACTCACTGTGGCAGTATGTGTGGCAGGGTACAAATTTCATACTGCAATCTTGTGCAAGATTGCGTACTTTTAGGACAATATTGAGGAACTGATAGACATGTTCCTTTTCCATGTCCGGTACACTCCGTGAGTGATCTCGCTGGCAATTGTGTCCAATGACACATCCTTCTCCTCTACACCAAAGTCATCACGACCAACAAAAGCAGATATAACAGCATGGGAGAAATTGATATACCTTCCTCAAATATAAATCTTGAAGTGACTGCGAGAGGAAGAATCAGCAATACTCTTGGACATGTTGCAGTAGAATTCCAGCACAACTTCTCAAACATATCTTCGAACAGGATAGACAGTCTGATCCCACTTGACATCCTCCAGCAGTTTGTCCAAGCCAGTTCCCTCCAAATCTTTCTTCTCTACAGGTTGCTCATAGACCAGCTTCCTGTGGATGACATTATTCCAAGCCTCAGCATGTTCATCAGACTTAAACCTGAGGGCGTTTTATATAGCCTTTGTTCATTGAAGAGAATCGACTAAAAAAATTTGTCTTCTAGATGGTGTAGCAGATGAGTCACCATTATGAGCAGTAGAAGAAGCTCCTTGATATGAAGCTTCATGCTCAGAATTCCCAGCATCACTTTCCATGACACTTTCAGGCCCAGACTCGATGTCTATAGGCGGATTTGGATTCACACCCTTCTTAGGCTTCACAATAGCCTTCTTCTTCTTTCTGGAAGATTCACCAACCTTCCCTTTGCCCTTGACATCACGGTCAGTAGCAACAACAACCTTCTTGGCCAATTGACCCCTTGTTCGAGTAGCAGGGGTTGCAACAGGTTCTTTAATAGTCAATGCAACTTCTTCAATTCTAACCTTTTTTTTGGGCAGGTCAGATTGCTTGCGAAGTTGCCTTTTGGAAGTCTTCTTCTTCTCAGTTGGCACAGACTCTGACACATCAAGGTCGTCAGCTATCTCATCAATAGCAGCTTGATCCACTCCATATTCTTTACCAATATCTTGCTCCTTCTCAGTTTCTTGGAATACAGGAATCACCGGAGGGATGGAGGCTTGTTCTCTTACAGGTTGAAAACCACTGGTGGAAGATGCAGATCGCCAGAGAATTGATCGGGAAGTCAAAGACTTTGAAGGAGTAGCCTTCTTCTTGAAAGCAGCAACAAGAACATAGGCTTGTTCCTTCTGACTTGACTCCGTGTTAGATTCAGAGTCCTCAACGGTCTACTTCTCCTGAGCAGAGGTATTCTTTGACGGCGACTCAGAGGCCCTCGCCGGAGAGAAGGACTTTGTTCGTGCTGGCTGCTTCTCCTTGGCAGCAGTAGGGGGGTCTGAGGTCTGATTCAGAGTCTGAATAATCAACAATACCCAGGCTTTGCTTCTTCTTTTTACCACCGGCCCCGTAGTATAGATGGAAAATCGAAACACCATCGTCACCGGAATCATCAGAAAATCTTTGGGTAGAGCAGCTTCCGTCAGGCATAATGAAATATTGATCAGCAACACATGAACACAAAGAAGAGCTTCGAGAAGGAGAGAGAACTTTGATATTAAGCAAAACATCGGTGAAATCTTAATGCAGAAAGAAGATTATATAAAGAGATTCAAAGGCGGTGAAAGTCTCTCTCTTAGAAGATAAGTATGGAAATAAATCCTAATAAGATAGGAGATGATATATTTATCAAGATTTGAAGTGATCCATATCTCCAACGTTCAATTTTGAACATAAAACAGCCGTTGTAAACTCTTGGAAGCCATAGAGTTGAGCACAGAAAATAGCCATTGAAAGGCTGCAGAGATGACGTCAGCCCTTGCCTGCTCCAGCACACTACGTGTTCCAGTGATTGTGCCAAAATATCCTGGCACAGAAACACAGAAAACAAGAAAACTAAGAAAACCAAAAAACAATAATGTACATATACATTGTGCTTGTTTAGAAGACCACAAGCACGTGGTCTCTCTAGATAATTTAGAGAGATCAAACACCCAACGAAGCTCGAAGAGATTCGAACCTCGCTGCATCCAAGGCCTTAGTGAACAAGTCCGCCAACTGCTTATCCATAGGCATGAACTCCATGTTGAGCATCTTCTCTTCAATCAACTCCCTTATGAAATGGTGGCGAATGTCAATGTGTTTCAACCTAGAGTGGTGTACATGATTCTTCGAGATATTAGTTGCACTCTTTTTATCACAGTAGAGAGTGAATGGCTTGAATGACACTCCATAACCTTCAAGCATTTGGGTCATCCACATGAGTTGAGTGCAAGCTGATCCTGCAACAATGTATTCAGCTTTAGTTGAGGACAAAGACATGCTCACCTGCTTCTTACTGTGCCAGGATACCAAATTGTTGCCAAGGAAGAAACATGCTCCAGATGTGCTCTTCCTATTGTCCGGGCTACCAGCCTAATCCACATTATTGTATCCTACTAAAGATGTGGTGCTGTCCTTAGTCATCCAAATACCAAAATCACTTGTTCTTCGAACATATTTAACAATATTCTTCACAGCTAGCAAATAACTCTCCTTCGGATCTGCCCGAAACCTGGCACAAACTCCGACACTGTGGCTAATGTCTTGTCTACTGGCCGTCAGGTAGAGAAAACTTCCAATCATACTTCTGTATAGAGACAGATCTACAGAAGCACCTTCTGTGTCCTTTCTGAGCTTGACTGAAGTTGACATAGGTGTGTGATGTACCTTGGTATTTTCTAGTCCAAATTTCTTCACCAAGCTACGAGCATACTTTGATTGAGTCACAAATATTCCCTCCTTGGATTGCTTAATTTGAAGTCCTAGAAAATAATGCAATTTAGCAAAGAGACGCATATCAAACTCCTTTATCATGTGACCTACCAATTCTTGGATCAGATCCTGCGACACAGAGCCAAAGATTATATCATCAACGTAAATCTGAATAATGATAATACCTTTTGAATTACTCTTATAAAAAAGATTTTTGTCAGATCCTCCTCGAACATATCCCTTGGAGATGAGATACTTGGACAACGTATCATACTAAGCACGAGGTGCTTGCTTCAATCCATACAACGCCTTATTTAATTTATAGACATGATCGGGAAATTCAGGATCAACGAATCATGGGGGCTACTCCACGTATACATCTTCTTGAAGGGTACCATTGAAAAAGGCACTCTTAGCATCCATTTGGTATAGCTTGAAGTTCATGCAGCACGCCATCCCAAGTAGTAGTCGAACAACTTCTAGGCGAGTGACCGGAGCAAATGTTTTTTCATAATCAATACCCTCATCTTGAGAGTATCCTTGAGCAACTCTTCTTGACTTGTCGTGAATAATCTCCCCCATCTCATCAGTTTTGTTGCGAAAAATCCATTTTGTCCTAATTACATGAGCATCAATGGGACGAGGCACAATATACCAAACATTGCAACGAACAAACTGGAGCAATTCTTCTTGGATGGAGGCGATCCAATCTTCAATCAACAAGGCCTTCTTGATATTTTTTGGTAGAACTTTAGATACATAGCATATGAATGCAATGTTTGCCACCATACGTTTGTAGTCTTTCACCATATTTCTTGTTACTCTTCCTCCAGTGACGTCTCCAATAACATTTGTTAAAGGATGATTCTTGGATACTCTTCTGGATGGACCTGGAGTAGTAGGGACTATCTCGCCTGAGATGGAATCAGATGGAGCTTCAGCTTCGATGGGGTCAGTAGCAGACTCAAAAGATCTAGTCTATGCATTTGAGGAGGTTGGCACAGACTCTGGAACATGTAATAACAATTGAAGCTCCTCTTCTGCTTCATCGTCTGTAGAATCGGCGAAGACCACATTGATAGACTCCATGATAGTCTTGTTTGTCTTGAAATAGACTCTAAATGCTCTGTTGTAATGAGCATATCCCATAAATATTTCTTCGAGACCTCGATTATCAAGCTTTTGCGTGTATTTCCTGTCGTTCAGAACATAGCACACTATCCCGAACACGTGGAGATCTTTGAGATTAGGCTTCCTTTCCTTCCAGATTTCATAGGGAGTATGATTTGTCTTAGGGTGAAGATAGACTCGATTCACTATGTAGCACGTCGTATTTATCGCCTCAGCCCAAAACCTGTCAGCCACATCATGTACCTTGAGCATGGTCCTCATCATCTCTTGCAGAGTTTTATTCTTTCTTTCAACAACTCCATTTTGTTGAGGTGTTTTTGGGGCTGAGAATTCATGTGCTATTCCTTTTTCAGCATAAAAGCTGATAAACTCTTTATTTTGAAATTCTCCACCATGGTCACTTCTTATTCTTCTTAAGGGAAGATCCTTCTCTAACTCCACATGAATGTACAAGTCCTTAAAGCTCTTGAAAGTTTCTGATTTGTGTCGGAGAAATTTCACCCAAGTGAACCTTGAATAATCATCTACACACACAAGAATAAACTCCTTCTTTGCTATGTTTTGAGTGGGCATCGGTCCTACTAAATCCATATGCATTAATTCAAGAATACCTGAGGTAGTGATGTTTCGAACTTTCTTGTGTCCAACTTCGGTTTGTTCCCCCAATTGACAAGGTCCACACACAACCTTACCATCAATCTCGAGCTTAGGAACTCATACTCTTCAAACTTGCATGCCCAAGTTTCTGATGCCATGTCTCATTCAATCCGGCACTAACTTGCAGACAGACATGTGTGGGTGTGACAACATAGCACTTGTCATGAGATTTGCGGCCAATCATGAATTCAGCTCCATTCTTCACTACTTGACACGAACTTTCGTTGAATATGACTTTGTATCCTTCATCACAGATTTGACCAACAGTAAGAAGATTTACTTTAAGTCCATCAACCAAATAAACAATCCGTAGATGTGGCATTCCAGGTATGTTTAGTATCCCTTTCTCAATCACTCTAGCTTGATTACCATCTTTAAAGGTAATGTGATCATCGAAAATATCGACAATATCCCTTTCTCAATCACTGTAGCTTGATTACCATCTCCAAAGGTAACGTGATCATCGAAAATATCGACAATATTGGTTAGGAATTTAGGATTTCCTATCATGTCCTTGGAACAAGCATTGTCCATGTACCACCTGTTGTCAGCTCATGCCCAAAGAGAAGTGAGAGCAACATAGGCATTGTAGTTGTTTCTAGATTGAAACATTCTTCTCAAGTCACTGAGATAGTATCTGCAGTGTGGCCTTATATGTCCAGGAAGATCGCAGTAATGACAGACTATCATAAAAAGCTCTTCTTACTGTGGAGATTGTCTCCTTCTGAATTGATGATTCTCCTTTCGTGGAACACTCCTTGCCACCTGTTGGCGCATCTATTTTCGCCTCTGAGAATTTGTTTGAGAAATTCTCTTTTGTCTCCCTTTGTTGGAAGGGTTTGTCTTGGGAGCTGGATTTCCCTAAGGTTTCTCATGTTGAGGAACAAACTTCACCTTCTTCTCCTTGTCTTTGACAGCCACCCACTGCTTTCCTTGAAAACTCAAACCAGATTTATTGGTCGAGATTTGTCCAGCTTTAAGAATCTTGTCAAGCGTGTTAGTTCCTTCACTATTCATCATCTTGATAAACTTATCCATGTGATCCATCTTGTGGAGAAGCATGTTATTTTGATTGAGAAGAGATATATTCAAGACTTTCAGATTGTCTCTTTCTCTAGCTACTTCCTCAATCTGAGCATTGAGAGTTAGATTGATTTTTCCAACTTTATCGCACTTAATGATCAGATATTCATATTTTTTAATCATTGACTCCTTATCCATGCTGTCTGCATCACTTTCTTCATCAACTGGATTGTCCTTGCTAGTAGGCACAGACACATGCACATGAGTGTACGGCTATACTGCAGAGATTGCAACATGAGCAACTTTCTCTTCAGTCTCACTTTCACTATCATCAGTATCCTCATCACTGTGGGTAGCGATGTATAATTTGCCTTGCCTCCGTGTCGTATTGATGCAGTCCCACTTGAAGTGTCCATAACTATGACACTCATAACATTGAGGCCCAGTCTTTGGAGTGGACTGGTTGTCTTCCTTATCCAGTTGATTTGACTCAACTTTATTTCCTTTCTTCTTGTCAAGTCCTCGTTTGGCAAACTTCTTGAATTCCTTCTTGAAGGAATTCGTGATTAAGGCCATCGCTTCAGCAGCTGCTAATTCTCCTTTTGGCACAGAGGACTCCTCAGGATGCTAGTTGTGAGCTTGAAGGCAACTCCCTTCCTTTCAGCACTTTCATTCTTCTTTCCCATCTCATAGGTTCTTAAGGATCCAATGAGCTCATCTAGTTTCATGGTAGATAACTCTCTTACTTCTTCAATTGCAACCACTTTGTACTCGAACCTATTGGGGAGAGATCTTAATACCTTTCTGACAAGGTATTCATCATTGAACTTATTCCCAAGGGTCACGCTTTCATTAATAATTTTCAATAGCTTTGCATGAAAGTCGCTGATTGTCTCATTCTCTTCCATCCTCAGTAACTTTCACATGATTAAGGCCATCGCTTCAGTAGCTGCTAATTCTCCTTTTGGCACAGAGGACTCCTCAGGATGCCAGTTGTGAGCTTGAAGGCAACTCCCTTCCTTTCAGCACTTTCATTCTTCTTCCCCATCTCATAGGTTCTTAAGAATATCCCATGCTTGCTTTGCAGAGGTGCATGTGGAAATAAGAGAGAATATTTCCACAGTAACAGACGCTTGAATGGCGTTCAATGTAACCTGATTCATCCCAGATTCTTTTCGTTCAGCTTCAGACCATGCTTTCCTGTCTTTGACTTTTCCAGCATTAGATTCACCAGCAGCTATGGTGGGAGGTTTGAATTCTGACTTGATCGTCTCCCATGCTTCTTCATTGATAGCTCTTATGTGTGCCATCAAATGAATCTTTCAATATCCGTAGTTGGATCCATCAAGAATTGGTGGTTTCATCATCGAACTGCCACTTGTGGAAGTCATTGTGTCTTATCACGAATGCAACAACACATTTAGATGTCCATCCCAAGATCAACACCTGTAAGATCGATGTACCGTTCTGGTACCAATTGTTAGATCTAAACAAACACTTTATGCATATAAAGATGTGTTGCTGGAAAACTTAGCACAGTCAGTATAACAGAAATAATAAATTGTGCTTAAATAAAAGAAACACGATATGATAACCCAGTTCGGTTTTGCAACCTATGTCTGGGGGGTCTTTGCCCAAGAGAGAACCAATCTACTATTAGAAGAAATGGCTACAGAGGATCTTACACATATAGGTAGACACCTTATGCTACCCTTTCGCTCACTCTCTTCCTAACTTCACGTGAATTTGTGATTTATCGATCTACAATCGCTCAACCTAAGCTCGAACCTCCAGTCCGACCCTTAACTCTCTTTAAGACTGAATTGATCAAAGATAAACCCTCACTGATTCGTGCACTCAATTACAATACTCTCAAGAATATATGCACTCAACCAATAAAACAAAGCGGCCTACCCTCACAATGTTGATGTCGAATATATATAGGTTTGAAACCCTAGATCTCTTCGCCATCATGTATATCTTCTTAGTTCTTCTTTCCTCGTGAGGATAAGGCTTGGGGAACACGTCTGATATCTACTTGATAAGTATCTTGTCCACATCTATCATAATCATGGAAAAGATCTCGCAAAATTTGCACAGATAAGAAAAGTCTCTGCCAGACTATCCCAGGTTCCCTTAGCACAGACTGAAGCACACTTCACAGAGTTTGTTCTGCGTAGTGGCTTCGGCACTTCAGCTGTACTTTTGGCTACATAAATTTTGCCAACATCTTTGAGCACCATCACCTCTTGAGCAGCAATGCCTCAAATCCAACAGAGAGAACTGAGGAAGAGAAAAAGAAGAAAAAATGCAAAACTCCCACGGAGGATACTTCAGAGGCCACGAGGGAGGAGAAAAGAAGAAAAAAGCATCACGAGCAAGTGTCTACTGATGATCAATCACTAGCTTTGATAGCGTCTGGCCTTTCGGCCCCTCCAAAGATTGCTCCAGCTTCTGCTAGCCTAGGTACATCTCCGTCTCTAACATCGACAGTTGTTTTGCAAGAGATGGTTGAAATTTCTACTGTGGGATTAGGTCCATCATAAGGCAGCCCTTCCTTCTTGAACGTTCAGGGGAATAACTTTCTGGGCATGCTTGAGCTTCCTCTTTGGAAATATAAAGTGTTCATTACTCACTCCTTGTCAACTCCTAAGGATCGGGAAAAAATACAGAAAGAATCCTTCGAGAGCAGGGAGGCTCAAATCGGTGCACCGTTAATTCAGGTATGACTCGTGCATCGTTCGTGGATGCTCTCCATTTGCCTTTACAGTTCACATTTTTTTGGTGCTGCATTGTACTTACAGTCCACTTTTTTGTTCTGACTTTCAGGCTTTAGCTTACTTGAGCACCGAATTTTATGAGAGCGGCAACTCGATGTCACAGAACCTAATGGCCGCTGAAAGGAGAGTTTGGAAACTCTCTCATGACCATGCCAAGCTGAAGAATGACCTCTATTCGCGCATTTAAAAACATGACCAGGAGATGGAGGATCTAAGGAAAGCTCATGTAGCTCTACTGGCTAGGCACCAGGCATTGGCAAAGGATTATGAATCCTTCGATCAAGAGAAGAGTGGCCTTCAGACTACTATTGGGACTTTGGGTGATTGCATCAAGGATCTTGAGGCTCTGTCAGAGAAAGAAAGGGGAAAAGCTGATTGGCGGGTGTCCGTAGCGCTGCAGCAGGGATACAAGATAGGTCGGACTGCTGGTGTAAAGGATTGTTTCCATTGCCTATTTATCACCCCTCAAGGACAAGGATTACTCCAAACTTTGAAAGATAGGCTTGTCCAGGGGTATTGAAATAGCGTCCAGTATTGCAAGGATCTCTTTCTAGACCTTCGCCACTTTACACAAGAGGGATATCTCCAGGGCTTCACTTATACTTATGGCCTGAAAGGAGCCCGTCCCAAGCAAGAGGAAATGGTAGCTAAAATCCCTGAGATGCCTGCACATTGGCCCGTTCGCAATCCCGCAGAGTCTCCAGACTTTCCTTGGTGGGAAAAGACATGGAAGATGCCCTTAGGGATTTTCTTCAAGAAGATACCGTGGATCCTAGTCTGCCAGCTGTGGAAGAGCCCTTCGTGCGCATTAATCCTGATGTAACGATTTTCTCAGATGTGTCTCTTCCAAGTGTAAGCTCTATTGCCGCCCCTGACAGTTAGCTCGATCTTTCCTTGATTGCTTGGCGGACCTCCCTTTTTGGTTATGATAAACTCTTTATTTTTAAAAGCTATGCATGAAAGTTGTTCTGCTGTTTAGTGATGATCTCTTTATTTTGTTTTGAACAAAGACATTCGCATATGCATTTTATATTTTTCTAAACAATTTTCCTGTTTTCCTTTTGTTTATGGAATGTTTTCTTTCTTTTTGTTATCAATGGCTGTTTAATATTATTAATGCAAGTTATTTGGTTGTCTATTCATGGCTTAATATGATGGAGACTTGCTTGGGATTACACTTGATTCCAAGTAAATTAGTATGAATACTTGGTCCCAACATAACAGGGTCAATTGTCATTATGAACGATTGTTTCATTTTTTTCTTGACCTTCTTATTGGCTCTGACTTCATGGCCTTCTCGTAAAGAAGTCGTTCTAAAGTTCCCAAGGCTATTAGGGGACGTGCCATTATCTCCCCTTTTTGCTCTGCGTGAAAATTGTTTTAAATATTTAGGCAAAAGAGAAGTAGGCTTTTTCCTTTCTTTATTCTTTTCTTTTTCTTTTTAGGTTTGACCTCTGGGCTCTGCTTCTTTATAGTGTTGTCGCTATCCCAACTACTTTCCCGCTTGCTTTTATTATCTCTTTATTAGCTCATTTTTCTCTTATAAATTTGTGGTGACCACTTCGTTGTTAGTACTCTTTGCCAAGAAAAAATGGCTCTTTTGTTTTTATCGTCTCTGTTCTTAAATGACTTTTCTTCTACTGGCATTCCTTTTTATATTTCAATTTTCCCTTGTTGTTGTTAAACATATGAAGAATCTTGCTATTCTTGTCTCCTCCCAGCCCCGAATGGTGGGAGTTGAGGTTCCACTCTGACTATGTACGTTTCTCGCATCGGCTTTGAGATATGTCACAACTCGAATTCTAGTGTATAATAATGACTAGAATCCATTGGACAGTGAGGGTGAAACCTCGGAATAAAACATAACTCAACAAGGGATCATGCTCGAGAATAAGGAATATATATTGAAAATGATAACAAATAAGAAAATGTTTTCAATTCTTAACTCAAGTAAACGAGCATTAATAAATAATTCAAGTGTCGGAGATAAATAAAATATCTCAAATCCAAGCCAAGTAGAATAATAAGGAAACAGGAAATAGTTTCGAGCATCAAGCTCATTGTATAGACAAAAATATCAGAGTAATAGTTTAAGAAGTCAAATAAAACATAGTTGTTTATGCAGCGGAATATTAACTCAAGTCCCACAATTACATATATGAAGATATGCAATTGCAAGCTTAAACAAAAGACTCAACTTTATTTGAACACACCGCCGAGCACCCTCCGCCATCCAGCTAACCTGCACGTTTAGAAATACATGCAGGGCTGAGTACTTTGTACTCAGTGAACACATGCCAAAATAATTTAAAACTTTGCTTGGTAAAGCTATATAATTGAACTTGCCTTGCCACTGCATCACAAGTGTTAGTACAATTTTAAACATTTTACTTTTGCATACAAAAATCATTTTCTTTTTCTTGAAATGACTGCGCAGTCAACATATATAATATAAGCAGCAGGTACGAATCAATCTACCACATAGTCTCTTGTGTCGAGAAGTAGGCCTCCTTCTCAAACACTGTGACTGGCCTAATCGATGCAAGGCTCACAGTCACTTCAAACAATTAACAACACGTATGTTCCTGTCTCACACAGGATAGTAATAACTCAAGTAGATGATTAAACATACCAAAAACTCAGATAAAATGGAAAGTCAATTAATTTAAAAACTCATATAATATGGTAATAGTAATCACATTCATCAATTTGTTTCGGTTAAAAAGCCCACCTGACTACAAAGGGGATTGCGTCGAGGTAGCTTCCTTTACTTCTCTTCGTCTACTTCTCAGATCCACTCGTTCCTTCAAGAATAACATCTCATAAGGACGAGTCTACTTTCTAAAAACGAAAACGAGTTCTAACGCTCGGCGGAAGGACTTCTACTTGACTCGAGTTTCCTTAACTTATCTCGACTTGTCTAACTCGATCTTTCTCGATTTCCCGGCTCTACCAAAGTACTAAACCAATAGACTCTCTAACTCAGAAAATATAACTTGATAACATCAGACAAATTAAACTTAAACAACTCACGAAAAATAAGAAATCACTATTAATTCCATAAACTTCGTATTTCTCGATTTTTCACGTCAAACGAACTCAGAAAATTACGAGATTAATTCTCTGGTTCTAATATCACAAATCATTCACATACAGACTTTCACATCAAGAATCGGACATTCACAGATAGGTAAACGATCGACTTCGATAAATAGATGGAAAAAGAAAAATTTTCCAAATATAATTAAATATTCTAGAAAAATTCTAGAAAATCACATAAATTCATTTAATCACAATTATCAACTCAGAAACTCGTTCAAGTCTCGGTTATTAACCCATGCTAATTCGACTCTGCTCGATTCTAATTTTGAAAAATAAAAGTTATTAGATTTAAATGAAAATAGTTTTATTTTTCTTAAAATAAATCAAAGACAAATATGGAATCGGATTTAAAATCCGAAACCTTTAATAAAAATTCCACGGAATAAAGTATACGTCACTTTTCACGTAAAACGTGCACATGCTCGGAAAATTATCAAACTTAGCAAAATGACTCAAAATAATTCTAATTAACTAATCACTCGATTAATTTTTCTCGATTCCACTTTTAACTTACTAAAATTACTCGTTCTTCATCTCTTGACTTATAATTTCTATTTTGGTTGTCTTTTTGGACTTTAGTGAAATACTTGTCCAAATTTAATGATTCAAGTCTCCATTATACTTATAAAAATTTCAATTGATCGATTCCTCGATCAATTTACTCAAAGAAATTTAATTACTATGAATCTTCTTCTCAAACTCATTTTCATCGTTTCTTTTTGAGTTTGAAAATCGTATGTTGTCCACAAAATCCCTAAATCTAATCCAGATGTGGGATGTGCATATAATCTAAGGAATGGATTGGTTAATCGAGAATTTCGTGACGATCCGATGCGACCAGAGGCAGATTATATTTCAACCTCCTGGAAAAGAACCGACCATAGCGCATGGAGTTGAGAGAAGAACGAGGAAGAGTATGCCAATTATTTTGGCTATGAAAGCAAAGAAGTTGATGAGGAAAAAGGATACGCAAGTATATCTAATTTACCTGAATAAAAATGAGGAGCAAGAGCTGAGTATTGATGATGTAGCAGTAGTAAGAAAATATAAGGACATGTTTCCAGAAGTTTTGCCAGGATTACCTCCCGATAGGCAATTGGAGTTTACGATTGATCTTGAGCCCGGATCAGCCCCGATTTCTAAAGCCCCGTACAGAATGGCCCCGAAAGAACTCCAAGAGTTAAAGATTCAGTTGCAAGAGTTGTTAGATTTGGATTTTATTAGACCAAGTGTTTCCCCTTGGGGAGCACCGATTCTATTTATGAAGAAGAAGGATGGTAGTTTGAGAATGTGCGTTGATTACCGAGAGCTCAATAAGATTACACTCAAGAACAAATATCCTTGGCCAAGCATAGATTATCTGTTTGACTAGTTGAAAGGAGTCAGTGTTTTCTCCAAAATTGATTTAAGATCTGGATATTATCAGCTGAAGATTAGGCAAGAAGATGTTCCAAAGACCGCGTTGAGAACAAGATATGGACATTACAAATTCGTGGTAATTCCATTCGGTTTGATAAATGCCCCAGCCATATTTATAGATCTAATGAACCGAGTCTTCCATGAATTCTTGGACAAATTCGCGATAGTATTCATAGATGATATCTTGGTGTATTCAAAAGACGAAGCAGAGCACGAGAAACATCTCATAATCATATTGGAAAGACTAAGATCAGAGAAGTTGTATGCCAAATTCAGTAAGTGTAAATTCTGGCTAAAGGAAGTGAATTTCTTAGGACATGTTTCGTCCGAAGGAATCAAGGTGGATTCGGCCAAAGTACAAGCAGTTCAAGAGTGGAAATCACCAACATCAGTTCATGAAGTCCATAGTTTCCTTGGATTGGCAGGTTACTACCGGCGATTCATAGAAGGATTTTCCAAGATAGCAAAGCCGATGACGAGTTTGTTGAAGAAAGAATCCAAGTTTAAATGGATAGAAGAATGCAAACAAAGTTTCCAAGAGCTCAAGTTAAGATTGACGACGGCCCCAGTGTTAGCCCTTCATGAAGCAGGAAAGGACTATCCCATTTTTACAGACATGTCATCCAATGGTTTGGGATGTGTATTGATGCAAGATGGAAAAGTGATAGCATATGCTTCAAGACAACTTAAACCTCATGAGAAGAAGTATCCGACGCACGATTTTGAGTTGGCAGTAGTAGTGCATGGTCTCAAAATTTGAAGACATCATCTTTATGGAGCCAAGTGCGAAATCTTTTCGGATCATAAGAGTCTGAAGTATTTCTTCGAGCAGAAGAAGTTAAAAATGAGACAAAGACGATAGCTTGAATTGGTAAAAGATTATGACTGCAAATCTTATCACCCTGGAAAAGCCAATGTCGTAGCCAATGCGTTGAGCAGGAAGGAAAGTTCGGAGTTAGGATTTCTTCTCACCGATGAGGAAAAGTTAATCGAAGAATTTGGAAGGATGAGAATCGAAGTAATTTAACCCCTGATGTCGATAGGAAAAGTCATTGCATCTCTAGTAGTGGAGCCCAACCTTAGAACTTGTATCGTAGATGGCCAAAGAAAAGACGAGAAATTGGAAAACTTAAGGCTTAAAGTCAGAAAAGAAGGAGTTGAAGATTTCGGAGAGTCAAACGACAATGCCTTGTTGTTGCGTGGTAGATTATGTGTACCAAATGATGAAGAGCTAAAGAACGAGATTATGAGTGAAGCCTATGGTGCCCCATATACCGCCCATCCCGGCAGTACAAAGATGTACCAGGACTTGAAACAACAATTCTGGTGGGTAGGAATGAAGAAAGACGTAGCCTTGTTTGTGGAAAGAAGTTTAGCTTGCCAGCAAGTGAAGTCCTGACATGGATGTGGGATGATGTTAATATGGATTTTGTGACAGGTTTGCCAAAAACACAGAAGGAAAATACATCCATATGGGTGATTGTGGATCGATTGACAAAGTCTACTCATTTCATACCTATTTCTATCACCTATGGATAATATAAGTTGGCCCAAATTTATGTAAAGGAGATTGTGCGATTGCATGGAGTTCCTAAGACGATCACTTCAGATCGAGATTCCAAGTTTACCGCCCATTTTTGGGAAAGCTTTTAGAAAGAGCTAGGAACAAAATTGCAATTCAGTACAGCTTATCACCTACAAACGGATGGTCAGTCAGAAAGGACGATCCAAATATTTGAAGATATGCTAAAAGCCAAGGTGCTAGATAAAGGAGAAAATTGGGAGAAGATTTTGCCTTTAGTCGAGTTTGCTTACAACAACAGTTATCAGAATACGATTGGAATGGCCTCTTACGAAGCTCTTTGTGGAAGAAGTGTAGATCTCTGCTCTACTGGGATGAAGTAGGCGAGAGAAAAGTAATAGGACCTGAAGCTATTGAAGAGATGATAGAATCTGTCTATCAGATCCATGAGAAGATCAAAGAAGTTCAGAGTCGGCAGAAGTCGTACGCCGACAATAGAAGATCATAAATAGAGTTCGAGATAGGAAGTAAAGTCTTTTTGAAAGTATCTCCTTCGAGAGGAGTACATCGATTTGGAGTTAAAGGAAAGCTAAAGCCTAGACTTATAGGACCGTACGAAATCCTGGAAAGGATTGGAGCCGTATCGTTAGGTTATCTTTTCCGTCGAGTTTCGGAAATTTGCATAACGTGTTTCACGTATCGCAGTTACGTAAGTACGTGTTCGACCTGAAGTACGTGATTCACAAGAGAATGTAACTCTTAAGCCCGACTTGAGTTACGAGGAAAGACCCGAGGAAATTCTGGATCGTAAGATTCAGCAGCTTAGAACGAAATCGATTCCCTTAGTTAAGATTAGGTGGCGACACCACGATCTTGAAGAAGCTACGTGGAAACCCGAGGATAAGATGAAAGAAAAATTTCCCGAGCTCTTTACTCAAGGTTAGTAAATTTCGGGATAAATAGAAGAACTTTTTCTTCGCCAAAATCCCCCGACTTTCGATGGTAAAGGCAGTCTGGTAGAAGCTAAGGACTGGATTCATTCTCTTGACCAAATTTTTAGATTTCTTCGTTGTATTGATCGTGAACGTCTTGAGTGTATGATGTATCAGCTCAAAGGAACCGCTGACTATTTGTGGGAAGCACAACAGAGGGTGTATTCGCCAGAAAAATGCGAGAATTTGACGTGGGAACAATTTAAGAAAGCCCTATACGAGAAATATGTGCCTAGGAGCTATCGTAAGCGGGAGGCAAACAACTTTGCGAATCTAAGACATGAAAAAGATCGGTAGCCGAGTACGATCGTGAGTTATGAGAGTTAGCTTGTTTTGCACGGGATAAGGTGGATACCGATGAGAAAATGTGCAAACTTTTCTGAGCAGAATTAAGGTAAGATATTCGAGTTGATCTTGCAAGTCAGAGTGGTCTGACTTATGCTGAAACCCTTAATCGAGTCTTAGATATGGAGTTGGCGATGCAACCAGAAAGAGGTTCGCAGTCTTCAGCGAATCCTCAGTTTGAAAGTCAAGAAACAACAGCTGTGACCTTACACCCGTCTCATCACGACCAGCATGCAAAAAAGGAAAGTGGAATGGTGGAAACCACCCGAACAAAAAGTCGTGGTAATGAGGACTACAACAACCTCAGCAATCTCAGAAAGCAAAAGCTCAGCATGGTAACCGAAGTAATGCAGTTACAGGACCCCAAGGACTCCCTCCTTGTTCAAAGTGTGGCAGGATGCATCAAGGCATTTGCAAAGCTGGAAGTAATGTCTGTTTTACTTGTGGACAACCTGGTCATTTCTCGAACCAATGCCCAAGTAAACAGCAGGGAATGAGTAGTGGAAGACCGAATCAGTACCAGTCTTCACAGATGAGAGCAGTGGAGGCAGCTCCGCAGCAGAAGTATCCCCAGAATCAGCGTAAACCGCAGTTGCAAAAGCAGCAACCCTCTCCGCAGGAGCAGCCGCACTACCAAAGAGCATTCACAACTGAACAGAAACCTGCAGTTAAAGATCAAGGAAATCTTGCAGGTATGGGAAAACTTAACGACGTACCTATTATCATTTTATTTGATAATGACGCTTCACATTCATTTTGCATCTAGCGCTTGATTAGAAAATCTTGGCTTAAATGTAGAAGAGTCGAACCAGGTGCTTAGAGTGTCAACCCCTTTAGGTAGATCGGCGTTAGTTTCGCATGTTTGCTCGAACTTAGAATTCGAATTCAAAAACCGGAGATTATCTGCAAAATCTCTGAATCTAATCCAGATGTGGGACGTGGATATAATCTTGGGAATGGATTGGTTAACCGAGAATTTCTCGACGATCCAATGCGATAAGAGGCAAATTTTATTTCAACCTTCTAGAGAAGAACCGATCGTAGTTTTCGGAGTTGAAAAGAGTGTAAAGAAGATTATGCCGATTATATCGGCCATGAAAGCGAAGAAGTTAATAAGGAGAAAGGATACGAAAGCATATCTGATTTATTTAAATAAAGATGAAGGGCAAGAGCCAAGTATCAACGACGTGGCTATCATAAGAGAATTTAAAGACGTGTTTCCAGAAGCCTTACCGAGTTTGCCTCCGGATGGATGATAAGCCCATATTTTGTGTTCTTATCATGTGTGTTATAGGTCTAGATCGAGTCTATTTTAGTGTCTTTTGTGTAAATTTTGTGTCTGGGAGGACACTTGAGTTGGCAGGGCAGGGAAAGGCAGGAATTAGGCAAGACTTGAGCCAAAACATGGAAAAAGAAAAGGAATTGGCAATAGATGCAATGACCATAGTAGCTGTGCTCATGGCTCAAGCTACCGAGGGCATAAGTCCAAATCAAGATGAAGAGCTGTTCCACTTTCAGTGGTATGGTCAATTTAGACGATTGTATGTTTCGCTCCAGAAGGCAAGGTGCAGGCTATCGTAGGCAAGAGATGGCAGAGAGATTGGAGAAGGCAGAGTGCAGAGCTTAGGAAACGGTGCTGGCGTGTGAAGATGCATCTATTAGAGTCCTACAAGGAAACAAATTCCTTGCAGCACAAGAATTCGATCGATGTTTCCTACTACAACAACAACATGTTTTTAGCGATAAGGAAGGAGATCTTTCCAACCTTACCCAATGATCCTTACATGGAAGCAGCCGACCGTTCTCTACAAGGCCCGTTTGTGGTTCGCCCTAGTTTTTGTACTCTATAAATACATCCATGCACGCAAGGCGCAAGATATACTTTTATAGCTTTTACTTTAGTTTTTGCAGCAAACAATTACGTTTATGTTCTTAGCTACAATTTACGTTTATTGCTAAGTCCCAATAGGGCGAACATCTTTTACTTATCGTTATTAGTTCAAGTATGATTTTCTTTATCTCTTTTACTTTCGTTATTTACTTTATCTCTAGCTAAGCCTTTAAATCCAGGTTTAGGGTAGATGATATGATGTATAACTTGAAAATCTCGTAAGGTCTAAGTGTTCTTGATAGTTGTTGATGAACCCAAATGTGTGTTCATTTTTCTTGTGTTTTTGCCTTGTGTTTAGAGTCTTTTCAAGTCAATATGTGTTTGGGATGACACAAAGTCGAGAAAGTATGTGCAGGGCATTACATGATAGATGTTGGGCAAAAACCAGTAGAAAACTTGTTTATATGATATTGGGGCAAGAAACACATCGCAGTGGATCGTGGGCAAGACAGGCGTAGCAGGCACAGAGCGGAAGCTGTTGGGCAACATGCGTAACAGATGGATTTCTTTCTCTAGAAAAAAAAAGGATAAGGATGGAAACTTTTCTTTCCTTATCCTAATTGAACGTGATTTAGGAGATATCTACCATAAGAGGGAAATAAATCCCCAGCAATCCATACAAGGAAAGAAGGCCAAAGAAGGGAGGAATCCTAAGCCTACAAGGAATCGACTCAAACCCTAATTCCTTGGCCTATAAATATTAACGACTTTGGACGACTTTCATACCATTTTCATATTGTCTTTTATTAGTTCTTAGTTAGTTTGCATTTAAGTTTTGAGAATTCTTAAATTAGATTCGTTTTTAGGATTTTACTTTAGATTTCTGCTGTTGGTTGTTGACCAAGACCTACGTTGTTTACTTCACTGTTGATCAATTTTCTTTTCAGAATTTATTCAAGTATATATACTTTAATTTCCTTTGTGCTTTCTTTTATTGTTATGTCCAGCTAAATTCTTTTCTTTGGATTGGAGTAGATGATTTGAATCTAATTACTTTGTTTGAACTCGTGAGGTCTAATCAGTTTAGTTCGTTGCATGTTTTTTTTTATTCCCGAAACACTTAGGTCTAATAATTAGTTTTTGGTCAAAATTGATAATTGCTTGTACACCAATTATTGAGATTAAGGCAATAACAGATATAGGGATATAACTCGAGAGAGTCTCTCGTGTCCAAGAAGGTAATTAGTGTTGGAGAGCAGTCAGTTTTGACTTACCTCTTGGCTGTCTTGGGTCTGATTCGTTCATAATGCATGTTGGGCAATACAGTTGCTGAAGTGTCTTCGTGACTGTGTTGATCAACAGAAGGGATCTTACCTTCTGGTCGAGATCTATTTAATCTGATAGATAAAGGCTTAGAGTATTCATGTTGTGACTTCATGACCATTAGGGTATGAATTAATCTTTGTTTAAAACCAAGTGATAAAAGATTGTAATTGAATATTCTTGCACCAATGAACGAGTGAAGTAATTAGGATCAATGATTCAAATCTAATTCAAGTACTTTTGTTATTTGATAAGTTTCTTGTTTAGATTTCAGTTTTGAGTTACAGTTGTTGAGTTAGTTCGTGAGCAAAAAAACCCCTACTTTAGTGACACCGAAGAGACGACTACACCAATTCCTCGTGGAATCGACCTCGACTTGCTACTGGCTATTTGCCTGTTGGGCAAAAGGAGAAAACAAATATTATTTGCACGAGGCTAAATGACGGCTTCGTCAAAGAGGCGCCGTTGTCGGGGAACTGGTTCCAAGATATTTTACTCTTCAAGAAGAGATATTTGAGCGAGACAATCTTTACTCTGACTTAGAGAGTGAAGGATCCCGAGAAGAATGGCGGAGAAGACCATTCGTGAGTTGATGTTCTCGGGCAACAACGTGGGCATCAGGACTTCGAGTATCAAGTTGCCGAAGATCACTGGAAATTGGGAACTAAAGTACTCATTGATCCAGATCTTGCCCAAGTTCAGCAATCATCTCGGGAACGATCCGTTACGACATCTTCAAGACTTTGAGATGGCATGTAGCACTGTTCGGAACACTTAATCTCCTATCCAAAATTAGTGTGAAAATGTTGATGCCCAAGACCGGTTTTCAGACTATGTGAGGTTGCTCATGTTCCCTTTCTCTCTACATGATGGGGTGCGTGAGTGGCTATATACCATGCCCAAGGAGAGCATCGAAACATGGAAGCAATTGCAAAAGAAATTCCTCAACAAGTACTTCCCTGTTGCCCGAATCCAAAGTGTAACGAAGGCCATCGCCACGATCAAGATGGAAGCTAATGAGTCACTCTACGACTATCATGAGAGGTTTAAGGAGTTTATCATGAGGTGTCCTCAATACCGTATTATAGATATTGACCTCATTAATTATTTCATGACTAGTTTACGACCTTTCGAAAGAAGATGGATTAATGTGGCATGTGGAGGAGAAATTATTGATATGTTTCCCACGGAAGCATTTAAGAAGGTAGCTGCTATGGCTGAGGAGTCGAGAGACGATGATGATATCCCGATGAGTGCTTCATATGGAGGAGATGGAAATTCAGACTTGCAGGTCAACACCATGAAGGAGTTCATCACCAAGATGGATGCCAAAATGGAGTTGTTGAGCAAGAAGGTTGATGGCGAGAGAGAAGTCAAGAAGGCTGTTAATAAGTGCGAGGTATGCCATGCCACGACCCATGCTACTGACCAATGTCCAAATTGGTTTAAACAAGAGGAAGTCAACGCTCTTGGGCTACTGCAAGGTGGTAATGGGCAACACAGGTTTGTGTCCAATATGAGCAACAATTATGGATTTGGGCAGCATAGGAACTTGAGCAACAACTGTCCAGTACATGCTCAACACCAGCGATCTCAGTAGACTGCTCAACACTGGCAACCTCCACAACTTGCTCAACAACAACAACCATATGTACCCCCACATCGTGACCAAAATAGAGGATATTATGTGAAGCAGACCATTGACAGTATGGCCCAAGAGAATTAGAAGTTGCGTAAGGACTTTGAGGATTTTCAGACCAAGACCAAGGGTAACATGACCAACATCATGGCTCAACTATCACATATCTCTCAAGCATTAGCAAGGTTGGTGGAGGACAAAAGTGAGAGACTTCTTGCCCAAGAAGAGACCAATCGGGAGCTGACGAAAAAAGTTATGGAGATTACTGAAGTAAGCATGGAGTCAGCTGATGTGGAGGAATTAAATGATGAACTCAACGTCGAAAGAGAAGAAGTGCTGGGCAAGAGGACTACTGCCTCGACTTATAGGCAACATGCTTCGTATCCTCTCAGACTTGCCCAAGATAAGGAGCAGCAGAAGATGCCCAACATGTTTCAGAGCTTGAAGAAGGTGAAAATTAATCGACCTCTGTCGACTACATTTTAGTCACCGAACATCTCGACAATAATGAACTAGTTCTTGCCCATGAAGTGTCGAGATCCGGGTATGTTCTCTATACCGTGCACAATTGGAACAACCAATATTCCAAGAGCCATGCTTGACTTGCGCATCCATTAACGTCATGCCTAAGTCAATGCACGATGAGATGATGATAGGACCGTTGACTCCTACTCAAGTTGCGATTCAATTGGCAGACTTGTCAACTGTGTGGCCCGATGGACTCGTGGAAGATATTTTGGTTGAGGTAGGGGATCTCATATTCCCTACAGATTTTTATGTCTTGGACATGAGAAGGCTGTCGGGTAAGAGCCCAATGATGCTTTTAGGGAGACCATTCTTGAAGACGGTCAAGACCAAGATCGATTGTGTGACGGAAAAATTATCATGTGAGTTTTCTGGAGAAGTTGTCACGTTCGATGCTTACAACACACGAAGGCAACACCATGATATTGAGATGGTCAGGTGCATTGACATTATTGAGCCAACTGAGGGGGATCTTGAGCAACAGACTGGTATTGATGATCTTGATCAAGAGGGTGGAACCAAGGATTTTTCCCATGAGGAGTCTGTTCAAGATAATGAATTGAAGATCACTCGCAAGGCCAAGAGATCTTTAGGTGTGGAGTAACCCGACCATGCTATGAAGAAGTTAGATATGCAAGCATGGCCTCAAAAGAAGAAGATAAGGAAAGCTCATGACCGGATCATCGAGAAAAATGATTCATATTATGGGAACAATGTTGGTCAAAAGAAGGCTTTAGATCTCCTTAACTTTGAGGAACACTAAATGAGTCCCACGTCGTGTCCATGACGTTAACCAAGGCACTGACCAGGAGGCAACCTGGTATTATCTTTCCTTTTTATTTATTTTATTTTAAGTTTTTATTATTTATTTAATTCCTAGATTAGGTAGTATTTTCGTAGAAGGTATGGTTTGTTCATGATGTGCAGGAGCTTGGGCAATAGAGCAAGATTGGGATGACAATCAAAATCGAAGGCAATACCACCAACACGGCCTTCTTGCCCAGAATCATTGTCAAGGGCAAGAGGAAGTCTGCTATAAAGGGGATTGTTGTCGCACACAAGGAGTTCATACTTGCTCAATGTGTCACCAGAAGAAGGCAAAACATGTATGCAACACTTCTTTTCCAAGAACTATGAGTGTTGGGCAAGATGTACACTTGCTTTGCCCAAGAAACAAGGAGTCGCGAACCTTGGGATCTTGACCAGAATGGAAGAAGTTGAGCAGCACATATGGTGACCGTCCAAGCTACTCATTTTGCTCACAACACGTATTTTGTCCACAACACATCCAGGTGTTTTGTCATATTTTTTTCTTGATTCTTGTTTCCTCCCTTGTGTTTTAGTTTAGGTTTTGTTTTTGATTTTGTTTTGTTGTGTCTTTTGATTTTATTAAGTTTTTTTGGTCAAAACCCTACCCACTTTGTCGAAAGCAAAGTGTGTGGGTGGGGTCGTTGTTGGTTTATTGAGTCAAAATATTTTTAGTGTCTGTTTTACCCTACATTTTACCACTTTGCCAAAGGCAAAGTGTGTGAGTGTTGGGATGTTGGTCTGTTAAAATGTGTTTTTCAAAGTTGTTGATCAACATGTTGATATGGTAGGTCAAGATAGGTATGTTGATATGTATGTCGAGATTGTCGTATGTAGATAGGTATGACGGAATGAGTTTTTGAGCAAAAACCGTGAGGATTTGAGCTGTTGACTGCCTTATACATATGCAGTGTTTGTTTCTTTCTTGTATGATAATGACTAATAAGACAAGTTGATCTAGAACTTGCCTGCAACTCTTGGTGAAGCTTTATGTAACTTGGTTGAAATTACTTTGATGAAATAGGCAATTTTTGTTCATATAGCCCATGGCCTAAAATTTCCTAACTAAACGTTTATCCTTTGTCTAGCCCCCTTGAGCTTGGATCGAATTCTTTCTATTCACTTATATGAGCCTGAATTTAATAGCCTTCCTGGTCAAGAACTTAGGTTTAGAGGAAGAAAGGGATGAAAGAAAAATGTTGGGATAGCTGTTGTTGGGCAATAACACCTAGCTTATAGGTGTTGGGTTAACGACTTAGTAAAAAAAAAGAGAAGAAAAAAAAGCAAAAAAAGAAAAAAAAAATATATATATGTGCTACTAAGTCCTAAATAAAAAAATAATAAGTGTACTAGGCCCAATGTTGTGTTTGAGAGGAGTACGGAATCTAGGGCATCCTTGTTGCCCAAGAACTGAGTTCTTGACATAGACAAATTTAAAATTATCCTGCCTTTTGCCTTAAGACACATTAAAACCTTATAAAGTCCTAAGGATAAGTAATTTAAATTTTGTTCAAAAAAAAGTAGAAATGTAGAGGGCAGGCAAGCCTATGGAAAAACATTGTTGATGTTGGTCAAGAGCGTATGCCCTTAACCCTATACACTTGAGAGATGAGTGCTGGTGAGGATTCCCTTGTTGCTCAATAACTCTATCTTGACTTATCTGATGGCAATATCTCTTTGCATATTTTGTACACTGTTTGGACTAACTTGTTGACTTGTGTTTTGAGTCTGTGTTCTTGATTTGTCTTTTCCGTGTCTGAGTCTTGGCAAAATCATTGCAATTGCACACTTGAGGGCAAGTGTGATTCAAGTGTGTGGGTGTGATGAACCCAAATGTGTATTCATTTTTCTTGTGTTTTTGCCTTGTGTTTTGAGTCTATTCAAGTCAATATGTGTTTGTGAGGACACAAATTCGAGAAAGTATGTACATGGCATTACAGGATAGATGTTAGGTAAAAACCGGCAGAAATCTTGTTTATATGATATTTGGGAAAGAAACACATTGCAGTGGATCGTGGGCAAGACAGGCGTAGCAGGCATAGAGCGGAAGCTGTTGGGCAACATGCGTAATAGATGGATTTCTTTCTCTACAAGAAAGAGAATAAGGATGGAAACTTTTCTTTCATTATCCTAATTGAACGTGATCTAGGAGATATCTACCATGAGAAGAAAATAAATCCCCAGCAATCCATACAAGGAAAGAAGGCCAAATAAGGGAGGAATCCTAAGCCTACAAGGAATCGACTTAAACCCTAATTCCTTAGCCTATAAATATGGATGACTTTGGATGACTTTCATACCACTTTCATATTGTCTTTTATTAGTTCTTAGTTAGTTTGCCTTTAAGTTTCGAGAATTCTTAAATTAGATTCGTTTTTAGTATTTTACTTTAGATTTCTGCTGTTGGCTATTGACCAAGACCTACGTTGTTTACTTCGCTGATGATCAATTTTCTTTTCAGAATTTATTCAAGTATGTTTACTTTAATTTCCATTGTGCTTTCTTTTATTGTATGTCTAGCTAAATTCCTTTGCTTGGATTGGAGTAGATGATTTGAATCTAATTACTTTGTTTGAACTCGTGAGGTCTAATCAGTTTAGTTCGTTGCATGTTTTTTTTTATTCCTGAAACACTTAGGTCTAATAATTAGTTCTTGGTCAAAATTGATAATTGCTTGTACACTAATTATTGAGATTAAGGCAATAACAGATATGGGGATATAACTCGAGAGAGTCTCTCGTGTCCAAGAAGGTAATTAGTGTTGGAGAGTAGTCAGTATTGACTTACCTCTTGGCTGTCTTGGGTCTGATTCGTTCATAATGCATGTTGGGCAATACAGTTGCTGAAGTGTCTTCGCGACTGTGTTGATCAACAGAAGGGATCTTACCTTCTGGTCGAGATCTATTTAATCTGATAGATAAAGGCTTAGAGTATTCATATTGTGACTTCGTGACCATTAAGGTATGAATTAATCTTTGCTTAAAACCAAGTGATAAAAGATTGTAATTGAATATTCTTGCACCGATGAACGAGTAAAGTAATTAGGATCAATGATTCAAATCCAATTCAAGTACTTTTGTTATTTGATAAGTTTCTTGTTTAGATTTCAGTTTTGAGTTACAGTTGTTGAGTTAGTTCGTGAGCAAAAAAAACCCCTACTTTAGTGACACCGAAGAGAAGACTACACCAATTTCTCGTAGGATCTACCTCTACTTGGTACTAGCTACTTGCCTTGGGTAAAAGGAGAAAAAAAATATTATTTGCACGAGGCTAAACGACGGCTTCGTCAGTTGTTTATAAGTGTGTTCCTGAGGCCTTGGGCAACGATTCCAAAGAAGTTCGGTGGTCACAGGTAACTCGGAAGGCCAACGAACCCTGGGCACATACGGATTCCTACATCACAGGAGGGTTATCAGGAAGTGCTCGTGCTTGCCTTACGTTCCTTGAGAGCGGTAAGAATGAGTTGTTAGCCTTGGCCTAGACCTGCAAAGATGTGTCAATGCTGGTGAATGTCGGAGAGAGATCCTCGTTATCTCATTGTGCCAGAGTGGGCCCATCTAGAACCAAAAGTTGCTTGACCAACATGTGCTCGATAAGATGTTATGCCCGGGACTTTTGGGCAAGCAAGATGATTGGCTAGGGTGTCCCTGTCAAGACTTAAACATAAGGATAGAGCTGGGCGGACTATGTAGTGTATGTGGCGACGTGTAGCCTATAACCACTGACACACTTACGCAACAAATATCATTGAACCAATGATCGAGTTAAAGTTATACTCATTGTTTCGAAACCTAAATCTGGATTATTTTTATTACTGATCTTTTTGCTTGTCTAGTTTCAATTATTTACTTTCAGCAGTTTGCCAAAGGTGATAGTGACAGTTGCCCAAGGCTATAGTAAATAGATACTCAACACAACCTTTTTGTACCCCAACCAGAGATTATCGTGAGCAACTTCCTGTGGGATTGACCCTGTACCTGCCAACTAGTTGTTCCTAAGGGTAGACATAGGAATGCAATACAAATTGTATTTTGTCGCAGCTTAAACGACGGCTGCGTTAATAGACAATTGGAGTTTACGATCGATTTAGAACCTGGATCAGCCCCGATTTCGAAAGCCCCATATAGAAAGGCTCCAAAGGAACTCCAAGAGTTAAAGATTCAGCTACAGGAGTTGTTGGATTTAGGTTTTATTCGACCAAGTGTTTCTCCTTGGGAAGCACCAATTCTGTTTGTGAAGAAGAAGGACGGTAGTCTGAGAATGTGCATAGATTATCGAGAGCTTAACAAGATTACACTCAAGAACAAGTATCCTCTGCCAAGGATAGATGATATGTTCGATCAGTTAAAAGGAGCAGGTGTTTTCTCCAAGATTGATTTAAGGTCTGGATATCATCAACTGAAGATCAAACAGAAAAATGTTCCAAAGATTGCTTTCAGAACAAGGTATGGACATTACAAAGTAATGCCCTTCGGATTGATAAATGCTCGAGCTGTTTTCATGGACTTAATGAACAGAGTTTTTCACAAGTACTTGGATAAGTTCGTGATTGTTTTCATAGATGATATTTTGATATACTCTAAGAATGAAGCAGAACACGAGATGCATCCGCGAATCGTGTTGGAGAAGTTAAGGTCGGAAAAGTTGTATGCGAAATTCAGTAAGTGTTAGCTAAGGGAATTGAATTTCCTAGGACATATTGTTTCGTCCGAAAGAATTAAAGTTGATTCAGATAAGGTGAAAGATGTTCAAGAATGGAGATCGCCAACGTCAGTTCATGAAATCCGTAGTGTCCTCGGTTTAGCAGGTTACTATCGAAGATTTATAGAAGGATTTTCCAAGATTGCGAAGTCGATGACGAGTTTGTTAAAGAAGGAATCAAAATTCAAGTGGACGGAGGAATGCGAGAAAAGTTTCCAAGAGCTTAAGTCGAGATTGACTACAGCTCCAGTGTTAGCCCTTCCTGAAGTAGGAAAGGACTATACAATTTATACTGATACATCATCCAAAGGTTTAGGATGTGTGCTGATGCAAGATGGAAGAGTGATTGCCTATGCTTCAAGACAGCTCAAACCCCATGAAAGGAAGTACCCGACACACGATTTAGAGTTGGCAGCCGTTGTGCATGCTTTAAAGATTTGGAGACACTATCTCTACGGAGCTAAGTGTAAAATCTTTTCAGATCATAAAATTCTGAAGTATTTCTTCGAGCAGAAGGAACTAAACATGAGACAAAGACAATGGCTTGAGTTGGTAAAGGACTACGATTGCAAAATTTCTTATCATCCCAAGAAAGCTAATGTAGTAGCCGATGCGTTGAGTAGAAAAGAGAAATCGGAGAATGGGGAGAATACGAAGTTAGGATTTCTCTTATCTGAGGAAGAAAAGTTGATCGAGAAATTTGGAAGGATGAGAATTGAAATAATTTTACCTCCGATGTCGATAAGCAAGTAATTGCTTCATTAGTAGTGATGCCAGATCTGAGATCTCGAATCGTAGAAGGCCAAAGAAAAGATGAAAGTTTGGAAAAATTGAGACTTAAAGTTAGAAAAGGAGAAGTCGAAGATTTTTTAAAGAGTCAAGTGACAACGCTTTGTTGTTTCGAGGAAGAATTTGCGTGCAAAATGACGAGAAGCTAAGAAGTGAGATAATGAGTGAAGCTCATGAGATCCCGTATACAGCTCACCCTGGCAGTACGAAGATGTACCAGGATTTGAAGCAACAATTCTGGTGGGAAGGAATAAAGAAAGATGTAGCCATGTACGTTAAGAGATGCTTAGCTTGTCAACAAGTGAAGTCTTTGCATCAAAGACCATATGGACCTTTGCAATCGCTACCTGTTCCGAAGTGGAAATGGGACGATGTCACTATGGATTTTGTGACGAGTTTGCCAAGGACAAGGAAAAGAAATACAATTGTCTGGGTAGTTGTGGATAGATTGACGAAGTCCGCTCATTTCATACCTATTCCACACACCTATGGATCCGACAAGTTGGCACAGATTTATGTCAAAGAAATTGTGCGATTACATGGAGCGCCAAGTACGATCACTTCTGATCGAGATTCAAAGTTTACCGTCCGTTTTTGGGAAAGTTTCCAAGAAGAGTTGGGAACACAACTACAATTTAGTACCGCTTATCATCCTCAGATGGATGGTCAGTCGGAGAGAACAATCCAAATTCTTGAAGATATGTTAAGAGCCATTTTGTTAGACAAAGGAGACGATTGGGAGAAAATCTTACCTCTTGTCGAATTTGTCTACAACAATAGTTATCAGAATACAATTGGAATGGCTTCTTACGAAGCTCTTTATGGAAAGAAGTGTAGATCTCTGCTCTACTGGGATGAAGTACGCGAGAGAAACGTTATAGGACAGGAAGCGATTGAGGAGATGATAGAATCTGTTTATCAGATTCGCGAGAAAATTAAGGAAGCTCATAGTCGGCAGAAGTCGTATGCCGATAATCGTAGATCCGAGTTAGAGTTCGATGTAGAAAATAAAGTCTTTCCAAAAGTATCCCCTTCGAGAGTAGTACACCGCTTTGGCGTTCGAGGAAAGCTAAAGCCGCGATATATAGGACAGTTTGAAATCCTAGAAAGGATTGGAGGCGTCTTGTATAGATTAGCTTTGCCTCGAGTTTTGAGAATTCGCATAATGTGTTTCACGAATCATAATAGCGTAAGTACGTTTTCGATCCGAAACATGTGATTCGATGAGAAGACATAGCTTTGAAGCTAGATTTAAGTTACGAGGAGAGACCTGAGCGAATTCTGGATCGTAAGATTCAGCAGCTTAGGACAAAATCGATTCCCTTAGTTAAGATTAAGTGGTGTCACCACGATCTTGAAGAAGCTGCGTGGGAACTTGAAGAAAAGATGAGAGCGAAGTATCCCGAGCTATTTCCTCAAGGTCAGTAAATTTTGGGACGAAATTTTTTTAAGAGGGTGAGGATGTAATAACCTTAACTTTTCTAAGTTTTTTAATGCGTTTTAAATAAGTTTATATGCCTATATGATATGTTCTGAGTGATAAAAATTTCCAAGAAAAGAAATTTTCTTGCGAAATTACTAAAATGCCCTTATGTGCTCTTATGTGATTTTTCTCGTTTCGATTATTTGAATCGAGTATGTGATGCATTGTTTGAGCATTATTATATGAGTTTCAGCTTGAGTTTCAATTTCGGAAAGTTCTAAATTTTTTTACTTTTTGATGAATAGTAACGATAACCGAGATTTCACTATTCATCGATTAATTTCGAATTTTATCTAATTAGTGTCTTTTGTGTCTAGAAATTATTCTAATACTTTTTGAGATATATTGAAGTTTATCTGTGATCATATGAGAGAGTTTCAAAAATTATCTCTTAACGGTTTAATTAACCGAGCAATTTTTAAGTTTTTCTTCGTTAATCGGAATTTTGATTTAAAAATTTGATATTTGGATTCCTTGAATTATTTGGTGTGATATAAGATGAAGTAGAGAGGTTTTTGACATTGTGAAAGAGTCGAGGAGAGTTTTAAGTCGTTTGAGAGATAAACGGAATAATAGGAATATTTTCTATTAGAAAATTTTTTCTTTTGGGGATTTTTAACAGATAAAAATCTGCATATCTATCCTAAATCTACCCAAATTTCTCCCCCACTCTCAGTTCTAGCATGTGATACACACTCTCCCTCCCTCTCTTATTGTAGCTGAACTACAATTCTCTCTCTCTCGATTTTTTCTCTCAACACATCAATTATATTCTCTTCTCTCATTTTCTTTCTAGTCATCATCTCTCCCTGCCATCTCTCTCTCTAGTCGACATAAACACACACCAACACACACTAAATATCTCCATTGAAGAAGCTTGAAGCTATGAAGATTTCTTAAAGAAGTTCTTCACTTTTTATCCATTAAGATCATCAAGAAGTAAGTATAAATCCATCTCGTCCATTCAAGTTTGAATTAAGCTAAGAAATCCCTTTTTTTCCTCTTAATTCCATCGACTTTCATAGACTTTTAAGCAAGGTTTTTGTATTACCCCAAATTTTTATAAGTTCTTAAGTGCGTATTAACTTGATTAATATGCCTATATGATGAGTTTTGAGTACTAAAAATTTTCGCGGAAATAAATTTTTCTGTGAAATGACGAAGATGCTCTTATGTGCTCTAATGTGATTTTTATCATTTCGATTATTCGAATTGAGTATGTGATGAATTATTTGAGCTTATTAATATGAGTTTAAGCTTGAGTATGAATTTCAGAATTTTCTGAGAACTATTATTTTTAGATGAATAGTAACGTAAACCGAGAAGTCCCTATTCATCGACCGACTCCGAATCTAGTCTGATTAGTTTTATTGGAATCTAGAATTTATTTTAAGACCTTTGAGATAAGCCGGAGAATTTTTCGAGATCATTTGAGTTAAGTTTAAAAATAAATTGCTTGAAGATTCGTTTAGTTGAGCAGTTTTTATGAACTTATTCATTAGAAGGAATCTTGGTATAAAAATTAGATCATTGGATTCCTTCGATTATTTTGAGAGATATAAGATGAATTAGAGAGAATTTAGACAACAAGAAAGAGATGAAAAGGATTATTAAAAGTTTGAGGGAATAAAATAAAATGACGAGGATATTTTCTACTGGAAAACTTTTATTTCCGGGTATAATTAGCAGATACAAATCTCATTCCTATTTAAAATAGTGATCAATATCCTCCACCACTCTCACTAAAGAGAGAGTGTGCTCCACTCTCCCTCTCATTCATCCACAACATGTACTCTACTTCTCTCTCAAATCTCTCCCTCTCGATTCTCTCCTCTCTCTCTATCTTTCTAGATCTTACTAGATTCCCCACATGTTAAATACATCCACTTGCATCTATCTCACACTACATTACTATATATATCACATCTCTCCATCCTCACAAGCAACAAACAATCAATCTCTTTCTCTCTCCCTTCGATTTCTCTCTCTGCCGAGAAAGAGAAGCAGCAGCAAGGCTGCAATTTGCAGCTCTATTCTCCATGTTTATCACCTTCATCACCTTCATAAACTTCATCCTAACACTCCGAAGACCATCACCTACATCTCCATCATCATTCAAAGCCTTGAAATCGAAGAAAACTGCTGCATAAATCTCGATCATCACAGCTGAATCGCAGCAGCACAATTTCGAAATATTTCCATGCAAAATACCTAGTTCATCGATGAAATCATGCTATCTAGCTTGAGGATTCTATGATGTGATCATCTCTTTCATGTCCATGATCATTTAAGAAGTAAGTTCTATCCTTTTTCATTCATTTCAAAGCTGGAAACAAGCTTAGAAGCTTAACCTATTCCATCGATTTTCTTGAAAGGAAAATAAGGGTTTGATCTTATTTTTCAAAACCATGATCTTGATATCTTACATACCTTTTTCATGCAAGGAAAGGAGCTTCAATCCATCATCTTTCATCCTCCAAGCAAGCCAAAATCCAAGCCAAAGAAGAGCTTAAGTTATTTATTTAAGTATGATTTCATTTCATTCATAAATTGTATATATGTATATGTAAACCAAGAAAATAAGGAAAAGATGTATGGTTTACTTTATGCATAGGCAAACCTTAGGGTTGTGATGATGAGATGATGATCAAATTGAGTTTTAAAACATGATCTAGGAGTTAAAAAGATGAAAGAACCTAAGATAGGTTAAAAGCCCTAAATCGATTAAAATGAGAAAATTAGAAAAAATAAGTTCTTGATGAGTTTTGATGCTTATTTGATGATATGATGATTATATATGCTTATTATGATTTTTCATGTTATTTATATGCATATATGTGTTGATGATATTTTTTTGGTGAATTTATTGAACTTAATTGGTGAAAAATAGTGGAAATATGAATAAATTATGATATATGAATTTTATGAGTTATGTGATGTTTATGAGCATGATGATATATAAAAATATGATCTAGATGTGTTTCTAAGCCATAATATGAATTTTATGAATTTTTACATAAAAATTGAAATATGTGATATTATGAGGAAAAATGATTTTTGATGATTTTTGATGAAATATGATGATGATGATGATTATGATGTTAAGATATGTTAGAAAATTTTTGAGTAAATTTTGATCATGAAAATTGAGAAATATGATTTTTATTATTTTTATGGAATTTATATGAGTAAATTCGAAGAAAAATAAAGAAAATATGTTTAAAAATAAGATATGATGTTCTTTATATTAAAATGAATTTTTGAAGATGTTTTCTTCAAGTTCATGAGAGAAACTTGAAGATTTAAAGATGAATTAAATTAATTAAACAAAATAGTTATTTTTTATATATATTATTATTTCGAAAAATGAGTATATTATATATATTGAGGAATTTCATTAGACAAAAATGAAATTGAGAAATAGATGAGATGTTAAGTCTATTTTGAATGAATTGAGTAAAAAATAAAGTCTTATGAATTTTCTATGAATTTTGAGATATATATATAGGAAATAGATCATATGAGAATAGATCTTATCCTAAGAAATGAGAATAGATCTCCACCATAGATCTATTGGTGATGGAGGGTCAAGATTTGGCCAAGTCAAAGCGGGTCAAACCCGGGTCAACCCGGTCAACCCGTTGACTTTTTTTTTTAATTTTTTTTTAATTATTAATTTTTAATTTTTAATTTTTTTTTATGAACTGTCACCCAAGATGCACAACTTCACATATTCGGATGCACCATTAAGTGCATTTAGATGCACAAGATTTTCAGTTTTTTTTTTCAATTTTTTTTTAAACTGTCACCCAAGATACACAACTTCACATATTCGGATGCACCACTCTATATAACTAGATGCACCATTAAGTGCATTTAGATGCACAAGATTTTAATTTTTTTATTTTCAATTTTTTTTTTAAAACAGTCACCCAAGATGCACCATTTCACATATTCGGATGCACCACTATACATAATGAGATGCACCACTATGTGTAGTGAGATGCACCGAATTTGTAAAAAAAAAAAAAAAAAAACTGAAAAAATTTGGATGCACCACAATGCGTAACTAGATGCACCACACATTGTAACTACATGCACCACATAGTGTAACTAGATGCACAATATTTTACGAAAATAAAAAAACGAAAACAAAACTAGTGTATCTTAATGCACTTAGTGGTGCATCTCATTATATAGTGTGGTGCATATGAATACATGATGTGGTGCATATGACCTAACCTTAAAAAAAAGCGAAAAAAAAACATAAAAAAAAACTTAAAATCTTGTGCATCTCAATACACCTAGTTGTGCATCCGAATATGTGAATTGGTGCATCTGAATATGTGAAATTGTGCATCTTGTGTGACAGTTAAAAAAAAATAGAAAAAAATTAAAAAAAAAAAGTCAACGGGTTGACCCGGGTTTGACCCGCTTTGACCAAGCTAAATCTTGACCCTTCATGTAGATAAGATCAATGATGGAGATTAATTCCTATTTCTCACTTTAAGGGGAGTTTGCATGGGAATCACTCCCTATATATATAGGAAAAGGATCATATGAGAATAAATATTATCCTAAGAAATGAGAATAGATCTCCACCATAGAATTATGGGTGATGGAGGGTCAAGATTTGGCCTAGTCAAAGCGGGTCAAATCTGGGTCAACCCGTTGAGTTTTTTTTTTTTTAATAAACGGTTACCCAAGATGCACAACTTCACATATTCGGATGCATCACTCTATATAACTAGATGCACAACTAAGTGCATTTAGATGCACAAGATTTTCAGTTTTTTGTTTCAATTTTTTTTAAGGGGCCACCCAAGATGCACCACTTCACATATTCTGATGCACCACTTCACATATTCGGATGTACCACAATGTGTAACCAGATGCACCACACAATGTAACTAGATGCACCACATAGTGTAACTAGATGCACCACATAGTGTAACTAGTACATCTTAATGCACTTAGTGGTGCATCTCATTATATGGTGTGGTGCATATGAATACATGATGTGGTGCATATGACCTGACTATAAGAAAAAAAAAGACGAAAAAAAATCGAAATAAAAAAACATAAAATCTTCTGTATCTCAATGTACTTAGTGGTGCATCCGAATATGTGAAGTTGCGCATGTAAGTTGAATGTTAAAAAAAAGAGGAAAAAAAAACGAAATAAAAAATTTTAAAATCTTGTGCATCTCAATGCACTTAGTCGTGCATCCGAATATGTGAAATGGTGCATTCGAATATGTGAAGTGGTGCATGTAAGTTGAAAGTTAAAAAAACTAAATAAATAAAGTCACCGGGTTGGCCCGGGTTTGACCCGCTTTGAGTGCTTAATTGATGTGACGAGATGTTAATCGAGTAAGAAAAGTAGTAGAAGTTGAAAAACGAGAAAATAATTATTATGTGAGAGAAATAATATTTTTAAGATTTAAAATATTTTTATGATGAGTAAATTGATGTTATATGATGTGTTAAGTGATTCGATGATGTTAATTGAGTAGAATTAAGCAAGTTTGTTTTTTGAATATCTTAAAAAGGAGTTAAGATGTAGAAGTTATTGAGCAGTAAAGTTTTTACAAGAAAAGCCGAGTTTTTATTAAATAAAAACGAAAATTGAGCTTTAAATAAAGAAAAAGATAAAATAATGATTATTTTATTCTAAGTATTTAGTTGATTATTGAATACGTATATGAGTACGTATTTTGAAAAAAATGATGACGTATATGAATACATATTTTGAGGAAAAATAATGACGTATTTTGAGTTAAGAAATACAAAGTATAAGTTTGATTATTTAAATTAGAAATTATTATTATATGAGTTTAACGAAATAATTTTTGTTACGAGTTGAAGTTATGAGTTTTAAAAGTCAAAGATCGAATAATAATTCATTAGTATGATTATGTTTAAGATATAAGGTAGTTATGGAAGTTTAACACTTGACTGTGTGATTATGTTAAGACGTGAGTTGTTTATATAAACTTCGATGTTTGAGAATAATTAAGTGATTAAGTATGAGTAACCTCTCTAGTAAGATCATCACTTAACTAATTACTTATTTGATATAACTGTTTGAGCTGTTGATATTGATGCTTGAGTATGATGACGATGTTTGAGTATTGATGTAAATACGTGATTAAAATGTGAATGTTTAATCTCCGATGTGAATATTTGATCTCTGATGTGAGTATTCGATTATTGAAAAAAAAAAAGTGCTTAACTGCATATGATTTATATATGATGGAAATAGTTGAGATTCGATGTTATGATTTGTCGAGATCATGTAAGTTGAAATTGTGAGAAGTTTAAGACGAGTTAAATAATAACTTATCGATTTAAGTGAAGATTGAAATATTAGAAAAGAGAATCAGAGTTTGAGAAGTAATTAGAAACCGAGTAAAGACGATGACTCGAGAACGAGAAATTGAAAAGTTATCGATATAGAGAAGTTTAGATAAGTTAAGAAAAACCCGGGCCGAGCGGGACTGCAAAATAATCGGGAAAAAGCGTAAAGTAAGCAACCCCGAATTCCAAAGACTAGAAGTGAGGTGGGCTTTTCTGAACTAAAACTTCGATGAAGGCTATTACTTATTGAGTAATATTATGTGAGCTTTTCAAATTAATTGACTTGCCATTTATCTGAGTTTTGGTATGTGTTTATCATCTACATGAGTTATGTCCTGTGGATAACAGGAACCCACGTGTGGTATTTGAGTTATTGAGGTGACTGTGAGCTTTACTTCGGTTTAGCCGGTCACAGTGCCTGAGAAGGAGGCCTACTTCTCAATACAGAGTTATTTTTGGTAGATGATTCATACCTGAGTTTATTATATAAAATTGTGCGCACACATCTTTTAAAGGAAAAATGTTTTATGCATTCACAAGTAAAATGATTTCAAGTATGCTAACACTTGTGATGCAGTGGCAAGGCAAGTTCAATTATATAGCTCTAAGAGCAAGCTTTAAACCTGTTTTTGGCATTGTGTTCACTGAGTACGAAGTACTCATCCCTGCATGTATTTTTAAACGTGCAGGTTAGCTACGGATGAGGATGGTATGGATGGTCTTGGTGGTGTGTTAATCTTTTGGATGTTGAGTCAACACTTACATGTCTTCATACATGTAATTGTTGTGAGAAAGTGATGTCTCCGCTGCTTAACAATCTTTTGATATGTTAATGTTTTGATAACTCTGAAAATAATGAGCCGTGTGCTAAAACAATGCTTTGAATTTCGTTTACATACCCTACTTTTGAACCACATGATGTCGTTACACTTAACTCTATTTTTGAGAATCTTTGTAAATTATTAAGCTCGTTCATTGTTGAGCCATGTTATGAAAGTCTGCTTATACTCATGTCATGCTGAAACCTTATTTCCTTTGATCGATTCATTGTTGAGTCGAGTTTTATTTGTTGGTTTCATAGTTTTAATTCATTCGGGTTAGTGTTTAAAGTTGAGTTGAGACATAAGCGGTTTGTTTATTTGATGGTTTCACCTTCACAATCCAATGAAGTCTGGTCATTCCTACACACCGAATTTCGGGCTGTGACAAAAGTGGTATCAGAGCATGTCTGTCTGCTCTGAGGTTTGTCTGTCAGTTTGTCTGTCTATTTGTTTGACTGCTCTAAATTATGAACTTTCATTGATAGTCGAGTCTAGATTTGTTCTTTAGACTTGTCTGAGTCAATAACACACCAATCATCCTCATCTCATCCAGCTACCAGGTACGTGTAAATTCCTAAAGTTTTGAAGTTGCAGTTGATTTTAAAGTTATTCAGTATGATAACTGTGTTAGTAAAGAATAAGGCAATCTAGATATTCTCTAGAATCTTGTCCCTAATTTATGTGCTTTGATGTGGAAAACGAAAAAGGGGATGGATCGATTGTGCAAACGATTTAAAGAAATGGAATTGCCCAGTAATACGAGCAATAAAACCTCTTTGAAACGCAAAAACGAGTAGGTAGTGGTTGGATGTTCAAATGTGGTGTATATCTCTGTTTTAATATGTCTAATTCGTTGTTAAATCATATAGGATGGATGATGAAGCAAACCAGGCCATGATGCAAGAATACTTGCATATTAGGAAAGCTTACGATGAGACAATCGCGGAATTTTTAGCCCAATTTCATAAAATTTGGCTAGTAGTTCAGTACTTAACATTTAATTAGAGCGTTACCTCGTGAGTGGCGCGATTGGGCAGCGTCGTTAATGCCAAAATATGTTGGAGTTCAGTATATGGGCGATTATCTCTATGGTAGTTGTAATGGTCTTATTGCTAAAATATCCGGTCAGTTCATTAAGTATGGTGCTCCTCCTCCAGGACCATACGAAGTTAATTTACCAGCAATACCAAATGACCTTGAAATTAATCAACCTCAGCCTCATATTGAGCCACTTCCTCCCCGAGTTCCTTCTCCACCTCATTTTGAGTCGAGAGCTCCTCTTCAGCAAGATCCATACTTGGAAAATGTGTACCGTGTTCAACCACTTGATCCTTTTCCTTCTTTTGGCTCATTTGCTACTCAACTAGACGGAGTTTATGACCCTACTAATGTTCCATTCTATCAATTTGATCAACCTGAGACGTCTATATGTCGTGGTCATTCTCCTTCTCCTGCTCCGCCGTTAGCAGAGTCGTCTAGGACGAGATGCATGAGGAATAGGCCAAATCGAAGGCCAAGAGCTGTAGCCAGTGATGCCGAAAAAGCTCGAAGGTATCTTTAGTCTGCTCCAAATGGTAACTACGTTTCTCCCTATGAAGATCCGGAATCTTCGTAGGCCAAAATGCACCAAGAGAGAGAACGAGTGGTCGACAATATCGTAGGATCTTATCTTCGTCATGAGTACGATCAGGAACATCCTTAATGGGATGAATCCAAGTTTGCAAATCTTAATAATCGCTTAGTGAGTGATCAAATTCAAGAAGTGACGAGCCAGTGGGATGTCTTAGGGCATACCTACCATGGCTACTATGAGGAGTTGGCCGCCGTAGAAGGACAAGGAAGCGGAAACGATGATGATGAGGATTCGGATGAGGATCCAGAAGAAGATCCCGAGGAAGAACATGATGGATGAAATAATGTTAGCGACGGAGGGTCGCGAACCTAGTAGGCAGTTCAAGGAAGCTTGTGGAATGATCGAATAATTTTTATTTTATGTTAAAAAACAAACTCTTTTATTTTCTGCAGTGATGTAAATTATGAACTTGATGCATGTCTATTGAGTTGGATGATAGTAGGAGTAGTATGTCTGGCGAAGTTAGGGTAAATTTTCGATGTAAAGTATAAATCCCTAATCTTTGGTAAAGTCCTCATAATGAGGCCATCGACTCGGATGATAATATAATGGATCCATTAGGTTGTTAAAATCAACTTTGAGTCTCATTAAATGCCAATAGTATTTTGAATATCCGAGATGTCAATTATTTTTTAGTCAAGAGTAAAAGAAGAAGTAAGAATTGAGAAAATTAAATGAGTTATTTCATCAAGAACGATTGTATAAAGTTGATATGTGAATAATGAAGATGTGTCATATTTATATGAAGAATGACTGAGTATAATTTGAGAAATGAGTATGTGTCATGAATGACAATATTTGAGTATATAATTGTCTTGTATGACAAGAATTATTTGATTTGAGCATATGTGAAATTTTGAGTGCATGTCAATAAATGATTGAATGCTTGAGATGAGAAATGATGGAATCGAGATGAATGTTATATCTGAAATGATTATTTTATTTGAGATGATTGTTTTATATGAATTTTTCTTATTATGATGATAAGTACCGATTGAGAATCAAATTCTTCTTAGAAGGAAATATTTTCAAAGGTCGAGAAAAACTCTGGGTGAGCTAATCCGTCTTGCGGAAGATATTTCGAGTTATCTAAATTTTAGCGTTTCTTTTAGAATGCCGCCAAGACGAAGAAACGTGAGAGTTGAGGGAAATGAGGAAGAAGAACGTCGAGATCCTACTCTTCCTCCTCCCCAAAATGAGAGACATGTTGAAGAACTTTTTCTTCGACAAAATCCCCCGACTTTTGATGGAAAAGGCAGTTCGGCAGAAGCTGAGGACTGGATTCGTTCTTTAGAGCGAATTTTTCATTTCCTTCGATGTAGTGATTAAGAACATCTTGAGTGCATAACGTATCAACTTAAGGGAACCGCTGATTATTGGTGGGAAGCTCGACAGAGGATGTATACGTCTGAGGAACGTGAGAATTTGACATGGGAACAATTTAAGGAAGCTTTGTATGAGAAGTATGTGTCGCGAAGCTATCGTAAGCAGAAAGCGAATGAATTCACGAATTTGAAACAATGAAAGTAGTCAGTAGCAGAATATGATCGTGAGTTCTGTGAGTTAGCCCGATTTGCACTTGACAAGGTGGATACTGATGAGAAGATGTGTGAACTCTTTCCAGCAGGCCTGAGACAAGATATTCGTGTTGTACTTGCAAGTCAGAGTGGTCTGACTTATGCCGAAGCCCTCAACCGAGCCTTGGATATGGAATTCGCAATGCAGCCAGAGAAGGGATCGCAATCCTCAGCGAATCCTCAATTTCAAAATCAGTTGACAACAACTGTTGCCTCCTATCCGTTCCAACAAGGCCATTTTGCGAAGAGAAAAGAAAAATGGAGTGGTGGATCCCACAAAAATAAAAAGCCGTGGAAAAAGCAAGGGCAGCAACAACCACAACAATCTCAGAAAGTGAAGGTCCAACATTCTAATCACAGTAACGTACCAACCGGACCCCAAGGACTACCTCCATGTTCAAAATGCGGCAAGATGCATCAAGGCATCTGTAAAGCTGGAAGCAATGTTTGCTTTACTTGCGGTCAACCTGGTCATTTCTCTAACCGGTGCCCAAGTAAACAACAAGGAGCGATGGGTGGAAGGCCTAATCAGTATCAGTCCTCTCAGATGAAGCAATGGAAGCAGCTCCGCAGCAGAAATTTCCTCAGAACCAGCGTAAGGCGCAGCCGCCAAAGCAGCAATCTACCCCGCAAGAACAGCAGCACTACCAATGAGTCTTTGCAATTGAGCAAAAGCCTGGAGCTAAAGACCAAGGAAATCTCATAGGTATGGGAAAGCTGAAAGGCGTCCCTATTATTGTTTTATTTGATACCGGTGCCTCGCATTCGTTTATATCTAGCGCGTGCGTAGAAAATTTAGAATTGGACGTAGAAGAATTGAACCAGGTGCTTAGAGTGTCAACCCCTTTAGGAAGATCTTCGTTAGTGTCGCGAGTGTGTTCAAACCTAGAATTCAAATTCGGAAACCATAAGTTATCCGCAAGGTCCATAAATATAATCCAGATATAGGATGTGGATATAATCTTTTGAATGGACTGGTTAACCGAGAATTTTGTGACGATTCGATGCGATAAGAGACAAATTTCGTTTCAACCCCCTGAAAAAGAGCCTACCGTAGTCTTTGGAGTAGAGCGAAGAGTAACGAAGAGTGTGCCGATGATCTCGGCCATGAAAGCAAAGAAGTTGATGAGAAGAAAAGATACCAAGGCGTATCTTGTTTATTTGAATAAAGAAGATGGGCAAGAGCTAAATATTGACGATGTAGTTGTTGTGAGAGAATTTAAAGATATTTTTCCAGAAGTCTTACCGGGTTTTCCTCCGGATAGACAATTAGAATTTACGATTGATCTGGAGCCTGGATTAGCCCCGATTTCGAAAGCTCCGTATAAGATGGCTCCAAAGGAACTTCAAGAGTTAAAGATCCAGCTGCAAGAGTTATTGGACTTAGGTTTCATTCGACCAAGTGTTTCCCCTTGGGGAGCTCCAATCCTGTTTGTGAAAAAAAAAGACGGTAGTCTGAGAATATGTATAGACTATCGAGAGCTTAACAAAATCACTCTCAAGAACAAGTATCCTTTGCCGAGGATAGTTGATCTATTCGATTTAAGGTAGTGTGGTGTTTTCTCCAAGATTGATTTAAGGTCATCAACTGAAGATCAGACAAGAAGATGTCCCAAAGACTGCATTCAGAACGAGATATGGACATTACAAATTTGTGGTAATGCCATTTGGATTGACTAATGCTCCAGCTGTCTTCATGGACTTGATGAACAGAATTTTTCATGAATACCTGGATAAGTTTGTGATCGTTTTCATAGACGATATCCTAGTGTATTCAAAGAATGAAGAAGAATACGAGAAGCATCTGCAAATCGTGTTAGAGAAATTGAGATCAGAAAAGCTATATGCCAAATTCAGTAAGTGCGAATTTTGGCTAAAAGAGGTGAATTTCCTCGAACATGTTGTTTCGTCCGATGGAATTAAAGTTGATCCCGAGAAGGTTAAAGCTGTTCAAGATTGGAAATCACCGACATCAGTACATGAAATCCGTAGTTTCCTCGGTTTAGCAGGTTACTATTGGAGATTCATAGAAGGATTTTCCAAGATCGCAAAGCTGATGACAACTCTGTTGAAGAAAGAATCGAAATTTAAGTGGACGGAGGAATGTGAGAAAAGTTTCCAAGAGCTTAAGTCAAGATTGACTACAGCTCCAGTGTTAGCCCTTCCTGAAACAGGAAAGGACTATACAATTTATACCGATGCATCATCCAAAGGTTTAGGATGTGTGCTAATGAAAGATGGAAAGGTAATTGCGTATGCTTCAAGAAAACTTAAACCGCATGAAGAGAAGTACCCAACGCATGATCTTGAGTTAGCAGCCGTCGTACATGCTCTGAAGATTTAGAGACACTATCTTTATGGTGTCAAGTGTGAAATCTTTTCAGATCACAAGAGTCTGAAATATTTCTTCAAGCAGAAGGAGTTGAACATGAGACAAAGACGATGGCTTGAGTTGGTGAAAGACTACGATTGCAAAAATTCCTATCACCCGGGAAAGCAAACGTAGTAGCCGATGCGTTGAGTAGGATGGAAAGAGTGAAGAACTCCGAAAGACTGGAGTTAAGTTTTCTTCTATCAGATGAAGAAAGGTTGATTGAGGAATTTGGAAGATTGAGAATTGAAGTAGTTCTACCTCCCTCAACGGTAGAAAAAGTGATTGCTTCATTAGTGGTGATACCAGATTTAAGATCTCGTATCATAAAGGGCCAAAGAAAAGACGAGAAATTGGAAAAAGTGAGAATGAAGGTCAGAAAAGGAGAAGTTGAAAATTTCAAGGAGTCAAGTGACAATAGTTTGTTGTATCAAGAAAGAATTTGCGTGCCAAATGATGAGAAGTTAAGGAACGAGATAATGAGTGAAGCTCATGAGACCCCTTATACCGCTCACCCCGGTAGTACAAAGATGTACCAGGATTTGAAGCAACAATTCTGGTGGGAAGGATTGAAGAAAGATGTGGCCATGTTTGTCGAGAGATGCTTAGCTTGTCAGCAAGTAAAGTCCTTACATCAAAGACCTTTTAGATCTTTGCAGCCGTTACCAATTCCTGAGTAGAAATGGGATGATGTCACTATGAATTTTGTGACGGGTTTGCCAAAGACGAGAAAGGCAATACATCTGTATGGGTAGTTGTGGATAGATTAACGAAGTCTGCTCTTTTTATACCTATTCCACACACCTATGGATCTGACAAGTTGGCACAGATCTATGTTAAGGAAATTGTACGTTTGCATGGTGTACCAAAAATGATCACTTGCGATCGAGATTCGAAGTTTACCGCCCGTTTTTTGGGAAAGTTTTCAGAAAGAGTTAGGAACGCAGCTTCAGTTCAGTACCGCCTATCATCCTGAAACCGATGGTCAATCGAAAAGAACGATTCGAATTCTTGAGGATATGTTGAGAGCCGTGTAGTTAGACAAAGGAGACAATTGGGAGAAAATTTTACCTCTTGTTGAATTCGCCTATAACAACAGTTATCAGAATACGATAGGAATGGCCCCTTACGAAGCGCTTTATGGAAGAAAGTGTAGATCTCTTCTCTACTGGGACGAAGTAGGCGAGAGAAAAGTTATAGGGCAAGAAGCGATAGAAGAAATGATAGAATCTGTTTGTCAAATTCGTGAGAAGATTAAGGAAGCTTAAAGTCAGCAGAAGTCGTATGCCGATAATCATAGGACTGAGTTAGAATTTGAAGTAGGAAGTATAGTCTTTCTAAAAGTGTCCCCGTCAAGAGGGATACATCGCTTCGGTGTGTGAGGAAAGCTAAAGCCGCGTTTTATAGGACCGTTCGAAATCCTAGAAAGGATTGGAGCCATCTCGTATAAATTAGCTTTGCCTTCCAGTTTTGGGAAATCGCATAACGTGTTTCATGTATCGCAATTGCGTAAGTATGTTTTTGATCCAAAACACGTTATCCGGCAAGAAGACGTAGCTCTAAAGCCAGAGTTAAGTTACGAGGAGAAACCAGAGTGAATTCTAGATCGTAAGATTCAGCAGCTTAGAACGAAATCGATTCCCCTCGTTAAGATTAAGTGGCAACATCATGATTTTGAAGAAGCTACGTGGAACTTGAGGAAAAGATGAGAACAAAGTATCCCGAGCTATTCTCTAAAGGTTAGCAAATTTTGGGACGAATTTTTTTTAAGGGGGTGAGGATGTAATACCCCAAAATTTTCTAAGTTCTTAAGTGCGTATTAACTTGATTAATATGCCTATATGATGAGTTTTGAGTACTAAAAATTTTCGTGGAAATAAATTTTTCTGTGAAATGACGAAGATGCTCTTATGTGATCTAATGTGATTTTTCTCATTTCGATTATTCGAATTGAGTATGTGATGAATTGTTTGAGCTTATTAATATGAGTTTAAGCTTGAGTATGAATTTCGGAATTTTCTGAGCACTTTTATTTTAGATAAATAGTAATGTAAATCGAGAAATCCCTATTCATCAACCGATTCTGAATCTAGTCTAATTAGTTTCATTGGAATCTAGAAATTATTTTAAGACATTTGAGATAAGCCGGAAAATTTTCGAGATCATTTGAGTTAAGTTTAAAAATAAATTGCTTGACGACTCGTTTAGTTGAGCAGGTTTTATGAACTTATTCATTAGAAGGAATCTTGGCATAAAAATTAGATCATTGGATTCCTTAAATTATTTTAAGAGATATAAGATGAATTAGAGAGAATTTAGACGACGAGAAAGATTATTAAAAGTTTGAGGGAATAAAATAAAGTGACGAGGTTACTTTCTACCGGAAAACTTTTATTTCCGGGTATAATTAATAGATACTAATCTCATTCCTATCTAAAATAGTGATCAATATCCTCCACCACTCTTACTAAAGAGAGAGTGTGCTCCACTCTCCCTCTCATTCATCCACAACATGTACTCTACTTCTCTCTCAAATCTCTCCCTCTCGATTCTCTCCTCTCTCTCTAATCTTTCTAAATCTTACTAGATTCCCTGCGTGTTAAATGCATCCACTTGCATCTATCTCACACTACATTACTATCTCTATCACATCTCTCCATCCTCACAAGCAACAAGTAATCAATCTCTTTCTCACTCCCTTCGGTTTCTCTCTCTGCCGAGAAAGAGAAGCAGCAGCAAGGCTGCAATTTGCTGCTCTATTCTCCATGTTTATCACCTTCATCACCTTCATATACTTTATCCTAACACACCAAAGACCATCACCTATATCTCCATCATCATTTAAAGCCTTGAAATCGAAGAAAACTGTTGCATAAAGCTCGATCATCACAGCTGAATCGTAGCAGCACAGTTTCGAAACATTTCCATGCAAAATACCTAGTTCATCGATGAAATCATGCTATCTAGCTTGAGGATTCTATGATGTGATCATCTCCTTCATGTCCATGATCATTTAAGAAGTAAGTTCTATCCTTTTTCATTCATTTCAAAGCTTGAAACAAGCTTAGAAGCTTAACCTATTCCATCGATTTTCTTGAAAGGAAAATAAGGGTTTGATCTTATTTTTCAAAACCATGATCTTGATATCTTGCATACCTTTTTCATGCAAGGAAAAGTGTTGGGAAATTTATTAGTATAAGTTTTGATGAATTCCAAAACCGACTGACCCCAACCGAGTAGATGTTGCTAGAACCTAAGGTTAGAATTTAGGCTCGCTGTTTGAGCAAAGTTAAGATTTTATCTTTACAGGTCTCCAGCTGAAGATGGCAACAAGGCATCAATCAGACAGAACATCAGTTGTCATAAAATACAACTGAGAGCTCGTTGTTCCGATGCAGAGAGGGGGAAGTCTTCAGAACATCAGTTGTGAAGGAAACCAACTGAGGGTTCTTCAGATGAGAAGCAGTAAGAGAGGTAGAGAACATCAGATGAAAAGGAAGTCATCTGAGGGTTCAAACCCAACTGAGTAAATACAAGGAAGACAACTGAGTGTTCAGTTTCAGAACCTCAGTTGTAGAATTCAACCGAGCTAAGTCCAACTGCTTGAAGTTCAAAGTCAGCTGAGAGTTCAACAGCTCGGAACATCAGCTGAAGACCACTCAGATGAAGATCAAGATTTTCAACCGACTATCCGAGGTTGACTGTCAGAAAGGTTAAGATTTGAATTTCAAAAGGAAGTCACATGAGGGTTTGACCGTTCAGTCATTACCCCATCTGGCCCAACACAAGGCTGTCTCAGATGAAAAGCAGAAGAGCACAGATGCCATATCGGGAAAGTCTGCAGAGATAAGAGACAAGCCATCGCTTTCATCGAATAGAGATCAACAGCTCCTCCAACGGCTAGTTGATTCTCTCCGCCTATAAATAGAGGCATTCTCTCATTCAAGATACATATATGCGAGACAGAGAAGTGCAATCACAAGAGAATCAAGCGAAAGAAAAATCTGCAAAAATCATACTCTAAGAGCATCAGCAGCTGAGAGTTCAAGAGTGATAGAACATTAGTAGCTGAGGGTTCATAGAGTGAAAACCTGTCTTAGATCTTAGTTTGAGTGTTTATTCGTTCAAGCCTTAGATTCAGCTCTCATTCGTGATCGAGCTGTAGTTGGAAAACCCACCCACACCCTAAAAAGTGTTTGCTAGGACCTTACTCTTCCTGTAATTGAGTAGCTAGGTCGTCAAGTACCCGCAAACTTGACATAGGTTGTTAAGTACCCGCAAACTTAACTGTGATGGTTGATAAGTACCCGTAAACTTATTGCAACGGTTGCACAGCCCGGGTAAGCTGTGTGGATCTGTCCAGAAGAACTTGGACTGAGGTGTCAGGATTCACATCTCCCCGTGGACGTAGGAGGGTTATCTCCGAACCACGTTAAATCCCGTGTGTCTGTATGCATTTTTATTCAGTTGCTTATTGCATTATTATCTGTCTGACTAACCAGCATACAAACCTCATTTGCACATTTTCAACCGAGCTGTTTTGGTTTTTGACCAACCGAGCTGTTTTGGGTCTTGACCAACCGAGCTTAAAAGCGTGAGTTGTTTTAACGAGTTTATTTCCCACCACATTCCGCACAGCTTCACTTTTCCAGCTGAGGTTGCTTACTCAGCTGGGTTAAGTTTTTAAATTTTTAAATCCTAACTGGTGTATTCCCCCCCTCCATACACCAGTAACTCGTTTCGGGACCATCAAAAAGAGCTTCAATCCATCATCTTTTATCCTCCAAGCAAGCCAAAATCCAAGCCAAAGAAGAGCTTAGGTTACTTATTTAAGTATGATTTCATTTCATTCATAAGTTGTATATATGTATATGTAAACCAAGAAAATAAGGAAAAGATGTATGGTTTACTTTACGAATAGGCAAACCTTAGGGTTGTGATGATGAGATTATGATCAAAATGGGTTTTAAAACATGATCTAGGAGTTAAAAAGATGAAAGAATCTAAGATAGGTTAAAAGCCCTAAATCGATTAAAATGAGAAAATTAGGAAAAATGAGTTCTTGATGAGTTTTGATGCTTATTTATTGATATGATGATTATATATGCTTATTATGATTTTTCATGTGATTTATATGCATATATGTGTTGATGATAATTTTTTTGGTGAATTTATTGAATTTTTATTGAATTTAATTGGTGAAAAATAGAGAAAATATGAATAAATTATGATTTATGAATTTTATGAGTTATGTGATGTTTATGAGCATGATGATATATAAAAATATGATCTAGATGTGTTTCTAAGCCATACTATGAATTTTATGAATTTTTACATAAGAATTGAAATATGTGATATTATGAGGAAAAATGATTTTTGATGATTTTTAATGAAATATGATGATGATGATTATGATGTTAAGATACGTTAGAAATTTTTTGAGTAAATTTTGAGCATGAAAATTGAGAAATATGATTTTTATTATTTTTATGGAATTTATATGAGTAAATTCGAAGAAAAATAAAGAAAACAAGTTTAAAAATAAGATATGATGTTCTTGATGTTAAAATGAATTTTTGAAGATGTTTTCTTCAAGTTCATGAGATAAACTTGAAGATTTGAAGATGAATTAAATTAATTAGAAAAAAATAGTTATTTATATCTATTATTATTTCGAAAAATGAGTATATTATATATATTGAGGAATTTTATTAGATAAAAATGAAATTGAGAAATAGATGAGATGTTAAGTCTGAATGAATTGAGTAAAAAATAAAGTCTTATGAATTTTCTATGAATTTTGAGAGATATATATATATATATAATATAATAATAATAATAATAATAATAATAATAATAATAATAATAAGGAAATAATGGAAAAAGAATTCAATAAAAGTATAAGTCTAAAGAAAAATATTTCTTTGAGTAATGATGATGTTGGAATGATGACAAATGAAAATGTGATGTGCAATTTGATGTTAGAGTTAAAAGAAAAAAATAATATTAATATTTGAGGATAAAAAAAATAAAATAAAATAAAAGAAATAAAATTTTCTATAAGAAATGAGTTAAAAGTCATGAGTATGAGATTAAGAGATAAGATGTTCGTATTTGTGTTCGTTATCTCAAACGAGAAGCTAAAAGTATTATTATTATTGAAATAATAATAATAATGATAGAATATTTGATTTAAATGGAATATTTTCGTTAAAAATAAAAATATTTGAATGATGTGAGTTATAAGATGATTGTTTATGTTCTTAAAGTGTGCTTTGAGTGCTTAATTGATGTGAGGAGATATTAATCGAGTAAGAAAAGTAGTGGAAGTTGAAAAACGAGAAAATAATTATTATGTGAGAGAAATAATATTTTTAAGATTTAATATATTTTTATGATGAGGAAATTGATGTTATATGATGTGTTAAGTGATTCGATGATGTTAATTGAGTAGAATTAAGCAAGTTTGCTTTTTGAATCTCTTAAAAAGGAGTTAAGATGTAGAAGTTATCGAGCAGTAAAGTTTTTACAAGAAAAGCCGAGTTTTTATTAAATAAAAACAAAAATTGAGCTTTAAATAAAGAAAAAGATAAAATAATGATTATTTTATTCTAAGTATTTAGTTGATTATTGAATACGTATATGAGTACGTATTTGAAGAAAACGATGATGTATATGAATACATATTTTGAGGAAAAATAATGACGTATTTTGAGTTAAGAAATACAAAGTATAAGTTTGATTATTTAAATTATAAATTATTATTATATGAGTTTAATGAAATAATTTTCGTTACTAGTTGAAGTTATGAGTTTTAAAAGTCAAAGATCGAATAAAAATTCATTATAGCATGATTATGTTAAAGATATAAGGTAGTTATGAAAGTTTAACACTTGACTGTGTGATTATGTTAAGACGTGAGTTGTTTATATAAACTTCGATGTTTGAGAATAATTAATTGATTAAGTATGAGTAACCTCTCTAGTAAGATCATCACTTAACTAATTACTTATTTGATATAAGTGTTTGAGCTGTTGATATTGATGTTTGAGTATTGATGTGAATACGTGATTAAAATGTGAATGTTTGATCTCCAATGTGAATGTTTGATCTCTGATGTGAGTATTCGATTATTGAAAAAAAAGTGCTTAACTGCGTATGATTTATATATGATGGAAATAGTTGAGATTCGATGTTATGATTTGTCGAGATCATGTAAGTTGAAATTGTGAGAAGTTTAATACGAGTTAAATAATAACTTATCGATTTAAGTGAAGATTGAAATATTAGAAACGAGAATCAGAGTTTGAGAAGTAATTAGAAACCGAGTAAAGACGATGACTCGAGAACGAGAAATTGAAAAGTTATCGATATGGAGAAGTTTAGATAAGTTAAGAAAAACCCGACTCAATTAGAAGTCCATCAGCCGAGCCCCAAGTCTATTATACGCTTTTCGAGTTAGTAAGCTCGATTTTAATTGAAGTTGTTATTGAAGGGCCGAGCGGAACTGCGAATTAATCTAGAAAAAGCGTAAAGTAAGCAATCCCGACTTTAAAAGACCAGAAGTGAGGTGGACTTTTCTGAACTAATACTCCGATGAATGCTATTACTTATTGAGTAATATTATGTGAGCTTTTCAAATTAATTGACTTTCCATTTATCTGAGTTTTGGTATGTGTTTATCATCTACATGAGTTATGTCCTGTGGATAACAGGAACCCACGTGTGGTATTTGAGTTATTGAGGTAACTGTGAGCTTTACTTCGGTTTAGCCGGTCACAGTGCCTGAGAAGGAGGCCTACTTCTCAGCACAGAGTTATTTTTGGTAGATGATTCATACCTGAGTTTATTATATAAAATTGTGCGCACACATCTTTTAAAGGAAAAATGTTTTATGCATTCACAAGTAAAATGATTTCAAGTATGCTAACACTTGTGATGCAGTGGCAAGGCAAGTTCAATTATATAGCTCTAAGAGCAAGCTTTAAACCTGTTTTTGGCATTGTGTTCACTGAGTACGAAGTACTCAAGCCTACATGTATTTCTAAACGTGCAGGTTAGCTACGGATGAGGATGGTATGGATGGTCTTGGTGGTGTGTTAATCTTTTGGATGTTGAGTCGACAGTTACATGTCTTCATACATGTAATTGTTGTGAGCAAGTGATGTCTCTGCTGCTTAACAATCTTTTGATATGTTAATGTTTTGATAACTTTGAAAAATGAGCCGTGTGCTAAAACAATGCTTTGAATTTTGTTTACATACCCTACTTTTGAACCACATGATTTCATTACACTTAACTCTATTTTTGAGAATCTTTGTAAATTATTAAGCTCGTTCATTGTTGAGCCATGTTATGAAACTCTGTTTATACTCATGTCATGCTGAAACCTTATTTCCTTTGATCGATTCATTGTTGAGTCGAGTTTTATTTGTTGGTTTCACAGTTTTAATTCATTCGGGTTAGTGTTTAAAGTTGAGTTGAGACATAAGTGGTTTGTTTATTTGATGGTTTCACCTTCACAATCCAATGAAGTCTGGTCGTTCCTACACACCGAATTTCGGGCTGTGACAGTTTTTGATCTTTATCATCCTAGCTTTAATTCTTAATACCTTGTATTATTTTTCATGCAAAGAAGAGAAGTAGAAATCCAAACTCTCTCCACCCTCAAATCTGCCGATTTTCTTCAAGCCAAGGAGGAGAAGTTTTGATTTTATTTTAAGTATGATATCTCTTGATTCTTGAATATGTATATGTATGTGGAAAAGATAAAGGAAACCATGCATGTTTACTTTATGTTTAGGCAAACCTTAGGGTTAATTTGATAGTGATGATCAATGATGATGATATGATGGTGAGATGATTTTTAAGAACTTAATTAGGAGTTAAAAGATGAGAAGTAAAAGAGAAGGAATTTTCCCTAATTTTTCTTACCTAAAAATCAAAGAAAATGAAGAAGAAAAGAGAGGAACTTTTGATGATTATTTGATGATATTTCTTGATGATGAGTTGATGATTTTCTTGATGATATGTTTGATGATATATGTTTATGATGATTTGAGTGGTTTGTATGCATAAGTATGAAGTTGGAAATTTTTGTTGAATTAATTGTTAAGAGTGTCGAAAATTTTGAGGAAAAATGAGAATTTTGTACTTAGATCTTTATTTATGGATTTAATAATGTTTTCGATGGATATAAGTATATAGAAGTATGAAAATATGATTAGGCAAAGAGATTGAATTATCCTATGAATTTCTATGAAAGTTTCGATATATATATATATATATATATATATATATATGTGTGTGTGTGTGTGTGTGTGTGTGTGTGTGTGTGTGTGTGTGTGTGTGTGTGTGAAGATGATGAATATGTGATGATATAGATGATTTTAAGAGATATATGATGATGTTAATGATTTTGAATGATCTATGATGATCTTGATGAATTTTGAGTGATTTGTGTTGCATAAGAACTAAGAAATTAAGTGATATGAATTTCTTATAAATTTAGAGAAAATTTCGATGAGTATAAATATATATATATATATGTGTGTGTGTGTGTGTGTGTGTGTGATGGTCCCGATACGAGTTACTGGTGTATGGGGGGGGGGGAATACACCAGTTAGGATTTTAATACTAAACTCCTGAAAATAACTTCAACCGAGTAAAAGGACTCAGTTGGAATCTCACAGCTGAGTAAGCAACCTCAGCTGGAGGAGTGGTGCTATGCGGAATGTGGTGAAAATTAACTCGTTAAAATTAACTCACGCTTTTATGCACGGTTGGTCTAGAACCAAGACAGTTGAGAATGCCAAGATGTAGTTTGTATGCTGGTTAGATTGTCAGTTGAATATGCAGGAAATAACTGAAAAATAAACTCAAGCACACAGAAATTTACGTGGTTCAGAGAAACCTCCTACGTCCACGGGGAGTTGTGAGTCCACACAACTCTATCCAAGTTCTTCTGGACAAACCACTCAGCTTACGCGGGCTGAGCAACCGTTATGGATAAGTTTGCGGGTACTTATCAACCTTACAGTTTAGTTTTCGGATACTAAACAACCTATCTACTCAATTCCGGGAAGAGTAGGGTCCTAACACTCCTTTTGAGAGGAAGTGTGAAAAAGATGGGTTCCAACTAAAAACTCGAACACGAAGTGAGCTATGATCTAACACTCTACGAACTCTCACTAAGTGATGTTCTCAAGGTTCGATCTAAAGACACAGAAACTAACTCTAGAACTCTCAACAAGTGATGTTCTAAGGAATTGAATGCAGTTCAGCTCGTGAAGAATTTTTCTCTTTCTTTCACTCTCTGGTTTCTTCTCGCGTGTGTGTCTTGTATCCGATCTTCTGAATGAAGGCCTCTATTTATAGGCGGAGAGAATCAACTAGCCGTTGGAGGAGCTGTTGATCTCTGCTCTTTGAAAGTGATGGCTTGTCTCTCATCTCTGCAGACTATCCGGATTCGGCAACTGCGTGCTTCTGCTTTCCATCTGAGACAATCTTGTGTTGGGCCAAATGGGGTAATGACTGAACGATCAAACCCTCACGTGACTTCCTTTTTGAAATTCAAATTTAAACCTTTGTTCGTCAACCTTGGTCAGACGGTTGAGAAGCTTGATCTTTATCTGAGTGGTCTTCAGCTGATGTTCTATCTGAGTGCAGTCTTCAACTGATATACTGTCTGAAGATGTACAGTTGAACTTCTCAGCTGACTTTGAACTTCATGTCAATACTTCTTCCTTTTTGGAACAACTTCTTTAAGTCTTTTCCTTTAGTCGGATGGCATTTTGTGACTGATGTTCTAACTGAACAGTTGGCTTGAATGCTCAGTTGTCTTGCTTACAACTGATGTTCCTCATCCGATTTTCCATCTGGGGTTCTATACGAGTGAAGTCAGGTTGCCGTCTTCAGCTGGAGTCCTGTAAAGATAAAATCTTAACTTTGCTCAAACAACGAGCCTAACTGCTAACAGTAGGAACTGGCAACGTCTACTCGGTTGGGGTCAGTTGGTTTTGGAATTCATCAAAACTCTTATTAACAAATTTCCCAACAATTTCCCCCTTTTTGATGATGCAAAAACCACTTACAACTTTAAACCACTACTGATCTAAACCTTACTAACTTATCCAAAACCTCAGCTGAAATTCTAGACAGTCTATAAGATAAAACATCAAAGGGTTAGCACAGTTATAACATGGTATTTAAAAGACTTTACGATTCAGGGCTTGGACAATGATATATTGTTCACCAAGGTGAATCGAATATATACTTGAAGTTTTTATTACAACTGATGATTACACAGATAGGCACCAAACAGTTAGATTACATCAGTTGCAAAAAAAAACTAATTCAGCTCAAAACTTTTGGCCGTACTTGCTGAAGATACGGACAAAGATCTCTCTCTTTGCAGCTGACTCGATCCCAGAATCAACTCCATCTACTTTGCACACTTGTCTTGCTTCAGCCATGAGTATCCGTCTGTCGGGAGTACTTGTGCCTGAGATGAACAGAGGGCGATATGTGACCTTCGGAGGGATCGGAACTGTGTTAAGATCGAGCTGTGCATCCATCATGGCTGATCTGAATTGTCTGAACATACCTGGATCCCCAGAGCTGAGCTCGAATAGGGCTTCCTTGAAGGCTTCCCTTGCATCTTCAGTTGTGTAAACCTTCCTATAGTAGAAGTCATTCACAAACTCTTGTTTGAATGACTCCCAATACTCATTCCACTCAGCTAGCATCCATTTGTCAACATGTTTGAACCGAGGTTGGAGTTTGGACTTTTCTTACAGCTGTTGTTGCCTCTTTCTTGCCTCCGCCTTGCTTTGATGTCTGTTGATTCTTCTTAGGCTTCGGCTGGAAATGTTTCTGTCCAATCTCTTCGAAATCTTGGCGAGCTCCTTTTCAAACTTGTTGACAGCTTTGGCTTGGCCAGCAGCAAATGTCTTGATCCAAGCTAGATTCAAGTAGTCCTTTTCTGATGCACCTATAGCTTTGGCAGCAGCAATTGTCTCTTCGATTGTGATACTCTCGAGATCAGCTTCGATTTCAGCTGCCAATTCAGCTACGAGAGTAGAGATTTTAACTTCCTGCTCCATTTCTTTTCCAGCTGCATCTGTCTCCTTTAGCTGACATTCTCCTTGTCCAGCAGCCACTTTCCCCTTTTTCCTCTGAGCCTCTTCCCCCTACCTCTCAACTCCTGCTGGCTTCTTACCTTCCCCCCTTTTGGCATCAGCAAGAAGGGCTGCCAGTGAGCCATCTAGAGAGGTAAGTTTTGCTTCAGCCTGTTGGACTCGAGAGAAGAGTTCATCCACAGCATCCTGTCCTCCAACCTTCTTCGCCAGTTCTAGATCTTGGCGCTCTTGATCAGCTTTCGTCATGGCTTCGAAGGTTGCAGAGACTTCTCTTTGAAAAGCGACAAACTCAACTCGATGTTGTTCGAACTGAGTCATCCACTCTTCGTCTTGTGTCTGCTGGGATTTGACAAGGTTGGAGTTGGCGACGGTTTTGTACACATTTAACTCAGAACTGAGTTCACGAACAGTTTTCTTCAGCTCATTGTTGGCTGTGCTGGTGGAGGATGAGAATTCTTCCAGCTTCAATTTCAGAGCATCTTCCATCAGCTGCCTCTGCTTCTCAGCCTGAGCCTCAATCACCAGCTGCTGCTCTTCACGGTTCTGCTGGATGGTTGAGAGCACCTCAGTTCGTAGCTGGTTCACCCTCTCAGTTATCAGCTCACAAATTTTTTCAGAGGAGAGTGTTGGCTGAGCTGAGGGGGCTGGTTGTTCGATTGCTGGGGCTGATTGTTCGACCGGGAGGGGGGGTAGTACAGTAACCATGGCTTGACGATTTGCCAGGTACTGTTGGAATGCAGCCTCTTCCTACTGAGCTGCTGCTTCAGCTGTATCAATCTCATCCACGAACTCAGCACTCTTGGCCAGCATAGTGTCCAGAAAGGCGACAACTCCTGCATTGTTGCACAGTTCCCTTGAGTCTGTCCCTTCAGCCTTGCTGAGATCGAATCTGCGGCTCAGAACAGCGACCTTGTTCTTGTATGCTACCTCAAGGTTGGAGTATTCAAAGTACTCTCGCAGGCGTGATTCATCAGCCTTGAGGTGGTCCCAGCCATAGATGCGGATGGTGTCTTCCTTGACATACCAGTAGCTGAAGATGATGCTAAAGTGATATATCAGCTCCGTGCCAAACATGGCGAAGATCAGCATGTTGCGAGCTTCAGGAAATATCCCAACGAGCTTCTTGAAGCAATAGGCCAGCTTGCCTTCATGCTCAGCTACGACCGCTTGACAATCTTCTTCTTCATTGATGGGAGAGGGTTCAATGTCATAGACATATGGTTCAAAAGGTTCTTCAACTTTGGCCAAAGAACTGGTCGCAATGTCGGCATCGAGCGTGAGGCTCAGAATATTTGTCTGAGGATCAGTTGTGAGAATCTGATCCCCTTTGGTTGGTGATTGGGCTGGCTATTCAGTTGGACTGGGTTGGGAGCCGGTCGAGGTTGGGATTTCTTGGACGGTATCAGCTCCGGTTGGGGGAAAGGGTAAATTGTGTTCTGACTCCTCAGATGAAGACGAGCTATCTGAGGATGAGCTCGACTCATCTACATCTGTTTCCTTCCCTTCAACCATCGACTCTGGATCCCGAGGAGCAATGATGTACGCAGCTGGGTCAACCGACGGACTCGACTCAGTTGACTTCTCAGCTTATGTCTCCTCCGCTGGCTTCTCCTCAGCTGGCAACTTCTCAGCTGGTTGCGCAGCTGGTTGCTTGAACCGTATCCTCGGTCTCTTCTTTAGTGGTTCCTCCTCCACTTCTTCTTCTACTTCTTCTTCCGACACATCCCTCAGTCGGCGAGCAGTAATTGATCTGGTCGTTCGGCTGACTGCTGGAGGTGGTTGTGACTCCAACTGCTCCTCAGCTGTGTCTGGCTCTGCAGCTGACTTCCCAGCTCCCTTCTTCTCTTTGGGAGTGTACACAACCGACAACATGTCCTGAGCCTTTTTGGCTGTGGGGAACAACATCTTCTTGAGAGGCGTCTTCTCGCTGTCTTCCCAAGTTAAATTCTGATCCTCGGTGGCACGGAGGATCAGAGCTGAGATCTTGGTGCCGAAGTTGAGTGAACCTTTCACACTCAACAACTGCTTTCCGGACTCAGTTGTGATCTTGGAGATCTTCTGTTGCTCCAATATCAACTGGTGTTCGAAGTACTGAAGCCAATTGACCTCGTGTTTCTCCTCCAGAGCCTTCTGCTGCTTCAGTTTGGGGCGACTGATATCCCCAAAGGCTCCACTGTATCCAAATGCACACTTGGAAATAACATCAAACAGAAGTCAATGTTGAGGCTTCAACTTTGTCCTTTGCATGCTACTCTTCATCTTTTCTGGGATGATCAGGGCCTGCTTAAGGAATTCATCCGCTTCTTTATCAGTGAAGTTGTCAACGATGTGTGTGGCCTGAAGGTTTCTTGGGATGATTTTGGCTAGTTCTTCTGAAACTTGTATCTCGACGGCTGAATCTTGGATTGATCGGGAGATGTCGTCGTGTTGTTTGCAGGAGACGTTTGAAACGAGTCCAACTCCCGACTCGTGATGTAGATTCAAATAAAACTCTCCGACTTGCTTCCGAAGCAGGAAGGAGGGAGTGAGAGTTGCCCAATGAAGAAGGCCGTGCTCAAAGAGAAGACCGGCGAGGTGAGAAAGCTCCGGTGACTTCAGTGCGTCCGTCGAAAGGATCTGTTCAAAATGTATCTTCGACAACATCATATCGAATGATTCCTGGAATGTGGCTGGTTCTTTAGATACCATCTTCTTGGAGGTTTTGGGTGCCATTATGATTTGCAGTGAAGTATATATATATGCAAAGAAGGAAAGAGAATATTAGCCAAATATGGAGAGACAAAATTGAAGAAGATGATGAACAGTTGTATTGATATGCACGAATGAGGAAAGTGGGAGATTTCTTCCTGATTTTTCGCCTTATATAGGTTTTTGACTCGGTCGAAATTGACGGCTGGGGTTAAATGGCGCGAATCCATCAACGGCTGAGATTACGCGACTGTTGACTATCTTTAACTTGACGTCACGAACCGAGTTCCAACCAGCGCGTGAGAAGGTGTACAGTTTTCATGTCAGCCCAGTCGCGCTATAAAGTAGGCTATTGATGTTCAGCTATACTTTACATTTAATGCGACATGATGGCTATTTTTAATGTAACTGACATGTTAAGGAATGTTTGAATTTATTTCAAACATTCTCATTTAAGAGCATAACACCTTCAGCCATAAATGATACCTGTCAGCTGATGTCGAAATCAGCTGTATACCTCAGTTGTGTTCCTTAGTTGCCGCATACCATCAGCTGACTCGAGTTCGTCTGTTCTGCTGACGTCTGATTCCTTCGGTTGGCAATCCGCATCTGAGATTCCCCCTTCATCTAAGCTTCCCTTTCAGATGGATATCTATCTCTTTACCTCAGTTGACTCCTCATCTGATGGATCCAACAATCCAAGGAGGTCACATAGCATCTTGAACCGTGCTTCAGCTAGAGGTTTGGTGAAGATATCAGCTCTCTGAATCTCAGTTGGAATCTTCTCCATGGATACATCCTTCTTCTCAATATGATCTCGGATAAAATGATGACGGATGTCGATATGCTTTGTCCGAGAGTGGTGAACAGGATTCAAAGAGATAGCTATGGCACTGGAGCTATCATAATGAATGGGAACCTGTTCAGTTGCAACTTCATAATCTTTCGGTTGTTGCTTCAGCCACAACACTTGCATGCAACAACTTCCGGCAGCCATATATTCTGACTCGGTTGTAGAAGTAGCAACACATGCTTGTTTCTTGGAGAACCATGAAACCAACTTGCTTCCCATGAACTGACAGTGTCCAGAAGTGGACTTCCTGTCCAAACGATCTCCGGCTAAGTCCGCATCTGAGTATCCGATCAGCTGGATATTGTCGTCAGTTGGATACCACAGTCCAACATTGACTGTGCCCTTCAGATACTTGATGATGTTCTTTGCTGCCAACATGTGTGCTTCCCTTGGTTGAACTTGGAACCGAGCACACACTCCAACCGCGTAGGATATGTCTGGCCGACTGGCGGTTAGATAGAGCAGCGAACCGATGATCCCTCTATACTTGCTGGCATCTACAAGCTTTCCTTCAGATCCGGGCTCGATTTTCCAGTTAGTATTCATCGGGATCCTTGTAGTTTTACTTATCTGCAATCCGAACTTTGAGATGAGCTCCTTTGTATATTTGGACTGATTGATGAAGATGCCCTTTTCTGACTACTTCACTTGTAGCCCAAGAAAATAATTCATCTCGCCCATCATCGACATCTCGAACTTCTCCTTCATGAGATTTGAAATTTTTTCACACAGTTCCTCCGACTTAGAACCGAATATAATGTCGTCGACGTAGATTTGCACAACAAGTATATCATCTCCAACTTTGATGGTGAACAGTATTTTGTCAACTGACCCTCGTTTGAACCCCGAGTTCAGAAGAAAACCACAAAAAGTGTCATACCAATCCCTGGGGGCTTGTTTCAGTCCATAGATTGCTTTCTTCAACTTGTACACTCTTCCATCTCCAGTCTCAAAACCGGGAGGTTGTTCAACATATACATCTTCCTTGATATCACCGTTGAGGAAGGCACATTTCACATCCATTTGATAGACCTTGAACTTGTGAAATGCAGCATAGGCTAGAAAGATTCGGATGGCTTCTAGCCTTGCAACCGACGCGAATGAGTCCTCGAAATCGATTCCTTCTTGTTGGCAATAACCCTGAGCTACCAACCTTGCCTTATTCCTCACGATGAATCCAATGGTGTCTCTCTTGTTCTTAAAAATCCATTTTAATCCAATGACTTTGACACCATTTGGTCTTTCTACCAACTCCCAAACACAGTTGTGTAGAAATTCATTCAGTTCTTCTTGCATGGCTGTTGTCCAGTGAACACAGTTGAGAGCTTCCACAACATTCTTTGGTTCTGGGACATCAGCTACAAAGCAAGAAATCATGGCAACATCTCCAGCTTGCTCGAACTCTTCTAGAACTGCCAACTCCTCAGCATATTGAGCATAAGTGTTGGAATCTTCCTCAGTTGAATCTGGATTTGCAACTCGGCTCCTTGTACGGACACCTTCGGTTGGATATCCGATGATGTTGTCAGTGGAATGATCTTCATACCATCTTCGGTTGCGTCTTCCTTCTTCTTCCAACTGTGGCTGTTCCGTGATCTGAGCTGTGGGAGATGCTGGACTCTTCTGAGCTGGTGATTTATCAGTTGTTGAGTCTGGATCCTCAACATTGATAACATTTCGAACCGGGCTCAGTTGGGATTCAGATGCTGATGCAGTTGGAGAGGCATCAGCTGGAGATCCCCCTTGAGATGAACTGGGGTCCTCGCATTCATCTTCAGAGGAGTATGGATCCTCATCCTCAATTGCCCAAACCAGTGGTTCAGCTAGATTCGTTTGCCTTAGAATCTGAGATCTTGTGAGGGCTGGTGGAACTTGTGGATCAGCCTGTTGTCCTTTAGCCTGTTCCCTGTACTCAAAAGTAGATTCATCAAAACTAACATGAGGTGTTATTTTCACAACATGAGAGCTATTGTTGAAAACTCTATAAGCCTTGATCCGAGCGGCATATCCGAGAAATATGCCTTTCGAAGCTTTGGCATCAAAAGTTTTCAACTGAGTCTTTCCATTGTTGTGAATATAACACTTAGAACCAAAAACGCGAAAATAAGAAATATCTGGCTTCCTGCGTCTCCATAGCTCGTATGGTGTCTTTCCGAACCGCTTGGTTAGAAGAGACCGGTTCTGGGTGTAGCATGCTGTGTTGATGGCCTCAGCCCAAAATCTCTTTGGCAGAGCTGAGCTTGTTAGCATGGATGTAGCTGCGTCCTTCAGTGTTCGATTCCTTCGCTCAGCTACTCCATTCTGTTGCGGAGTACGCGCTGCTGATATTTGATGTGTAATTCCATGCTTCTCGCAGTACTCGATGATGGTTTCATTTAGAAACTCAGTTCCACGATCTGATCGGATAGAAATGATCTTCATCTCTTGTTGGTTCAATATCCGATCCATCAGCTTGGGTAGCTCATCTCGGGTTTCACTCTTATGGCGCATGAAGATGGTCCACGTATATCTTGAGTAGTCATCAGTTACAACCAGGGTGTACTCGTTGCCATTAATGCTCTTTGGTGTAACTGGCCCGAAGAGATCCATGTGGATCAGCTGTATCACTTGGTCGGTTGAGGGAGTTGACTTCAACCGGAAAGAAGACCTAGCGAGCTTTCCCAACTGGCATGCACTGCAGATGTGTGTTGTTGAAAACACTCGGTTTGGAATGCCCTTTGCATGTTCTTGTCTGGCAAGTCGGTTCATAGTCTTGAAGTTCAGATGGTTGAGCCTTTTGTGCCACAGCCAGCTCACATCTGAACTGCTCTTTGATAACAGACAGGTGTCAGGAAGACTGCTGTTCCAATCAGCGTAGTAGACATTCCCGGTTGACGATTAATTTCCCAACAATATCACCTGCTTTGATCCGATATTTTTAACCCTGCAACCCTGTGCATCAAACTTGACAGAGAAACCATTATCACAGAATTGGCTGATGGAGAGCAAGTTATGCTTCAATCCATCAACATATGAGACATTAGAAATAGAAACGTGATTGGTTTCAAGGGTACCGTAACCTCTGGTGTAACCTTTAGAGTTGTCACCAAAAGTAACTGATGTACCTTCTTTCTCCACGAAACTTCCAAGAAAATCCTTCAGATATGTCATGTATTTCGAGCATCCACTATCCATCACCCACATTGTTGTCGATGCTTTATTCTTCCTCAGCTGTTTCTCCTGTACCTGCAAAGAGAAACTCGCTTAGGTCCCCAATTTTAGTTGGGTCCTGGAGGGTTAGAACCAGTTTCCTCTGGAACTGCACGTCACTTTTCCCTGTATACTCGGATGGATTTATCATTCCAGATCACTTTTCCTTCATCATCTACTATAACAACACCTCGGTTATCCTTAGGCTTGTTGTTAGTAATGATGTTCTGTTTCTTGGGAGGAGTTGGATTTATCCCATTCTGAGCTTTCGGAGGAGAGACTTTCCCCCTGTTTTGATGACGATTCTTATCCTGTTGATTTTGTCTGTTAGGTCGGATGCCTTGTTGGAATTTCTGTGGCTGATTCTGATTCCAACTCCCTGAATGTTGTCTATAGCTGTTCATGCCCTGTTGGTTGTTCATGTTGTGGCATGAATATCTCCAGTTGTTCGACCTGTTCCTTATCTGTTGACTCGGTTGGAACCTTTTGTTGAACTGATGATGGAACCGCTGTTGATTCAGATGATTGAACCCTTGTCGGTTCTGCGGTCGGTTCCATTCTTTCTGATGTTGATTCTGAGGTTGATGTAGAGGTCGGTTCTTATTCTGAGTTCGGTTCCGATTGTATCTTCGACGCCTCTGATTCCTCTTCTGACTTTTGAAACATTCCCCCTCGGTTGATGTCCCAACTGATGGAACATTCTGTCCTCCATCTACTGCTCCTTTTCCCTTCTCAGTTGTGGTTCCCTTGGTCGGTTGAGCTTGCTAAGAGGTGGAAGTTGAATTACTTTGTGGTGACTCAGGTTCCATTGTGTTAGGTTCGACAATCTTGACCTCAACAGCTTTGATGAAGGTTGCTGGAGGAATTCCACTATCTTTAATCACATCATAACCGAGTCCTGACACATCATCCATCTGTCTACTGTAACTGATAAGATTCTCGATGATCTTGGATGACTGATACAGCTTGATTAGATTGTCCTTCTCAGTTTGCAACTCCTTGAGGAGGACAGTTATCTGCTCGATTTGTCCATCTAACTTCTTTATCAGCTGGTCGATCTGAGTCTCTTGATTTTTCAACTGATCTTGCTGCTCCTTGATCTGCTTTGTCAACTCCTCATTAGTTGGAGCATTAATTCGGTTGACTGCATTCAGTTGACTCTTAAGATTCTCAATCTCCTCTGTTTGACTTTTGATCAGATCATCCTTCACGGTTAAGGATTCTTCAAGTTTTAAGAACTGTTCTTGAAGACTCTTAAACTCAACCGATTGCTGATGAAGTTCCTCACTGAGTTCTTGAAAGTCACTCTAGGAGGGTTCCAACTCTTCATCCAGTGATTCCTGCATGTTAGAAATATTGGAAGAATTTAACTTAGCAGGATTAGAGTGTACCTCAGTATCATCCTGGTCGGTTCCAAGTGCCATGAGGCATTGATCCTGACCGGTAGCGTTGTTGGTGGAAGTCAGCTCATCCTCATCTTCAGTGTCAGTGAAGATGTCCATGTCGTCAGCTGCTTCTTCAGCAACCATGGCCTTGTTCTTTCCAGCTTGTTTGGCCCTCAATGCTTCTCTCTCTTTCTTCGAGAGGTCTGGACAATCTGCTTTGAAATGTCCTTCCTTGCCGCATTCAAAACAACCGTTGGTCACAGGCTTTGAACTGTCTCGAGTTTGGTTTAATTTGTAGAATCGTTATATTTCCCGAACCGAGTGTCCATGTCAGCCAGCTTCTTTGACAGGGCGGCTATGTTCTGCTACAGTTCCTCTCTGCTTGGCTCCTTTGCAGCTGTATCTGCAGACCTGGTTGGCCTTGATGTTCCTGACTTGGAGTAGTCAGGTCGAAGTGCAACTGACTTTGTGGCTGAACCAACATCTTCATGTCAACTCGTCTGAACCGAGGACTGAGATCTTCTTCGGTTCACCTTATACTCATTTCTCTTTAAAATTGAGAACAATCTTTCAGTTCCCATTTCACCAAGGTCAGCTCGGCTCTCGTGGATATTGGTGAAGGTATCCCACTCAGCCGGTAGAGCTTGCAATACTTTGAGATTGATTTCTCTTAGTGTATATTTTCCTCTTCGGATGGACTGGATTCTTCTGAGGATGTCCATAAACCGGAGCTCTAGCTGATCAATTGTTTCATCAGTTCTCATACAAAAGTTGTCGAAGTCTTGGCAGGCATGTGAGAACTTGTTCTCCTTTATCTCGTCGCTTCCTTCACTCAGCGATGCCAAGATATCCCACATCTCTTTTGCAGTCTCACACTCCTCTGTCCAAGGTAGATAATCTTGTCCAAGTGCGGACATTATCGTGCTCTGAGCCCAGATGTCCAACTGGCTCACTTGGCTTCCTCTGGAGTATAGTCTTCCGGTTGCTTCTCCACAAACTCCACAACTGTATCCCCATCTTTGGGTTTTGTAGAAGTGCGAGTGATTCTCTCTTTGATGATGATCGGTCCGAACGAGAGAACTCGTTGCATCCTATGATGCTTCGACAGTAAGATCTTCTTCATCCGTGTCCTCCAGGATGTATAATTTACTACCGAGAACATGACCACGATCTTATCTTTGACGTCCATCTGCACACAATAGCAACAGAAATATGCAAGCAAATATGCACTAGCGTGATAAAGAGATCTGTTCAGATGACCACTGAATAAAATACCTCGAATTCACACCTTGTGAAACAGAGTCAGTAGTCTTTTGAACCACTACTCTGATACCACTTTATGGTCCCGATACGAGTTACTGGTGTATGGGGGGGGGAATACACAAGTTAGGATTTTAAAACTAAACTCCTGAAAATAACTTCAACCGAGTAAAAGGACTCAGTTGGAATCTCACAGCTGAGTAAGCAACCTCAGCTGGAGGAGTGGTGCTATGCGGAATGTGGTGGAAATTAACTCGTTAAAATTAACTCACGCTTTTATGCACGGTTGGTCTAGAACCAAGACAGTTGAGAATGCCAAGATGCAGTTTGTATGCTGGTTAGATTGTCAGTTGAATATGCAGGAAATAACTGAAAAATAAACTCAAGCACACCGAAATTTACGTGGTTCGGAGAAACCTCCTACGTCCACGGGGAGTTGTGAGCCCACACAACTCTGTCCAAGTTCTTCTGGACAAACCACTCAGCTTACGCGGGCTGAGCAACCGTTATGGATAAGTTTACGGGTACTTATCAACCTTACAGTTTAGTTTTCGGGTACTAAACAACCTATCTACTCAATTCCGGGAAGAGTAGGGTCCTAACACTCCTTTTGAGAGGAAGTGTGAAAAAGATGGGTTCCAACTAAAAACTCGAACACGAAGTGAGCTATGATCTAACACTTTACGAACTCTCACTAAGTGATGTTCTCAAGGTTCGATCTAAAGACACAGAAACTAACTCTAGAACTCTCAACAAGTGATGTTCTAAGGAATTGAATGCAGTTCAGCTCGTGAAGAATTTTTCTCTTTCTTTCACTCTCTGGTTTCTTCTCGCGTGTGTGTCTTGTATCCGATCTTCTGAATGAAGGCCTCTATTTATAGGCGGAGAGAATCAACTAGCCGTTGGAGGAGCTGTTGATCTCTGTTCTTTGAAAGTGATGGCTTGTCTCTCATCTCTGCAGACTTTCCGGATTCGGCAACTGCGTGCTTCTGCTTTCCATCTGAGACAACCTTGTGTTGGGCCAAATGGGGTAATGACTGAACGGTCAAACCCTCACGTGACTTCCTTTTTGAAATTCAAATTTAAACCTTTGTTCGTCAACCTTGGTCAGACGGTTGAGAAGCTTGATCTTTATCTGAGTGGTCTTCAGCTGATGTTCTATTTGAGTGCAGTCTTCAACTGATATACTGTCTGAAGATGTACAGTTGAACTTCTCAACTGAATTTGAACTTCATGTCAATACTTCTTCCTTTTTGGAACAACTTCTTTAAGTCTTTTCCTTTAGTCGGATGGCAATTTGTGACTGATGTTCTAACTGAACAGTTGGCTTGAACGCTCAGTTGTCTTGCTTACAACTGATGTTCCTCATCCAATTTTCCATCTGGGGTTCTATACGAGTGAAGTCAGATTGCCGTCTTCAGCTGGAGTCCTGTAAAGATAAAATCTTAACTTTGCTCAAACAGCGAGCCTAAGTGCTAACAGTAGGAACTGGCAATGTCTACTCGGTTGGGGTCAGTTGGTTTTGGAATTCATCAAAACTCTTACTAACAAATTTCCAAACAGTGTGTTCTTGATGTTCTTGAAGAACATGAAGATATGAAGATGAGTTTATAGTGTTCTTGATGAATTTTTGAAGATTTGAAGAAAGAATAAATTAATTATTAATTATTATTTTTAAGAATAAAAATCTGAAATATATATATATATATATATGGAATAGATGACTTAATTTGATGTTGTTGATGATTATTAGTTTATGGATGTTTTGAGCATGTTTAGAATTAATGAAGAAAAGTATAAAATTTTATAATTTTTATAAGGAGATTTCGATCCATAAAAGAAGAAGAAAATAATAATTTTTGAGTTATGAGTTTAAAAATTGAATAAATCAAAGAAAGAAATTTCTTTGTTGAGAATGTGAATTTTGATGCATAAGAGGAGTAGAATTCATAAATTGCGATGTTTAAGTATTTTAAGAGATAAAAGAAAAATAGAATATAAATATTAAAATCAAATTGAGGAATACTAGAAATTCAAATAAAGGAAATTGAATTTTCTATGAAGAAACAACCTAAAAACCGAGTATATAAGCTAAGAGATGAATTTTACGTATTTGAGTTCGTTTATTCATTTTGATTGAGAAATCTATCAAAGGAAATTTTTAGAAGAATAATAATAACTTGAATTTTCAATTTAGTGGAATAATTCCCTAAAAACTAAAAAATTCGAATTATATGAGTTATAAGTTAGATGTTTGCATAATTGAGTATGTTTAAATGTTTGGATGATGATTTTATGAGATAAAGTGTTTTGTGCATAAATTAAATTTCCAAAGTTTGAAAAATAAACAAGATTGCTTTTAATATGAGAAAATTTAGTTTGATGAGCTTTAATAGTTGGAAATTGAGTTCTTGATGTTATATGGAGTATCGAGTAACTAGATGATGATGTTTGAGTAAAAATAATCAAGTTTGATTTTAGAATCATTTTAATCGGAATTAAAGCGTAGAAGTTATCGAGCGTTGAAGTTTAAAAACGAAAAATAAAGTTTATTTAATAAAAATGAAAATTAAAGAAATTTTAATTGAGAAAAAGATTGAATAATATTATTAGGAGTTGAGATATCAAGTTGAGAAAATTATCCAAGTTTAAGCTCGTGTTTTGAGAAATAATAACGTAGTTGAAAATCGAGAAAATTTTAGTAAAAGTTTTGGATTTTAAAATCCGAAGCTATGTTTAAATTCTTTGATTTAATTCAAGTATAACGAAATTATTTTCGTTGAAATCCGAAGTTATAACTTTCTAAAGTTCAAAGTCGAGTAATAATAAGTGAGCATGAGACTGCATTTGAGATGTGAATTAAATTCTGAGTTCATTTTTATGTTTGATTGAATTTATGTGATTAAGTGGAATTTCTCTTTTTTCGCCTATTTATGAAGTCAGCCGTTTACTTATTTGTGAATGCCCGATTATTGATGTGAAAGTTTTGATGTGAATGATTTGTGGTATTAAAAGTCGAGAATTAATTCTAAAATTTTCTGACTTCGTATAACTCGAGAAATCGAGAAGTACGAGATGAGATAAAAAGTAAATTCTCGTTTTGCATGAAATATTTAAATATTATTGTAGAGTCAAGAGTTCGAGTTTGAGAAATTAATTTAGTAACCAAATATAGACAAGAGATCGAAGAAGAAATCGAATTAGATAAGTTAAGATAAGAAAGACCCGAGTCAAGTAGAAGTCCCTCAGCCGAGCCCAAATTCTATTTTACGTTTTACGTTTCGCGAGATAGTAATCTCGTCCTTATTCGATGTTATTCTTGAAGGGCCAAGCGGGACTGAAAAGTAAAAGAGGAGACAAATAAAGTAAGCTACCTCGACTAAGTTTCCAGCAGTAAGGTAGGCTTTTCTAAAATCGAAAATTTGATGAATGCTATTATTATTAAGTATTACTACGTGAGTTTTTAAAGTTAATTGACTTGCCATTTATCTGAGTTTGGTATGTTTTATCATCTGCTTGAGTTATTATTATCCTGTGTGAGGCAGGAACCCATGTGTGGTATTTGAATTGTTTAAGGTGACTGTGATGCTTTACTTCGGTTTAGCCGGTCATAGTGTTTGAGAAGGAGGCCTACTTCTCGACACAAAGAGGATGTGGTAGATAATTCATGCCTATGTTAAATATTATATCTTGACTGAAGTCCATTTAGAAAATAAAATGTTTTTGCATTTACAAGTAAAATGTTTTAAATTATATTAACACTTGTGATGCAGTGGCAAGGCAAGTTCAATTATATAGCTCTAATGAGCATTGTTTATTTTTTTCAAATTATTTTGGCATGTGTTCACTGAGTACGAAGTACTCAGCCCTGCATGTATTTATAAACGTGCAGGTTAGCATGGATGAAGATGGCAAGGATTGCTTGGTGGTGTGTTTTGAGTCGAGTCGTTTGGTTAAGCTTGCAATTACATATCTTCATATATGTAGTTGTGGGATTTGAGTTGAGTCTTCGCTGCAAAACAACCATGTTTAATTTGTCTTTTGATTTCAATACTCTGATGGTGTGATGATACAATGAGCTTCGTGCTCAAAACAATTTCCTGTTTTCTTTAATTTCCGCATGACTTGAATTCGATACACTTATTATATTTTGTTGAAACCAATGTAAATTATTTCGTGCTTGTTTTTTTTGAATAGTTCCTTAGAAGCATGTTGATATTTGTTAACATTTCTTGTCGATTATTCCTTGTTCCCGAGCATGATCCCTTGTTGAGTCAAGTTTTATTTGATGGTTTCACATTCATAATTTGATGGAATTGAGTGTTCGTCGCACCCCGATTTTGGGCTGTGACAATAATACTCTGATGTTCTGTCGATACAATGAGCTTGATGCTCGAAGCTGTTTCTCGTTTCATTTTTAATTCTACTTGACTTGGATTGAGATGCTTTAATTGCTTTCGACACTTGAATTATTTATTAATACTCGTTTATTTAAGATTGCAATTGAAAGCATGTTCTATTTGTTATCGCTTTCAATCTATATTCCCTTGTTCCCGAGCATGATCTCTTGTCGAGTTATGTTTTATATTCAAGGTTTCACCTCATTGTCCAATGGATTCTAGTCATCTTTATACGCCAGAATTCGGGTTGTGACATAGTGGTATCAAAGCAGCTTGTCTACACTTAAAATTTCTTGTGAGTCGACTCTAGATTTAATTTCCTAGACTTGTTTGAGTCAGTAACACACCGAGCATTCCCCATCTCATCGGGCAACTAGGTACGAATATTTTCAAAAGATTTATAAGTTGAAATTTATTTGAATTATCCAGTTTGCTATTTGCACTTGTCTAGAGATAAAAGCTTCGTAAGTAGCTTGAATAACTAGATTACTTTAGAATGCCTTCCCTAATTCTGTGTTTTGTGTGGAAATCAAAAAGGATAGAACGTTTATGCAAATGTTTTTGTGAAATGGAATTGCCAAGTACCCTGAGCAATAAAACTTCTTTAGGAAGAAAAAACGAGTATGTGGAGTTGGGAAATTCAAATGTGTTGATTAATTGTTTAAGTGTGCTTAACCTATTTAAACTCATATAGGATGGACGATGAGAGCAACCGAGTGATGATGCAGGAGTACCTACATATTAGGAAGTCGTATCAGGATACGATCGCTGAATTTCTAGCGTAGTACCATAATATTTGGGAGACAGTGAAGTATCTCGATGTTAGTACACTCGACGGAATGATTCATCTGATTCAGGCTCCTTTTCGAGAGTGGCGCAACTGGGCAGCATCGCTAGTACCAAGGTTCATTGGACGTCAGTACCTAGGTTTCTATCTTTACGGTGACTGCAATGCGTTCATTTCTACTATCTCAGGCCAATTTATTGAGAACGATGCTCTATCTCCCGGACCGTTTGACCCTGTTCTTCCAGCCGAGCCGAACGGCTTTGTTCTTGAGCCTCAGTCTCAGTCTACTCTTCGAGACGGGCCAGTCCCGTCTCCGCCTCACCCTGAGCCGAGAGCCTCTTTTCAGTACCACCCGTACTTAGGAGACGTACTCCCTATCGGCTCTTTCGACCTCTTTGCCTCGTCTAGCTCAACAGCGACTCAGCAAGCAGGTTCTTACAACTCCTTCAGGGTTTTACCGCCTTCGCACGACCAGCTAGAGCAATTCATGCGCTAAGATTGCACTCCCTCTCCAGTGCAGCCCGTAGCCAAGCCTTCTAGGCCGACGCGTACCGGCGACAGTGACGATGATGAGTTCTTTGAGGATCCTCCAGCCGATGCCATAGTGGGCAATGGTTACCTTCAGGTGTTGTCGAGCGACCACTTCCCATTTGTACCCATCTTTCCAGACCCCGGTTGTGAGACCCGACCAGAGACGTGAGCTAGAGATTGATGGTGCAGACGACGTGTCAGCATACCTTTGTTGCGTGAGCAGCCCTGAGAGTCCCTCGTGGGACGAGTCTGAGTTGGAGGATGTCAACGCCCGCTTTGAGGATGAGTAGACCGGATACATGACCAACGTGTGGGAAGTTTCTGGACACACCTACGGCGACTTTCAAGAGACGTTAGCAGCAGTAGATGGTTAGGGTAGCGAGGAGGATCCCGATGAGAATCCTGAGAATGATCCCGTGGAGGAGCAGCGAGGTAACGACGACCCGAGCAGTGACGACCCTCACGCTTAGGTCAAGTTCTAGAAAGTTGTAGAAAATCCCATACAATATTTACTTTTCTGTCGAGAGTTGAACTCTTTTTATTTTCTGTCGTGAAGTAAATTATATGACTTATTGCATAGATAGTTGGTAGAATAGGACGCGAAGTAGTAGCTCGTGTCTTGTTCATTTTTGAGATATAGACGTCTCGTAGACATATAGAGAATTTTTTTATGTGAATATTTATCCCTTATTTTGGTATAAGTCCTCAAAAGAGGCCATCATTCCAATGATATGAAAAAGAAGCCGTTAGGCTGTTAAAATAAACTTTGAGTCTCCTAATTGCTTTGAGAATTGTCTGTCTTTGAGATATGAGCAGAAGAGTCGAGTTATCAAATGAAGTGTTTCCATATTAATTGAGATATGAAATTGTAAGTGATTATATGTGCTGTGTACCATAAGAAATTGTTGAGCATGATGTTTTGCAATGAGTTGAATGAGCTTGATATTACTGAAAATGCATGCAATTACTTGAATAATTGTGTTAGTTTAAATTGAGAGTTATTTTTATTTGCAAATCGCATGCCCTATCTGACGGAGCGCTGTCGTCACACACTTTGTACAATAATATTTATAAACACCTCTTGCCCAACAAGGTAGTAGTCAGCGGAAAGTGGGATCGTACCCAAGGGACTCGGCGTAATCCGTTCTTCCGATGTTGCTCAACAAAAGGGTTTTGGTCACGAAGTATCTAAATAACCTGTACTCAACAAGTAACAATATCAAATAACAAAAGAGTTTGGATTGGGTTTCGAATCCATGATCCTAATTACTCTTTACTCGTTCATTGGTGCAAAGATATTCAATTAACTGATTTATTACTTGGTTTAAGGCAATGATTAGTTTACACCCTAAGGTCACGAAGTCATGATGTAAACACACTTAACCTATGTCTAATCAATTTTACAGATCTTGACCAGAAGGCAAGATCTCCTCTCTTGATCAGCCAAGTCACGAATACACTTCAGTAATGATGCTGCCCAACAGGCATTAAGAAATAAACAGACCCAAGACAGCCAAGGGGTAGGTCAATACCGACTGCTCTCCAACACCCTTACCTTCTTGGGCACGAAAGACACTCTCGTGTTAATCCCAATTTCTGTTAATGACTTAATCTCAATATCTAGATGGTGATCAATCAACTTCAATATCAATTAAATCTAGAATTAATCCTAAGTATTTCGGGAACAAAATCAATTGACGAACTAACACATTTAGACCTCACGAGTTTGAACGAGTAATTTAGAATCACTTCATCTACATCCAACCCAAACAATAAACTTAGCTAGACATAATATTAAATAAGAACACAAAGCAAATAAAGGAAAACATACTTAGCATAAATCTGGAAACGGGTTGCTGCCCAAAAGCGTAGTTGACGAGCCCATATTCTGTGCTCTTGTCGTGTGTCTTTTAGGTTTAGATCGAGTCTGTTTTAGTGTCTTTTGTGTCTGTTTTGTGTCTGGGAGGACACTTTGAGTTGGCAGGGCAAGGAAAGGCAGGTATTGGGCAAGACTGGAGTTAAAATATGCAAAAAGAGAAGGAACTGGCGATACGAGGCAATGACCATAGTAGTCGTGCTCGTGGCTCAAGCTACCAAGGGCATAAGTCCAAATCAAGATGAAGAGCTGCTCCACTTTCAGTGGTATGGTCAATCTAGACGTTTGCGTGTTTCACTCTAGAAGGCAAGGTGCAGACTACTGTGGGCAAGAGATGGCAGAGAGACTGACGAAGGCAGAGTGCAGAGCTTGGGCAACGGCGCTGGCGTGTGAAGATGCAGCTGTTAGAGTTCTATAAGGAAACAAATTCCTTGCGATACAAGATTGCAATCAAAGTTTCCTACTACAACAGCAATACTATTTTGGTGATAAGGAAGGAGATCTTTCCAACCTTATCCATCAAGCTTTACATGCATTCTCTAGAAGGCCTGTTTGTGGGTTTGCCCTAATTTTTGTACTCTATAAATACATGCATGCATGCGAGGTGCAAGATACACTTTTTCAGCTTTTATCTCTTTAGTATTCCGCAGCAAACAATTTATGCTTTTGTTCTTAGATACAGTTTACGTTTATTGTGAAGTCCCAATAGGGCGAACTTCTTTGCTTATAGTTATTAATTCAAGTATGTTTTTCTATATCTCTTTTGCTTTCATTATTTACTTTGTGTCTAGCTAAGCCTTTAAATCCAGGTTTAGGATAGATGATATGATGTACAACTTGTAAATCTCATGAGGTCTAGGTGTTCTTGATAGTTGCATAAGTGTGTTCCCAACGCATTGGGCAACGATTCCAAAGAAGTTCGGTGGTCACAGGTAACTCGGAAGGCCAACGAGCCCTGGGCACATACGGATTCCTACATCGCAGGAGGGTTATCAAGTGCTGGTTGCAATTGCCTTACATTCCTCGAGAGTGGCAAGAGCGGGTTGTAGTCTTGGCCTAGACCTGCAAAGATGTGTCAATGCTGGAGAAAGCCGGAAGAGAGGTCCTCGTATCTCACCCGTTGCCAGAGTGAGCCCATCTAAAACCAAATGTTGCTTGACCAACATGCGCCTTATAAAGGTGGAATGCCTGGGGACTTTTGGGCAAGCAAGAGGATTGGCTAGGGTATGCCTGTCAAGACCTAAACGTAAGGATGGAGCTGGGTGGACTATGTAGCGTACGTGGCGACGTGACAGTGGGGACCCTGCATAGTTTTAGCCTATAACCACTGACATACATGTGCAACAAATATCTTTGAACCGATGATCGAGATAAAGTTATACTTATTGATTCGAAACCTAAATCTGGATTGTTTTTATTACTGATCTTTTTGCTTGTCAAGTTACAGTTATTTACTTTCAGCAGTTTGCCAAAGGTGATAGTGACAGTTACCCAAGGCCATAGTAGATAGATACTCAACACAACCTTTTTGTGACCCAACCAGAGATTATCGCGAGCAACTCCCTGTGGGATCGACCCTGTACTTGCCAACTAGCTGTTCCTAGGGGTAGGCATAGGAGTGAAATACAAATTGTATTTTATCGCAGCTTAAACGACTGTTGCGTTAAAATTGGCGCCGTTGCGGGGGAGTTGATTACAGTGGTAATTTCTGTTTTGCTATTTTCTTTAATCTGATTTTATGCAAGAAACTAACCTCACTGGAAAGGGAGGAGAAACGTGGTACGACGATAACATCAACCTGACCTTTAGGAGGATTCGAGCAGAGAAGAGGAGGACGGAAGAGACATTGGAAGAAATTCCAGAGGAATTCTTTGACAAGGAATAACTTTCCTTGTCAAGCAAAGCAGAAGAAGAAGAAGAAGAAGAAGAAGAAGAAGAAGAAGAAGAAGAAGAAGAAGAAGAAGAAGAAGAAGAAGAAGATAATCGAAGTGAAACGTCAATTCAGAACCCAGTGGAGGAGGAGAAAACCTTAAGGGAGATGGTGTTCCCTAACACCATGAACCTAAGGCCTTCAGGCATAACTTTGCTTACACCCACGCGTGCATGGGAGCTGAAGTCCCATTTTATACAGATCCTGCCCAAGTTCAGCGATCACCCAGGCGAAGATCCATAAAGACACTTGCAAGATTTCGAGATGGCTTGTGGAACCATCCATACTGTTGGAAATCTGAGCGAATATGTAAGGCTCATTGCCTTCCCATTCTCTTTGCAAGACAATGCAAGGGAGTGGCTTTATTCATTGCCCACAGGATGTGTCACCACTTGGCAAGAGCTGCAACAGAAATTCTTGGAGAAATACTTTCCAGCCACCCGAATTCAGAAGATGAGGAAGATGATTACAAGCATTAAGATAGGCATTGGAGAGGATTTTTACTCGTACTTCCATAGATTCAAGCAGATGCTAGCAAAGTGACCACACCATCAAATTACGGATCATGACTTGATCCAATGTTTTGTGGCTGGACTGAGAACGAGTGAAAGGGCATTGGTCAATGCAGCTTGTGGAGGGTTGGTTATGAGAAAGCAGCCAAGTGTCTTGTTCAAGATGATTGCTGAGATGGCAGAAGAGCTGAGGGATGACGGGGGAGAATTGCCCAAGCTATCAACAACTGCAGCCAAAGCACCATTGATTTCAACTGGAATGGAGGATAAGCTTGACCAGATGTTTAACAAGATGGATGCCCTGGTAACCGTTTTATCAGGCAACAATAAGAAGGCGGTGAGAGCTTGTGGAATTTGTATGGCAATTTCGCATGCAACAAATCAATGCCCAAGCTTGGAGGAAGAGGTCAATGCAATTGGATACAACAATAATAACCAAGGGAGGCCATATGATCCGAACTCGCAATTCTACAACCCAGGATAGAGAAATCATGAAAACCTAAGGTATGGAAACAACAACTACCAAGGGTTTGGGCAACAGCAACAGGCACAACCACAACAACAACAGCAGCATCCTCCTAGAGATCAGAATAAGCCAAACCTAATGGGCCAAGTGACTTCCTTGGCCAAGGATAATATCAGAATGCAGCAGGAGCTTGAGAAGTTTAGGACGGAGACAAGGGGAGCCATTCAAAGCATGACCAACCAACTGACTAACTTGGTCAATGCTATGACCAGATTCGAGAAGAGACAAGGAGAGCTACCTGCCCAACCTGAAATGCCTCTTCAGGCCCAAGTCAATGCAGTCACGCTAAGAGGAGGAAAGACGTTGCCAGATAGAGATCAGATGCCTGGTGCCGATACTGTGCTGCCCAAGAAAGAAGAAAGAGAAGTAAAGGGAAAAGATAAGGAAGTAGATGAGGAGAAAAAAGAGGAAGTAGATGAGGAGAAGGAAGAAGAAGTAGAAGTTCCAAAATTTGTTTATGTCAAGCCTAACCTTGTTGTTCGTGCTCTTTTTCCTACCAGGTTGAGAAGAAACAAGAAGGATGAAGAGTTGTCCGAGATGTTCAAGATTTTCCAAAAGGTGGAGATCAACCTGCCCCTCCTCGTAGCACTTCGCAACATGCCCAAGTGTGCTAGATTTCTGAAAGAGCTTTGCTCAAAGAAGGTGAAAAGTGCGGACGAAGCTAAAGTTCTCTTGAGAGAAAGTGTTTCAGCAGTTCTGAAGCGAGACTTGCCCAAGAAGTGCGGAGATCCAGGGATGTTTACCATTCCTTGCGTAATAGGAGATATGAAGATTGAGCGTGCCATGCTTGACCTGGGGGCGTCAATCAATGTGATGCCATTGGCCATGTACGATGAAGATGTTATGGGACCACTCAAGTCTACTAGAGTGGTTATTCAATTGGCGGATAGATCTAATGTGTACCCTGAGGGCATACTTGAAGATGTGCTTGTCAAGGTGCAGGACTTAATTTTCCCAGCAGATTTCTATGTCCTCGACATGGGCAAGACAGGAGCTAAAGCACCAGTTATGCTGTTGGGGAGGCCATTCATGAAGACTGCCAAGACTAGAATTGATTGCAACTCAGGGCAGCTAACATGTGAATTTGATGGGGAGTCAGTTACTTTCAATCTATATAAGGCAATGGAACATCCCCAGGACACGGAGATGGTCGAGTATATTGACCATGTTGATCAAGCTATAGAAGAGGCAGTCCCTCTTCTTGGAAGTCAAGATCCCTTGGACACGGTCTTACCAAGTTAGTCAAGCTTTAGAGTACTTTGGAGCAGAAGGAGTAGATAGACCCCGACTGTCACCATATACCTTGCCCAAGATCAGAGATGAAGACAGATTGGTGCCTTCACTTGTTCGAGCACCTAAGTTGGAACTCAAATCTCTCCCCGCTCATTTAAAGTACATTTTTTTGGAAGAGAATGATACACTGCCAGTGATTATAAGTTCAGAGTTGAACAAGAAAGAAGAAGATGGAGTTCGAGATGTCCTTATGCGCTACAAAGATGCAATTGGTTGGACCCTTGCCGACATCAAAGGCATTAGTCCATCTCTTTGCACTCACCATATCTTGATGGAAGATTATGCTAAACCAACTAGAGATCCACAACGGAAGTTAAACCCAGCCATGAAGAAAGTGGTTATGAAGGAGTTACTCAAGCTGCTAGACTTGGGCATTATCTACTCAGTTTCAGATAGCAAATGGGTAAGTCCGGTACACATGGTTCCCAAAAAAGTCAGGAATACAAGTGATCAAGAATGAGAAGAATAGGCTTGTGCCTACAAGGCTCCAAACTGGTTGGCGGATGTGTATTGACTACAGGAAGCTTAACAAGGCAACGAGGAAGGATCACTTTCCTTTACCGTTCATTGACGAGATGCTGGAAAGGTTGGCAGGGAACAAGTACTTTTGCTTCTTGGATGGATACTCTGGATATATGCAGATATGGGTTGCCCAAGTGGACCAGGACAAGACAACTTTTACTTGCCCATTCGGGACATTTGCGTATCGCCGCATGCCATTTGGTTTATGTAACGCCCCGGGTACGTTCCAAAGGTGCATGATGGGTATATTTTTAGACTTATTAGAAAATTGCATCGAGGTTTTCATGGATGATTTCACCGTCTATGGGAAGTCATTTGAGGTTTGTCTTGGGCATTTAGAGTTGGTTTTGAGCAGATGCGTGGAAAAGAGCTTGGTGTTGAACTATGAAAAGTGTCACTTTATGGTACGAGAAGGCATCGTGCTTGGGCACGTGATTTCAGAAAGAGGGATACAGGTTGACAAGGCGAAGATTGATGTTATCTCCAAGCTGCCTTATCCAACCAACGTCAAGCAAATGAGAGGATTTTTGGGACATGCCAGATTCTATAGAAGATTCATGAAGGATTTTGCTAAGATTGCCCAACCAATGACGAGATTGCTCCAGAATGAAGTAGAGTGGGATTTCAATGCAGATTGTCAAAAGGCGTTTGACGTGTTGAAGGAATACTTGGTCACGGCACCTGTGATACAGCCCCCTGATTGGGGTATGCCATTCAAGTTGATGTGCGATGCAAGTGGGTATGCCGTGGGAGCAGTGCTTGGTCAAAGGAAAGGTAAAGAAAGCCATGTTATTTATTATGTCTCTAAAACTCTTAATGAAGCTCAAATCAATTATACCACCACGGAGAAAGAGCTTTTGGCGGTTGTGTTTGCCTTTCAAAAATTCAGGTCTTATCTACTCGGAGGCAAGACAATTGTTTACACTGACCATGCAGCGCTGAGATACCTTATGAATAAGAAAGAGTCGAAACCAAGGCTTATACGTTGGATTTTGCTCTTGCAAGAGTTCGATGTGGAGATCAAAGATAAAAGTGGAGCTCAGAACTTGGTGGCGGATCACTTGAGCAGGATAGTCAGAGAAGAAGATTCCGTGCCCATTACAGAAACTTTCCCGGACGAGCATCTATACATGACAGAAGCTCAATTTCATGGAGAACCTTGGTACGCCGACATTGCCAACTTCAAAAGTACGGGAGAAGTTCCAAACGATCTTTCATACTATCAAAGACAGAAAATTCTCAAGGAGAGTCAACACTACGTTTGGGATGATCCTTACTTATGGAAGAAGTGTGCTGACCAAGGATTAAGGAGGTGCGTGCCCGATTGGGAAACCAAGAGTATCTTGAAGCATTGCCACAACAGAGAGTGTGGAGGTCACTTTGGACACCGAAGAACAGCAAGGAAGATTTTTGATTGTGGATTCTTTTGGCCCACGATTCTAAGAGATGCTTACGAATGGTGCAAGAATTGTTTCAAGTGTCAACATGAAGGGAATGCAACTAGGAGGAATGAGATGCCCATGACTCCAATCATGCCGGTGGAGATCTTTGACATGTGGAGGATGGACTTTATGGGACCTTTGCCCAACTCAAGCGGGAATCAGTATATCATCTTGGCAGTTGATTACGTGTCAAAGTGGGTAGAGGCGAAGGCTACACCAATGAATGATGCCCGAGTGGTTGCTACATTTCTTAAGGGGAATATTTTCAATCGATATGGGGTTCCAATGGCGATTATAAGTGATCAAGGGACGCATTTTTGCAATACCACCATTGACAACTTGTTCAAAAAGTATGGAGTCTATCATTGAGTTACCACTGCCTACCATCCTCAAGCCAATGGGCAAGTAGAGATGACAAATAGGATCATCAAGACCATATTGAGGAAGGCAATTGGGCAAAATGGAAAGGTTTGGAGTTTGCACTTGGACGATGCACTTTGGGCGTACCGTACAACTTTCAAGACACCATTGGGCATGTCACCATACCGGTTGGTGTTTGGGAAACCATGTCACTTGCCTGTGGAGTTAGAGCATAAATCATATTGGGCAGTGAGGAAGTTCAATTACGATTGGAATGATATTGCTAAGGAAAGGAAGTTGCAGTTGCAAGAGCTAGAGGAGATTCGAATTGAGGCTTATGATAATGCCACTTTGTACAAGACAAGGCTGAAGAAGGCTCATGACCAGTTGATCAAGGCAAAGAAGTTTGAGCCTGGGCAAGCAGTTCTGCTGTATCAGTCAAGGTTCAAGTTTATGAAGGGCAAACTGAAAACGAAATGGACTGGACCATATGAAGTGGTGACCCAGTTTCCTAATGGGTATGTGGAGATTTATTGCCCAAAGAGCTCTAAATATTTTAGGGTCAATGGTCAGAGATTGAAGCTTTTCTATGGAGACAAAAAGAATAAAGAGGTGGACAAGGAGGAAGTCCATGTGATGATGTCTGTCTAGGGGCAAGCAAAACTGCGTCGTGCCCACGACGTAAACTAAGGCGCTGGCTAGGAGGCAACCTAGTGAGTTTTTATTTTCAGTTTTTCCCTTTACGTATTTTATTTTGCAGTAATTTATTTTAATTTTTATTTTCTAATCATAGGATAGGAGTTTTTGTTTTGGAAGTGCGTTTTGTGTCTATGTGTGTAGGGCAGGTATGCAGAGAAGTTAGGCAAGCGAAGAGTTCGTGTTGGTCAAGGAGAGTCTGAGCCCAGTGAATGCAAGGCAAGCAAAATAGGAGAATATGGCTGACGTCAGCACGTCCCATCCGTTGGCAGTTGCTGCAACTGCCAACTCACACGCCTATACCTTATTTTTTAGCCTATTACTATATCTCTCTCTCACAATTTTCATTCATCTTCTAAATTCAAATTGGAACTCTTCTCCCTCTCCCTCTCTACTTTTGCAGAAACAAAACCCTCACCACTCTCACAATGAAGAACACCTGCAGCAGCAAGGCTTTAAAATCGGTCAAAAACCCCAAGTCACCTAAAGCTACTTCAAAGACTACCACTCCCACCAAAGCTTCTCGAAAACCTCCAACCAAGCCATCACCGATGTCTGGATCGTCGCATATGGAGGAAGAAGATGATGTCGCACGGATGCTCATGGACATGCCTGCTCCGTCGCTTAACGAAGAAAAAACTGCCGCGTCTGAGGCGGACGCATCATTTGGCAAGGCGCTAGAGCAGGAAGAGATTGTGCTCGTCGGAGACGGTGAAGAGGATGCGGCTATGAAAGAATAGCATGATTCAGAGGCTACGGAGGAGGAACATCAAGTGAAAGAGGAGTCGAAGGAGCCCCCAACCAAGAAGGCTAAGAGGGTAGGATCTGTTGCCCAGGGCAAAGAGGTGGCAACTGCGCCACCCAAGCGGCGCATCTCAGTGTAGGGCAGAGCCTCGAACCACGGAGTAGGGAAGATGCCGAATAGGGGAATCATTGTCACCAAGTTGGTAGATCGAAGCGCATTGGAGGAGTTAGGGGTTTGGGAAGAAGTACTGGGGTATTTCACGGCGATTGGATGGGAGAAGTTCTTAGAGTGGCAAGAGAGAGTGTACCCGGAGTTGGTTTATGAGTTTTACCAGTGTTTGCAGGCGAAGAGTCCTACGGTGGGAGGTCACAAGACAAAGTGCATGCAGTTTAGATTCATGGGGCAAAGCGAGGAGTTGTCCGTGAATGATTTGAACCACGCCTTGGGCATGGAGGATTTTCGCTCGATCAGGAGTGAGGAGTACAAGGGAGCATTGAGGTACATTCCTCAATTTGACGCTGATGAGTGGGCAAGGAAATGGGCGGAGTTAAGTGATGACCCCTGCTTCAAGGCTGGCACGGTAAAGGGGCATATGATGAAGGATGATGCTTTGAGGGTGTGTCACCGAATCCTGGCCTACAACTTCTTCGGGAAGAAGGATAGCAGCAACTCAGTCACGCGGTAGGAGATTTTCATACTGTCAAGCATGGTGCATAAGCAGAGGCTCAACTTTGGGGCTTTTTCTATGCACCATCTCAAGGATATCATGAACTCCCGCAATCAGAGGTTCTCCCTTGCCCACCTGGTGACTCGCTATGCCAAGGAGATGCACAGATTTGACGAAGCCAATACGCAGCTACAGCCAATGCAAGAGGAGCGCCTGGACCTCGCTTGCTTGACTGCCATGGGCGTATGTGGAAGAGATGATGAATGAACGATGGTATTTGTGATTCCACCCGACGAGTCTGCCCAAGTTGCTGATACTAACCTCAAGCAGTTGGAGGTGGCGTGCCCAGTACCCCGGCGATGCCTGCCCAAGACGCAGCAGAGATGATGGAGCGCTTGACCAAGCTGGAGGAGAGCAATGCCAGACTGGAGCAACTTGGATTGGAGAACAAGCAAGCCCTTGCCGATATCATGAGTGCCTTGAAGAATGACCCGACTAGGTCAGGTCCTACCCCTGCCTAATGATTTTGTCCTCCCAGTTTTAGTAGTTTAGGTTTTCTTTATTTTCGTGTTTTATTTTGTGTTTTTCGTATTTTGTTTTGAGTCTAAATGTTTTTAAAAGTTTTGTTTAGAGTCTGAGTTTGTGTGATCTACCTTGATTTTCACTCGCTTTGCCATAGGCAAAGTGTGTGGGTAAGAGGGGTAGAGCGTCTGTTTTTTGTGAGTTTTTGTTTAGAGTCAGTGTGTGCCTTTCACCCACTTTGCCCAAGCAAAGTGTGTGGGTGGAAGAAGCGTCTTTTGTGTGCGTTTTAGAGGTCAAGCATGTTCAGGATGATTGGGTAACGTTTGAGCATGGTTTGATTCTGAGTTATATGAGGAAAGCATATGTATATTCTATGTCCAAGCATGATCGTATGTAGATAGGGATGACGAACGAACTTGTGAGCATGTCGTTGTGAGGATTTGAGCTTTACACTGCATGATTATGACCAAGCAGTTTCTTTCTTGTGTGATTTATGATGTGCTTATTTGAATGCTACCTAGAACTTGCCTGTCTACTCCTCGAGACCTCATTGACTTAGGCTAGAAGAACTTAGATGAATTAGGCATGTTCTTTCTTTTGTGAGCCCAACGAAGCTAAAAAGCCTGCCCAACTAAATTCCCCTTGTTAAACCCCTTTGAGCTTTTATAATTTCTTTGATCAGATATATGCAGCCTATACACTATATCCTACCCGGTCAATAAGGACTTTCGTGCATAAGATGAAGGGAGAAAAAAAATTAGTTGAGCCTTTGAGAAATATGTAAGGGCTAGTGAATAAAGGACTTAGAAAAAAAAATAAAAAAAAGAGAAAGAGAAAGAAAAAGAAAAAAAAAAGTCCTAAATAAGTTGTGCTAAGGCCCGCAAGAAGAAAAGACGAATGAAAATAAGCTAAGGTTGGCCGCTACGCTTGGCCAACCTAAGTCTGAATGACTCAAGCCTAGTTCCAAATACTTCCTACCCTTGCCAAAGCCAAGTTACAACCAAATAAAAGACCTAAGGATAAGTGCTTCAAACCTAGTCTAAGAGGTGAAGAGAGTAGCAGGCAGGCAAGCCTATGGTGTGGTTAAGAATGACATATCTTGAGTATAAACACTACCCCATACACAAGAGTGAGAGTTATGGTGAGAAACATCCTTGAAAACTGCTCGCTTGTTCATTTTTGACCTATTTGATGATTTGCGTGGATTGGATTATTTGCTTAAGTCGTATGCGAACTGGATTATGCTCTATCTTATCTCTCTATTCTTTGATGTGCTAACCTCTATTTGTGTTTTGAGTCTAGTTTGTGAGTCTTTTCTGTTTTTCTTTTGTTTGGGCAAGCCATACACCATGCCTGAGGACAGGCATTTAAGTGTGTGGGTATGACGAGCCCATATTCTATGCTCTTATCGTGTGTGCTTTAGGTCTAGATCGAGTCTATTTTAGTGTCTTTTGTGTCTGTTTTGTGTCTGGGAGGACACTTGAGTTGGCAGGGCAAGGAAAGGCAGGTATTGGGCAAGACTGGAGTTAAAATATGCAAAAAGAGAAGGAACTGGCGATACGAGGCAATGACCATAGTAGTCGTGCTCGTTGCTCAAGCTACCGAGGGCATAAGTCCAAATCAAGATGAAGAGCTGCTCCACTTTCAGTGGTATGGTCAATCTAGACGTTTGCGTGTTTCACTCTAGAAGGCAAGGTATAGACTACCGTGGGCAAGAGATGGCAGAGAGACTGAGGAAGGCAGAGTGCAGAGCTTGGGCAATGGCGCTGGCGCGTGAAGATGCAGCTATTAGAGTTCTATAAGGAAACAAATTCCTTGCGATACAAGATTGCGATCAAAGTTTCCTACTACAGCAACAACACTATTTTGGCGATAAGGAAGAAGATCTTTCCAACCTTATTCATCGAGCTTTACATGGAAGCAGCCGGCCGGTTCTCTAGAAGGCATGTTTGTGGGTTTGCCCTAGTTTTTGTACTCTATAAATACATGCATGCATGCGAGGCGCAAGATACACTTTTTCAGCTTTTATCTCTTTAGTATTCCGCAGCAAACAATTTATGCTTTTGTTCTTAGATACAGTTTACGTTTATTGTTAAGTCCCAATAGGGAGAACTTCTTTGCTTATCGTTATTAATTTAAGTATGTTTTTCTATATCTCTTTTGCTTTCGTTATTTACTTTATGTCTAGCTAAGCCTTTAAATATAGGTTTAAGATAGATGATATGATGTATATCTTGTAAATCTCGTGAGGTCTAAGTGTTCTTGATAGTTGCATAAGTGTGTTCCCGACACATTGGGCAACGATTCCAAAGAAGTTCGATGGTCACAGGTAACTCGGAAGGCCAACGAGCCCTGGGCACATACGGATTCCTACATCGCAGGAGGGTTATCAAGTGCTGGTCGCAATTGCCTTACGTTCCTCGAGAGCGGCAAGAGCGGGTTGTAGTCTTGGCCTAGACCTACAAAGATGTGTCAATGCTGGAGAAAGCCGAAAGAGAGGTCCTCGTATCTCACCCGTTGCCGGAGTGGGCCTATCTAAAACCAAATGTTGCTTGACCAACATACGCCTTATAAAGGTGGAATGCCTGGGGACTTTTGGGCAAGCAAGAGGATTGGCTAGGGTATGCCTGTCAAGACCTAAACGTAAGGATGGAGCTGGGTGGACTATGTAGCGTACGTGGCGACGTGACAGTGGGGACCCTGCATAGTTTTAGCCTATAACCACTGACATACATGTGCAACAAATATCTTTGAACCAATGATCGAGATAAAGTTATACTCATTGATTCGAAACCTAAATCTGGATTGTTTTTATTACTAATCTTTTTGCTTGTCAAGTTACAGTTATTTACTTTCAGCAGTTTGCCAAAGGTGATAGTGACAGTTACCCAAGGCCATAGTAGATAGATACTCAACACAACTTTTTTGTGAGCCAACCAGAGATTATCGCGAGCAACTCCCTGTGGGATCGACCCTGTACTTGCCAACTAGTTGTTCCTAGGGGTAGACATAGGAGTGAAATACAAATTGTATTTTGTCGCAGCTTAAACGACGGCTGTGTCAGTAGTCAGCAACCAGGGTCTTGGCTTCACGCCAACAACTAAACTTAAAGCAGTAAAAATACGAAATAAAAGTAAATTGCCCATAGGACTTGTTTCTTCCTCCCTTTCTATCAACCTAGAATGCAGAACTAAGAATAAAATCACCGTCCAATACACAATGGAGTCGGCCATATATTTAAGCGATGGAAATTAGGGTTTAGGGAAGTTTCCTTGTTGATGAAGCTCTCTTCCATGCATATCACGTCCGCCTCTCTCTTCATGCATGCATGATTCTTCTTTCCTTGCTAGGATAAGGAAAGAAAGATCCAATCCTTATCCTCTTCCTTGAAGGAAAAGAATTCGGCTGCTACTGGTCCGACTCTGTTCCTGCCCTTTATCGCCTGTATCCTGAATTGCTTCCGGTCTTGACCAAGATCCTGGCTCCTCCGAGTACTCTATCTGTTGGCTTAAGGGATATGGGGAGGTACCTTCTGACTTGTAGATTAGATATTTCGATGTTGCCCAGCTACAAGCTTCCAGCCCTATGCCCATTCGCATCGTATCACCATCTCAACAACAGATTTTTCATCGGATTTGCCCAGCATCCACCTATTCTTTCCTGCACATTATCTCTCGACTTGCGTGTCCTTCCAGATACATATTGACTCGATAAAGACTAAAAACACAAGAAAAACACAAGAAAAGATGGACACAAATATGGGTTCATCACACCCACACACTTGAATTACACTTGCCCTCAAGTGTATGGTTGCAACTTTCCCAAGACTCAAACACAGAAAAGACAAAACAGAAAATACAGACTCAAAAGATCAGCTCATCAACATGTTAGTCAAAACAGGATATGTAAACAGATATTACCATCAAAAAGGTCAAGATAGAGTTATTGGGCAACATGGATATCCTAACCAGTACTCATCTCTCAAGTGTATAAGGTTAAGTGTATACGCTCTTGATCAACATCAACTAAGTTTTTCCATAGGCTTGCCTACCCTCTACATCTCTACTTCTTTGAACAAAATAAAACTACTTATCCTACTACTTATCCTTAAGGCAAAAGGTAGGGACATTTAGGAACTAGCGAAGTCAAGAACTAGGTTCTCGGGCAACAGATTGCCCTTGATTTCTTACTCCTCCTCATCTAGCACACTTATTCTTTTCTGTACCTAATTTGTCCTTATTTATTATTTTTTTCCTTTTTCTTCTTTTTTTTTCTTTTTTTTTTAACCCAACACCTCTATCGTAAGTGATAATGCCCAGTAAGTACTACCCAACATTTCCTTCCTTCCCTCGTTCTTCTAGACCTGAGTTCTTGACCGGGATGGCTTAAAATTCAGGCTTCTATAAGTGATTAGAAAGAATTATCATCAAACTCAAGGGGGCTAGTCAAAGGATAAATGTCAAGGTAGGGAATTTTAAGGCCATGGGCTTCTTTGAACAAAAAAAATTGCCTAATTCATCTAAGTAATCCGACTAAGTTACATGAAACTTTAATTAAGAGATGCAGGCAAGTTCTAGATCAACACGTGTTAACTGATCATTATCACACAAGAAAGAATAATGCTGCATATGTATATAGCATTTGAAAGCTCAAATCCTCAGAGTTAATGCCCAATATCTCATTCCATCCTACCTATTTACATACGGCATCATCTATAAACCTATTCCAACTATCATGTCAACATGCTGATCAACAACTAAGACACACTTTAAAAATACAAACTGACACCCCAACACCCACACACTTTGCCTTAGGCAAAGTGGGTAAAATGTTGGGCAACAAACAAACATAAAACAAACTGACTCAACAAATACAACCGATAAGGGAATAAGGTCTTCACCACACAATTTGTTGGCAAATTGTGGGTGAAGACAGTAAAATCGCCCTCTCGAACAACAAGACACTTTATAAAATAAAACACAAAACAAGACTCAATAATAAAACACAAAAAAAAGAAAAATAAAAACCTAAACTAACATAAAAGGGGAGGAACACAAATCAAAGAGAAGATTCAGGTGGATACCTGAATCCTTGGTGTACAAAGAATGCCTGCTGGGCATCCCTGATCTCGGTCATCAACCTCTCCACATTGACCAATCTGGTCTCGATCTCGATGTTGGGCAGCACCGCTGGGCTGGTGCTTGCATTCTCCTTCTTGCCCAAGGGTGGTAGCCTGGTGGATTTTGGTCTGTCATGTTCAACAAACACGTACCTGCCATTCCTTATCTCAATATCATTCATCTTCTTCAAGGCAGCTTCTCCCAGCTTGCTGTCACAACATGGCCACAAGTGCATCCCAGAGATTGCTTTGCTAGAACCGTCTTGAGCTGCTCACCAAGGAATGCCGCAAAGTTGACCTTGGTCTTGGTGTGCATACACCACAATAAATTACCGCTCCTTGTTTCTCAAGCTGTTGCCACTATCGCTCTTGCCATACAAGTTGTAGGCAAGGATGCGATGGCAAAGCCTAAGGGCGTGAGTCTTCAGCTCGGTTCCCTTGTTGTTGGCCCCATAGTACGGCGTTCCATTCCCGATCTCCTTCCACTGCTCCTCGTAAGCCACATCTCCTGGGGGTGGCACCTTAGTCTTGGCCTCCATGAACTCCTTCTTGGCCAAGTCTCTCAAACTCACCATTTCCAGAATCTGATTAAGGGCACTAACTTGAAAGTCATACTTCTCGTCCAACAGCAAGAAGGAGATCATGCTCACCCCATTCTCTGGATCACTTGTTATTGCCGTCGTGCTGTACACCTCCTTAACCTGCTCCTCATAGACCTCCACAGGTCACTCCAAAAACTTGCTCCAGCCTATCCCTTCAAATAGCTTCCTAACTTCCTGGGCAATACCCAGGTTCTCGTAGAGTTTGAAATCGAGAACCCTGGGCCCAGTCACCTTCCATTCTCTGGGCTTTCTACATATCATCACTGTAGGACCCCTAATCTTCTTCCTGCTCTTTCCTTTTGCTGGGGTAGACTACTCATCATCCCCTTCCTCCTCAACATCGTCCCTTCTTCTTCTTGTTCGCTGGCAGCCGTTCCCTTTGAAATCGACGGCAGAAAAGATCCGACGTTTGAAGCGGCAGACTTGTGCTTCTTCGCCGACATCCCCTCGCCACCGTGAGGGCATTTCCTAGCCACCTGGGCTCCTTTCTTCTTCGGGCTTTCCTTGGCCTTGGTCTTTGCCTGCACCAACGCCTCCACCGCTAACCTTGCTGCCTCTGCTTCAATGGCCTCATCAATTTCATCTCTGCTATTATCGCCCTCTCCCTCATCACCTTTCTCCTCCTCTTCATCCTCGCCGTCCTGTTCTTCCTCTTCTGCTTCTTCCTCTAACTTCTCTTGTTCGAAAACCTGCTTCGATTGCGTCTCCTCCTCCTACTGCTTCTCCGTCTCTTCCATCAGGCTAGGGTTTTCGTCGCTCATCAGAAACATGGCATCGACAGACGGGCTTTTGGGTATGGTAGTTCCGATGGTGATTTCAGGATTTTGGTCGGCAGAAGGGCTAGCGGGTTCCATGGGTAGTTTTCTCTTAGTGGTGATTTTGGGCTTTGCGGTGGTGGTAGTGGGTTGTTCGGTGGTGAGGTCTATGCTAGTTCCGACAGGGATCTTGTTGAGTTTGTTCTTGGGACGAGTAGACACCATTGTAGGGGATTTGAGATTTTTGATGGAGAGAGAGAAGAGAGAAGATGAGAGGTTGCAGACTTGAATTTGAAATTGGGTAGTGGGGGTATAGACATGGTAGGGTGGTTTTAAAGGGCACGTAGTTTTAGGGGTACAGTAACCGCCTCAACAGTTGTTGACCGACAACTTTGTTCTTGCCCAAAAACCCTTGCTCCACTCCCACAGTTCATTCCCTTACAGTGGATCCTGATCTACAACCTGCATCTTGCTCAACATCTCCTGCATATTTAAAAACACAAATACACTCCGGAAACAAACTTTCCCCTATGGTTAGGCTCGAACATAAAATGCTTCAAAATTAAATACTTAAAACGTAAACTAGCTAATTTTTTTGGATTTTCATAATTTGTGTACGAAACTAAAGAATAAACGAGAAGAAATAACGGAAAATTAAAAATTAACTAGGTTGCCTCCTGGACAGCGCCCCGTTTAAGGTCTTGGGCACAACACCCCCCTCCTTAGAAGTCAAAGGTCCTCCTCGACAGGAAACCCAGATGGTTCCCCCTCAACAAACTGTTCTTGCCCAAGATAGGCCTTCAAGCGCTAGCCATTGACTTTAAAAATCTTCCCGTTCTTGAGATCCTTGATCTCAACAGCTCCATTTGGGAATTGAGCTTGTACTTTATAAGGTCCTACCTAGTTGGTCAAGACCTTTTCTTTAATCAAAAGGTCGTGGGTCTTCTTCATCCTTTCCTTGTATAGACCGGCATTGTCATAGGCTTGTAATCTGATCTCGTCGAGTTCCTGGATCTCGAGCTTCCTTGATTCACCGACTTCATTCCAGTCGAGGTTAAGTTGGGCAACAGCCCAATGTGCTCGATGTTCCAGCTCCACGGGCAAGTGACATCTCTTGCCATATACCATGCGATAAGTGGACATGCCAAAAGATGTTTTGAAGGCAGTCCTATATGCCCACAAGGCATCATGCAAGCGCATACTCCAATCCTTCCTTGTTGTGCCCACGGTCTTCCTCAAGATCGTCTTGATTATTCTATTGGACAACTCCGCTTGTCCACTGGCTTGTAGGTGGTAAGCTATTGACCACGTGATGAGTAACTCCATACTTCTTGAACAAGGCGGTCACCGTCGCATTGCAAAAATGAGAACCTTGATCACTAATGATAGCTCGAGGTACACTAAACTTATTGAAAATTTGAGTTCTCAAAAAATGAGAAACCACCTTTGAATCATCCTTGTATGACGCACGTGCCTTTACCCATTTCGAGACATAATCTACTGCTAATATGATGTACTTGTTGCCTTTGGAACTCGGCAATGTATAAAATCCATCCCCCATATATCGAACACTTCCACGGGCAAGATCGGGATCATGTGCATCTCGTTTCTTCTTGTGATGTTGCCTTCCCTTTGGCACTTCTCGCACATCTTGACCCACTAGTAACAGTCTTTAAACAATGTTGGCCAATAAAAGCCACACTCCAAAATCTTCCTTGCAGTATGTTGGTGCCCAAAGTGTCCTCCACACTCCTTGTTGTGGCAATGCTCAAGAATGCATCTTTGCTCTTTATCCTCGACACACCTCCTTATTATCTTATCCGCGCATTCCCTCCATAAATATGGTTCGTTCCAAATGTAGAAACGACTCTCACGTTTAAGCTTGTTTCTTTGATAACGCCCAAGATCGGAGGGGATCTCTCCAGTCACCAAGTAATTCACGATATCAGCATACCATGGTTCATCTTGGGCAAGACTCAGGTGCTCGTTGGGAAAGGTCTCCTTAATCGGCACCCCATCGTCTAGCTGGAGGATTCGACTTAAATGGTCGGCAACTTGATTCTGGGCACCATTCTTGTCCTTGATCTCTATGCCAAATTCCTGCAACAAAAGAATCCACCTAATCAATCTTGGCTTGGACTCTTTCTTGCTAAATAAGTACTTCAGCGCCGCGTGGTCCGTGTACACTATGGTCTTGCCTCCAAGCAAGTAGGATCTAAACTTCTCAAAGGCAAAGCCAATGGCCAACAACTCCTTCTCCATGGTGGCATAGTTACATTGGGCTGGGTTCAACGTCTTGGATGCGTAATAGATGACATAGCTCTCCTTTCCGCGTTTTTGCCTAAGAACTGCTCCTACGGCATAACCACTGGCATCACACATTAACTCAAAAGGCATCCCCCAATCCGGAGGTTGGATGATGGGGGCAGTGATCAAGTTCTTCTTCAAGGCATGGAACGCCTTCTTACAATCCTTATCGAACTCCCATGGTACTTCATTTTGAAGTAATCTCGTCATTGGTTGGGCAATCTTGGCAAAGTCCTTGACAAATCTTTTTTAGAATCCAGAAGATCCCTCACTTTGACCAACACGTCCTCCAACACTCCATCGGGGTAGACTACGGATAAATCTGCCAATTGGATGGCAACACGTGTAGGAGAAAGAGGTCTAAATCTCATCTCGTCGAACATGTCTCTTGGCATCACATTTATCGAAGCTCCAAGATCAAGCATCGCCTTGGGTATTGACGTAGTACCAATCATGCATGGGATGGCGCCGTCAAATTGGCGCCATTGCTGGGGACTTGGTTTTAAGCTAGTTTGTTCTTCTAGCTTGAGTTGAGCATAGTTTATGCCCAAGCCACATCTATGGAGTGACGGAGATCCACAAGATCACGATGCTTGCCCGGAGGTGATAGCTAGGAGAAATCGAGCAGAACAACGCAAGAAGAAGAGAGATCTGGAGGAAGGCGTCAACGAACCTTCAGAGTCGCAGAGCTTGACAAACGACCAAGATACTGAGCAAGAAGTCGAATCTTGCTCAATAGCAAGAACAGACACTGAGAAGTCAACATCCAGTTCAAAAGCAAAAACATCAACAATCATGGCAGGAACACCGGAGAGAACCATCCGTCAGATCATGTTCCCTGATAACAAGGGAATCAGACCATCAAGTATCCAGTTGCCCGCCATCAATGGCAATTGGGAGCTCAAGCACTCGCTGATACACATACTGCCCAAGTCCAGTGATCATCCTGGAGAAGACCCCCAAACTCATCTTCAAAACTTTGAGATGGCGATTATCACAGTAAGGAACAATGCCACTACTACCAGGAACAATGGGGATAGACAAGTTGTTAGGGACGATGCTGAAGTTATGAGGAATCAAGATGCTGCCCAAGACACCTTTCCTGACTACGTAAGGTTGCTCACGTTCCCATTCTCACTTCTTGACGGGGCACGTGAGTGGCTTTACACCTTGCCAAAGGGAAGCATTGACACATGAAACAAGATGCAGTAGGCCTTTCTTGACAAATACATACCCGTTGGCCGGATACAAAGTAGGAGGAATGCTATTTCATCGATCAAGATGGAGGGAAATGAGTCATTATATGACTATTATGAAAGGTTCAAGAAGTTGTTGGCGAGATGTCGTCAACATCGTATTGAGGATATTGATTTGATCGAGCATTTCTTGAAGGGATTAAGGGCATCAAAGAGGAAATACATAATTGCAGCGTGTGAAGGATCAATAGTCAATCAACTACCATCTGAAGTATTCAAGAAAATAGCCGTTATGACTGAACAATCACGAGATAAAGATGATATCCCAAGAAGGGGTATGAAGGCAGCAAAGGAAACTAAGACAACTTGATCAGCACCATGAAAGACTTCTTGACCAAGATGTCTGGCCAAATGGAGGATTACGTGAAGATGGAGAGATCTAAGCTGGGATTTGACAAGGATGACGTGATGTTGGAATCTTTGAAGGCTGAGAAAGAAGCAGAGGTTTTGGCCAAGAGGACTGTTCCTCGCACCACTAAGGCCAAGATCCCGTACTCAAGACGTTTTGCCCGCGATCGTGATCAGAAGGAGTTGGAGGACATGATGGAGGTGTTCAAGAAAGTGGAGATCAACCTTCCATTGTTGATGGCATTACAATCTATGTCAAAGTGTGCAAAATTTTTGCGAGAGATGTGCTTGAAGAAGACTAAGTACCCAGATAATGCCCGTTTCCATGTGGAAAATGTGTCAACACTAATAAATTCCCATATCCCGACCAAGAAGAGGGATCCTGGCATGTTCGCCATCCCATGCACAATTGGTACTACGTCAATACCTAAGGCGATGCTTAATCTTGGAGCTTCGATAAATGTGATGCCAAGAGCCATGTTCAACGAGATGAGATTTGGACCTCTTTGTCCTACACGTGTTGCCATCCAATTAGCAGATTTATCCTTAGTCTACCCCGATGGAGTGTTGGAGGACGTGTTGGTAAAAGTGGGGGATCTTCTGTTCCCAGCCGACTTTTATGTTCTTGACATGGGAAAGAAAGCAATCAAGAATCCAGTGATCCTTCTCGGGAGGCCATTCTTGAGGATAGCATGTACCAAGATTGATTGCGATACGAGGAAGTTGACAGTTCAAGTAGCGGGAGAGGTAGTAGAGTATGATGCTTATAGGCAAAATCAGGATGATGCCCTGGAACACCTCAACACCCTCAGTGCATGTGGAAAGCAGGTGGAGACATTGAATAGCTTAAGTTGTTTCGTAGAAGATAATGAAGATGCAATCCAGGTGGAATTCAACCTAATTCAGGATCTTGACCTAGATCCTGATCAGCATGAGGATAATGAGAAAGATGGTGCCTTGATGCAATTCTACAAAGGAGATGAGTACGAGAGTGAAAAAGATTTTTGGGAAGAATCAGTCTATGGATATAGTTTTGATTCCATCGACGTGGACTACTCCACGAATGAAGATGAGGTCCAAAATTTAGGGGACCAAAAACCCCTTGATGAGTTTGATGAAGAACTTGAGGAGTTACCCCATGATGAGACTGAAGATGTAGTAGAGGAATTTTGGCAACAAACAGTTCGTGAGGAGGATGCCAGCTTACAAATAGAAGAGGATCTTGCCCAGAATGAAGAACCAGTAGAGGTGGAGGAATGCAGTTATGCAAAGATTCCGGGCAACATGCAGTCTCAGGGGTTCGAACCACTTAACATCCATGAGTTGAAACCGGAGGACAGGTTGATGCCATCATTACAAAAAGCCCCTACATTGGAGTTGAAACATTTGCCCAAGCACCTGAAGTACATATATCTCGGCAAGAACGAGACCTTACCCGTGATCATATCATTAGAGTTATCAAGCATGGAGGAGGTCAGAGTTGGTGAGGTGCTGAGCAAGTACAAGGAGGCATTAGGGTGGACGTTGGCTGACATCAAGGGCATTAACCCTTTAGACTGTGTTCATCACATTTTGCTTGAGGAGGATGCTGCCCCCGTACGAGATCCACAAAGGAGATTGAATCCAGCCATGAAAGAAGTGGTGATGAAGGAGATACTTAAGCTTCTCGACTTGGGAATCATCTACCCCGTGTCCGACAGCCGGTGGGTGAGCCCTGTGCACGTGGTGCCCAAGAAGTCAGGAATCCAAGTTGTTGAGAACGACAAGAATGAGATGGTGGCCATGAGACTACAAACCGGATGGTGGTGTGTATAGACTACCGAAAGCTCAACCAAAAGATGAAGAATGACCATTTTCCTTTACCCTTTATCGACGAGATGCTTGAGAGGTTAGCCGGTAATGACTACTACTACTTTCTTGATGGTTATTCTGGTTACATGTAGATCTGGGTTGCTGACGAGGATCAAGGTAAGACCACATTCACGTGCCTGTTTGGCACATTTGCATATAGGAGGATGCTGTTCGGATTATGCAATGCACCAGGGATATTCCAAAGGTGTATGATGCACATTTTTTCAGACCTTCTTGAAGAGTGTATCGAAGTCTTCATGGACGACTTTACCGTCTACAGCAAGACCTTCGAATCATGCCTCAACAACCTAGATCGAGTCTTGAAGAGATGTGTTGAGAAGAGCCTTGTGTTGAACTATGAGAAATGCCATTTCATGGTAAATGAAGGAATCGTTTTGGGGCATGTCATCTCAGGAAAAGGTATTGAGGTGGATAAGGCCAAGATCGACATTATCGCCAAGTTGCCCTACCCAAGATTGGTAAAGGAGTTAAGAGGATTCCTTGGGCATGCTGAATTCTATAGAAGATTTGTCAAGGACTTTGCCAAGATCGCCCAACCAATGACGAGATTACTTCAACATGAAGTACCATGGGAGTTCGATGAGGATTGTAAGAAGGGGTTCCATGCCTTGAAGAAGAACTTGATCACTGCCCCCATCATCCAACCTCCGGATTGGGGGATGCCTTTTGAGTTAATGTGTGATGCCAGTGGTTATGCCCTAGGAGAAGTTCTTGGGCAAAAATGCGGAAATAAGAGCTATGTCATCTATTACGCATCCAAGACGTTGAACCCAACCCAATGTAACTTTGCCACCACAGAGAAAGAGTTGTTGGCCATTGTCTTTGCCTTTGAGAAGTTTAGATCCTACTTGCTTGGAGGCAAGACCATAGTGTACACGGACCACACGGCGCTGAAGTACTTATTAAGCAAGAAGGAGGCCAAGCCAAGATTGATTAGGTTGATTCTTTTGTTGCAGGAATTTGACATAGAGATAAAGGACAATAGTGGTGCCTAGAATCAAGTTGCCAACCATTTAAGTCGAATCCTCCAGCCAGACGATGGGGTGCCGATCAAGGAGACCTTTCCCGACGAGCACCTGAGTCTTGCCCAAGATGAACCATGGTATGCTGATATCGTGAATTACTTGGTGACTAGAGAGATCCCCTCCGATCTTGGGCGTTATCAAAGAAACAAGCTTAAACATGAGAGTTGTTTCTATATTTGGAACGGACCATATTTATGGAGGGAATGCGCGGATAAGATAATAAGGAGGAGTGTTGAGGATAAAGAGCAAAGAAGCATTCTTGAGCATTGCCACAACAAGGAGTGTGGAGGACATTTTGGGCACCAACATACTGCAAGAAAGATTTTGGAGTGTGGCTTTTATTGGCCAACATTGTTTAAAGACTGTTACGAGTGGGTCAAGATGTGCGAGAAGTGCCAAATGGAAGGCAACATCACAAGAAGGAACGAGATGCCCATGATCCCGATCTTGCCCGTGGAAGTGTTCGATATATGGGGGATGGATTTTATGGGACCATTGCCTAGTTCTAAAGGCAACAAGTACATCATATTGGCAGTAGATTATGTCTCAAAGTGGGTAGAGGCACGTGCATCATACAAGGATGATTCAAAGGTGGTTTCTCATTTTTTGAGAACTCAAATTTTCAATAGGTTTGGTGTACCTCGAGCTATCATTAGTCATCAAGGTTCTTATTTTTGCAACGCGACGGTGACCGCCTTGTTCAAGAAGTATGGAGTTACACATCGCGTGTCAACAGCCTACCACCCACAAGCCAATGGACAAGCGGAGTTGTCCAATAGAATAATCAAGACGATCTTGAGGAAGACCGTAGGCACAACAAGGAAGGATTGAAGTATTGGACAATCTTGATTATTATATTGGATTGAAGGATTGAAGACGATCTTGAGGAAGACGATCTTGATTATTCTATTGGACAACTCCGCTTGTCCATTGGCTTGTAGGTGGTAAGCTATTGACCATGCGATGAGTAACTCCATACTTCTTGAACAAGGCGGCCACCGTCGCGTTGCAAAAATGAGAACCTTGATCACTAATGATAGCTCGAGGTACACTAAACTTATTGAAAATTTGAGTTCTCAAAAAATGAGAAACCACCTTTGAATCATCCTTGTATGACGCACGTGCCTTTACCCATTTCGAGACATAATCTACTGCTAATATGATGTACTTGTTGCCTTTGGAACTCGGCAATGGTCCCATAAAATCCATCCCCCATATATCGAACACTTCCACGGGCAAGATCGGGATCATGTGCATCTCGTTCCTTCTTGTGATGTTGTCTTCCCTTTGGCACTTCTCGCACATCTTGACCCACTCGTAACAGTCTTTAAACAATGTTGGCCAATAAAAGCCACACTCCAAAATCTTCCTTGCAGTATGTTGGTGCCCAAAGTGTCCTCCACACTCCTTGTTGTGGCAATGCTCAAGAATGCTTCTTTGCTCTTTATCCTCGACACACCTCCTTATTATCTTATCCGCGCATTCCCTCCATAAATATGGTTCGTTCCAAATGTAGAAATGACTCTCATGTTTAAGCTTGTTTCTTTGATAACGCCCAAGATCGGAGGGGATCTCTCCAGTCACCAAGTAATTCACGATATCATCATACCATGGTTCATCTTGGGTAAGACTCAGGTGCTCGTCGGGAAAGGTCTCCTTGATCGGCACCCCATCATTTGGCTGGAGGATTCGACTTAAATGGTCGGCAACTTGATTCTGGGCACCACTCTTATCCTTGATCTCTATGTCAAATTCCTGCAACAAAAGAATCCACCAAATCAATATTGGCTTGGACTCCTTCTTGCTCAATAAGTACTTCAGCGCCGCGTTGTCCGTGTACACTATGGTCTTGCCTCCAAGCAAGTAGGATCTAAACTTCTCAAAGGCAAAGACAACGGCCAACAACTCCTTCTCCGTGGTGGCATAGTTACATTGGGCTGGGTTCAACATCTTGGATGCGTAATAGATGACATAGCTCTCCTTTCCACGTTTTTGCCCAAGAACTGCTCCTACGGCATAACCACTGGCATCACACATTAACTCAAAAGGCATCCCCCAATCCGGAGGTTGGATGATGGGGGCAGTGATCAAGTTCTTCTTCAAGGCATGGAACGCCTTCTTACAATCCTCATCGAACTCCCATGGTACTTCATTTTGAAGTAATCTCATCATTGGTTGGGCGATCTTGGCAAAGTCCTTGACAAATCTTCTATAGAATCCAGCATGCCCAACGAATCCTCTTAACTTCTTTACCGATCTTGGGTAGGGCAACTTGGTGATTATGTCGATCTTGGCCTTATCCACATCAATACCTTTTCCTGAGATGACATGCCCCAAAACGATTCCTTCTTTTACCATGAAATGGCATTTCTCATAGTTCAACACAAGGCTCTTGTCAACACATCCCTTCAAGACTCGATCCATGTTGTTGTGGCATGATTCGAAAGTCTTGCCGTAGACAGTAAAGTTGTCCATGAAGACTTCGATACACTCTTCAAGAAGGTCTGAAAAAATGTGCATCATACACCTTTGGAATATCCCTGGTGCATTGCATAATCCGAACGGCATCCTCCTATATGCAAATGTGTCAAACGGGCACGTGAATGTGGTCTTGCCTTGATCCTCATCAACAATCCAGATCTGCATTTAACCAGAATAACTGTCAAGAAAGCAGTAGTAGTCATTACCGGCTAACCTCTCAAGCATCTCGTCGATAAAGGGTAAAGGAAAATGGTCCTTCTTCATCTTTTGGTTGAGCTTTCGGTTGTCTATACACACTTGCCATCCGGTTTGTAGTCTCATGGCCACCATCTCGTTCTTGTCATTCTCAACAACTTGAATTCCTGACTTCTTGGGCACCACGTGCACGGGGCTCACCCACCGGCTGTCAGACACGGGGTAGATGATTCCCAAGTCGAGAAGCTTAAATATCTCCTTCATCACCACTTCTTTCATGGCTAGATTCAATATCTTTTATGGATCTCGTACGGGGGCAGCATCCTCCTCAAGCAGAACGTGATGAACACAGTCTAAAGAGTTAATGCCCTAGATGTCAGCCAACGTCCACCCTAATGCCTCCTTGTACTTGCTCAGCACCTCACCAACTCTGACCTCCTCCATGCTTGATAATTTTGATGATATGATCACGGGAAAGGTCTCGTTCTTGCTGAGATATATGTACTTCAGGTGCTTGGGCAAAGGTTTAAACTCCAATGTAGGGGCTTTTTGTAATGATGGCATCAACCTGTCCTCCGGTTTCAACTCAGGGATGTTGAGTGGTTCGAACCCCTGAGGCTGCATGTTGCCCGGAATCCTTGCATAACTGCATTCCTCCACCTCTGTTGGTTCTTCATTCTAAGCAAGATCCTCTTCTATTTGTAAGCTGGCATCCTCCCCACGAACTGTTTGTTGCCAAAATTCCTCTACTACATCTTCAGTCTCATCATTGGGTAACTCCTCAAGTTCTTCATCAAACTCATCAAGGGTTTTTGGTCCCCTAAATTTTGGTCCTCATCTTCATCCGTGGAGTACTCCACGTCGGTGGAATCAAAACTATGTCCATAGACTGATTCTTCCCAAAAATCTTTTTCACTCTCGTACTCATCTCCTTCGTAGAATTGCATCAAGGCACCATCTTCCTCATTATCCTCATGTTGATCAGGATGCAGGTCAAGATCTTGAATTAGGTTGAATTCCGCCTGGATTGCATCTTCATTGTCTTCTACGAAACAACTTAAGCTATTCAATGTCTCCACCTGCTTTCCACATGCACTGAGGGTGTTGAGGTGTTCCAGGGCATCATTCTGATTTTGCCTATAAGCATCGAACTCTACTACCTCTCCCGCTACTTGAACTGTCAACTTCCTAGTATTGCAATCAATCTTGGTACATGTTGTCCTCAAGAATGGCCTCCCGAGAAGGATCACTGGATTCTTGATTGCTTTCTTTCCCATGTCAAGAACATAGAAGTCGGCTGGGAACAGAAGATCCCCCACTTTTACCAACACGTCCTCCAACACTCCATCGGGGTAGACTGTGGATAAATCTGCTAATTGGATGGCAACACGTGTAGGAAAAAGAGGTCCAAATCTCATCTCATCGAACATGGATCTTGGCATCACATTTATCGAAGCTCCAAGATCAAGCATCGCCTTGGGTATTGACGTAGTACCAATTGTGCATGGGATGGCGAACATCCCAGGATCCCTCTTCTTGGTCGGGATATGGGAATTTATTAGTGTTGACACATTCTCCACATGAAAATGGGCATTATCTGGGTACTTAGTCTTCTTCAAACACATCTCTCGCAAAAATTTTGCACACTTTGACATAGATTGTAATGCCATCAACAATGGCAGGTTGATCTCCACTTTCTTGAACACCTTCATCATGTCCTCCAACTCCTTCTGATCACGATCGCGGGCAAAACGTCTTGGATACGGGATCTTGGCCTTAGTGGTGCGAGGAACAGTCCTCTTAGCCAAAACCTCTGCTTCTTTCTCAGCCTTCAAAGATTCCAACATCACGTCATCCTTGTCAAATCCCAGCTTAGATCTCTCCATCTTCACGTAATCAAACAAGGCTTTATCCTCCTCATTATCAAAGACTGGGTTCTTGTTGGCCTCTATCCCTTCTTCACGCTTTGCCTTCAACTCCTCGTAGATGTCATTGATATCTCTTGAGCTCATTTTAGTTTCCTCTACTCGAGTTGGTTCCTTAGGTTGGGTCTTGGGCAACATCTCTAGCAAATTCTTCCCGCTGCGCAACGTTACAACATTGACTTGCTCCTTGTTGACCTCTACCTTGGCAGGAAGTCTTCCTGGCTTGTCATCTACCAACCTTGACAAGGTTTGGTTGATATGAGTCAATTGAGCTTGAAGGTTGTTGGATTGTCCTCGACTTTCTAGTTGGAAGTTCTCGAAGTCTCTCCTCAACCTTTGGTTCTTGTTGGTAAACCTATCAATGGTCTCCTTCATGAACTCCGTCTTTGCTGGTTATCGATGTGGAGGCACATAGTTATTTTGCTGTTGAGGCTGTTGTTGGGGTGGAGGTACATATTGCTGCTGAACAGGCTGCTGCAGTTGTTGGTGGGCAGGAGGCATTTGGTAATGGTTGTTGCCATACCTCAGGTTCTCGTGCTGATTCTGCCTATAGTCGTAGTTGTTGCCATAGTAGTTGTTATTGCTATACTGGAACCTTTGTTGCCCACCGCCTTGCTGGTTCTGACCTATTGCCTTTACCTCTTCTCCTTCTTCCACGAACCAACTCGGACATTCTGAGGTGACATGTGATGTTGCCTGGCAAACTTCACATCTCTTCACAACTCTTTGAACTTCCTTGCCATCTACCTTCTTGTTTAAATCCTCCATTTCGCCAGACATCTTGGTCATGAAGTCTTTCATGGTGCTGACCAAGTTGTCTTAGTTTCCTTTGCTGCCTTCATACCCCCCTCTTGGGATATCATCTTCATCTCATGATTGTTCAGTCATAACGGCTATTTTCTTGAATACTTCAGATGGTAGTTGATCGACTATTGCTCCTCCACACGCTGCAATTATGTATTTCCTCTCTGATGCCCTTAATCCCTTCAAGAAATGCTAGATCAAATCAATATCCTCAATCCGATGTTGAGGACATCTCGCCAACAACTTCTTGAACCTTCCATAATAGTCATATAATGACTCATTTCCCCCCATCTTGATCGATGAAATAGCATTCCTCCCACTTTGTATCCGGTCAACGGGTATGTATTTGTCAAGAAAGGTGTGCTGCATCTTGTTCCATGTGTCAATGCTTCCATCTGGCAAGGTGTAAAGCCACTCACGTACCCCGTCAAGAAGTGAGAACGGGAACGTGAGCAACCTTTCGTAGTCAGTAAAGGTGTCTTGGGCAGCATCTTGATTCCTCATAACTTTAGCATCGTCCCTAACAACTTGTCTATCCCCATTGTTCCTGGTAGTAGTGGCATTGTTCCTTACTGTGCTAATCGCCATCTCAAAAGTTTGAAGATGAGTTTAGGGGTCTTCTCCAGGATGATCACTGAACTTGGGTAGTATGTGTATCAGCGAGTGCTTGAGCTCCCAATTGCCATTGATGGTGGGCAACTGGATACTTGATGGTCTAATTCCCTTGTTGCCAGGGAACATGATCTGACGGATAGTTCTCTCCGGTGTTTCTGCCATGATTGTTGATGTTTTTGCTTTTGAACAGGATGTTGACTTCTCACTGTCTGTTCTTGTTATTGAGCAAGATTCGACTTCTTGCTCAATATCCTGGTCGTCTTTCAAGCTCTGCGAACTCTGAAGGTTCGTTGACGCCTTCCTCCAGATCTCTCTTCTTCTTGCGTTGTTCTGTTCGATTTCTCCTAGCTATCACCTCCGGGCAAGCACCGTGATCTTGTGGATCTCTGTCACTCCGTAGATGTGGCTTGGGCATAAACCGTGCTCAACTCAAGCTAGAAGAACAAACTAGCTTAAAACCAAGGAAGCCCTGTATTAGAAGTACGTTCCTAGGAATTATCGGAAGCAGAAAGCAAGCGAATTTGCGAACCTGAGACAAGGGAAGAAGACTGTAGCAGAGTATGAACGAGAATTTTGCAAATTAGCTTGTTTTGCACCCGACAAAGTAGATACCGATGAGAAGATGTGTGAGCTTTTCTGAGCAGGTTTAAGGCAAGACATTCACGTAGTTCTTGCAAGTCAGAGTGGTATGAATTATGGTGAAGCCCTTAACCAAGCCCTTGACATGGAGTTGGCAATGAAGCCAGAGAAATGTGGCAGCTGTTACCCCTCAATCTTCCTAGCACGGCTCAATAGCAAAAATAAAAGGAAAATGGATTTGTGGAAACCATCCGAGAAAGAAATCGTGGCAAGGAATAGGACAATAGCAGTAGCAAGCTCAAAAAGTGAAACCCCAGCAAGGAAATCAAATTAACGCATGTTCGAAATGTAGGAGGATGCATCAAGGCATCTGCAAGGCAGGAAGTAACGTCTGTTATACTTGTGGACAACCTGGTCATTTCTCGAACCAGTACCCAAGTAAACCGCAAGGAATGAACGGTGGAAGACCAAATCAGTACCCGTTTTCACATATGAGAGCTATACATGGAGCCCCTCAGCCAAAGCAACTCCAGGGTCAGCACAAGACGCAACCGCAGAAGCAGCAGCCCCTCATCAAGAGTTGCCACACTATCAAAGGGTTTTTGCAATCGAGCAGAAAGCTGGAGTCAAAGACCAAGGAAATCTTGCAGGTATGGAAAAGCTTAAAGGTGTGCCCATTATCATTTTATTCGATACTGGTGCATCACATTCGTTTATAGCTAGTGCGTGTGTAGAAACCCTTGGCTTAGATGTAGAAAAGTCGAATTATGATCTTAGAGTCTCAACTCATTTGGGTAGATCTGTGTTAGTATCGCATGTTTGTTCGAATTTAGAATTTGAGTTCGAAAATTGTATGTTGTCCGCAAAATCCCTAAATCTAATCCAGATGTAGGATGTAGATAAAATCTTAAGAATGGATTGGTTAACCAAAAATTTCGCGACGATCCGATGCCACCAAAGGCAGATTATGTTTCAACCTCCTGGAAAAGAGCCGACCATAGTGCATGGAGTTGAGAGAAGAACGAGGATCAGTATGCCGATTATTTCGGCTATAAAAGCAAAGAATTTGATGAGGAAAAATGATACGCAAGTATATCTGATTTACCTGAATAAGAATGAGAAGCAAGAGCTGAGTATTGATGATGTAGCGTAGTAAGAAAATATAAGGACGTGTTTCTAGACGTTTTGCTAGGATTACCTCCCAATAGGCAATTGGAGTTTACGATTGATCTTGAACCCGGATCAACCCTGATTTCTAAAGCCCCGTACAGAATGGCCCAAAAAGAACTCCAAGAGTTAAAGATTCAGTTGCAAGAGTTGTTAGATTTGGGTTTTATTAGACCAAGTGTTTCCCCTTGGGGAGCACCAATTCTATTCGTGAAGAAGAAGGATGGTAGTTTGAGAATATGCATTGATTACCGAGAGCTCAACAAGATTACACTTAAGAACAAGTATTCTTTGCCAAGGATAGATTATCTGCTTGACCAGTTGAAAGGAGTCGGTGTTTTCTCCAAAATTTATTTAAGATCTGGATATCATCAGCTGAAGATTAGGCAAGAAGATGTTTCAAAGATTGCATTCAGAACAAGATATGGACATTACGAATTCGTTGTAATGCCATTCGGTTTGACAAATGCCCCAGCCGTATTAATGGATCTAATGAACCGAGTCTTTCATGAATTATTGGACAAAATCATGATAGTATTCATAGATGATATCTTGGTGTATTCAAAAGATGAAGCAGAGCACGAGAAGCATCTCATAATCGTATTGGAAAGACTAAGATCAGAGAAGTTGTATGCAAAATTCAGTAAGTGTGAATTTTGGCTAAAGGAAGTGAATTTCTTAGGACATGTTGTTTCGTCTGAAGGAATCAAGGTGGATTCAGCCAAAGTACAAGCAGTTCAAGAGTGGAAATCACCAACATCAGTTCATGAAGTCCGTAGTTTCCTTGGATTGGCAAGTTACTACCGGCGATTCATAGAAGGATTTTCCAAGATAACAAAGCCGATGACGAATCTGTTGAAGAAAGAATCCAAGTTTAAATGGACTGAAGAATGAGAACAAAGTTTCCAAGAGCTCAAGTCAAGATTGATGACGGCCCCAGAGTTAGCCCTTCCTGAAGCAGGAAAGGACTATTCCATTTTTACAGACTCATCATCCAAAATTTTGGGATGTGTATTGATGGAAGATGGAAAAGTGATAGCATATGCTTTAAGACAACTTAAACCTCATGAGAAGAAGTATCCGAGGCACGATTTGGAGTTGGCAGTAGTAGTGCGTGGTCTCAAAATTTGGAGACATCATCTTTATGGAGCCAAGTGCGAAATCTTTTCGGATCATAAGAGTCTGAAGTATTTCTTCGAGCAGAAGGAGTTGAACATGAGACAAAGACGATGGCTTGAACTGGTAAAAGATTACGACAGCAAAATTTCTTATCACCCTGGAAAAGCAAATGTTGTAGCCGATGCACTGAGCAGGAAGGAAAGTTCGGAGTTAGGATTTATCCTCACCGACGAGGAAAGGTTAATCGAAAAATTTGGAAGGATGAGAATCAAGTAATTCAACCCCTAATCTCGATGGAGCAAGTCATTGCATCTCTAGTAGTGGAGCCCAACCTTAGAACTCGTATGGTAGATGGCCAAAAAAAGACGAGAAGTTGGAAAACTTAAGGCTTAAAGTCTATAAAAGAAGTAGTTGAAGATTTTAGAGAGTCAAACGACAATGTCTTGTTGTTCCGTGGTAGACTATGTGTACCAATGATGAAGAGCTAAAGAACGAGATCATGAGTGAAGTCCATGATACCCCGTATACCACCCATCCCGCCAGTACAAAGATGTACCAGGACTTGGAACAACAATTCTGGTGGGCAGGAATGAACAAAGACGTAGCCTTGTTTGTGGAAAGATGTTTAGCTTTCCAGCAAGTGAAGTCTTTACATCCGAAACCTTTTAGACCCCTCCAACCGTTACCGGTCCCGACATGGATGTGGGATGATGTTAATATGGATTTTGTGATAGGTTTGCCAAAAACAAAGAAGGGAAATACATCCATATGGGTGATTGTGGATCGATTGACAAAGTCCGCTCATTTCATACCTATTCCTATCACCTATGGATGAGATAAGTTGGCCCAGATTTATGTAAAGGAGATTGTGCGATTGCATGAAGTTCCTAAGACGATCACTTCAGATCGAGATTTCAAGTTTACCGCCCGTTTTTGGGAAAGCTTTCATAAGGAGCTAGGAACGAAATTGCAATTCAGTACAGCTTATCACCCTCAGACGGATGGTCAGTCAAAAAGGACGATCCAAATTTTGGAAGATATGCTACGAGCCGTGGTGCTAGATAAAGGAGAAATTGAGAGAAGCTTTTGCCTTTAGTCGAGTTTGCTTACGACAACAGTTATCAGAATATGATTGAAATGGCCCCTTACGAAGCTCTTTATGGGAAGAAGTGTAGATCTCCGCTATATTGGGACGAAGTAGGCGAGAAAAAATTAATAGGACCCGAAGCTATCGAGAAGATGATAGAATTTGTCCGTCAGATCCGTGAGAAGATCAAGGAAGCTCAGAGTCGGCAGAAGTCGTACGCCGACAATCGAAGATCAGAAATAGAGTTCGAGATAAGAAGTAAAGTCTTTTTGAAAGTATCTCCTTCGAGAGGAGTACATCGATTTGGAGTTAAAGGAAAGCTAAAACCTAGATTTATAGGACAGTACGAAATCATTGAAAGGATTGGAGCCGTATCGTTAGGTTAGCTTTGCTGCCGAGTTTCAGAAATTCACATAGCGTGTTTCACGTATCGCAGTTATGTAAGTACATGTTCGACCCGAAGTACTTGATTCGCTAAGAGGATGTAACTCTTAAGCCCGACTTGAGTTATGAGGAAAGACTCGAGGAAATTCTGGATCGTAAGATTCAACAGCTTAGAACGAAATCGATTCCCTTAGTTAAGCTTAGGTGGCGACACCACGATCTTGAAGAAGCTATGTGGGAACTCGAGGATAGGATGAAGAAAATTTCTCGAGCTCGTTACTCAAGGTTAGTAAATTTCGGGACGAAATTTATTTTAAGGGGGTGAGGATGTAATACCCCGATCTTTTATAAGTCTTTAAGTTCATCTTAAGTGAGCTTAAGTGCGTTAATTATGTGCCTTTGTGTGATAAAAATTTCCGAGAAAAGAAATTTTCTCTTAAAATTACTAAAATGCCCTCGAATGCCTTTACGTGATTTTTATCGTTTTGGTTATCCGAATCGATTGTGTGATGAATTGATTGAGCATGATTATATGAGTTTGAATTTGAGTTTGAATTTCGGAAAATTCCGAGAAGTTTTATTTTTGGTGATGAATAGTAACTTTTCCCGAGTTTTCACTATTTATCGAATTTTTCCGAATTTGGCCTAATTAGTGTCCTTTGAGTCTAAAAATGATTCTAGAAGCTTTTAGATAGGTTTGAGAGTCCTTAAAGATCGTCCGAGAGAAAATTCAGTTGAAGGTCCAGAAAACCCTAATATGAATAGTAAATTCCAACTTTTTCTTCGTTGCTCGAAATTTTAATCTAAAAATTTGATTTCTGGATTTCTTGATTTATTTGGTGAAGTTTGAGATGAAGTAGAGAATTTTCCGACGTCGAGAAAGAGTCATGGTGAGTTTCAAATTGTTTGAGAGTTTATTGAAAAAGTAGGGTTAAATTGCACCGGATAACTTTTTGTTCCGGCGAAATTTATATCGCGTTTTTGATCACCGGGTGCAACTAAAACTCTATTAATTCTATCCTACTCTCACAAACTCTCACTCTCCCTTACGCACTCTCTCTCTCGATCATTTCTCTCTCTTCAATTCTCTCTCTCTCTCTCTCAGTACACACACACACACACAACATCTCTCAAACCTCCATTGAAAAACAAGTTTCAAGCTCCACAAATGGCAATAATTTAGCCTCCGATCATCCAACGACTAAACTAATAAGGTATTTTTAATCCTCTCGTCATGGTGATCGATTTGAGACTAGAAATCATCCTTTTCTTTTCTCTTTGAAAATCGGCAGCTTTGTGCCAAATGATGGAGCTCGATTTTAGCTTGTTTGGAACTTAGAGTTGCATGGATTAAAGCCCTTTGATCGATCAAGCCTTCAAGTCTATGTAAGTCTCTTGATTCTTGTTCGAATCCATTGGTTAGAACCCAAAGAAATCCCCTCTTTTCTTCCTTCTTTTGTTCGATCAAAATGGTCTCTTAAGCAAGGAGATCGAGGTCTCTCATTTTAGCTTTGATCCTTGAACTTTTGAGTGATTTTCATGCAAGAAATAGAAGTTAGAAATTTGATTCTTTCATCCCCTTAAAACTGCCAAAAATGAAACCTTGGAGTGGAGTTTTGATTCTTGATTTTGAGTATGATATTTATGATCCTTGTGTGTGTATATATTTGAAAATTTGAAGAGAAAAATTGTGATGTATATATGTATGTATGTACCGAAAATTTTGAGCATATTAAGGAATTTTTATGTTGATGATTCAAGCATGATTTTTAGTGATGAATTTGTGTTCTAAGATTTAATCTAAGAGATTGTGTGTGATTGCTTGAATGAGAAGAAAATTCCATCTCCTTTCTCTCTAGTATGGGCGATAGAAATGAGGTATAAAATTAGGAGTTTTGTTGTGTGTTCTTGATATGTGAAGTGAGGATGTTATTTGGTAAATTTGAAGTGATATAATGCATAATAAATAAAAAAAATGGAAGAAAGAAATTTATTTGTTATTTTTTATAGAAAAACCGATATTGATGATATAGGTTTAGATGATGAGTTATTGATGAATTAAAGAAGATGGAATAAGAGAAACAAGAAGAATAATTTTTTGTGTAATTTTTCTTAAAAAATTCGAACCAAAATGAATATAAATGTTGATTATTTTTAGTGTTATATGTTAGTATTGCATAATTCGATGATTAGACGATGAAGATAAAGTTAAAATAACTAAAGTAGCTTTTTGAAATTCTTGAAACCGAGTTAGTATGTGAAAGTTATCGAGTAATAAAATTTATTAATGAAAAATCGAGTAGAAAATAAGAAATGAGAAATTTCGTAAAGTTAAAAATCAAAGATAAGAAAAATTTATCGAATTATTAAATAAGTAGAAGTATTTAAGTTATTTTGCTAAGTTTGGAAATTTTTCCGAGAAGTGACACGTTTTACGAGAAAAACGACGTAGACTTTATTCCGTAAAATTTTTATTAAGAGTTTCGGATTTTAAATCAGATACCAAGTTTAAAGTCTTGTTTTTATTTTTAAAAAAAAATGAAACTAATTTCATTTAAATCTAATAACTTTTATTTCTAAAGTTATAAACCGAGCAGAGTCGAGTTAGCATGAGTTAGAACCGAGTCTTGAATGAGTTTTCGAGTGATCATTTGTGATTAAGTGAATTAATATGATTTTTTAGAATTTTTCTGGAATATTTTATTATATTTGAAAAAAATTTCTTTTTCCATCTATTTATTCAAGTCGATCGTTTATGTGTTTGTGAATGTTCAATTCTTGATCTGAAAGTTTGTTTGTGAATAATTTGTGATATTAGAACCCGATAATTAATCTCGTAATTTTCTAAGTTCGTTTAACTCGAGAAATCTAGAAAAACGAGACTGTGATGTGAATAGTATTTTCTGATATTTGTGGATTATTTAATTATTAAAATATTTGGATATTATTGAGTCAAGTATCCGAGTCTGATAGTCTGTTGGTTTAGTAATTGGATAGAATCGAGAAACCGAGAAAGATCGAGTTAGATAAGTCGAGATAAGTTAAGAAACTCGAGTCAAGTAGAAGTCCTTCAGTCGAGCATTAAAGTTCGTTACATTTTTCGAGTAAGTAGTCTCGCCCTTATAAGATGTTATTCTTGAAGGAACGAGCGGGACCGAGAAGTGAGAGCGAAAGAAGAAAGCAGCTAACCCGACAAATCCCTTTGTAGTCAGGTGGGCTTTTTAACCAAAACAAAGTGATGAATGTGATTATTATTATCATATTATGTGAGTTTTTAAATTAATTGACTTGCCATTTTATCTGAGTTTTGGTATGTTTAATCATCTACTTGAGTTATTATTATCTTGTGTGAGACAGGAACACATGTGTTGTTAATTGTTTGACGTGATTGTGAGCGTTGTTTCGGTTAGGTCGGTCACAGTGTTTGAGAATGAGGCCTATTTCTCGACACACGAGAATTATGTGGTAGATTGATTCATACCTGCTATTCAAATTATATACTCCCTCCGTACTTGAAAGAATGCACTACTTACCACATTTCTACTGTACACCAAATAATGCACTACTTCACTTTATGAACTTCTATACCCTTTCAATCTTACTTATTTACACCATTTGCCATTACTTTATCAACCACTACTTAATCCATCCAAAACTAATTAATTGACTAATCAACACTAATTAAACAATTTCTACCTAAATTATTGAAACCTAACCCAAATTATTGTCCAACATTTATTTTAATTTGTTGGAGTAATAAACAAATAACCTTAATAAAAATTGACAAATAGAAACCACTAAAAAAAATGATGTGCAAGAATTAAAGTGAGAAGCAGAATTTATAAAATGGGAGTGAGTGGTTTAAAGCACCAAGTGCTAATTGTAATTAAAATCCAAACTTAACACTATCCCTCAAGTCTTTTTACACCACTTTATACAAATTTACCAGCTTACTTAAACTCTGCACCGAACAGTAAATGGTGCATTTTTTCAAGTACGGAGGGAGTTTGTTGACTGCGCAATCGTTTCAAAAAAAGAAAATGATTTTTGCATGCACAAGTTAAACGTTTAAAACTGTACTAACACTTGTGATGCAGTGGCAAGACAAGTTCAATTATACAGCTTTATCAAGCAAAGTTTTAAATTATTTTGGCATGTGTTCCTTGCATGTATTTCTAAACATGCAGATTAGCAAGATGAGGATGGCGGATGGTGCTCAGCGGTGTGGTTATTTGAATAAAGTCGAGTCTTCTTTTGGTTTAAGCTTGCAATTGCATATCTTCATATATGTAATTGTGAGACTTGAATTGTTTTTCGCTGCATGATAAACAAACTTGTTTATTTGTTTTAACTATAATACTCTGATGTTATGTCGATACAATGAGCTTGATGCTTGAAACTATTTCCCGTTTCCTTTTTAATTCTACTTGACTTGGATTGAGATGTTTTAATTGCTTTCGACACTTGAATTATTTATTAATGCTCGTTTATTTGAGATTAGAATTGAAAGCATTTTCTATTTGTTATCGCTTTCAATCTATATTCCCTTGTTCCTGAGCATGATCTCTTGTCGAGTTATGTTTTTTATTCGAGGTTTCACCTCACTGTCCAATGGATTCTAGTCGTCTTTATACGCAAGAATTCGGGCTGTGATAGCTTCTTAAATGTTATTATATGTGATTATGTGTGATTCTGTGTGATAAAAATTCCCGAGGATAAATTTTTCTCGTGAAATAGTATGATTTCGAATTTCAGATAATTTCGAGACAGTTGAGTTTTGATGAATAGTAACTTTGACCGGAAAGTCAACCCTAGGTCAACGGACCCTGATTTCAGTTTAACCAGTGTCATTGGAATGTAGAAATTATTTTTTGACCAATGAATACAAGTTTGAGAATTTTATGAGATTATTTGAGTCGAGTTTGAATTTATTTTGAAAACGCAATCAATGTGAATAGTGACTCATCACGACTTTGTATGACTTTTTCATTATACGGGGATTACCCCTGAAACTTGGGTGATTCCGAACCTAGGAATTATTTCGTGACTAATGACGCCAGTTAGAGAGAAATCCGAGATCTAGAAATCAAGTTTTGAGCTATATTTAAAACGGAGACGAGTATACACGATAGAGATTTTCGACTTTCTTCGTTATTTGAAATTTCTATACGAAAGTCGGGTATTTTAGAATCTATAAATTATTTCGTGAGTAATGGTACGAACTAGAGTGAAATCTGATGTCTAGAAAGTGCCGAAAAAAGAGATTACAGTTTACCGTTTTGAGAAGGATATATTATACGGATAAAATCTTTTCTTCCGGGGATTGTTATCTGATAAAAATCAGATTTATCCCACCCTTAGCAGCCGACATCTCTCTTCCTCAACTTCTTATATATCCTACTCTCACTTAAGCAAGTGAGCTCACTCTCTCTTTTCCTTAAGCTTGTACGCATCATTCCTTCTCTCCATCTCTCTCTCTCTTCATTCGATCTTCATCACCATCACCACCATCATCATCTCTCTCTTTCATCATCTTCATAGCAGCAACAGCTCTCCCATGGCTGCCGAGCTCCATACTCCCCTATAAGTTATCATTTCTTCCATCAAAGAGAAGCTAAGATGTTAGAAATCGAGTGAAGAACACCATAAGCTTGAAGAACAAGTAAGAAACTCCATATTTCTTTCATCTCCTTCCATGGAAACAGCTTCTCCATAGCTCCATAGCTCCATTTTCTTCGATCAAGTTCAAGAAATGAAGCTAGAAATCCATGAGTTCAAGAGATAATTCCTATTTCTTGTAGAAATTCAAGTAAGACAACACTTTTCTTCCTTTTCCCTCCTTGAAGTTGCCGAGTTCTTCTCACTATCATAAGCTTCGATTTTTCTTCTCTTAAATCAAGGAAGGAAGCTAGAGTTGCGAGGAATGAAGTGGTAATTATCGATCGAGGAAAAGTTAGTAAGATTTCCAACCTTTTTGCTTAAGAACTCCAAGTTTTCTCTTCCTCAATACCTCGAAATTTTTTTAGTATGTTAAGAGATAAATTGATCTTTGAGTTATTGAGTATGAATCTATACTTAAGTAAGTTTTCCATGCAAAGAAATGAGAAAGAAAATCTATGAATTATATAAGTGTGTGTGCCATGAGTTAGGAGGAAAAATACGAAAATTTGTGCCATGATTTCTATCTTGAGTATGATGATTTCTATGTGTTTTAGAAATTATTCTAAGCATGCTAGGATCAGTAAATGATGAAAATAAAGATATATGCATGAAAATATGAAGAAATCGAAGGTTTATGCCTTAAGAGTGATTTTTGTGTGATTTGATTATTTCTTGAGTTTGATACTTTATTTGAGATATAAGTATGCTTGAGTGATTAAAATGAAAAAATAAGCATGAAATTAAGAAAAGAGGAGTTGGAGAAGATGATGAATAGTAAAAGTTAATTTTTGATATATGTTTTATGATGAATTTGAAGATGGATATTATGATTTTAAGAGTTTAGAAACATGAGTATATGATTTAAATTGAATCATGAATTTATTTAAGGAATATAAGTATATGACCGTTTATATAGATGTAAATATAATTATTTGTTTTCATGATTTATTTGATAAATTGGTGATTTAGAAATAAAATTCAATAATATCTAAAGATAAAAATACCACCAAAAAAAAGAAATGAGTTTATATATATAAATATATATATATTTCGCAATATATATATATATATATATAGAGAGAGAGAGAGAGAGAGAGAGAATTGGGAGTTTTAATTCCTATAAATATTTGGAAGAATTGATGATATAAAAATGAAATAAGAATTTATTTGAGTATAATGAAGCATTAAAATGGAAGAAATAAAATTCTATAAAGAAACCCCCAAATTAGTAGAAAGAAATGAGGTATAAAGTTTGATTTTGAGTAATTGAGGTTAAAAGATGAAATTTATGGAGGAATTGAGCAATTTGAATTTTTATAAGTTCAATAGAACTTGAAATTCTTGAAAAAGAGCAACAAAAAGAAAAATAAATTAGGGCAGAAATTTAAACTGGAAATTTATGAGATTTTGTTGAGTAAAAGATGTAATTGATGTTATTAATATGAAATTGAGACAAAAATAAGTATATTAGCCACTTGAATCACCAAATTTTGAGTTCGTATGAGAAAGTTATGAAAAGTCAACGAATTTCTAAAAAAAAGTTGACTTATGAGAATTAAAGTGTAAATGAATAAATTAAGAAGTAAAAGAGCTAAAATAAAGAAATAACGACTAATAGAGTTTGAATCGAGTAAAACGAACCCTTAAGAATAAAAAGGGTTAGAATCTAAAGGTTAAGGGAAAATAAACAAGGTTTTCCCGATTTTAAAGTCAAGAATTGAAATTGAACGAAAAATCCTTTAATAAAAATTATTTTAAGTGAATTATAAGAAATTAAGAATTTTCCGACTATGTTAATATATATTTACTCGAAAAATGTGCCAAAAAGTAACCTGAAAAATTTTATACAGAAGTCGGAATGAGAAACGGAATTTAAATTTGAATTTGAATTCCTTGAATTTTTCTAAGAAAAATGAAGTTAGATTTGATGAAAACCGAGAAATACTATTTTGGATGAAAAACGAGTAGTGTGATATATCTGTGATAAATGTGTGTGAATACTTGATGCGACTGTGAATTGATACCGTATGATTGAAATGTGAAATATGTGAACGAGAATAGATCTCGTGTTTATTTTAAATTATTTGATTTAAGAATTCGAGTTTAAACGAATAATAAATTTTAATATTAATATTTGAGTAAATGTTGAATGCTCGATTATGATTGTTGATGACAAAAATATATGCCGAAAAGTATGATGGTATAGTACTTGGATAGAAATTAAGAATCGAGTGTTTAAGGAGTCGAATCGAGAATTTAGAAACCCGAGTCATGTTGAAGTCCATTAAATGGTTTAAGATTTCGTTGTTCCCCAAACATGTAAAACTCGTCCTTATATAATATTATTTAGAAGGCACGAGTGGAGTGGGAAAGTAGGACAGCGAGCGGAAAAAGAGTAGTCGAGTTAGCCATTTTCCAGGTGAGCTTTCTGAACTGAAACTCAACGATGAATCCGCAATCTATTTTATATATGCGCTTTTATGACTTGCCTGAGTTTTATGTTTTGGTATGTAATCCTCTACTTAATATTATGCGTTGAGAATGAGTCTTGTGGACGCACAGGATGAAGTCCTGTTTGAAACGGGACAATGCATGCATTAGATTAGGTGACCGTGAGCCTTGTTACAGCCTAGCCAGTCGATAAGTAACTATGAGCCTTGCTTCGGTTGGGCTGGTTATTTAAAGGTTGTGAGCTCTACTTCTCGACACCACAAGAAGAAAGACGCGTAGATGGATTCGTACCCGAGAAAATGGCTAGCCGATTTCAGAAAACAAACGAAAATATTTTAAGCTGCCACAAGTCGTAAATTCTTTTAAATAATTATTTATCTAACACTTGTAATGCAGCTGAACAGACAAGTTCAATTATATAGCTATATCGAGCGAGTTTTTAAAAAAAATTTGGCATGTGTCCATTGAGTACTCACGCCTTGCATGTTATTTCTAAACCGTGCAGGTTAGCTCAGATTAGAAAGGATGCGGTGTGCTTGGGCGACTGCTGTTAATGAAATCCTAAATTAAAGTTTAAGCTTGAGGTTATGTGTCTTCACAGATATAACCTTGGGATTTAAGTTGATATTTGTATTCCGCTACAACATCATTATTTTGATATATCTTTGCCTTGCATGCTCGGTCCCCAAAATTAACGAGCCCGTGAGCTCGAACAAAGCCATTAAATCCTTTTGGAATTCATCCTGAAACTTGTTGGAATCATCTAACAGATCATCGTATCTGATTAACCACCACTTGACGATTAAAAGTAAAAAATTGCCCCACTTTTGAATGCAACATTTATTAATAACCAAACCTAATACTTTGATTGATTCGTTATCCAAAATCTTGACAAATGTTCGTTTTTTGGAGAATAATTGATTGATAACTTACATCATTGTGAGCATAGTTTGGTTGTTGATGTCATTTCTTAATTATCGAGCATGTTTCTTGAGTAAAAGTCAGTTGTTCCACCTCACTGCCCCTTGTATTCTAGTTGTTTTAATACATTAAAATTCGGGCTGTGACAACATGTCCTAGAGAAAATTCACTTCCTTTAATCAAAATTCACACTTACTGAATTTGGCATACAACTTCTCTGATCTTAGTCTTTCCAATACGATTCTGAGATACTTCTCATGCTTTGCTTCGTCTTTTGAATATAACAAGATATCGTCTATGAATACTATCTCTAATTTGTCCAAGAATTCATGAAAGACTCGGTTCATTAAATCCATAAATACAGCTTGGGCATTTGTCAAACCAAATAGCATTACAACAAATTCGTAATGTCCATATCTTGTTCTGAATGTGGTCTTTGGAATATCTTCTTGCCTGATCTTCAGCTGGTGATATCCAGATCTTAAATCAATTTTGGAGAAAACACTGACTCCTTTCAACTGGTCAAATAGATCATCTATCATTGGCAAAGGATACTTGTTCTTGAGTGTAATCTTGTTGAGTTCTCTGTAATCAATGCACATCATCAGACTACCGTCTTTCTTCTTCACGGATAGAATCGGTGCTCCCCAAGGGTAAACACTTGGTTGAATCGGTGCTCCCCAATTCTAAAAATTCTTGTAGTTGAATCTTCAGCTCTTGAAGCTCTTTCGGTGCCATTCTGTAAGGGGCTTTTGAAATCGGGGCTGATCCGGGTTCAAGATCAATCGTAAACTCCAATTTCCTATCGGGAGGCAATCCTGGAAAAACTTCCGGAAACACGTCCTTATATTCCTTTACTACTACTACATCATCAATACTCAGCTCTTACTCCTAATTCTTATTTAGGTAAATCAGATACACTTGCATATCCTTTCTTCTCATCAACTTCTTTGCTCTAATGGCTGAGATAATCGGCATACTCTTCCTCTTTCTTCTCTCAACTCCATGAACTAGGGTCGGCTCTTCTCGAGGAGGTTGAAACGGAATCTGCCTTTGGTCACATCGGTTCATTGCAAAATTCTCGGTTAACCAATCCATTCCCAAAATTATATCCACATCCCACATTTGGATTAGATTCAGGGATTTTGCAGATAACGTACGATTTCCGAAAACAAATTCTAAATTTGAGCAAACACGCGATTCTAGCGCAGATCTACCTAAAGGGGTTGAGACTCTAAGCTCCTGGTTCGACTCTTCTACATCTAAACCAAGGGTTTCTACACACGCACTAGCTATAAACGAATGCGATGCACCAGTATCAAACAAAATGATAACAGGCACATCTTAAAGCTTTTCCATACCTGCGAGATTTCCTTGGTCTTTGACTCCAGCTTTCTACTCGATTCTGAAAACCCTCTGGTAGTGTGGCAGCTCCTGCTGAGGGGGCTGCTGCTTCTGCGGCTGCGGATTGTGCTAACCCTGGGGTTGCTTTGGCTGTGGGGCTCCTTGTATAGCTCTCATTTGTGAAGACGGGTACTGATTCGGTCTTTCACCGCTCGTTCCTTGTTGTTTACTTGGGCACTGGTTCGAGAATGACCAGGTTGTCCACAAGTATAACAGACGTTGCTTCCTGCCTTGCAGATGCCTTGATGCGCCTACTACATTTTGAACACGGGGGGAGTCCTTGGGGTCCAAAAGATGCGCTATTCTGATTGCCATGCTGGGGTTTCACTTTATGAGTTTGTTGATGTTGCTGTTGTCCTCTTCCTTGCCACGGTTTCTTACTCGGAGGGTTTTCACCACTCCATTTTCCTTTTCTTTTTGCGATTGGGCCGTGCTGGGAAGATTGAGGGGTAACATCTGTCATCATCTGGTTTTGAAATTAAGGGGTCGTCGAAGAGTGCGATCCTCTCTCTGGCTGCATTGCCAACTCCATGTCAAGGGCTCGGTTAAGGGCTTCACGATAAGTCAGACCACTCTGACTTGCAAGAACTACGCGAATGTCTTGTCTTAAACCTGTTCGAAAAAGCTCACACAACTTCTCGTCGGTATCTACTTTGTCAGGCGCAAAAAGAGCTAACTCGCAAAATTCTCGATCGTACTCTGCTATAGTCTTCTTTCCTTGTCTCAGGTTCGCGAATTTGTTCGCTTTCTGCTTCCGATAACTCTTGGGTACATACTTCTCATATAAGGCTTCCTTGAACTGCTCCCACGTCAAATACTCGTGTTGGCGCTACAGATCAGCTTTGGTGGCTTGAACTCTTACTCCAGTGGTGGAAAGTGATGGGTGGCGAGGCCCTGTTGCATCTTTGTAGCCATGCGAATCTGCCCGATCATTTTTTGCATCGAAAACGGGGTTGATGATATGAAGATCTAGGGCTGGAGATCTTTGCACTTTTGTGCTTCTTCCTTCATAGATGTTCACTCCGGACTCTCCAGCTCATCCTCTATTTAGATGCGTTGCTAGACTGCCGCAGCACTACTATTATCAATAAGGTCTGCCAGGAGACTTCCGGTCTTTCTTCTTTCGATGAGGTATGCTAGGGCAGTTCTACCTTTGCTGGGGTTTATCAATGTTTAGGGCTCATGGTTTAGGGTTCAGATTTTCTCATTTGTGATTATGTTTGTGAGAGTTTTATGACATATATATTACATTTTGATCTCATGTTTGTTTAAGTAATGAAAAGAGATGGAAATTTTCTCATGCGACATTGCTTATTATTTACACCTATTATTTCAGGCGTTTAAGCCTTGTCTTTCAATTGCGCTGAGTTATCGACTTCATATTTAAACAAATTGATGGCTGCTTAGTGAACCTAGGAAGAAATAATGTCTGCAACACTTTTGATTAAAATGCCTCATTTTAGAAAACGATTACACTAAATCGAAATTGGCGTGCCAAGACACCTTGATTGAAGAAAGAAGAAAAGATAACTATGGTATTCTTGAGAGAATATTTGTGAGGGTCCTTGTCAGCACCTTTCCATTAAACACAATACCTTTTCAGATTGTGAACATTCCACGGACGAGGCAACTATTTTCCTTTCGGGCTAACAACTCATATGCTCCTCCGTTCAGCACTTTTACTACCCTGTATGGTCCCTCCCATGGTAGATCTAGCTTTCTATGGGGTTTGAGGGCATTAGCTTTGCACAACACTAAATCTCCGACTTCAAATTTTTGTTTCTGTACTCTGATATCATGTCGAGCTCTGACCAATTCTTTGTACAATTGAGATCTGGCCTTCATGGTGCTTCTTATTTCTTCTACCAAGTCAAGCTCATCCCTTCTCACTTGATTTTTTTCTGCTTCGTCATAATTCTGGATTCTCCTTGATCCTGCTCCAATCTCCACAGGAATAACAGGGGCGGTCCATATATTAAGTCACTTGGGGATTCCACAGTAGCACTTCTGACGCCAACCTATATGACTAGAGGACAGAATTTAATACATCCACCCAGTCGCCTTCATGACTTTTGAGGCGAGCTTTGATTCTGCTTACAATCGTATGATTGGTGACCTCTACTTGCCCATTGGTTTAGGGACGCCTGACAGCTGCGAATCTCTAAGTAATTCCCAAGCTCTTGCACCAAGCTCTTATCTTTCTGCCATTGAACAAGACCCGTTATTCGAAACTAAAAATCCTTGGCACCCCGAAACGACATACTATGCTTTTCCAAATGAATGTTAGTAATGCATTTGTGGTGATTGCTGACACGGCCTCAACTTCTGCCCACTTGCTGAAATAATCCATTGCAACCACTATGAACCTTTTACCCCTATCCACCTTTGGAAAAGGCCCAACGATATCAATAACCCACTTTTCAAAGGGGCAAGATGAAAGACCTCCTAGGCTTTCTGCTGGAACGTTGATGGCATGTCCATTCTTCTAACACCTGATGCACTTTTGCACGTAATCCTTAGAATCTTTCTCCACGGTGGGCTAGTAAAATCCAGCCCTGATAATTTTCCTCACAGTGTCTGTAATAACCCGAACTTTTCTAAGTTCTTAAGTGCATATTAATTAAATTAATATGCCTAAATAATGAGTTTAGAGTGCTAAAAATTTTCGCGAAAATAAAATTTTCTGTGAAAAGACTAAAATACCCTTATGTGCTCTAATGTGATTTTTCTCGTTTCGATTATTCGAATCGAGTATGTGATAAATTGTTTGAGCTTATTTATATGAATATGAGCTTGAGTATGAATATCAAAATTTTTTGAGAACATTGAATTTCAGATGAATAGTAACGATAACCGAGAAAACATTATTCATTGACCGACTCCGAATTTAGTCTAATTAGTTTCATTTGAAACTAGAATTTATTCTAAGACTTTTGGGATAAGTCGGAGAATTTTCCGAGATCGTTTGAAGAAGTTTTAAAAATAATTGCTTAACGACACGTTTAGCCGAGCAGTTTTTATAAACTTATTCGTCTTGACATAAAAATGATATCATTGGATTCCTTAATTTATTTTGAGAAGTATAAGACGAGATAGAGAGAATTTGGACAATGAGAAAGAGACGAGAAGGGTTATTACATGTTTGAGGGAATAAAATGAAATAACAGGGATATTTTCTACCGGAAAATTTATTTAACCGGGCGAAATTAGCATATAAAAACTGCATTCTTATCCATAAGAGATCCCCTAACTCTAATATCACTCTCACTAAGGCATGTGAATGCCACTCTCCCTCTCATGAAGACAACACATTGTCCTCTCTCTCTCTCCAAATCTCTCCATATCTCTCTCAATCTTCAACTCTCTCTCTCATATCTTTGCATATCTTGCAAGATATATCATGTAAGATGTCACAGCCCCAAATCCCGAGGGACGGCCAAGCCGGGGTGCGACTAGGGGTTGGACTAAAGAGGCGGGGAAGAAGGGGGAATAACTGAATAAACAGACTTAATTATAACAGAAACTACTATGAACTTGACTTCATTGAATAAAAAGAGAGTCAATCTCGAAGGATCACTCGACATATTTCTTTTAGAGAAGACTAGGTTTAAAGTATGAAAAACTTAGACCGAAAAGAGACACAACAAAAGGTGTATTAGTTTGCAGCGGAAAGAAGTAGAATGATATCACATATCAAATGTGAAATCGAGGCTCAAATGATAACACGATTCTTCTTTCTTATAACGACCTTTACTCAACCTCCTGCACCTTCGTCACTCAACCTGCACATTTAAAAACAAACATGCAGGGCTAGGTACATAAAGCACTTAGTGGGCACAGTGCCGAAAACAACTCACAAGAGTATAGATTTAATCATGCATCTTTTCATAAACACTTGTATAACTTATACTGTTGTTCATTTAATTCTGGATAACACACTGTGAGTTTTAACTCACATCCGATCGTCTGGAAAGCACTCTGTGGGCTAACTTAGAATCTATCCCTCTGGATAGCACGCTGTGGGCTATCTCAGAATCTGATCGTTTGGTTGGAATATCTGGTTAGCACTCTGAGGGCTAACTCAGAATCCAATACTCTGGTTAGCACTCTGAGGGCTAACTCAGAGAAGCATAAGAAAATTCACATAAACAATTCATTTATGCTCTGATAGATACTTTAATACACCACTTATCAACAATACGTAAACACTTTCTAGCAACGCTCACATAATATTACTTCATAAGTAATGGCATTCATCGGAGTTTTTAGTTTTAGAAAGCCTACCTCGAACAATTACAGAACTATAACGCGTGCTTCCGTCTCTGATCTTCCGTCCTGTCTTCTAATCTTGACGTCCTCCTTCTTTGAACGCAAAAATCACATTTGAGTATTCGGTCGAGACGTTTAAAGAAACAGGAAATTGGAATCGGTTAATGACTTTTAGGCCTTTGCACTTTAACTAATATCTTTGTCATTAAAGAAATGAGACTCGAGCACTTCTCGTCTAGAATTAACTCGGTTCCTTACTCGACACTTAGGTCGGTTAATAACGGAAGTTGATAACTCATAACGACTTAGAAGATCAAAAGGAATCAAGTTGAAAAGAATTCAACTTAAGAAACTAGGTTCTTGAAATTACTGCACAGATCAGTAAGTCCACCCAGAACAGGGTACTTCGAAACAGCGGATGTATCTTATACCAAAAGAAAGCCACGGATGTCTAGTTTACTCTCCAATTTACGGATCTTGATTCCGATAAGCGAGCTAGGAGTTATGACAGTTTCCGTAACGCATCGCAAAACAGTCCGCGTGGAACCCTAGTGCTCGTTAACTCGACGCACGACTTTCTAGGTTCGGTTTATGCGATTCCACTTTTATTCTTACGAAATTTTCATCTCAATACAGTCTACATACAGTATCCTTTAAACGGGTTCGTATTCATGACTTTTGATTAACAACCGACGAGCATTTCCTCGTCATTTCCAACTAACCATTTACTATACCAAAACAAACATCAAATTTCTATTTCGTTCAACAACTTCTCGATTCTTAACTATATCTCATAACGTCTCGTTTCTCGGATGGAAAAGTTGTTAACTACAATATCGTTTGTTTATCAACAACAAACATTATTATTAAAAGGGATTTCCTTATTCGACTCTTCTACCGGCTTTTAAACTCGATTCTTCGTCTCTTATTCAAAATCAAAACTTCTTAGAATTCGTTGAAACTTTACGGTCACGATCATTAACTATCAAGATTATCAAAGGTTCGAATCACAAGCTTAAAACATTATCTATTCTCGACTTATCGTTGATCGTTCATCTTTTAACGAAAATTTTATGTTCTCCGTTTTCGTTCAAATTTTACAACGATCATCATCTAACAAGCATCACTAATATGCAAACCATATTATCAAAACATTATCGAGCTTCAACTTATCGTCACATTTTCGTCTCTTACATTTTTCAATTTATTTTTAGAAAAAACCCAATTAAATATATAATCATCCCCATACATCGTATATCTCATTTCTATTAATCAATCGAGCATATCCTAACATTTACTACACTAAACCATGCATTCTTCCTCTCTTATCTTCCAACTTTTATTTTTAGAAAAATCTAAATCAATTCATATAGTCAATTAACAACATGTAGATCACTAATCTATCGATCAAACATCAAAGAAATCGAACTACGAAAAATCCCTGAAACCACTATAATTTTCGGTAATTACAAAATGCAAAGGGGAGTGATTTTCTTCATGATTTGATCCGTAGAACTCGATTCTAAACATACTAGAACATGTATTAATCAAAGGACAACATGCTTCTTCATGCTCCTATGTTTCGAAAAAAAAAAGAAAATGATGGAATCAAGACTTTGTTCGGTTCATTTCGTAGGAGATGTTCTTACCTTGCGTAATACGAACTCGGAAATGGAATTGATCAGTAGATGAGAGACTTGAGAGCTTGAGAAAGCTTGAAGGTTGAAGCTTTAATGGAGGGTTTTGAGAGAGAATTGAGAGAGAGAGAGAGAGGTGGGGTGGCGGTAGTGAAGGTGTGAGGGAGGGAGAGGATGACTCACCTATACATACATAAAGTGAAGGAAAATATCTAACAAAGGGATGGTGAGTCGCTAAGGGACGTTTGTCGTGGATTATTTAGACGGAAATATCTCGTTTCCGGCTTTAAACGACGATATAAAAGTCGAGAAAATACTTTCTTAGATGGTTACGAATTTGACGAAATCTAATTCGTCCGTTAGATTAGAAATAATTTACATACTCGGAAAACATATTTCATTTTTCAAAATCCGATAAAAAGTCGGGACATCACAGTCCAAATTTTGTCCGGAAAAATAATAAAAATGGATTTTTACCAACTTACTCGTCTCGCAAAAGAGTGAATGTAAAATCAGACGGTTTCTCGATTTGAGTTTTCGGGCGAAAATTTTATCGGACGCGAAAACCCTAATACAGTAGTCGTTCAACCGACTTCTGGAATTTATTTTCAGAAACAGATTTCATCGTTAGTCTTAGAATTGAAAATCCTTAGCTTAGGCGTGCAAAGCCTTAATTAATTAGAAAATTTTTATTTCTCTCGGAAGAAAATATCTGGGGTATTATATTCTACCCCTCTAACGAAAAATTTCGTCCCGAAATTTGCTTGCCTCCTTCGCAAAAGTTTCTACGTAGCTTCCTCTTGCCCGTGGTAATTCCAGAACACTTTTACTAATCGTATCGACTTACTTCTTAACTCTCGCACTTTTCGATCCACGATCGATTTCGGTCTTTCTTCATAACTTATAACTTAATAAAAAAAAACAATGTCTTGCTAGTGGGTCATGTGTTTAGAATCGAACACGTACTTTCTCAAACGAGATACGCAAACATAATAAATATTTCATAGACTTGGCGATACGGCCAATCTATACACATTAAAACCTATATTTTTCAAGATATCTACTGATTGTATATAAAGCTTCGTCTAAGCTTATACTGAATGCGAAGAAATAATCACAATAATCCTTAGCAGGAAAATCATGAGGAAAGTCTTGTCCTCATTCTCTAATTTTTAAGTCGGATCTACATATAATTGCTTAAGACTTTCGCCACTTCTAGACTTTCTTCTCTTTGGTTCGAATCTGACGGAAGAATTGATCTATCACTTCACCGAGCGAATCTAGTTCTAGATTTTTCTCTTTCATACAAGACTTCGTAAGGCATAATACTTATCGTAGCCTGATAACTTTTAAACTTTAATTTAACGCTATCGTCCTTAACATTTCTTCTAATACTTGAATCGTTCTCTCGGATTCACTTAAAAATTCTCTTTCGTAAGTCTGGTGTAGCTACTAGTGCTACTATTCGGTTCGTTATTGTCTCAGGTGTATCTAGCACTTCCAAATCCATCATCTCAACTTCTGTACAAATGTTTCTTCTTCGATTAAGAGACACCCTACTTTAGTTGGAGTCTTGCGACTCAGCGCGTCTACTACGACGTTTAGCTTTTCCTGGATGGTAATTGATACCACAATCATAATCCTCTCATCCCATGGGTTATATCCATATCAAACATTTTCATTAACTCTTTACTTTAAGCGTTTACTTACTTTACTAAACCCTTTTTCTTTCCACTTAAAAAGTTCATAAAACTGAAACAGGTAATAACTCCGATACTAGTTCTATAAACTTTTTTAACTTCCCAAGTTAAACAAGTTCCTTATTAAACAAGTTGAACTAACACGATTAGAAGAAATTTTCACGAAGTCAAAGCCCACTCACAGGGTCATATAAACATATACGTCGAACGAGTACTGTTTTGCCTCCAACAAGGACTTATACAAAATTAGACTACTACCAGTCGGAGTTACGCCAATTACTTGCCTAGTGACCCTTGCCCTTGTCCTGTGCTTCTGGCCCATTCACAAATGTCCATGCATTCCGCTCTTGTTGTTGTTGTGACTGTTGTTGTTGCGGATGTGGATGAGCTTGATTAGTTCTCAAGGGTTGGGGCTGACCATACTGATTCGATCCTACTGGTTGCAATGGTTTCGGACAATTTCTTCTCACGTGTCCCTTCTGACCACAGTTATAACAACCGTCAATTTTTGCCAAACAATTACCAAAGTGCATTCTGTTACACTTAGGGCAGGTAGGAACAATGATTTTTCCTTGGTTATTGTCTGCCTGTTGTCCCTGCCACTGTCCTTGTTGGTTATTTTCTCTCCATTGTCCTAATTGATTATTCTGATTCGGCTATTGAAAGCCACACTGATTTCCACCTTGATTTCCTCCTTTCCATTTTCTTTTTCCTTTAAGGCTGCTAATTATTGTTGTTGGACTGGTCTTGAGTTGGAGCCTGGGTTGGTGCTGGTACGGGTGCTACAGTCTTTTGTTCATCCGGTATAACTGCCTCCATGTCTAAGGCTCGTCCTAGTATGTCTGTATAGCTCAGTTCTCCATGGCTGGCTAATGCTATTCCTAGTTCGTGTCTAAGTCCCCCATGGAATTTCTTTGCTATCTTCTCGTCGGTATTTACCTGCTCGGGTGCATACCTCGAAAATTTACAAAAGGTTGCATCGTATTCAGTCACTGTCATCTTCCCTTGTTTCAGACTGTAGAACTCTGCTTCCTTCTTTGCTCTATAGGTTCTAGGGATGTACTTGTCGTAAAATGCTTCCTTAAACTCATCCTAAGTAAACTGAGCCAGATGCTCTGTCGGAATAACCTTCTGCCTAGTTTCCCACTAGAAATCAGCTGGTCCGGTGAGTTGAAATGCAACACAGGAGAGACGCTCCTCATCAGTACATCTGAGAAGTTTAAAAATTCTTTCTGTAGTTCTTACCCAAAGCTCAGCATCGCTCGGGTTTCCTGATCCATTAAAGACAGGTGGATTTCTTTTAAGGAACAGATCCTCTATGTCATGACGTAGTGGTGGTGGAGGTGGAGAGGTTTCTTGACGTCCTTCATCTTCCTCCCTCTCATGTTGTCTATGACCTCTTCCCGGTCCTCTAGGCTACCAAGTCCTCCTCTTCTGTTATTCGCTACTCTTGGCGGCATTTTGAAACTAAAGAAATTAAGAATTCTTATCAATTCCGTGCTTTAAGCACTCATCCATTCAATAAGGAATTAACTTATCTTAATCATCTAGCAACTTCTCAAATTACAACCCAAATCTTAACGGTTCTTAGCTTACCTTAATCATCTCATCTTACCTTAATCATCTTAACTTAGACTTCTTAGTTTTTCTTGAAGAAAACTTTTAATCGGTTCTTAATCATTAAAACAAAGTAACGACTCTACTTTGTTCATGTTACTTATACGAAAGTAACATTCGTCTCTTGTTCTCTTTTGATTTCCTTTATTTTGTCCTTCCCGTTTGGATCATCTTTTCCTTATTTTCGAAACCAACGCTTCTTAAAATGTCTATATTCTCAATGAATCGGGAAGAATCTTAGAGCAAGTAGTCTAGGTTCTCAAACCAACATACTTCTCAAATTAATAGAAATTATAGCTCAAATAATTTCACATACTTTCACAAAGTATAGTACTCATGCTTTCACATAGTTCACGTAATATCACAAAGTATAATCTTTATACTTTAATCCAATCATACTTGGCATACTTATTCTCAATCATACTTGCGTACTTTATTTCACAAGTTCTTGCATGCTTATTCAAAAATTTCTTCTTAAAAGAAATTATACTTCTGAAATTCTTTCCTTACTTTTCTTCTTTGGTTGAGTCGACGTAGCGGGAGGTTGAGTTGTTGTCTACACTTTTAATCTTAGTGTTACGACTTAACTTTACTTGAAAGAAGACTCAGGTGTAGAGTATATACAAATACTCTATCTTACTACTCGAAAGTAACTTGTATGCAGAGCAGAAACAATTGCTCTGATACCACTCTGTGGTATCACTAGAAAAATAACTTACGACCAGAGCAGAACCGAATGCTCTGATACCATTATGTGGTATCACTAGAAAAATAACTTACGACCAGAGCAGAAATGAATACTCTGATACCATTCTGTGGTATCACTAGAAAATAACTTACGACCAGAGCAGAACTGAATGCTCTGATACCATTCTGTCACAGCCCCAAATCCCGAGGGACGGCCAAGCCGGGGTGCGACTAGGCATTGGACTAAAGAGGCGGGGAAGAAGGGAGAATAACTGAATAAACAGACTTAATTATAACAGAAACTACTATGAACTTGACTTCATTGAATAAAAAGGGAGTCAATCTCGAAGGATCACTCGACATGTTTGTTTTAGAGAAGACTAGGTTTAAAGTATGAAAAACCTAAACCGAAAAGATTACACAACAAAAGGTGTATTAGTTTGCAGCGGAAAGACGTAGAATGATATCACATATCAAATGTGAAATCGAGGCTCAAATGATAACACGATTCTTCTTTCTTATAACGACCTTTACTCAACCTCCTCCGCCTTCGTCACTCAACCTGCACATTTAAAAACAAACATAGGGCTAAGTACATAAAGCACTTAGTGGGCACATTGCCGAAAATAACTCACAAGAGTATAGATTTAATCATGCATCTTTTCATAAACACTTGTATAACTTATACTGTTGTTCATTTAATTCTGGATAACACACTGTGAGTTTTAACTCACATCCAATCGTCTGGAAAGCACTCTGTGGGCTAACTCAGAATCTATCCCTCTAGATAGCACTCTGTGGGCTATCTCAGAATCTGATCGTTTGGTTGGAATATCTGGTTAGCACTCTGAGGGCTAACTCAGAATCCAATACTCTGGTTTGCACTCTGAGGGCTAACTCAGAGAAGCATAAGAAAATTCACATAAACAATTCATTTATGCTCTGATAGATACTTTAATACACACTTATCAATAATACGTAAACACATTCGAGCAACGCTCACATGATATTACTTCATAAGTAATGGCATTCATCGGAGTTTTTAGTTTTAGAAAGCCCACCTCGAACAATTACAGAACTATAACGCGTGCTTCCGTCTCTGATCTTCCGTCCTGTCTTCTAATCTTGACGTCCTCCTTCTTTGAATGCAAAAATCACATTTTAGTATTCGGTCGAGGCGTTAAAAGAAACAGGAAATCTGAATCGGTTAATAACTTTCAGGCCTTTGCACTTTAACTAATCTCTTTGTGATTAAAAAAATGAGACTCGAACACTTCTCGTCTAGAACTAACTCGGTTCCTTACTCGACACTTAGGTCGGTTAATAACGGAAGTCGATAATTCATAATGACTTAGAAGATCAAAAGGAATCAAGTTGAAAAGAATTCAACTTAAGAAACTAGGTTCTTGAAATTACTACACAGATCAGTAAATCCACCCAGAACAGGGTACTTCGAAACAACGGATGTATCTTATACCAAAAGAAAGCCACGGATGTCTAGTTTACTCTCCAATTTACGGATCTCGATTCCGATAAGCGAGCTAGGAGTTATGACAGTTTCCGTAACGCATCGCGAAACAGTCCGCGTGGAACCCTAGTGCTCGTTAACTCGACGCACGACTTTCTAGGTTCGGTTTATGCGATTCCACTTTTATTCTTACGAAATTTTCATCTCAATACAGTCTACATACGGTATCCTTTAAACGGGTTCGTATTCACGACTTTTGATTAACAACCGACGAGCATTTCCTCGTCATTTCCAACTAACCATTTACTATACCAAAACAAACTTCAAATTTCTATTTCGTTCAACAACTTCTCGATTCTTAACTATATCTCATAACGTCTCGTTTCTCAGATGGAAAAGTCGTTAACTACAATATTTTAGAAGAGTTTCTGGAATTTATTTTCAGAAACGGATTTCACCGTTAGTCTTAGAATTGAAAATCCTTAGCTTAGGCGTGCAAAGCCTTAATTAATTAGAAAATTTTTATTTCTCGTCGGAAGAAAATATCTGGGGTATTACATAAGAAGATTCATCCCCTCATTCCATGCTTTCATTTCGTTCTTACCATCATCTCTTTCTTCTCTCTCAAGCAACCAAACTCTCTCTCTTCTTCGAAACCTTCTCACTGTCGAGAAGAAGAACAGCAGCAAAGCTGCAATTTGCAGCAGTTTTCTCTTTTGTTATCACCTCCATGACTTCAATATCTTCACCCTAAACATCTAGATATCATACCCTACCTCTCCATCATCTTCCATAGCCCTAAAAATCGAAGAAACCAGCTGCACAAGTTGTGAACTTCATCGCCAAACAGCAGCAGCACAGTTTGGAAAATTCCATGCATAAACCTAGCTTCTTTGATGAAATCATGCTTCATGCTTGAGGATTCTATGATGTCTATCATCTCCTTCATATCTAAGATCATCTAAGAAGTAAGTTTTATTTTTTTTCATTCATTTCAAAGCTTGAAATAAGGTTACAAGCTTAACCCTATCCATTGATTTTTCTTGATGGAAAAGTGAGGGTTTTGATCTTGTTTTTCAAAACCATGATCTTGATGCCTTGTATATTGTTTCATGCAAGGAAAGGAGTTACCAAATTCATCATCTTTCATCCTCCAAGCCATCCAAACCTTCAAGCCAAGAAGAGATAAAGTTCTATTTATTTTAAAGTATGATTTCATTTATAAGATGTATATATGTATATGTAAACCAAGAAAATAAGAAAATCATGCATGGTTTACTTTATGCTTAGGCAATTCTTAGGGTTTTGATGATGAGATGATGATCAAAATCAGGATATAAGCATTATTTAGGAGTTTAAAAGATAAAAGAACCTAAGATAGGTAAAAACCCCTAAATCGGCTAAAATGAAAAAAAAATAGGGAAAATTAATTCTTGATGAGTTTTGATGCTTATTTGATGATATGATGGTGATATATGTTTATTATGATTTTTCATGTGATTTATATTCATATATGTGTTTATGAGAATTTTTGGTGAATTTATTGAATTTTTAATGGATTTAATTGATGAAAAATAGAGAAAATATGAATAAATTATGATTTATGAATTTTCCGAGTTTAATGATGTTTATGAGCATGATGATACATTAAAATACGATCTAGATGTGTTTTAAGATGAAATATGAATTTTTATGATTTTTGCATAAAAATTCGAATTATGCTTATTTATGAGGAAAATTGATTTTTGGTGATTTTTGATGAAATATGATGATATTGATGATGATTATGATGATAAAATATATTAGAAAATATTTGATTATGGAAATTGAGAAATGTGATTTTTAGTATTTTTATGGAATTTATTTGACTAAAAATCGAAAGAAATGAAGAAAAATATGAATTAAATTAAATAGAAAATATTTATTTTTATATATTATTTTGAAAAATATATATATTATATATATATTTAGGAATTTCATTAGATAAAAATGAAATAGAGAAATAAATGAGATATTGAGTATATTTGGAGTGATTTGAGTAGAAAATGAAATTTTATGAATTTTATTTCATAAAAATCGATATATATATATATATATATTATGAGAAAATGAAATAAATAAAAATATGAGTGATTATACAAGAAAGATATTTCTTGTTAGATGATGATATTAGAATGATGATAAGAAGATAAGTATGAGTTTGATGTTAATGATTAAAAAGAGAAAATCAGTATTTATATTAATAGTAATATTTGAGAATAAAAAGAAAATAAAATAATAGAAAATGAAATTTCTATAAGAAATGAGTTAGAAGTCATGAGTATGAGATAAAGAGATAATATGTTAGTATTTGAGATCGTTTGTTTCAAACGAAAAGTTGAAAATAATTTCTATTAAAGAAATAATAGAAATAACAATAGAATATTTGATTTAAATGGAATATTTTCATTAAAAATGAAAATGTTTGAATGATGTGAATTTAAAGTGATCTTAAGTATTCTTTGAGTGCTTAATTGATGTGACAAGATGTTAAACGAGTAAGAAATGTAGCAGAAGTTGAAACGAGAAAATAATTATATTATGTAAAAAAAATGAATGAAGTTAAGTTTCAAAATATTTTTGTGATGAGTAATTGATGTTATATGATGTGTTAAGTGATTCGATGATGTTAATTGAGTAGAATTAAGCAAGTTTGCTTTTTGAATCACTTAAAAAGGAGTTAAAACGTAGAAGTTATCGAGGAGTAAAGTTTTTAAATGAAAAACCGAGTTTTTATTGAATAAAAACGAAAATTTAGTTTTAAATAAAGAAAAAGATAAAATAATGATTATTTTATCTTAAGTATTTAGTTAAGTATTGTATATGTATATGAGTACGTATTTTATACGTATAAGAATACGTATTTTGAAGAAAATGATGACATATAAGAATATGTATTTTGAGGAAATAAAGAAGTATTTTGAGTCAAGAAATACGAAGTAGAATTTTGAATATTAAATTCAAAATAATTATTATTATTTGAGTTTAACGAATGATTTTCGTTAGAGTTTGAAGTTATAAGTTTTCAAAAGTTAAGAGTCGAGCAGTAACTCATTATTATGTGAATGTGTTTAAGATATGAATTATTTTTAAGATTATTATGCTTGATTGAGATTATATGACTAAGTCGGATTATATTAACCTACTTATTTAAGAAGTGATTACTTATTATAAATATTTAATTAATGATATAGATGCTTGATCATTATGAAAATATTTGAGTTGATTGAATATTTAAATGAGAATGCTCGACTGTTGATGTGAAAGTTTGATGTGATTACTTGATTATTGACATGAATGATTTGAGATGATGATAGTCGAGAATTAATATTATGATTTTCCGAGTTTACATAACTCGAGAACTTGAGAAGTTTAAGACGAGATGAATGGTAACTTCTTGATTTGCGTAAAGATTTAAATTTGAAACGAGAATCTGAGTTTGAGAATTAATAGAAACCGAGTAAAGATGATAAGCCGAGAACGAAAAATTGAGAAAGATATCGAAGTACAGAAGTTTAACTAAGTTAAGAAAAATCCGAATCAAGTAGAAGTCCTTCAGCCGAGCCCTAAGTCTATTTTACGTTTTACTAGATAGTAATCTCGTTCTTACTCGACGTTATTAATGAAGGGCCGAGCAGGACTGACGAGTAGTTGGGAAGAGTAAAGTAAGCAACCTTGACCCAATATACCAGGAGTCAGGTGGGCTTTCTGAACCAAAACTAAATGATGAATGCGCCTACTATTTATTATGTGCGTTTTTTAGTAAAATTGATTGACTTGCTTGAGTTTTAAATATTTTGGTATGGAATCATCAACTTGATATGATGTGATGAAATGATGTGATGTGATGAAATGATATTAAATTCCGTGGACGCGTAGAATAATGGTCCTATGGACGCACAGGATAAAAACCTGCTTAAGGCAGGCTAATGCATGCATTAGATGTTGGTGACTTCGATCACAGTGTCTGAGAAGGAGGCCTACTTCTTAGCACAATGTTAATGTGATGGATGATTCCTACCCTTATTATATGTTTGACTGCGCAATCGATTTGAAAAAGATAAAATGATTTTATGCATTCACAAGTAAAATGTTTTCAAATGTACTAATACTTGTGATGCAGTAATAAGGCAAGTTCAATTATATAGCCTTAATGGGCAATGTTTTCAAATGTTTTTGGCATGTGTCCACTGAGTACGAAGTACTCACGCCCTACATGTTATTTCTAAAACGTGCAGGATAGCTTGGATGAGGAGGACGTGGTGTGCTTGAGCGGCTCATTGTTAATATATATATATATATATATATATATATATATATATATATATATATATATATATTTTGAAGTTTGGCTTGAGGTTATGTGTCTTCATACATATAGCCTCCGAACTTGATGTCGATGTTTCTGTTCCGCTGCAACACTGTTATTCTGTTGTCTTTGACTACATGCTCGAATTTCGTAACTATGAGCTGCGTGCTCGAGACTATTCCCTGTTGGTCTTTTAATTCTCTATGACTTGGATTTCCAAAACACTTATTATATTTTGAAGTCAATGTAAATTATTTGTGCTCCTTTATTTTGAAAATCCCTTGAAAGCATGTTGATATTTGATAACGTTTATTGTCGATTACCTTATTCTCGAGCATGAACCCTTGTTAAGTTAAGTTTATTTGATGGTTTCACCTTCACACTCCAATGGAGTCTGGTCATTCCTACACACCGGATTTCGGGCTGTGACAGTGTCCTTGTAGCTCGAGTGACTTCCTGCGCCCCCATCATGCACCTCCCTGATGGTGTATTCTGCTTCTTCTTTGCTTATACATTTTAGCTGCGGGTGGGTGAAAGAACTTCTCATGAGCTGCCCTCCAGCGAGGCAGTACTGGCGATAATTGATTTTCGTGGACTTTTCTAGGCCCTCCATCTTCTTTCCTGTTAGAAGATAGTAAATAATTGGTGTTCTCCAATCAGCGGTTCCCTCTACTGCTAACATTTCTATTGTTTGAATTTTTCTCTCTGCGGTCATCATGGTAATGGTACTTTCTGCATATGCGATATATTATGTTTGTTAAGAGCTAAAAGATTGATTGAAATAATAATCACCTCTGTCTGGGGTGTAGTATACTTGCAATGATATTGGAAGCGCTGGCCAACTTGGCCAATTGATCGGCTCTAGAATTTTCTTCACGAGGCACTTGTTCAATACGAACACTGCTAAATTTGCTTCACAATTCTTTCACTACCTCTTTGTATTTCATCATCCTTTCTTCTTTGATTTCACATGCTCCCTCTACTTGCTGCGTGACTAACAAGGAATTAGATCTGATTGTGACTTTTCGGGCTCCCATCTCCCACAACATTCTCAATCCTCTAATCAATGCTTCGTATTTTGCTTCGTTGTTGGACACTCTGAACTGGAAAGCGATGGCAAATCTCAGCTCTTCTCCATTGGGCTTAATGATCATTATGCCTGCTCCACGACCTCCAATATTGGTCGTACCATCCACTTCAACGATCTATTCCTCTCCTTCTTCTTCTATTCTTGTGGATTCTTGGATAAATCAACCAGAGCTTGCGCCTTTACTGCGGTTCTTGGCTCGAACTCAACGTCATATTCCCGCAGCTCTACTGTCCACATCACAATCCTCCCTGATAAAGCAGGTGACGAGGCTGTCGTTTGCTCTCTCAAAATGAATTTGTAGCCTATCCTCACAACTATATAGTTAGCAAGTAAGTACAGGGTCGATCCACAAGGAGTTGATTGTCACTATCTCTTGAAAACCTCCTCCATCTGTTCAGAAAGTTTGGTTTTGCTATCTTGGTCACTAGGGCTCTCTTGCCCAATTCGATGACTTAAATAAACGTTGAAAAGTAAACATATAACTTGATCAATAATAAAGATGACTTGATCTGGACTAAGACGTTGTTAAGTGAAACCCCTAGCTTGGTCATTGGTGCAAATATATTCATTACATGCATGCACCGTTAGTTATAGGACTTGAATGCCGAGATCCCTTTTTACTCATCACGCTCTCAACAAACCCTTCCCTTACCTATCCTTACTGAGTTGGCGACGCTTCGCCGGCTCCCTACCTTGGGCAATACCTTTGTCGGAGTCATCGTTCAGTCTCTTGCCCAAGGAGCATTAATCACTAGAAAGGCCCAACAAGGAATCATCACATCTAGCCCAATTGGGCAGACACCTTCCTCTAATGTTAATCGATCTTAATTGAGATGATAATGGAAAACACTCCTACTCCCCAATTGATTGGTGATCTAATATGTCCTAAGTGATTAACGGCCTATTAATCTCTTAATCGTATTATCTCATATTTGAACAAGCTCATTAACATATCAAGAACACATGCACGCAATTATCTAGCACAATTTAGATCCCTCAAGCATAAGTAATCACTTAACTATCTTGCCCAGATCAAGTATAAAAACTTAGCTAGACATAATAATAAAACTACGAACACAATAATTAAAGGAACTCGTGAGAAGAACTATACTAAAACTTACTAAGTACATGAAAAGTAAATACGGCCAAAAGTGCCGATGAACAAAACAAAAATTATCGTTTGCCTGTAGGACTTGTTTTTCTCCTCACAATCGCTCAAGAAATTACAGGGAATGAAAGCATATATATCACCGCCTCCTTCATAGTAGCTAGGCTTTAGTATTTATAGGCGAACATCTAGAGTTTGGGCCCTCTAGTGCTCAATATGGAAGAAATCCACGAGCTACCTTGGGATGCAAGAAAGTCTTGATACGCACGACCCTCAACATGGCAAGTCACATCTATCTCCAAGAGATCCCTTGCGGATCCTAAATCTAGTCGGATAAGGAAAGATATTTAAGTTAGATCATCTTTTCCTTATCCTTCTAGACCTAGGAGAGAAACTCGCCAGCTGACCAAAGCGTTCCACCTATCTTTGTCTCGACCAATAAAGCTCTGCCTGACCTGCTTCCAGAAATGATACTTTCTATCCCTGTATTGCCCAGTTTTCTCCTGCAAGGCAGCAAACACCCTCCTGCCCAAAATATGTCCTCCAAGACACTAAAACTAGACAAAACACATACGAAGACTCGATCTAAACTACCTAAGATAGACACTAAAGAGACACAAAATATGGACTCATCAGCAGGTCTGAGTAAAGGGCCAGTGACTTCGGATGATTATCTTATGTGCTAGAAAGTAGTACCTGCGTCGTGGTCATACATGCTTTAAGTCTAGTTACTTTTCTTTCTTCTTCTTACAAGATATGACAATTTTAGCTGTGAAGATATAAAACCTTATACGGGACTTTTATTTGGATGTTAAATTTTCTTTCATTACCTTAGTCGTCTTGCGGCGATCATAACGGCTAGCACTGCCTTTTTTACCTCGGTATATCTTTCCTCTGCCCTTGCAGCATCATGGCATAAGTGTATGCTTATAAATCACCTGACTAGTTAACTATGCAATTGGTATATTCTTTTATTAAAAATATGCATTCGCCTAACATAATAGATAGGGCACTGTTTTGACCCATCCTCTCTTATTAGTATAGAGCTTAAGGCCTGTTTCCCCACGTCAATGTACAAGTACAAGGTCTCTTTAGGTTCAGGTTTAGCCAAGAGAGGCAGCTCTGCCGAATGTTTCTTTAAATTCTCGAAGGCCCGTTGGCATTCTTCTGACCATTCGAACTTGGTCCCTTTCCTCAAGATTTGGAAAAAGGGGTAACTTTTATCTGCAGACCTGGAAATGAAGTGACACAGGGTTGTAATTTTTCCGTTTAGGCTCTGTACATCTTTTATACTCGTGGGAGGCTGCATTTCAAGTATGGCTTAGACCTTAGCTTCATTAACTCTGATGCCTTCAGAGGTAACCATATAACCCAAGAACTTCTCTTGTTCACACCAAAAACACACTTGGCCGAGTTTAGCTTAAGTCTGTTGGTTCGTGCAATTGCGAACACTTTCTCTAAATCCTTGGCATGAGAGATAGACTTGGCACTGTGTACTAGGATATCGTCAACATAGACTTTGGTATGAGTACTGAGAAGATCGGAAAAGATGGTGTCCATCATTTTCTGATACACTGCTCCTGCATTTTTGAGTCCGAACGACATTCTGACAGAGCCAAAAGTACCTATAGATGTGATAAAGCATACATTCACTACATCATTCGGATCCATTTGAACCTGATAGTACCCTTGGTACACGTCTATCATTGAGAGCAACTCTACCCCTGCCATGGCATCTACCAGCTGATCAATCTGGGGCAGCGGGTAATGATCTTTAGGGCAGGCCTTATTTAGGTCCCTAAAATTATTACACATTCTCCATTTGCCACCTGGCTTCTTAATCATCACTGCATTACATAACCAGTTCGGGAATTGGATTTTAATAATGTATCCGGCTTGAAGGAGTTTCCTAACCTGCTCTCTTAGAGCATTATCTATTTCTTCATCAAAGTATCTGAGTTTTTTGCAGACCGGTCTGACCTTTGGATTAATGTTTAGCTTGTGCATGGCTACGTAAGGATATATTCCGGGTAAGTCGTTAGTGTCAAAGGCAAAGACATCTGTGTTTTGCCAAAGGCAAGCTATTATCCGTCATGCTCTTCGGGCTCCATTTTCACGCCAACCTGGTTACGAAACCCACTTTATCTTCGTATAGTTCTACGGTCATGGTTTCCTTAGCCAACTGCATGGTCGGTTTGGGCTCTGGGTCTATTTCCAACTCCTATAGCTTTTCTTCCTCAACTTTTACCACAACTTTCAATTTTCCAATTCTGGCAGAGCACAACCCCGGCTTGTCGTATGTCAAGGGCTTCGGTTCTGCAATTTTGTTATACTTTTCTCTTAGGCGCTTTCCCTTTTGGATTCTGGCTCTTTTTAATTACACTCGCATAAGAAGATCTGGACTTAATTTGATCTCATCTGACTTCTACAACTACTTTCTCAACAAGAAACTTGATCTTCATATGATATATATGTATATGCTAGTGCTTGGAAAATGTTCAAAGAAGGTCTGCCCAGAATGATATTATAGGAGTTGGGTTCATCTACCACTAAATATTGAACCATTTTCATTTTCCTTAATTAGCTCTCCATTTCCCATTACTATCGGAAAGCGGATCATCCCTTGATGAGTCCATATTTTGAGTCTATATTGTGTCTATTTTAGGTAGTTTAGATCGAGTCTTTTTTGGGTTTTGTTTAGTTTTAGCGTCTATGAGGACATATTTTGGGCAGGAGGTAGTCTGTTGCTCTGCAGGTAGATTCTGGATAAAACAGGGATGGAAAGCTACATTTATGGAAGCAGGCAGGGCATGACGAAATTGGTCAGGATGGGCGGAGTGTTTTGGTCAACTAGCATTATTTCTCTCCTAGGTCTAGAAGGATAAGGAAAAGATGATCTAACTTAAATATCTTTCCTTATCCGACTAGATTTAGGATCCGTAAGGGATCTCTTGAAGATAGATGTGACATGCCATGTTGGGGTTGTGCTTATCAAGTAATTACTTGCATCCCAAGGTAGCTCATGGAATCTTACCATGTTAAGGACCGGGGGCCCGAACCCTAGCACTCGCCTATTAATATTCGAAGCCTAGCTGCTGTGGAGGACACTGTCTTTTATGCTTCATCCTTTGCTTACTTTGAGAGTTTGTGAGGAAAAGAACAAGTCTTACGAGCAACATTTTATTTGAGTTTTGTTCATACTATTTCCGATCGGCATTTTTGGTCGGTGTTATGTTCTTGCTACGTACTTCGTAAGTTTTAATATAGTTCATCTTATGAGTTTTTCAATTACTTGTGTTCGTATATTATATTCATGTCTAGCTAAGTTTTTATACTTGATCTGGGCAAGATAGTTAAGTGAATTCCAAGGCTTGAGAGGTTGAAATTGTGCTTGATAATTGCATGCATGTGTTCCCAATATGTTGATGAGTTTATTCCAATATGATATAATACGAGTAAGAGGTTAATAGGCCGTTAATCACTTAAGACATATTAGATCACTAATCAATTGAGAAGTAGGAGTGTTTTCCATAACTTATCTTAATTAAGATCGATTAACATAAGAGGAAGGTGTCTACCCTGCTGGGCAAGACGTGATGATTCCTTGTTGGGCCTTTCTAGTAATTAATGCTCCTTGGACAAGAAACTGAACGATGACTCCGACAGAGGTATTGCCCAAGGTAGGGTTTGTTGAGAGCGTGACGAGTAAAAAGGGATCTCAGCATTCAAGTCCTATAACCAACGATGCATGCATGTGATGAAAATAATTGCACCAATGACCAAGCTAGAGTTTTTACTTAACAATGTCTTTGTCCAGATCAAGTCATTTTTATTATTGATCAAGTTATCTATTTTCTTTTCAGTATTTATTTAAGTTCTCGTATTGGGCAAGAGAGCCCCAGTGACCAAGATACCAAAATTATTCTTTCTTACCAGGTGGAGGAGGATTTAAGAGATAGAGACAGTCAACTCCTTGTGGATCGACCATGTTCTTAACTTACTAACTATATAGTTGTGAGGATGGGCTACAAATTCATTTTAAGAGTGCGAAAGACAGCCTCGTCATCCCTAAAAGAGCTACTATCTCTCCGGAAAATCCTGATAGCATCGTTGGGACTGGTATCAGCTCTTCATTTATGTCCATAAGCTAGAAACAGCTGAAAAATATGATATCTGCAGAGCTCCCAGTGTCAATTAATATCCTTGCTACGTCATGTCCTGCAATCTCTGCGGTGATTACCAGAGCATCGTCTTGAGGTGTTACTATTCCGACTAAGTCCTTATCTCCGAAGCTCAGGTCCAGGGTACTAATTTGTGGTTGGATTACATCTACATTCCATACATTGGGACTTCTCATAGCCTTTTGCGCCCTTTTCTGTGCATGGCCAGAATTCTCATTGATGAGTCCTCCCACATTCATCATTATTGATTTCTGCTTCTTGGGAAATAGGATTTTTTTCTTCAGGGGCATCTGGCCCTTCTATTGCCAGCTGGGGTGTCTCCGGCTCCGTGACCTCAGGGACCTCCTCCCTTTTTTCCTGCCGATATCCTCTCCTATCCGGCCCCCTCATGGGTCCAGGTCTACTACCTCTGCTTCGGCAGATGTATTCATGAAAGTTTCCAACCTTAATTAGCTTTTCAATTGCATCTTTAAGATGTCTACACTCATTCGTGTCGTAACCATAGTCTCTTTGGAATCTACAAAAAGGATTAGAGGGCGGATTCTTGGGCCCATTTTCTGCCGAGAAAGGCACGAGGAAAAGTTTTGGGGCTATATTCAGGATTTCAGATGGCGGCATAGTTAACTCAGTGTATGGTGAGTGCCCTCGGCTCCATGCTCTTCTTGAGTAGCTATTTATTGGTATGGGAGTTAACGGCTCTCTTAGTGATTCGAATCTCCTGTCCAGGAGAGCAGGCCTTCCTTCCTCTAAGAATCTTCTGTCTAGGGGATTTCTTCGAGGGGGTTCAATTCCCTTTCCCTTGTCTATAGCTTCATCTTTTTTATTTTTGTTTTTCGCTCTGTCTTCCACATACTTTGCATCCCAAGCTTCTTCACTGATGATCTAATTATTCATCAATTCCATCACCTTATCATATCCCCATTTACCTCACTCCCCGGAGCATGAAAGATGTCCTTTTCTTTTAGCCCGTTTATTAGGGCATATACTTTGACTTCATTCGACGCAGATGGTACTTGGAGGGCTACAGCATTATACCTAGTCACATAGCTTCTCAGACTTTTCTTTTCTTGTTGCTGGAAGTTTAACAACGTCATTACAAAATAGCTTTCTCTACTAGCGTTGGCGAACTGATTTTCCATTTGGGATGCAAAGTCCTCATAGGTTTTGATGCTTCTTAGTTTTAGCTAACCACCTCTTCGCTAGACCCTTCAAAGTGGCTAACAACATTCTACACTTGATCCCATCAGAGTATCCCTCCAGCATTGCCAAGTTTTCGAATCAGTTAAGGTGGTCTTGTGGATCACATGTTCCGTCATACACCAGGTCTGCTAGAAACCTAAAATTATGGGGCAATGGTTCGGACATGATGTCATCACTGAATGGCGAAATCTTGTTCCTCCTATGTCCCGAAGGTCACCTCTCTAGCCTTTCTTTCATTGCTGCCAGTTCCAGCGCTATGGTGTTCTGCCAAGCTGTGTAAAGGTTCTGGGTGTATTCTCCTCTTGGTTTTGAGTCTTGCCGGTTTTTGAAATATTCATGCTCACAATCCTGGCCTACAGAGGGTTCCTATCTATTTTCCGTGTCTTCATTCATCTGGTTTTCATCAGTACGTTTTCCATCTCTTTTTTGTTCCGACTCTGAAGTTGAGTCGCCACGGAAGCAGTCACTGCTGACCTCTGCTCCGTTATGCGGGTCTGTCTCTTTTTCTTTAGATGCCATCGAGCTGAAATTTCAAAAGGCAACTATATTTAGCAAATCATGCCTTCATTTGTGGGGGAAAAATTTAAGTTCGAAATAATGTGCTTTAAAATTTTGTATGCACTTTATTTACGCATGGCTCATCGTATTATTAGGAAATATGGTGTGTTTTCAACTTTGTGATGCTTTTTTGTCAACCTGTTCAGCGTGGAATCAAATCATTTGCGCCGTAGAGGTCCGGGGGTCACTCGCAGCGCTTCAGGCTGGAGTCCCGCAGAACTCTGTCGGCCCATTCGGCATGGAATCGAATCATTTCTGCCGCAGAGGTGCGTGAATCATTCATAGCGCTTCAAGCTGGAGTTCGACAGAGCTCGGTCGGCCCATTCGGCACGAAATCAAATCATTTCTATTGGCAAATAATAAAGCATCACACAAAGTAACAAAGGAAAAATAAACTTCATTATTATAAATCAAGTTATTGAGTATTTTGAATAAATCTTGAAATTCAAAACTACCTGTTATCCAATAAAAACCTAAAATTCCTAATAATAACCCTCGGGCTAGAGTCCAGCAGAGCTCTGTCAGCCCATTCGGCACGGAATCAAATTATTTCTGCCGCAGAGGTGCATAGATCACTCGGAGCGCTTCAAGCTGGAGTCTGGCAGAGCTTTGTCGGCCCATTCGACAAAAAATCAAATCATTTCTGCGGCAGAGGTGCGCGGATCACTCACAGCAGGCTGGAGTTTGGCAGAGCTCTGTCGGCCCGTTCGGTACAGAATCAAATCATTTCTGCCGTAAAGGTGCGCGGATCACTCGCAGTACTTCAGGCTGGAGTCCGGTACGGAATCAAATCATTTCTATTTAATGCATGTTCAATTCGTTTTATTTCTTAATTTTGTAGGTTACAGTGTACAAACGGTTCATCCCATCTACAATTCCTCATTTTACAAGGAAAAGAGCAATTTCAATTCTGAACTCAAATATGATTAGAGTCTTCAGTCTTCCTCAAAGAGCTTATAGGTGCAGCCTTCGGAAATGTTCTCAAGCGTCCTAAGCCCGTGAATCATTTTCCATCAAGATCGTGTGTGCTTTTTTCTGACTTTCATCGATTAAAACTCGGAAAAGGAAAAACTGATAGTGCAAACATAGGGAAAAATCGATGCCCTAGCTCGATTTCCCACCAACGGCGCCAGTTAATAAGATCGGGTTGAGGCTTTATCAACAAAGGAAAATGAATAAAATAGTACAAAATAGAAAAAAACGATCCTCATGTGAAGAAACTTGATCTACCTCTCCTATTTCCTCTTGCTGAAGATTTCGTATTGGTTTCCCTACAAAAAGGAAAAAAGAAAGTCCCACACTGAGGGTTAAATCTAGTGAGGACCCTCCGACGCTCAAGTCAGTTACTTGGGCAAGACGAAAAGGTAGAAAATAATTAGTGAAATGTATGAGCAATACCTTGAGCTGTGGGATGCAGACTTGTTTTTGTAGGGGATTATTATGAGGGTAAAATAGTAATCTTACAGGAGTGTGTGCATGGGCCTCTTGGGTGGGGCCTCGTACTAGTTGTTGGGTGGTTAAGTGTCAGAAAGTAGGAGCGAGCTGTTGGCCCTTTAATCGTTATTTGTGAGCTTATTCAAACCATCTTGAATGTTCGGATCCCTCATAGCATCGGCAACCTGGTTTCCTTCTCTAAACATATGATATGAGAATATCTAAAATTTATAACATCAAGATATTGCATAATTTGAATCCAATGACCTCCAAATGTCCTCGCTTCACTAAATGATCACAACAAACTTGGAGAGCCTTGATTTGTTCCACCTAACCCCTTCACACGAGCATGATCAAGAGCAGTTTTTAGCCATACCAGCATGAAGACGAGCAAGGGCATATTTAACCGCCCCATCCACCTTCTTTACCTACCTTGATCCAGTTTGGTAAAAGGAGGTCACCATATATGTTACAGAAATGTAATTAAGTTACGAGTGGTGTAACTCGTCAACCTTTTGTAAATAATGTGACTGAAATTAATACAAACTATGTACAAGCACCCAAGAAACGGTATCCTCATTCAACTATATCGCATCGCATCCTTTTATAAGTATCACAAAATAACAGTAATCTTCGCCTGCTCTGTCAAATATTTGACCTAATTTTCTATTATAATTTATAACATTTCTTCCAAAAAATTGATAATAATATCACTACTAAATAAAACATTAAATTACGTTTTAATATTCCACTTTATAATTAAATTACAATACAAAGTGACTTCTCGTTGAAGCTTCACAAAATAGTACTATATGTATATTGTTGGGATCGAGTCGGAAAATGCAGCGGAAATTAAAAATTTTCGAATAGAAATATATGTATGAAATAACATTTATTTCAAATTATGTTTCATGACTTCATGTTCGACATGATATACAAGATTGAAGATCGGTGGTCAACTCTTTGACGATTATATCTCAATATAACCCTCAATTTCATTTTGCTTCACTACTTCCTATATACCTCAATTTTATGAGCTCATGTAGTACTAAGTGTCAAATTATACCCATCAAACATTCATGTAAAAAGAATATTAGAACGTTCCATGAGTATCATATATACTTGGTAAAGAACACAACTTTCCTGCATAAAATCACTCCATGACTCATGGCTAATGATAAAATGTGGCAGCATCTCATGTCTATAACTTTGATGGTTGGCTTGGATTGATGAATCCAATTCAACTTGTCCAAATAAACTTGAAATCAAATTTCAAAAATTCTTTATTAAGTTTCTTAACTTGGGGACTTTCATATGAAACCTATTAATCTGGTGGTTGTACATAATACATTTTCATCTTATGATAAACAAAGATCAGTAATAAAAGAATTACTGTCATTCACCCTATACATCAAGCAAAAAGATGATCGCACTAATATTCATCATATTATATAAAGCACAAGAAACTTATCAAGTGAAAGAATGATCATGCTGACATTCATGGCATAGCAATCAATTTTGTATAAAAATAATTTAACACATTAACGGACTGCAACAACATTGCTACAGCACCAAGTGTTCTTTCAAACATTCTGTCGAATACTTAGTTGAAAATGCCAGCAACTAATTTGCTACACACTAAACATGAGTATTTCATCAAAACAAGATATAGTGGACAAGGAAACAATGAGAATTTTGAACCTTTTACACTAGATAATAACTACCATGGTAGCCTTAGCATCATAAGCCTTGCCCGAACATGGGGCTTTCGAGCAACAACTGGTTTCACCCTGCCATCGGGCTCATCAGGGAACGGCATCAGCACCCGACAAGCTTTGTCCATCTCTCGGACATGAAGCCTTCTTGCCTCGTCTTCCCTCATTCTCAATATCAAGGGGCGAACACCATGTTGTGCCATCAGAGTACGCCTCGCATGCGCTCCGTGAGTTACATCCGCCTATCCCTTTGGATCTTTCGGTAGTCCTTGCCCAGAATGGCACCATGGACACCACATATGGGTATTTCTCACAGAGAGCCTGTGACATCCTCCTCTACTCAATCCGTGGACATCCTCAGCCACGCCGTGCAACTCCCTTGGAAGACTCCTTCTTCCCTCCGGAGAATTACGCAAGCGCCCGAGGCCCAAGAGGAACTCCGCCCACCAGGAACCCATCCAACGGTTGGCACTGCAACTCCCATACCACTGTTGGGATCGAGTCGGAAAACGCAGCGGAAATTAAACATTTTGAATAGAAATATATATATATATATGAAATAACATTATTTCAAATTATGTTTCAAGACTTCATGTTCAACATGATATACAAGATTGAAGATCGAATCTCACAAACCTTTTCGCACTCCGGTTGATTGCTGCTTGTCCTTCTCTCACAGGGAACCAAATGTTTCCCCTCTATCAAGTTCACACTCGAAGAATGAATAGTATAGAGTAGATCGCTAGTTCTCTCTAAACCAGTATTGTGAGTGCAAAATCAGTTGAAAAGTAGTGAGTAGAAAAGCAGAAAGAATGAGAATATAAAGGAGAATATGACCATCTCTCATTATGAAAGAATAAGCGTTTCCGCTAATTTTAACGTCAATCTTCAAACCCAATAATTAGGATAATTTAACTCTCTATTTGTTACGATACCCCACTATAAATAATTGGGTAATTATTTTCTTCACCTCATTATATTCAGATTACTATAATCCTGACTAATATATATATACACACACACACACATATATATATATATATATGTATATATAGATATATATATCAACTGGTTTTGCTTGTTATAAAATTAATCTTATTAACTTTACACCAAAAAACAATTAATCCAATTAATTTAGAATTAAGCTTGAAAAATATGATTTCATTCAACTAAATACTTTTAATTGAATATCTAATTTAACTATTTAAATTAGATGAAACCTTAATTAAATATTTTATAACTATTTAATTGGATTCAACTTTTGAATCAATTCAATTGACACGTTCTACAATTTGTGTGTGACCCTCTTAGGTTCACAACTAGTACTAGTAGCAAGTAAGAAATAACAATTTTTTAAAAGTAATATTTGTTCTATCAATTTGTCATATAAATTAATATACTTTAAATTAACTATTTAATTTCAAGAACTTACAAACCATGGGAACATCTAGCAAGTAGCATGGTGTAATACCCTAGATAATTTCTTCCGACGAGAAATAATTTTTTTTTTTAATTAATTATGGCTTTGCACGCCTTAGTTAAGGATTTTCAATTCTAAGACTAATGGTGAAATCCGTTTCTGAAAATAAATTCCAGAAGTCGGTTGAACGACTATTGTATTAGGGTTCGCGTCCGATAAAATTTTTTCCCGAAAACTCAAATCGAGAAACCGTCTGATTTTACATTCACTCTTTTTGCGAGACGAGTAAGTTAGTAAAAATCCAATTTTTTTATTTTTCCGGATAAAATTTGGACTGTGATGTCCCGACTTTTTATCGGATTTCGGAAAACGAAATATACTTTCCGACTATGTAAATTATTCCGAAACTAATGGTCGAATTAGTTTTCGCCGAAAATGTGACCGACTAAGAATTTAATTCTCGATTTTTATAATGTCGTTTAAAACCCGGAAACGAGATATTTCCGTCAATTATTTTCGCGCCAAACGACCCTTAGTGAGTCACCTTGTGAGTCATCCTACTCTAAAGAGATATTATCTAACTTGTCATCAACTCTCTCCCTCTCACACTCAATTCCCCCCCCTCCCCGAATCTTTATTCTCTCTCATTTCTCTCTCAAATCCTCCATTGAAATCATCTTCTTCAAGATTTCAAGCTTCAACAAGTCATCCATCTACCGATCGATTTTACTTCCGAGTTCGTATTCGTCAAGGTAGGAGTTTCTTCTACGTAATGAACCGAACAAAAATCTTCTCCCATCAATCTTATTTTTTTCGAAAAAGTGAAGATCAAGAAGCATGATGAACCTATGTTAATACATGTTCTAGTATGCTAGGAATAGATTTCATGGATTGAAATCATGAAGAAATCATCCTCCTAACAAGCTAATGAATACCAAAATTTTTGAAGGTTTAGGGGTTTGATGTTTAGTTCGATTTTTGGATGAATGATTAATGGATTCATGTTCTATGCTTTGATAGATGTTCGTATGAATTGAATTAGATTTTTCTAAAAATAAAAGTTGAAAGATAAGAGAGGAAGAATGCTTGATTCGATGTAGTAAATGTTATGATATGCTCGATTGATTAATAGAAATGAGGTATAAGATGTATGAGCATGAATATATATTTATTTGGGATTTTTCTAAAAATAAATTGAAAAACGTAAGAGACGAAAACACGTCGTTAAGTTGAAGCTCATTAATGTTTTGATAATATGGTTTGCATATCAGTGATGCTCGTTAGATGATGATCGTTGTTGTAAAATTTGAACGAAAATGGAGAACGTAAGATTTTCGTTAAGAGACAAACAATTGACGATAAGTCGAGAATAGATAATGTTTTAGGTTTGTGATTCAAACCTTTGATAATCTTGATAGTTAATGATCGTGACCGTAAAGTTTCAACGAATTCTAAGAAGTTTCGATTTTGAATAAGAGACGAAGAATCGAGTTTAAAAGCCGGTAGAAAAGTCGAACAAGGAAAGTATTTTGATAATAATGATTGTTATTGATTGACAAACGATATTGTAGTTAACGACTTTTCCATCCGAGATACGAGACGTTATGAGATATAGTTTATAAACGAGAAGTTGTTGAATGAAATAGAAATTTGAATTTGTTTTGGTATACTAAATGGTTAGTTGGAAATGACGAGGAAATGCTCGTCGTTTGTTAATCAAAAGTCGTGAATATGGACCCGATTATGAGACACTGTATGTAGACTGTCTTAAGATGAAAATTTCGTGGAAATAAAAGTGGAATAGCATTAATCGAACCTAGAAAGTCGTGCGTCGAGTTTATCGAGCACTAGGGTTTCTACACGGACTGTTTTGCAACATTGCACGGAAACTGTCATAACTTTCACCTCGCTTAACGAAATCGAGATCCGTAAATTGGAGAGTAAACTAGACATCCGTGGCTTTCTTTTGGTATAAGATAAATCCCCTGTTTCGAAAAACTCTGTTCTAGGTGGACTTACTGATCTGTGTAGTAATTTCAAGAACCTAGTTTCTCAAGTTGAATTCTTCTTAACTTGATTCCTTAAGACCTTTTAAGTGGTTATGAGTTATCGAATTCTGTTTTTAACCGACCTCAGTGTCGAGTAAGGAACCGAGTTAGTTCTAAAAGAGATGTGTTCGAGTCTCGCTTCTTTTAATCAAAAGAGATTAGTTAAGTGCAAAGGTCTAAAAGTCATTAACCGATTCCGAATTTCTGTTTTCTTTTTTATTGTCTCGACCTTTCACTAAAATGTGATTATTTACGTTCAAAGAAGGAGGACATAGTGATTAGAAGACAGGACGGAAGATCAGAGACGAAAGCACGTGTTATAGTTCTGTAAACGATTGAGGTGAGCTTTCTAAAACCAAAAACTCCGATGAATGCCATTACTTATGAAGTAATATTATGTGAGCATTGCTCGAAAGTGTTTACGTATTGTTGATAAGTGTGTATTAAAGTATCTACCAGAGCATAAATGAATTGTTTATGTGAATTTTCTTATGCTTCTCTGAGTTAGCCCTCAGAGTGCTAACCAGAGTATTGGATTCTGAGTTAGCCCTCAGAGTGCAAACCAGATATTCCAACCAAACGATCAGATTCTGAGATAGCCCACAGAGTGCTATCCAGAGGGACAAATTCTGAGTTAACCCACAGAGTGCTTTCCAGACGATCGGATGTGAGTTAAAACTCACAGTGTGTTATCCAGAATTAAATGAACAGCCGTATAAGTTATACAAGTGTTTATGAAAAGATGCATGATTAAATCTATACTCTTGTGAGTTATTTTCGGCAATGTGTCCACTAAGTGCTTTATGTACTTAGCCCTGCATGTTTGTTTTTTTTAAATGTGCAGGTTGAGTGACGGGAGCGGCGGTGGTTGATGTTGAGTTAAGAAGTCATATTTAGAATAAAGAACTTGTATTCAGCTTTACGCTTTCTGCTGCCAATCTTTTTGAAGTTAATATATCTATCCGTTGGGTCTGAGCCCATACAATGAACTCAGTTCCTTTTTGAACAACTTGTCGAGTGATCCTCCGAGATCAACTCTTTCTTTTAAATGAAGTCTTGTTCATAGAAGTCATTCTGTTATTAATGTCTGTTTATTCGTTTATTCTTATTCATTCCCCTTTCTTCCCCGCCTCTTTAGTCCAACCCCTAGTCGCACCCCGGCTTTGCCATCCCTCGGAATTTGGGGCTGTGACACATGGTTACCTAGCAGTAGGTGAAATAGCTAGTAAACCAATTTCAATTACAAGTCATCATATACGTACGACCCTTCTATTATCTAATCTCCAAAATAGATATTGAGTATGGATTTAGATCGAAAACTCAACTAAACTAATAAATATATTTTCATTCAAATTCTACAACTAAAAATCGAATCAACATTCATCGCGCCTTGGCCAAGGTCTTAAAGTTATGAATAATGAAAATCATAGAAGATTCTCTCGATAAAATCAAGTAATAGATTCTTTATCGGCCACTCATTTATCTTCATATGTATTCAAATTAATTTGAACATAAACCCTTAATGATTGTCATGCAATCAAAGAATATATCAAAAAATAATTGATGGTCCCGGTAACGAGTAACTGATGTATAGGGGGGGGGGGAATACACCAGTAGCAATTTTCATTTTGTTTAACGTCTTTTCACTGAGATATATTGTTCAGGTAGGTTTACTCACAACTGGAAGAGACAATTGGAGTAGTTCTACAACTTAGTTGCTCAGTTCGAGCCAATCACACAGTTGGTAGCTCAACTGACTCATATGCCTGAAGTTCAGCTCCTTGCACCGACTGTGGTTTTAAACAGTTATCAATGCGAGAGATGGTGGAAAATAAGCTTGTTACAATAATTGAAATCTTAGTGAAAGGGGAAGGTTAAATTCCCACGTTAGCGCAGTGCATATGTTGGGGTCAGTTGGTTAGGTACAGAAATTAAAATACTGAATGTAAAGTACATAAAGTAAGCACACAGTATTTTAACGTGGTTCGAAGATCGACCTCCTACGTCCGTGGCTTCCTTTTCGGGGAAGTAATCCACTAGGCAAGCTTACGTGTGCTTCACCAAACGCCCACTTGGATTTCGGGTTCCAAGCAAACCTAACCAGTTCGATTCCGGGTTCGAACAAGACCCCTCAACACTTTTCCAGGCAAGAGTTCGGCCTGTCTTAGATTCTTGGTTCTAAGGGACCAACTCTTGGATTTCTGGTTCCAAGGAACCTCTGCTTGGATTACGGGTTCCAAGCGATCTGATATTGGATTACGGGTTCCAAGGGACCTGGTATTGGATTACTGGTTCCAAGGGACAACTGGACTTTTATTCAGAGTTTAAAGTCAGACCTGGGTTTAGATTTTTGGGGGGAGAATCCAACAAGGAAGCCTCACCAATTTAGGGGAGTGGAGGCTTCAACCTAAGGCTAAGAACTCAATCTCTTTGAGATAGAGTTCTGAGGGAATACAAAATAAGCAAGGACCAAGTCGCTAGCCTCAATCAAGTAGGGGAACTTCTGAGAGGCTAGGGGAAAGTGGAGAGAAATCACTCTACTACTTCTTCGCCAGTCTTCTTCCTTGGAGAGAGAAAGAGAGAGGTGAAAAGCTGGTTGCGCCACTTCACTCTTTGTGTTGTCTCTCGGCACTCTGGAGTGCTTTTTCTCTACTTGTATCAACCCCATTTTAGCCTTGTTATAAAGACCTCTATTTATAAAGGAAAAGTCAAAGCCAGCTGTTGGAAAGAGTCATTTGGCCTCTGCCAAAAGCATGGCATTCCACGTGCTTTACTGGTAACTTTTCCAGAAACTGTACCTGCGACCATGCTTTTTGCACGTCGCTATTGTCGGTCTATTTATGGTAAGTTTTCCAGCTAACTTGTGCTCCTGAGTAGATTTACAAACTGGACTGCAGCTCCTCCGTCTTAGGCATCTTCTCTTCTCCGCTTCGAGACGTCTTGACTTTGGACATAACTTCTCTTCACGCCAACTATATGCCTTCACTTGCGTGGTTCAGTTATGGAGTCAACTGAGCTGTTGTCTAACTGAGTCCATGCTTCAGTTGGGGTTGATGTCCCAACTGACCTTGAGTGTCAATTGAGTGTGATCCCTCAGTTGAGTCTGGGCCTCAGCTGAGTTTGAGCCTCAACTGAGTTCTTCACAAACCTCATTCTCTAGTCCGGTTGACTCTTCTGCTTGACTCTTGTAAAGATAAAATCCCTACGCTCAAACAGTGAGCTCTAGCTAAACGAACTAAAGGCAATCATCTACTCGGTCAAGGTTAGTTGGGCTTTAGGCATCTTTCGAAACCTTTATAATTTTCCCAACAATTTCCCCCTTTTTGATGATGCCAAAACCCTAACTGACATCACCATCCTTTAACTGATACCACAAACTGATACCAGCAAGACTAAAAGATAGATTCGATTTTAGTCTTTAAAAGGAAAGTGTAAGAACAGAAAAATAAAAAAAATGCTGACCTCGAACTTGGACAATATGATGTTTGTCAATAAGTGAGGTCAACTAACGAAGACCTTATAAAAACTAGCAACTTGTTATAACATATAACAAATTGGGAATGGTTATAGTTACAACTGAGTACTTTAAAAAAACTACAGTCCTAACTTGTAATCTACTCTAGCTCTTTGTCTTCGACCACCTTCTTCTTTCTTCAAAGAAGGATCTTCATCTTCTTTCACTCCAAGGCTGGACACTAAGGTCATCCTTTTTATGACCTTATCAGCCTTTCCTTCAATAGCCTTGGTAGCTAACGTCTGTTGTTTGTAAAGCCTTCCTTGAACAGGAGGAGACAACTAAACCCTTGTCAGCTTTCTTCTTCAGCCTTTATCAGCCTTCAATCTTGCACGAAAGGTCACCAGATTTTTGCATCAAACTGGAGTGAACAGTCTGAGCAGCATCCAAACAGTGCCTTTTCCGCTTCTTCTCCGTTTTAGGCATCAGCAAAAAGTTAACGGGAGAGAGGGATTCGCAGGAGACAATCTAGATGTTGTGTGTGTAAGAGAATAAAATTAACACAAATTAGTACGCAAGTATATGCAGTCTCAACAAGTAATAAATGGAAGTATTCCAAGATCGTCTCTACAGGGAATGCAAATTTAAAATAGAACTTATGCTATCTCAACAACTTTAAAACTAAATTAAACAAAGCTATAGATCAAGTTGGTTGGGTTTTTGAAAATAAACTAAGCAGAAATGAAACTAAAATTACTGAACTAAGTTACGGAAATAGATAATAAGAGATTAACGAGGAAAAATTATAAGAGAAACGGACTTAGATTGATGAATCCCTCTATGTCTTTAACATAGAACAGAATGCTGCAGCAATTTTCTAGCAAAATTCTCACAATAGCGTGAAACTTTAATTTTACAAAGGATTTTCCCAAATCCTAAGATTTAAACTCTCTTTTCCTAATCTATATATCCCTATCAAACAAAACAAGAGAAATCCATTATCTAACCATTTTCACAAAGGCTACACAAAGCAACAACATATTCCTATGCTATTAGAACCTTGCGCCATTCAAATCTTATCCACTACCATTAACCTTTCCAGATTTAATAAGCAACTAGGTATTCTGCCATTGATGGCCAGTAAAAAATAAGAACAAAGAAAGAAATTCATTTGAATGGTAAGTAAGCATTTCTCCAGAAAAAGTGCAAAGAAATACAATACTAAGACATAAAGTTCATCACAATCCAAGTCTCAAAAGTTTAGCTCATGTCACAGTTGTGGCAAATGAAAACAACGAATTAATTCCCATAAGAACAGTGACTGGATGGCGTGTTTGTGTGGATTACCGGAAGTTGAATAATGCCACAAGGAAGGATCATGTCCCGTTACCATTTATTGATCAAATGCTCGACCGTCTAGCAAGAAAGGAATTTTATTGTTTCCTCGACGGCTACTCCGGTTATCACTATATCACCATTGCCCCTGAAGATGAGCATAAAACCACTTTCACCTACCTTATGGTACATTCGCTTGCAAGAGAATGTCATTTGGATTGTGCAACGCGCCTGCCACGTTCCAAAGGTGCATGATGGCCATCTTTTCTGATATGGTGGAGAAATCACTAGAGATATTTGACGCAACTGTCGTTTAAGCTACGACAAAATACAATTTGTATTTCACTCCTATGCCTACCCCTAGGAACAGCTAGTTGGCAAGTACAGGGTCGATCCCACAGGGAGTTGCTCGCAATAATCTCTGGTTGGGGCACAAAAAGGTTTTATTGTTTTTCTATCTACTATAGCCTTGGGCAACTGTCACTATCACCTTTGGCAAATTGCTGAAAGTAAATATCTGTAACTTGACAAGCAAAAAGATTAGTAATAGAAATAATCCAGATTAAGGTTTCGAATCCATGAGTATAACTTTATCTCGATCATTGGTTCAAGAATATTTGTTGCGTAAGTGTGTCAGCGGTTATAGGCTAAGACTATGCAGGGTCCCCAATTGTCACGCCGCCGTGTACGCTACATAGTCCGCCCATCTCCATCCTTATGTTCAGGTCTTGACAGGGACACCCTAGCCAATCCTCTTGCTTGCCCAAAAGTCCCCAGCATAACACTTTATAACGCGCATTTTGGTCAAGCGGCATTTGGTTCTAGATGGGCCCACTCTGGCACCATGAGATATCGAGGATCTCCATCCGACTTACCCAGCATTGACACATCTTTGCAGGTCTAGGCCAAGACATACAACCCGTTCTTGCCGCTCTCAAGGAACGTAAGCAAGCACGACCAGCACTTGATAACCCTCCTACGATGTAGGAATCCATATGTGCCCAGGGCTCGTTGGCCTTTCGAGTTACCCGTGACCACCGAAATTCTTTGGAATCATTGCCCAATGTCTCGGAAACACACTTATTTACAACTATCAAGAACACTTAGACCTCACGATATTTACAAGTTATACATCATATCATCTCTCCTAAACCTGGATTTAAAGGCTTAGCTAGACATAAAGTAAATAACGAAAGCAAAAGAGATAAAGAAAAACATACTTTAATTAATACGATAAGCAAAAGATTTTCGCCCTATTGGGACTTAACAATAAACGTAAACTGTATCTAAAAACATAAACTGCAGAAAATAAAATTGTTTCGGACGTAAGAATGCGGTAAAAGTGTATATCGCGCCTTGCATGCATGGATGTATTTATAGAGTACAAGAACTAGGGCAAACCCACAAACGGGACTTCTAGAAAACGGGTCGGCTGCTTCCATGTGAGGATCAACGGATAAGGTTGGAAAGAATTCCCTTCTTATCGCTAAAACGTGCTGATGTCGAAGTAGGAAACATCGATCTCAATCTTGCGCCGCAAGGAATTTGTTTCCTTGTAGGACTCTAACAACTTCATCTTCACGAGCCAACGTCGTTGCCCAAGCTCTGCACTCTGTATTCCCCAATCTCTCTGCCATCACTTGCCCACAACAGCCTGCACCTTGCCTTCTGAAGTGAAACACGCAATCATCTTAATTGACCATACCACTAAAAGTGGAGCAGCTCTTCATCTTGATTTGGACTTATGCCCTCGGTAGCTTGAGCTACTAGCATGGCTACTATGGTCATTGCCTCGTATCGCTAGTTCCTTCTCTTTTTGCATGTTTTGACTCTAATCTTGCCCAATTCCTGCCTTTCCTTGCCCTGCCAACTCAAGTGTCCACAAAAGACACTAAAATAGACTTGATCTAGACCTAAAACACACATGACAAGAGCACAAAATATGGGCTCGTCATACCCACACACTTAAAGTCATGTTTGTCCTCAAGCATGGTGTATGGCTTGCCCAAACAAAAAAAAAACAGAAAAAGACTCAAAAGACTTGACTCAAAACACAAATAGAGGTTAGCACAACACAGGATAAAGAAATAAGATAGAGCATAATCCAGTTCACATACAACTTAAGCAAATAAACCAATCCAAGAAAATCATCAAATAGGTCAAAAATGAACAAATGAGCATTTTTAAGGACATTCCTCACCAACACTATCACTCTTGAGCATTTTTAAGCTCAAAATATGCCATTCTTAGCCACACCATAAGCTTACCTGCCTGCTACTCTTTCCACCTCTTAGACTAGGTTCAGAGGACTTATCCTTAGGTCTTTTATTTGGTTGTAACTTGGCTTTGGCAAGGGTAGAAAGTATTTGGAACGAGGCTTGGGTCATTCGAACTTAGGTTAGCCAAGCGGAGCGGCCAACCTTAGCTTCTTTTCCTCAGCCTTTTCTTCTTGCGGGCCTTAACACAACTTATTTAGGACTTCTTCTTCTTCTTCTTCTTTTATATATTTTTCTTTTTTTTATTATTTTCCTCTTTTTTTTTCCTAAGTCCTTTATCTACTAGCCCTTATATTTCTTTCAAAGGCTCAACTGCTTCTCCCTTTCTCCCTTCATCTTATGCACCTAAGTCCTTATTCACCGGGTAGGATATCATGTATAGGCTGCATATATCTGATCAAAGAAATTATAAAAGCTCAAAAGAGCTTAACAAGGGCAATTCAGTTGGGCAGGCTCTTTGGCTCAGTTAGGCTCACAAAAGAAATAATGTGCCTAATTCATCTAAGTTCATCTATCCTAAGTCAATGAGGTCTCAAGGAGTAGACAAGCAAGTTCTAGGTAGCATCCAAATAAGCACATCATAAAATCATACAAAAAAGAAACTGCTTGGTCAATAACATGCAGTATAAAGCTCACAAGTTCGTTCGTCATCCCTATCTTCATATGATCATGCTTGGACTAAAATACAAAATATGCTCTCCTCATATAACTCAGAATCAAATTATGCTCAAACATTATCTAATCATCCTAAGCATGTTTGACCTCTAATACGCACACAAAAGACGCTCCTCCCACCCACACACTTTGCTTGGGAAAAGTGGGTGAAAGGCACAGACCAACACAAAATTAAAACTTATAAAGATAGACGCTCTACCCCTCATACCCACAAACTTTGCCTTTGGCAAAGTGTGAAAATTCAAGGTAGATCACAACACAGACTCTAAACAAAACTTTAAAAACATTTAGACTCAAAACAAATTATGAAAAACACAAAACAAAAAAAACCTAATCTACTAAAAACTGGGAGGACAAAATCATTGGGCATGGGTAGAACCTGACCTGGTCGGGTCAATCTTCAAGGTACTCATAATCTCAGCAAGGGCATGCTTGTTCTCCAGTCCAAGTTGCTCCAGTCTGGCATTGCTTTCTTCTAGCTTGGTTAAGCGCTCCATCATCCCTGCTATATCTTGAGCAGGCAACACCAGAGCACTGGGCACTCCACCTCCAACTGACTGGGTAGGAGTGTCAGCAACTTGGGCAGGCTCGTCTGGTGGAATCACAAACACCAATGTTCCTTCATCATCCCTTCCACATACGCCCATAGCAGACAGGCAAGCGAGGTCCAGGTGCTTCTCTTGCATTAGTTGTAGCTGCATAGTGGCTTCGTCAAATCCGTGCATCCCAATAGCATAGCGAGTCACCAGGTGGGCAAGGGAAAACCTCTGATTGCGAGAGTTTACTATATCCTTGAAATGGTGCATAGCATAAGCCCCAAAGATGAGTCTCTGCTTGTGCACCATGCTCGACAGTATGAAGATTTCTTGGCGAGTGACTGAGTTGTTGCTATCCTTCTTCCCGAAAAAGTTGTAGGCAAGGATTCGGTGACACACCCTCAAGGCATCATCCTTCATGATATGCCCCTTTGCCGTGCCAGCCTTGAAAAAGGGGTCATCACTGAACTCTGCCCATTTCCTTGCCCACTCAACAACATCCAATTAAGGAATGTACCTTAGTGCTCCCTTGTACTCCTTGCTCTTATTGTGCAAAAATCCTCAATGCCCAATGCCTGGTTCAAATCATTCACCGGTAGCTCCTTGCTTTGCCCTATGAATCTAAAATGCATGCACTTCGTGTTGTGATTCCCCACCGTGGGAGTCCTAACTTGCAAACTCTGATAGAACTTGTACACCAACTCCGGATACACCCTCTCTTCCACTCAAAAATTTCTCTCATCCTATTGCTGCGAAATACCCATGCACTTCTTCTCATACCCCTAACTCTTCCAATGCACTCAGATCCACACGCTGCATCGATCCAGTCTCTCTCAGATTGCCTCAGCCCATTCATGAAAGCATTGATCAAATCCTTATCTCCCAACCCATGCTGAGGGCATCTAGCAATCAGCTTCTTGAGCCTCAAGTGATAGTCATATATAGACTCTCCATTGCCGATTTTTATATTCTGGATTGCAGCTCTTGCGTTCTGGATTCGGGCAAAGGGATAATACTATTCAACAAACTTCTGCTGCATCTGCTGCCAAGATGTCACACTGCCTTCCGGTAATTGGTACAGCCATTCCCTAACTCTATCTTGTAGTGAAAATGGAAACGTTAGGAGACGGATGTACTCCCTCAATGTATTCTCTGCAGCGGTTGTGTGCACCGTACGAATTGCCATCTCAAAATCTTGCAAAAGGCATTGCGGATCTTCTCCGGGCATGTCACTGAACTTGGGCAAGATCTGTATCAGCGAGTGCTTCAACTCCCAGCTGTCAGTGATGGTAGGCAAAGTAATGCCTGCTGGGTTTAGATTGACTTCTGTTGGAAACATGATTTCCTTCAGAGTCCTCGCAGGATCCACTAGGGGTGGCATCTCTTCTTCTTCAGATTGTTCGCAATCTGAATTTGGTGGTGACCTCTCCTCGTCACTCGCCAGTTCCTCCGCTCGTGCTTGTTTTTCAACTTCCCTCTTTAGTTTCTTTTGCTCCTTGATGTACTTCTCCGGGTCAGGATGGTACTTCAATTCACCGTTGATCCAAACAGGGTCAGAGCCAAACATGCACAGGGTCTCTCCCTCAAGAGACAGTTACAAAATCAGCTCCCCGACAACGGCGCCAATTTTGACGAGGTTGTCGTTCGCACTCTCAAAATGAATTTGTAGCATATTTTCACAGCTATATAGTTAGCAAGTAAGTACAGGGTCGATCTACAAGGAGTTGAATGTTACTATCTCTTGAAACCTCCTCCACCTGTTCAGAAAAGTTGGTTTTGCTATCTTGGTCACTAGGGCTCTCTTGCCCAATTCGAGAACTCAATAAAACACTGAAAAGTAAACAAAGAACTTGATCAATAATAAAAAGGACTTGGTCTGGATCTAGACATTGTTAAGTGAAAACTCTAGCTTGGTCATTGGTGCAAATATATTCATCACATGCATGCATTGTTAGTTATAGGACTTGCCCAACAAACCCTTCTCTTACCAATCCTTACTTAATTGGCGACGCTCCGCCGGCTCCCTACCTTGGGCAATACCTCTGTCGGAGTCATCGTTCAGTTTCTTGCCCAAGGAGCATTTCTCTCTAGAAAGGCCTAACAAGGAATCATCACGTCTAGCCCAATAGGGTAGACACCTTCCTCTAATGTTAATCGATCTAAATCAAGGAGATGTTGGAAAACACTCCTACTCCCCAATTGATTGGTGATCTAATATTTCCTAAGTGATTAACGGCCTATTAATCCCCTATTCGTATTATCTCATATTAGAACAAGCTCATTAACATTATGGGAACACATGCATGTAACTATCTAGCACAATTTAGACCTCTCAAGCATTGGTTGACACTTAATTTGTCTTGCCCAGACCAAGTATAAAAACTTAGCTAGACATAATCATTAAGTAAATAACACAAGAATTGAAGAATATAATAAACTCTATATTAAAACTCACGAAGTCTGTGCAACAAACTAAACTAGGCCAAAAGTGCCGATCAACAAAGTACGAAATAAAGTATGCCCTTAGGACTTTTTTTTCTCCTCACCAACTCTCGAATAATTACAGGGAAAATAAAGCATAAAGACAGCGTATTATGCAGCAGCAGGGCTTCGATATTTATAGGAGAGTGCTTAGGGTTTGGGCCCCCTAGTCCTTAACATGGAAGGAATCCATGAGCTACCTTGGGATGCAAGTAATACTTGATAAGCTCGACCATAACAAGGAAAGTCACATCTATCTTCAAGAGATCCCTTGCGGATCCTAAATCTAGTCGGATAAGGAAAGATATTTAAGTTAGATCATCTTTTCCTTATTCTTCTAGACCTAGGAGAGAAACTTCGCCTGTTGACCACGGCACTCCTCCTATCTGTCTTGGCCAATATGGTTCTCCCTGACCTGCTTCCAGAAATGCTGTTTCTTTTCCCTGTTTTGCCCAACTTCCACCTACAATGCAGCAAACATCCTCCTGCCCAATATATGTCCTCCCAGACATAGAAAAAAGACAAAACACACACAAAGACTCGATCTAAATTACCTAAAACAGGCACTAGAAAGACACGAAATATGGACTCATCAGGCATCTTCCCTATTCCGCAATTAGAGGCTCTGCCCAACACTGAGATGCGCCTCTTGGGTGGTGCAGATGCCACCTCTTTGCCCTTGGCAACAGACCCTTATGCCTTGACCTTTTTGGTTGGGGGTTCCTCCATTCCTTCCTTAACTTGTTCATCCTCCGTAGCCTCTGAATCATGCTGCTCCACCAGAACTAGATCTCCTTCATCATCTCCAGCGGGTACGTTCTCCTCCTATTCGGGTTCCTTGCCAAACGAACTGCCTACCTCAGATGCAGCGGTTTCCTCCTCATTGAGTGAAGGAGCAGGTTTATCCACAAGCATACGTGCGATATCATCTTCTTCTTCCATGTGAGAAGAAGAACCAGCCATGGGTGATGATTTGGGTAAAATTTTTCGAATTGTTTTGGAGGGAGTAGTAGTTTTGGATGGGGACTTTGGTGACTTAGAAATTTTTGCTGCCTTTTTATCTAAGGCTTTGCTGCTGCGAGTGTTCTTCATTGTGAGAGTAGTGAGGGTTTTGTTTCTACAAAAGTAGAGAGGGAGAGGGAATCGAATTGTTCCGGTTTGAATTTAGAAGATGAATGAAAATTGTGAGAGAGAGGGGTGTCGTATTAGGCTAGAAAGTAGGGTATAGGTGTGTGACTCGACAGTTGCAGCAACTGCCAGTGGATGTGACGTGCTGACGTCATCCACGTTTTTCTGCTTTGCTTGCCTCACGTTCACCGGGTTCAGCCTCTCCTCGCCCAACATGAACTCTTTGCTTGACTATCCTCTCTGCATACATGCTCTGCACACATAGACACAAAACACACTTCCAAAACAAAAACTACTATCCTATGATTAGAAAATAAAGAAACTAAAATAAAATTATGGAAAGAAAATAGAAAAAGGAAAAACTAAAAATAAAAAACTCACTAGGTTGCCTCCTAGCCAGCGCCCCAGTTCACGTCGTGCGCACGACGTAGTCATGCTTGCCCTTAGACAGGCATCATCACGTGGACTTCCTCCTTGTCCATATCTTCATCCTTCTTGTCTCCATAGAAAAGCTTCAACCTCTGACCATTGACCCTAAAATACTTGGACGTCTTTGGGCAATAAATCTCCACAGACCCATTAGGAAATTGAGTTACCACTTCAAATGGTCCAACCCACTTCGACTTTAGCTTGCCCTGCATAAACTTGAACCTTGACTGATATAGCAGAACCGCTTGCCCAGGCTCAAATTTCTTCGCCTTGATCAACTGGTCATGAGCCTTCTTCATCTTTGTCTTGTACAAAGTAGCATTATCATAAGCCTCAATTCGAATCTCCTCTAACTCTTGCAACTGCAACTTCCTTTCTTTATCAATATCATTCCAATCATAATTGAACTTCTTCACTGCCCAATACGACTTATGATCTAATTCCACAGGCAAGTGACATGGCTTTCCAAACACCAATCGGTATGGTGACATGCCCAAAGGTGTCTTGAAAGTTGTGCGATATGCCCATAATGCATCGTCCAAGTGCAAACTCCATTCATTTCCATTCTGCCCAATTGCCTTCCTCAATATGATCTTGATGATCCTATTTGTCAGCTCTGCTTGCCCATTGGCTTGCGGATGATAGGCAGTGGTAACTCGATGATGGACTCCATATTTCTTAAACAGCTTGTCAATTGTAGCATTGCAAAAATGCGACCCTTGATCACTTATGATTGCCCTTGGAACTCCATATCGATTGAAAACATTCTCCTTAAGAAAAGTAGCAACCACAAGGGCATCATTAGTTGGTGTAGCCTTTGCTTCTACCCACTTTGACACGTAATCAACTGCTAAGATAATATACTGATTTTCTTTTGAGTTGTGCAAAGGTCCCATGAAATCCATTCCCCATATGTCAAAGATCTCCACCGGCATGATTGGGGTCATGGGCATCTCATCCCTCCTAGTTGCATTGCCTTCTTTTTTACACTTGAAACAATTCTTGCACCATTCATAAGTATCTCTAAAAATCATAAGCCAAAAGAAACCACAATCAAAAATCTTCCTTGCAGTCCTTCGGTGCCCAAAGTGACCTCCACATTCCCTGTTGTGGCAATGCTTCAATATACTTTTTGTCTCCCAGTCGGGCACGCACCTCCTTAATCCTTGGTCAGCACACTTCTTCCATAAGTAGGGATCATCCCAAACATTGTTTTGGCTCTCCTTGAGAATCTTCTGCCTTTGATAGTATGAAAGATCGTTCGGAACCTCCCCTGTACTCTTAAAGTTGGCAATGTCAGTGTACCAAGACTCTCCATGAAATTGAGCTTCAGTCATATATAGATGCTCGTCAGGGAAAGTCTCCGTGATGGGCACAGAGTCTTCTTCTCTAACTATCCTACTCAAGTGATCCGCCACCAAATTCTAAGCTCCATTTTTATCTTTGATCTCCACATCAAACTCTTGCAAAAGCAAAATCCAACGTATAAGCCTTGGCTTCGACTCCTTCTTGTTCATGAGGTATCTCAACGCTACATGGTCAGTGTAGACAATTGTCTTGCCCCCGAGTAAATAAGATCTGAACTTTTCAAAGGCAAACACAACAGCCAAAAGCTCTTTCTCCATGGTGGTATAATTGATTTGTGCTACGTTGAGAGTTTTAGAGGCATAATATATAACATGGCTTTCCTTACCCCTCCTTTGACCAAGCACTGCTCCCACGGCATACCCACTTGCATTGCACATCAACTCAAATGGCATACCCTAATCAGGGGGTTGTATCACAGGTGCCGTGACCAAGCATTCCTTCAACACGTCAAACGCCTTTTGACAATCTGCATTGAATTTCCACTCTACTTCATTTTGGAGTTGGTTGGGCAATCTTAGCAAAATCCTTCACAAACCTCCTATAGAATTCAGCATGTCCCAAGAATCATCTTAATTGATTGACATTGGTTGGATAAGGCAACTTGGAGATGACATCAATCTTCACCTTGTCAACCCGTATCCCTCTTTCTGAAATCACGTGCCCAAGCACAATGCCTTCTCGTACCATAAAGTTATACTTTTCATAGTTCAACACCAAGCTCTTTTCCACGCGTCTACTCAAAACCAATTCCAAATGCCCAAGACAAGCCTCAAAGGATTTTCCATAGACGGTGAAATCGTCCATGAACGCCTCGATGCACTTCTCCAACAAATCTGAAAATATACTCATCATGCACAGTTGAAACGGGCCCGGGGGGTTGCATAAACCAAAAGGCATGCGGCGATACGCAAATGTCCCGAATGGGCAAGTAAATGTTGTTTTGTCCTGGTCTTCTTGGGCAACCTATATCTGCATGTATCCAGAGTATCCATCCAAGAAGCAAAAGTACTTGTTCCCTGCCAACTTTTCCAACATCTCATCAATGAACGGTAAAGGAAAGTGATCTTTCCTTGTTGCCTTGTTAAGCTTCCTATAGTCAATACACATCCACCATCCCGTTTGGAGCCTTGTAGGCACAATCTCATTCTTCTCATTCTTGACCACTTGGATCCCTGACTTCTTGGGCACCATGTGTACCGGACTTACCCACTTGCTATCTGGAACTGAGTAGATAATGCCTAAGTCTAACAGTTTGAGTAACTCCTTCATAACAACTTCTTTCATGGCTGGGTTTAACTTTCTTTGAGGATCACTAGTCGGTTTAGCATCATCTTCCATCAAGATATGGTGAGTGCAAAGATATGGACTAATGCCTTTGATGTCGGTAAGGGTCCAACCAATTGCATCTTTATAACGCATAAGGACATCTTGAACTCCATCTTTTTCTTTCTTGCTCAACTCCGCACTTATAATCACTGGAAATGTATCATTCTCTCCTAAGAATATGTACTTCAAATGAGCGGAGAGAGATTTAAGTTCCAACCTCGGTGCTCGAACTAGTGAAGGCACCAACCTATCTTCATCTCTGATCTTGGGCAAGGCATATGGGGACAGTCGGGGTCCATCCACTTCCTCTGCTCCTAAGTACTCCAAAGCTTGACTAACCTGGAAAGAATTATCTGGGCTCTCTTCAACTCCTCCTTGAATGACTGCATCCAAAGGATCTTGACTTCCAAAAAGAGGGACTGCCTCTTCTACTGCTTGATCAACGTGGTCAATGTACTCGACCATCTTCGTATCTTGGGGGTGCTCCATTGCCTTAAATAAATTGAAAGTAACTGACTCCCCATCAAACTCACATGTGAGTTACCCTGAGTTGCAATCAATTCTAGTCTTGGCAGTCTTCATGAATGGTCTTCCCAATAGCATGACCGATGCTTTAGCTCCTGTCTTGCCCATGTCAAAGACATAGAAATCTGCTGGGAAAATGAAGTCTTCCACCTTGACTAGCACATATTCCAGTATGCCCTCAGGGTACACATTAGACTTGTCCACCAATTGGATAACCACCCTTGTAGGCTTGAGTGGTCCCATAACATCTTCATCGTACATGGACAATGGCATCACATTTATTAACTCACCTAGGTCAAGCATGGCACGCTCAATCTTCATATTTCCAATTACGCAGGGAATAGCGAACATCCCTGGATCTCCACACTTCTTGGGCAAGTCTCGCTTCAGGACTGCTGAAACACTCTCTCCTAAGAGAACCTTAGACAAGTCCACGCTTTTCACCTTCTTTGAGCAAAGCTCCTTTAGAAATCTTGCACACTTGGACATGTTGTGTAGTGCTACGAGGAGGGGCAAGTTGATCTCCACTTTTTGAAAGATTTTAAACATCTCGTGCAACTCTTCATCCTTTTTATTTCTTCTCAACCTAGTAGGAAAAGGAGTACGAACCACAGGGTTTGGTTTGACATAAACAGATTTTGGAATTTCTTCCTCGCCATCCTTCTCCTCATCTACTTCCTTTTCCTTCTCCTCTTTCTCCTTTTTTCTTGGGCAACATAGTGTCAGAATCCGGCATCTGCACTCTGTCGGGCAACCTCTTTCCTTCCCTCAGCGTGACTGCATTAACTTGGGCCTTAGGGGGCACTTCAGGTTGGGCAAGCAGTTCACCTTGCCTCTTTTCAAATCTCGACATAGCATTGACCAAGTTGGTCAGGTTGTTGGTCATGCTTTGAATGGCTCCCATTGTCTCCGTCCTAAACTTCTCAAGCTCCTGCTGTATTATGATATTGTCCTTGGCAACTGAGGTTACTTGATCCGTTAGGCTCGGCCTATTCTGGTCTCTAAGAGGATATTGTTGTTGTTGTTGAGGTTGTACTTGCTGTTGTTGCCTAAACCCTTGATAGTTATTGTTTCCATACTTCAAGTTCTAATAATTTCTCCATCCTGGATTATAGAATTGTGAGTTTGGATCTTATGGCCTCCCTTGGTTGTTGTTGTTGAACCCAATTGCATTGACCTCCTCTTCCAAGCTTGGGCATTGATCCGTTGCATGCGTGATCACCATGCAAATTCCACAAGCTCGCACTGCCTTCTTATTGTTGCCTGATAAAACGGTTACCAGAGCATCCATCTTGTTGAACATCTGGTCAAGCTTATCCTCCATTCCAGTCGAAGTTGGTGGTGCTTTGGCTATAGTTGTTCTTAGCTTGGGTAATTCTCCCCCATCGTCCTTCAGCTCCTCTGCCATTTCAGCAATCATTTTGAACACGACACTTGGTTGTTTCCTCATAACTGACCCTCCACAAGCTGTATTGACCAGTGCCCTCTCGTTCGTTCTTAGTCCAGCCACGAAACATTAGATCAAATCATTTTCTGCAATTTGATGGTGAGGGCACTTTGCTAGCATCTGCTTGAATCTGTGGAAGTACGAGTAAAAATCCTCTCCAATGCCCATTTTAATGTCTGTAATCATCTTCCTCGTCTTCTGAATTCGGGCTGCTGGAAAGTATTTTTCCAACAATTTCTGCTGCAGCTCTTTCCAAGTGGTAACACATCCAGTGGGCAATGAATAAAGCCACTCCCTTGCATTGTCTTGCAAAGTGAATGGGAAGGCAATGAGCCTTACATATTCACTCAGATTTCCATCGGTATGGATGGTTCCACAAGCCATCTCAAAGTCTTGTAGGTGCCTTTGAGGATCGTCGCCTGGGTGATCGCTGAACTTGGGCAGGATCTGAATAAAATGGGACTTTAATTCCTATTCTCGCGTGGGTGTAGGCAAAGTTATGCCTGAAGGTCTTAGGTTCATGGTGTTGGGAAACACCATCTCTCTTAAGGTTTTCTCCTCCTCCACCACTGGGTGCTGCATTGACGCTTCACTTTGATTGTCTTCTTTTGCTTCGCTTGACAAGGAAAGTTCTTCCTCGTCAAAGGACTCCTCTGGAATTCCTTCCAATGCCTCTTCCTTCTTTTTCTTCTCTGCTCGAATCTTCCAAAAGGTCATGTTGATGTTATTGTCATACCACGTTTCTCCTTTCTTTCCTGTAAGGTTAGTTTCTTGCATAAATAATTTCAAAGAAATTAACGCAACAGAAAATACCACTGTAATCAACTCCCCAGCAACGGTGCCAATTTTTACGTAGCCGTCGTTTAAGCTGCGACAAAATACAATTTGTATTTCACTCCTGTGCCTACACCTAGGAACAACTAGTTGGCAAGTACAGGGTTGATTCCACAAAGAGTTGCTCGCGATAATCTCTGGTTGGGGCACAAAAAGGTTGTATTGTTTTTCTATCTACTATAGCCTTGGGCAACTGTCACTATCACCTTTGGCAAACTGCTGAAAGTAAATATCTGTAACTTGACAAGCAAAAAGATTAGTAATAGAAATAATCTAGATTTAGGTTTCGAATCCATGAGTATAACTTTATCTCGATCATTGGTTCAAGAATATTTGTTGCGTAAGTGTGTCAGTGGTTATAGGCTAAAACTATGCAGGGTCCCCAATTGTCATACCGCCACGTACGCTGCATAGTCCGCCTAGCTCCATCCTTATGTTCAGGTCTTGACAGGGACACCCTAGCCAATCCTCTTGCTTGCCCAAAAGTCCCCAGCATAACACTTTATAACGCGCATGTTGGTCAAGCAGCATTTGATTCTAGATGGGCCCACTCCGGCACCATGAGATATCAAGGATCTCTGTCCGACTTACTCCAGCATTGACACATGTTTGCAGGTCTAGGCCAAGACATACAACCCGTTCTTGCCGCTCTCAAGGAACGTAAGGCAAGCACGACCAGCACTTGATAACCCTCCTGCGATGTAAGAATCCGTATGTGCTCAGGGCTCGTTGGCCTTCCGAGTTACCCATGACCACCGAACTTCTTTGAAATCATTGCCCAGTGCCTCGCGAACACACTTATAAACAACTATCAAGAACACTTAGACCTCACGAGATTTATAAGTTATACATCATATCATCTCTCCTAAACCTGGATTTAAAGGCTTAGCTAGACATAAAGTAAATAACGAAAGCAAAAGAGATAAAGAAAAACATACTTGAATTAATACGATAAGCAAAAGATGTTCGCCCTATTGGGACTTAACGATAAACGTAAATTGTATCTAAAAACATAAACTGCAGAAAATAAAAGTGTTTCAGACGTAAGAATGCGATAAAAGTGTATATCGTGCCTTGCATGCATGGATGTATTTATAGAGTACAAGAACTACGGCAAACCCACAAACGAGCCTTCTAGAAAATGGGCCGGCTGCTTCCATGTGAGGATCAACGGATAAGGTTGGAAAGAATTCTATCCTTATCGCTAAAACGTGCTGCTGTCGAAGTAGAAAACATCGACCTTAATCTTGCGCCGCAAGGAATTTATTTTCTTGTAGGACTCTAACAGCTGCATCTTCATGCACCAGCGCCGTTGCCCAAGCTCTGCACTATGCATTCCCCAATCTCTCTGCCCACAACAGCCTGCACCTTGCCTTCTGGAGTGAAACACGCAATCGTCTTAATTGACCATACCACTGAAAGTGGAGCAGCTCTTCATATTGATTTGGATTTATGCCCTCGGTAGCTTGAGCCACGAGCACGGCTACTATGGTCATTGCCTCGTATTGCCAGTTCCTTTTCTTTTTGCATGTTTTGACTCCAGTCTTGCCCAATTCTTACCTTTCCTTGCCTTGCCAACTCAAGTGTCCTCCCAGACACAAAACAGGCACAAAAGACACTAAAATAGACTCGATCTAGACCTAAAACACACATGACAAGAGCACAAAATATGGGCTCGTCAATATTCATGGACGACTTTTCAGTTTTTGGCGACAGTTTCGATATTTGTTTATATAATCTGGAGGAAGTCTTGGAAAGGTGTGAAGAAACAAATTTGGTGCTTAACTAGGAAAAATGTTATTTTATGGTGCAAGAAGAAATAGTCTTGGGACATCAAATATCCAAGAAAGGCATTGAAGTGGACAGAGCAAAGATTGAAGTCATTGAAAAATTACCACCACCTACTTCAGTCAAGGGGGTTCGAAGCTTCTTGGGTCACTCGGGATTTTACAGGAGGTTTATTAGAGATTTCTCAAAAATCTCGAAGCTGTTGTGCTCATTGCTTGAGCAAAACCGACCATTTATGTTCACCAAAGAGTGCTTGGATGCATTTTTGCACTTGAAGAAGGCATTAATTTCAGCTCCTATAATAGTTGCTCCAGATTGGTCACTTCCCTTCGAAGTAATGTGCGACGCTAGTGACTTTGCAGTTGGTGTTGTTCTTGGTCAGAGGAAAGAGAAGATTTTTCACTCCATATATTATGCAAGAAAAAATTTAAATGATTCTCAGTTGAATTATACAACAATAGAAAAGGAACTCTTGGATGTTGTGTTCGCCTTTGATAAGTTTAGATCTTATCTTGTTGGTAATAAAGTTGTGGTTTACATGGATCATTCAGCTATTAAATATCTGATTGCCAAGACTCTAAACCAAGATTGATATGGTGGGTGTTGCTCCTGCAAGAATTTGACTTGGAAATACGAGATCAAAAGGGCTCAAAAAATCAAATTGATGATCATCTGTCAAGGCTTGAAGATGGACGAGAAAAAGGATTTTTGGAGACAATCAAAGAAACTTTTCCCGATGAACAACTTCTGTTGGTGAAATAGGTGTTCACTTCTTGGTTTGCTGACATTGTAAACTACTTGGTGAGTGGGCTGCTTCCACCAGATTTGAATAGGCAGCAGCTGAAAAGATTCTTTCATGACGTTAAATTCTACTTTTGGGATGATTTGTACCTCTACAAGGTATGCTCGGATAAGATTTTGAGAAGATGTGTGACTAAAGACGAGATTTCGAGTATTCTAAAGCATTGTCACTCAGCACAATATGGGGGGCATTTTAGCGGCCACCGGATAGCAGCAAAAGTCCTTCAATCAGGTTATTTCTGGCCATCACTTTTTAAATATGCTTATGAGTTTGCCCAGAAATGTGATAGATGCCAACGTGGGGGAATTATATCAGCAAGAAATGAGATGCCCTTGAACAACATTCTTGAGGTTGAGCTATTCGATGTTTGGGGAATGGATTTTATGGGACCATTCCCTCCCTCTTTTAGTAATCTCTACATCTTGGTGGTTGTGCATTATGTTTTGAAATAGATTGAGGCAGTAGCAACGCCTACCAATGATTCTAAAGCTGTCATAAAATTTCTCCATAAGCATATTTTCACACGCTTTGGAACTCCGAGAGCCCTTATCAGTGATGAAGGCACCCATTTTATGAACAAGCTGTTGGAGAATTTATTGGCCAAGTACAATGTGAAGCATAAAATTGCCACTGCCTATCATCCTCAAACAAACGGTCAAGCAGAGCTTTCTAACAGGGAAATCAAAAGAATACTTGAGAAGGTCGTGAATCCAAATCGAAAGGATCGGTCTCAAAGGTTGGAAGATGCTCTATGGGCCTACCGAACTGCTTTCAAAACGCCCCTAGGGATGTCTCCGTAAAGGCTAATATTTGGGAAGGCATGTCACCTTCCTTTGAAGCTGGAGCACCATGCTTATTGGGCCATCAAAAAGCTAAATATGGATCTTAAGGCAGCTAGTGAAGTTCGGATGTTACAAGAGATGAGGTTGTTCTCTTATGAAAATGCTAAGTTGTATAAGGAGAAAACCAAGAGATGGCATGACAAGAGAATACAACCTCTTATCCTTGAAGAAGGGCAGCAAGTGCTACTATTCAACTCTCGACTCAAGTTGTTTCCAGGAAAGTTAAAGTCAAGATGGCCCGGGCCGTTTATAATTGTCAAAGTGTATCCTTATGGAGTTGTTGATTTGCAAGAAGATCAGTCGGGTCGTGAATTCAAAGTAAATGGCCAGAGGGTGAAACATTATTGGGGTAGAGAGGTCAATCGTGAAAAGACCTCCACCCTTTTGAAAGAAGCTTGAAAAGGAAGTTCTTTGGGTTATCTTGTTCTTTGAGCAAAGTATCCTTTTTGACAACCCAAATTTATGTATATATTTATTTTTTAATATATATATATATATATAGTTAGTTTAGATTAGTTATTTGTTCCTGTTAATTTTTTATGTTTCTCGTTTGGTATTTTGTAGGTATTGATGACTCAAGGATGGATTTGTGTACTAGGGAAGGTTTTGTGGCAGCAATTCTGGAGCATAAATTCAATTTTTTAAGTCAATGAAGTATGGGAGTCGAAATTGTGATTCTGGAGTATTTTGCTTCTAAATTGCTGCAGCAATTTCAGAGCATTTTGCCAAACGAATTAGGCTAGAAGTTGAGTGCTTGATTTCGAATCTTCCTAAGGCCCACTCCCAGGTTTTGACCTTTTTATTTATTTACTTGTGATTTTTTCTTTAAAAAGAAAGATTTATTGAAAGAAAAGAGAATAATCCCTACAGTCCCGCTTTTCCATCTCTTTCTTCCACCTCCCTTTCTGCTTCACGAAAGCTTCTCTCGCTCAACACATCTCTCCGCCAAACCATTACTGCCGGCGAGTTCCAATCACTACCCGTTCCGAATTCCCTCTATTCTGTGAACCCAATTCTCTCACTTCGAATTTCTTCACACTCGAGCCCTAATTTTTCAGCCCACACCCACATACTCTGCTCAATTCTCAATCTCTTTCTTTTGGTTTGAAATTTTACTCGACAACACAAGAGGTAAATTTCAATCCTTGCTTGATTTTTGGATTTTCATGTCTATTTGTTGTGTTTGATTTAAGATTCGTGAATGAGAATCTTGTTGAATTTTGGAGAGTCGCCGTTAAGACAGAGTTCTCTTGGGACTTTGATTTTGCATGGGGGGAATTGAGAGTTGTTTGTGCAGAAATTTTATTGGGCATTTTTTTTTTCAATTCTAGTGGGTAACTTTTTGTTGTTCTAATTTCCTAATTTTGGAGAAATTCTGGCTGAATTTGAGTTAAATTTTTTTAGTGTTGTGCTTTGAGAATGTTAGTGTTGATGTGTTGAGTTGTTGCTACTTTCATGAGTCCCATTTTGTGCTTAAAATTTTGACGAGTTTGGAAGGACTCGAATGAACTTCAATGTTGAAACTTAGGATGTTTATTGCCAAATTTTTCTTGATGAAAACCCAACTTTTTGTTGCTATTTGTTGAAATCTGAGAGTGACTCTGTTGCAGTTTGTTTTGCTGAAACTTTGCTAGGGCAAAGTTTGGGGGTTGTGTGTATTGTGTGGCTTTTGTGAAAATGGTTGGTTGTGATGTTTGTTGAAAGATGCCCATGCTTATTGTTCTATTTAGTGCGTGGTGAGTGCATGTTATGAAATTCCTATTCTAAGCAGAAGTAAGGATGGTTCGAACAAAAGCCCAAGCCTTGAAGAAGAAGGCTGCATCCTCATCAGTACCAACCTCGAGCAAAAAGATTTCCAAGCAAGGCAAAACAAGAGCTCAGATGTAAAATCTAAAAAGCCGCACAAATCAGCGAGGAAGCAGACTAGTCAGAAGACATATGCATCCAAAAATAGGCCTTCCATTTACCCTATCGATGTTGATTCCATCCAAAAATTCTCAACCAAAGAGGCACGAGAGAAATTCGATTCTTTGAAGAAGAAAGAGATGTTTATTGAGAAAGGATTCTCAGCACCAATTGATGAGCTACCAAACTATTTAGCTGAGGCTATACGGAAGCAAAAATGAGAGAATTTATGTAAACCACTCATACAATCCATCATTCCTCTGGTGCGAGAGTTCTATGCAAATCTAATGGAAATGGAGGAGGGCTGTGGTTATGAAGCAATGGTTAGGGGAAAGCGATTGGCTATTAATGCCCAAACTATTAATGCAGCATATGAATTGGAGACCTTGCAGATGATGAGCTAAGCCACATGCTGCTTATTCCGGCCGATGATGACTACAAACAAGCACTTCACTTGGCTGCCCATCAAGGAGCTACCTGGGAGTTCTCTAGTGGTGGCGACCGTACATTTAAACTCCAAAATTTGACACCAGAAGCTAGTGTGTGGATGTACTTCATTAAGAATCGACTAATGCCAGTCACTCACGACACCACTATTTTAGATAAGAGGATGCTCGTTCTGTATGCTATACTGGCTGAAAAGTCCATCGACATTGGCAAGTTGATTGTAGAAGAACTTATACGTTGTTCGAGAAAGAAGACTGGGAAATTATTCTTTTCATCCTTGATCACGAAAATTTGCATAGTAGCTAGAGTACCATATAAGTCTGACGAAGAAGCATCATCCAAGAGAAATTTTATCAATTTCCAATTCATTGCTCAAAAGCATGATCCTGACAAACCAAGTTCTTCAGCAGATGCAGCTACTACAGAACATGAAAATCAGTTCAACACCGCTCAGCTCGCGCTAATCATGGCTAGATTTGACCAATAACGTGCACAACAGATGGTAATCTTGGACCAACAGGAGTTGCTCTTTAAGAGGTCTGAACAAATGGAGGCTCAACTTCATTCGTATTAGAAATACGTCAAGGCACGGGATTATGCCCTCAACACGAATCTGCGCACCATGTCCCCGAGGCCCATTGCAAATCTGCCGGTCATTCCAGACTTTGTTTTCCAACCATGGCCCATTCCTACAGCTGATGATGCAGATCATACATCTTCGGATGAGCCCGACGAGTATGTAAGGGGAGTTTTTATGATCTCAGCTCTCTCTTGTTTATCTTCTTTGCTTTGTTCAGTTTTGGTCTTTTGTAAGTGGTGTCTTTTATTCCTCTGTATGTCAGTCTTTTGAATTTGTTTTTTGAAAATTTCCGTGCTTTCATTGACAATGCATGCATAGCTTGACTAAGTTACTTGATTTCCTGGTGAATTTTGCTTTATTTCATAATTGATAAAATATTTTCCTTGAGGCAATTTTTGTACATCACCAAGTAAAGGACATGATCTAGGCCATCTTTGGACCGTTTTAGCCTTTCAAGCCTACCCATACTGCATATTTTTCTTCCCTAGTCACTCCATTAAGCCTGATTCTATCCTTTCATTTCTAAGCCACTTGCTAGCCTAGCCTAAATAAAATAACAAACTTTCACCTTCTCTTGAACACCTTGATTTGTTTGGACAATTGATTTATTCTGCACAAGGAGCTGGTTGAGAATTGTTTGGTGAGATTCAATTGGAAGTGAGAATGTCTTTTCCCCTTATGCTTGTTTCTAACATTGGGGACAATGTTGATTTCTAAGTTTGGGGGTGGGGAGAGCTCGCTCTCATTTTCCTTGTTCTCTTGTCTCTTTGTTGATATTTGTTGATGTATAGATGAAAAAAAAAAACAAAAAAAAATCTTTAAAAAAAATTGAATGAAAAAAGAGTTGTTATCTATCTCTCGTGTTGTTGCTGGAATTGGCAAGGGGTTGTTTTGTTTTGAGAAATGTTGAGGGGAAATGACTATGTAGCTCGTTTTGGTCCTAGAATCATCGAGATGTTCAGTTTAAATTAAGCCACAAACGACCTTTTATCCTACCCTTCACCCGAGCCTAACATTACAAGCTTTTAAAGCCCTTTTGATCTTTTACTTCGTGATTGTCTGCATCAGCGGAGAGGGAAACATGTAGTCAATTTTTGAAAAAATAAACTCGTTTTCTAGTGGAGAGTTTGAGATTATTTTGGAAGAACTATGTATGCATGTTCAAAAGGTTTTGTGTGTTCTGTCAGCCGAGTCTCCTAAATGTGTAAAAAATTGTTCCTCTGTTGTGTCTTCTCTAGTCGGGTTGTTTTCTTTTGCTTTCTTTTTTTTCTGTCAGCATCACTCAAGGGCGAGCAATGTTCTAAGTTTGGGGTTGTGATAACTCTTGAATAAAGAGTTATTTTCTTTTCTTTCAAGCTTTTAATTTGAGAAAGAGAGTGTTTGTTGCTCGTTTTCATTATTTATTTCTATTTTATTTTGTCATTTTCGTGTGTCGTCGAGTCTGTTAATTTTTATGGCAAAGAGAGCTAAGATTCATGAAAATACGAGTCCTATTGTTGATAATTTGATATAAGGGAATGGAGAAATTCTTTGTTGGTTTGTGCTAGAATTGCAGAGTTGCTGGAATTTTGCTGGAGCAAAATTGAAGCTAATTAACTGCGATTCTTAATTGAAATAGAGCAGAGGGACCACCTGAAAGAAGGAAAAGAGGAAACAAATGTTGAGATGGCAAAGAGAAAAGAGTTGGTCAAAGTTTGCAACTGCCATGAATGAAGGAGCAAGAGCATTCTCACGTGTGGGAGCTAGTGAGGGGCAACGAAGTCATCTTATCATCCAAATGTGGAAACCTAGCTACCTCCTAAAATAGTAGCAGCCGCAAAAGAAAAAGGAGGAGGATTTAATATACAGAAAACAAGGAGGAACAGGGAGAGCCCGAGAATTGAAGCCAATCAGCTATTTTCGGGAGGAAGAGAAAAAAGAAGCAGAACACACCATTGACACTTCACCATCTTAGCTTTCTTTCTCTCTCTTACTCATATTTCCAGTTGTAAACCTTAGTATTTGCTGTTGTTAGTCATGTTCAGATTCAAGTTTATTTTCTTTTTCTTTATGTCAAGCATGAGCTAAACTCTTGAGACTTGGATTGTGATGAACTCTATGTCTTAGTATTGTATTTCCTTTCACTTTTTCTGGAGAAATGCTTACTTACCATTCAAATGGATTTATTGCTTTGTTCTTATTTTTGACTGGCCATCAATGGCAGAATATCTAGCTGTTTATTAAATCTAGAAAGGTAAATGGTAGTGGATAAGATTTGAATAGCGCAAGGTTCTAATAGCATAGGAATATGTTGTTGCTTTGTGTAGCCTTTGTGAAAATGGTTAGATAATAATGGGTTTCTCTTGTTCTATTTGATATAAGGATATATTGATTAGGAGAAGAGAGTTTAAATCTTAGGATTTGGGAAAATCCTTTGTAAAATTAAAGTTTCAAGCTATTGTGAGAATTTTGCTAGAAAATTGCTGCAGCATTCTATTCTGTGTTAAAGACATAGAAGGATTCATCAATCCAAGTCCGTTTCTCTTATAACTTTTCCTCGTTAATCTCTTATTATCTATTTCCGTAACTTAGTTCAGTAATTTTAGTTTCATTTCCGCTTAGTTTATTTTCAAAAACCCAACCAACTTGATCTATAGCTTTGTTTAATTTAGTTTTAAAGTAGTTGAGATAGCCTAAGTCTATTTTGCATTCCCTGTGGAGACGATCTTGGAATAATTCTGTTTATTACTCTTTGAGACTGCGTATACTTGCGTACTAATTTGTGTTAATTTTATTCTCTTACACACACAACACCAGACTAGATTCGCTGAAGAGCGGAAATCTATGTCTTCTTCACCGCCTGGTGAAAACTACTCGACTGAGACTATCTTGGGAATAAGTGAAACCCTTGTAAGAAGCAGTCTCAGGAGGGAATGTCGGAGGCTAAGCGAACGATCTGATGGACATGTTATGGAGGTCTTATTCAGGTGACGTGGGATTGCAGATCTTCAACCTGGTGTGCAATTAGAAGAACACTTCAGGGAGTTGCATTAGCTGGCTGACACCACAAAGTACCCACATCATCAGTTGTCCTTTGAGGCGTCTGTGTATCATGTAGCCATGAACATAACGTTCTTGCTGAACCAATTGTTTCATAGATTCAGGGCTGGCAGAAGGAAAGGACCGCTTTGTAAAGTGGGAACGCATATTCTAGATCTGGTAGGTTTTTCTGAAGAGGAAGATAACCCTTAGCAAGAGAGAAACCGCGAAGCAAAAATTTCATGAGAGAGAGGCAAAAAAAATTTGGAGTAGTTGAGATACGACTCCTAGATGATATGCAAAATAAATTGCAAAGCCCCCAATTTATAGGTGAGTTGAGATCCAAATCAATGGATCAGATCAACTCGTGCAGTTTCTTCGAGATAAACGACATATTTTAATGCGCTGTTTCAGAAAAAGCTGCTCCATGAATGACGGTGATGGAACCCGTCATGAGGCGGTGTAGAACACTCGCGTACGTGAGGAGAGTTGGTGACACTATGTCAGCTCGATCGCGATCTACAAGCATAGTCTAAGGGACTAGACCAGCTTTCCAATGAGGTATCACTTAGCTAATTCAATGCGAATGACTTGTAACACATGTTTGAATTAAATTCAAGGAACCCTCCTTAAAGAGAAGGAACAAGTCAACATAGTGTTACTCAGTCGGTGTTGGCCACGGAAGATGTCACGGAAGATGGGTACGTGGCCAGTCTTCATTTCATAGTCTCTTAGTTGTTGCTTTAGCCTGAGGACTTGCATACAGCAGCTTCTAGCTGCCATATACTCCGACTCAGTTGTGGAGGTGGCAATGCAGACTTGTTTCTTCGAGAACCAGAAAACTAACTTGCTTCCTAAGAACTGATAATATCCAAATATTGATCGCCTATCAACTCTGTCTCCGTCTAGGTCTGTGTCTGAGTAGTCGGTCTGTTCAATGTTATCATTAGTTGGGTACCACAGTCCCATGTGGACTGATCCCTTGAGGTACTTGATGATATTCTTTGCTGCGTGCAAGTGAGATTCCCTAGGCTCAACCTGAAATCTTGTACATACTCCAACTGCGTAGGAGATGTCTGGTCGACTAGCAATTAGATACAGCAACGACCCGATGGTCCCTCTGTACATCTTAGCATCGACGAGCTTCCCTTCTTGGCCCAGGTCGATCTTCCAATTTGTATTCATTGGGATCTTCGTGGTCCGACTAGAGGTCAGTCCAAATTTGGAGATCAACTCCTTTGTGTACTTGGACTGATTAATGAAAATTCCTTTTGGCGACTGCTTCACCTACAGCCTAAGGAAATAATTCATCTTTCCCATCATGGACATTTTGAATTTGTCCTTTATGAGTTAGGAGAACCTCTTGCACAGATCTTCGGATTTGGATCCAAAGATGATGTTGTCGACATAGATTTGCACCACCACGATGTCTCCTCCAACTTTGATGGTGAAAAGGGTCTTGTCGACTGAACCTCGAATGAACCCTGATTCGAGTAGAAAGCTAGACAAGGTTTCATACCATGTGGATAGAGCATGTTTCAATCCGTATATAGCTTTCTTCAACTTGTAGACTCTGTTGTCACCAGTTTCGAAACTGAGAGGTTGAGCTACATAAACATCTTCTTTAATGTCGCTATTAAGAAACGCACACTTCACGTCCATTTGATAGACTTTAAACTGGAGCGAAGGAACCCTCGAAGTCAATTCCTTCCTGCTGGCAGTAACCTTAAGCTACCAGTCTAGCCTTGTTTCTCACAACACACCCAATGGCGTCACGCTTATTTTTGAAAATCTACTTTATCCCAATTACCTTGACCCCCTCAGGTCTTTCAACAAGTTCCCATACAGAGTTTCTGAGAAACTCGTTGAGCTCTTCTTGCATGGCTTGGGTCCAGTGGATACATCTCAAAGC